>CM053783.1:383530216-384730216 GCA_028749045.1 Cupressus sempervirens
CCAACACTCTCATATGTAGGCCAATAAAGGATAACTCTTAAATTTTCTTCTCAAGGTGTCCTTCCTTAGTCTTATTGGATAGTAGAATGTCATCAAGATATAAAAGCACAAACTTACCCAAGAATTTCTTTAAAACCTCATTCATTAGCCCCATGAAAGTACTAGATGCATTAGGTAAACCAAAATACATAACCATCCATTCATACAAACCTTTATTTGTCTTGAAAGAAATTTTCCATTTATCTCCCTTTATGTTTCTAATCTGATGATTTCCACTTTTCAAATCAATCTTTGTGAAATATATTTCCCCACTCAAACAATCCATTATGTCATCTATCTTAAGAAATGGAAACCTATATTTCACTATTATTTTTCTTATATCTTTAGAATTAGTGTACATTCTCCATTCTCCCTTCTTCTTGGGTGCCAATACAATAGGTACAACACAAGAACTCAAACTTTCTCTATTCATACCCTTATTAAGAAATTATTGCACTTTTCTATTCAATTATTCATTTTCAACAAGTGTAGAGCTTTATTAGGCAATATGGTTCCAAATATCAAATCCATACAATTAATAATACTTCTTATAGGAGGTAAACCATCAGATAAATTATCAATAATTTTATCTTGAAATTTAGTCAACAAAGATTTAATTTCAAGTGAATGCTCAAGTTCATCTCATTTCTTGATCTTCCTAGGAATCAAAGAAAAACAAACATTTTGTTCCTTTACATCCTTAACAAATTGGACTCCTTGAACCAAACATACTCTAACTATGGCACAATGATTCTCATCAAGTCTCTCTACCAAAGGTAACAATGTTTCTTCCCATCAACCCAAATAGTATATTGATTCAATCTACCATCATACAAAGCTTATCTATCATAGTGCAAAGGTTCACCCAACAGAATGTGACAAAAACCCATAGGCATGATATTGCACTAGACTTCATCATAATAATTTCCAATCTTGAATTTAACAAGGCATTTTTTACTTAACAATAACTTACGCTCATTATGGGTCAAAGAAACATATTAAGGCTTAGGGTGTCTCAATCCCTATGATTGCAACTTTCTTACTAGCTCATCTAATGCAAAATTATCCAAACTACCACTATCAAGGATCACTTTGCAATATTTTCCTGCAATCTTACATCAAATCTTGAATAAACGTTTCGTCATAATATGTTCTTTATTAGTTTCCTCATTTCATGTGATTATTCTTATCATCAGTTCTCACCATTTTTGGTCCCATTAGGTGATTCCATAACTTGTTCACATGCTAAAGCATACTTTCTTCTACCTCCAATCTTCCTATCAAGATTAGTACATTCAAAGGTGTCCTTCCTCTCCACATTTTGTAAAGTTCCCTTAAATCAAGATCTCTCTTATGGGTATGTGCAGGATCATGGTGTGCCAAAAAGTGGCGATGTGAAAAAAAAAGAGTTTGAAGACGCCTAAAAGTGCTTCAAAATCCGCTCTGACTTTTTTTACCTATCCAGGAACCAAACCTGGAAGGTTAAGCCGAGCCTTATCAGATATTCGATATCATATCGGATATCCGATTTTAAATCCAATATCCGACTAATAATTAAAATCATATAATAGTATGATATATTATTTAATATTATTATTATTGATATAAAATAATAATAATAATATTAAATAATATATCATACTATTATATTATAATAATATTATTATTATTTAATATTATTATTATTATTATTATTATACTATAATATAATAATATTATTATAATTATTATTATACTATAATATAATAATATTATTATAATTATTATTATACTATAATATAATAATATTATTATTATAATAATTATTATACTATAATATAATAATATTATTATTATTATATTATAATAGTATAATATTATACTATAATAATAATATTATAATAACATATTATATTATAATAATATAATATAATATTTCATATATTATAATATATAGTAATGTAATATAATATATATATATAATATAATATAATAATAAAAAGTAATATCTTATAATATAATATATAATAAAAAAGTATAATATATTATAAATTATAATAATATAGTATAATAATAATATTTTATATTATAATATATAGTAAATTAATATAATAAATATAAAATATAATATAAAAATATATAAAATGTAATATATATGTTATATTATATATATTATAATATCGGATATCTGATACCTGTGCATGGATTAAACACAAAATCACAGACCCGCGGCCCTTATTTTCACGTGAATTTGGGCCAATCAGATCGGATATCAGATAATAAATCGGATATCAGATAGCAAATCGAATATCAGATATCAGGTATGTTCCCCCCCCCCCCCCTAACTCATTTTTAACCTAAATTTAATAGATTTTAACAAGATTTTGTTTGTTTTAGTTGAATCTAGGGTTTTTTTGACAAAAATGGTTAAAATTTAGATTTTTTTTAATATATATTACGTTTTGCAATTCAATAGGAATGGCTGATCAAAATGATGACACTGAGGCAGGGAATAATATTCTTCGCAACCCACCACCAAACGATCTAGTATCCCCACAAAACCATCCACCAAATGATCCTCTACCTCCTCAAAACCCTCCTCGAATCGAGGATTTGATAAATGAAAATCTCACTGAGTTGAGAGGTTTGCATAGAACATACAATAATGTACCTGCACTGGCTCCTATGTTATCCACGTTAAACACCATAGTGGATAACATTGAAACTCTTACAAACCAACAAAATGCCGCTCTTCATTGGCGTGATGAAATGCACCAGATGTTTGATGATGGTTTGGATTATGATGAGGTCGCGGCCCTCAACATAACCAAAGACGATTTGGCAAGCCTTTTTGCTAACCCAAAAATGGGTATACCAGTTGACCCAAAAAAAACCAAACTATCGATTAAATGGTGCACAAATGACGCCATACGTGCAAATTTTTGGGACCATTGGTGGATGGTCTTTGATATCCCTCCACATGGAAATTTAGACATACCATTTTATTTCCTTAAAAAATTATATGCAGAATTTGTGTTGAAACTTAAAGTGAACTATTGGAGCATGAAGCCCAACATGGGCTTAGGACTAGGAGCTCCTCAGGATAGACCCTCTTCCCAGTGGAAGAAACTTGGCACTTTTGTCCCCCCCCCTGATATCTCCCCCCCTCCTCGAGTGCAGCATCCAGATATTATGGCAGAGGCTAGCTCTCAGACCATCAGAGCCATTCATAGGCTGAGTAGCCTAATGATATCTCAGGCTAGGTCAGTCTTGCCTCCTCGTGTTGATGATGTTGGTGCCAGTTCATCATCGGCTAGCTCATCACACGTTTTTGTGCCTCACACTTGCATTACATGCAAGAATATTTGCCTGGGTCCCATAGGTGATCTTCCTGAGTATCATTTTGTATTAGACGAGGATACACCAGACGCACGTGCAGAGGCTACAGACCCTGATGCGAGAGAGGAGGGGAATGTAGAGGCATGGACTCCTTCGGTGTCAGTACGTGTATACATTTTTTTGTTATGACATATGTGATTTAAAGTTAATTTTTATAATAGAGTAATTTTAATTTTTAAGCCATACTGACTTTTACATGTATGTGATCTTCATTCATGTTTAGTTGATGACCGAGGAGGAGCTCAGACATATAGATGATGCTACACTCTCAGCCATTTCATTTGGCCTTGAGACATCTACGGTACATTATGTTGTGTTCGAATTTCTTTTTTCTATTTGATATTGTAGCATATATGGTTGCTAATCTTTCTTTTATCTTGCAGATACCACCTGCCCTGGGGGGACAAAGTGCAGGGGGTGAGCCAGCATGCATTGACAAAGGAAAGGTAATTAGATGTTTTCTAATTGATTAAATATTGATGAATTCTTGTAAAATTTTTGTGGTAATCTCATTTAATTACATTATTTATTTTATATAGGGTGTGGCTATTGGCGATGAGCCTGTACAGATTCGGCGTCCTAGATCATCAGGGATTTTCATTCGCACAGAGAGCCCCATTGTATGTATAAGTATCATTTATTTTTTATTTTTTTAATTGATGCAGAGGAAAGTATGATTGTTGTTCTATACAATTTCTATGATTTTTTCCATACCAATAATGATTCATGTCTTGCATATGTTCATTACAACTTAAATAGGCTTATATGCACCTGTCCAACCGATCAAGTTGATTACAAAGGTTTATTTAATCAAACAAATACCAAATTACTACTTTCCCTCCAAAACTAATATGACCATTTGAATTTGAAATTCAAATTTCAAACTATAGTTTTTATGCATTCCCTAACTTTCTAAACTATTCCATTGACTCAAAATTGGTCATATGGATTTATTAAATGCAACTAAGTAAATTTCCAGAAAATTGAAGTTTTTATTATTTTTTCTCCAAACCACCGTACACTCTGATCTCCCCCTTTCAACTGAGATCACATATGACATATATAAAGGTCTACATGACCGTTGGAACAACCATATAGGCCTTCCCAACCATAAAACAAACAAACAACCACTTTTTGCTAATACTGTTTAGACTCTAAATACCCTATTCTAAGGCCTTTTGGTCCCATGGAGTCACTTGGTTTATAACCACACCAAAATGCTTGTGTTCCTTACATGTGCCTTTATTACAAAACATAGACCAACTTGTAAAATATGGACCAAACCTTTATTCCAACTTCCTAATCTACTTGAATCCTCGCTTTCATGGAGTGGCAAGGTGTCCGGCAACAGAGATACTTGTTCCCCCCTGCCACATAGGTTAGGTGCCCTGCACCACCTTTCCTCTCTCTTATTCTAAACACTAGTCCACCAAGTGAGTGATGTTCCTCTCAGTCTTGTTGTTGCTACTTTTACCTTCTTATCTGCCTCTATGTCTTCAAGATCAAAGTAGTTCTCAAGGGCCTCTATCCACCCTAGCACTTCTTCACTATCCATTTTACCCTGGTATATTGGAAAATCAATATGGTTCTTCCCACCATTACCTTGTACTGCCTTAATGATTCTCATAAATCTCCTTTCTTCAAGATCATATGTTGTCTCATGCTCTTGCCTTGCATTACCAACCTCTTCTTCTTCATGGTTCTCTCCATGATTTCTTCCTCTAACCTCTTCTCCTCTAGGTTCTTGCCTTTCCTTTTCTAAGGATTCTATCCTTGCAATAAGCTTCAGCCTCTCTCTTCTCATTTGTCTTTCTTCCCTCACTCTAGATGCTTCAAGTTCTCTGCTCTCTCTTTTCTCTTTTGCCAACTCTTCTCTCAATTCTTCAAGTTCTCTAGCCATTTGATTTTTAGGAGGCATTTTCACAACAAGTTTTCTTCCTTCCCAAGGGCCAACTCACTAATTCTCTTTCTTTCCTCACCAAGAAATCTCTGAACACCACTTATGTACCTTTCAACTCTGGGACACACAAGGAGGAATTAGACACACCAAGGCTTCAACAAAGGGACCAACACACTAAGTATTTTCAAGATTATAGGTCTTGGTCACACTCCTAAACACCCAAACTTCAAAACCCTCCTTAAAATGGCTTAAAAACCAGGGCCTGCTTGTTCAAACCCCAAAACTCAATTCTAGAACGTTTTGACTTGTCTAATGACAAGATATGATCATGACAACCTACATGAACCTATCAAATGACACATCTACCATATGAAATCCTAAAATCTTATCTCATGCCCAATTACAACTTTCTTCCACATATGAGTCTAGCATTATAACTTTGTATGCTTCCATGAGCCATAATTGGTGCAAGGATTGCCCAATTGACTTCAAGAGATGTTCCATGACCTCTGTAATGCCTTGGATCTTCAATGTTCCCCTGATGAGCATGGGATTCTCTTGCATCACTTATCTTCATAAATAAATTCAAAACTAATTTCCGTGATATTAACAACTACTATTTTTTATCTCATAGGAGACTCCTAGTGCACATGAGGTTCGACGGGATAGTTATGTAGATTTGATCACGCGGCCACTCACTCCTAAGGAGGAGCCTACAATAGTAAGTTGTAGTTTGAATTCATGATTAAATATGTTATAAATTTAGCATTCTATGAATTATAATGTTATAGTTTAAATTGTAGATTCATCTGACAAAGGTATTTGAACATATACAGCCCACAATCACAGAGGTACCAGCATTGCCGAGGGCATACGAGAGGACTCCTGACCGGCACAGGAGGTCGACGAGAGAGGTATTTATTATGAAATTGTGATAGTATTAATCTCCAATATGGAAAAGATCATTATGCATTTGAGTAATTCAATGTTAGATACATAGAATCATATAAATTTAGTAGTCTAACTTTGGGTTTTCCTTTTTTGTTTATGTAGGAGGCATCCGATCCACCTAGTGCAGCGAAGAGGCTGCATTTTGATCATCCACCAGCACCCTAGGATAGTATAGTTTTCATAGGATGCATCATGAGACATTTTGAGATGGCATATGCCACATTGTATATAGAAACATTGATATTATACACATTCTGATGGCAGGATCAGCCACATTTTGTATATGGATCTATGTATTTTGATATATATATATTTGAGTACTTTGTCTATGGATACATGATCTTTGATATATATTGTGTAAAATTTTGTCTATGGATACATGTATTTTGATATATATTTTTATCATTTACGTGCACAATGATATACATATTAATTTAGTATCTAGTATTGTTCAATTTATCGTGGATCATGTTTCATGCCCTAAATTTTACTAGTAAAAACACAACAATTTTTTTTTTTTTTTTAAAGCTTATGGCTCAACCTCCCATCCGGAGCTAATGGCACTGACAATTCGATGCCAAGATCAGCGGTTTCAAAGTTACGTTGTGGTGCACCTATGAACTGAGGCACACTGCGAGTTTTGGCATCGAGCGAGATCGTTGTGTTGAATCCAAATGGAATGTGATCTCTCGAAAATGAGATAGATTATTTTAGGCCTCAAGATCACCGTCTTGTAGCATTTGACAGTTCATCGATAGCCCTCACGAGCTTTGAGTTATGACCCTCGAAAGATCGACCTCAAAATGCACTTAGAGCACCTTGGAGACTCCTCGGTATGGGGTGGCCGCAAATGATGGATGGTCTTCGTGGCTAGAACAAGGGTGTGACTAGGGTTCACCCGCCCATCCAGAGCTAATGGCACTGATGATTTGATGTCAAGATCAGCGGTTTCAAAGTTACGTTGTGGTGCACCTATGAACTGAGGCACACTGCGAGTTTTGGCATCGAGCGAGATTGCTGTGCTGAATCCAAACGGAATGTGATCTCTCAAAAATGAGATAGGTTATTTTAGGCCTTAGGATCACCATCCTGTAGCATTTGACAGTTCATCGATAGCCCTCACGAGCTCTGAGTTATGACCCTCGAAAGATCGACCTCAAAATGCACTTAGAGCACCTTGGAGACTCCTCGGTACGGGGTGGCCGCAAATGATGGATGGTCTTCGTGGCCAGAACAAGGGTGTGACTAGGGTTCACCCGCCCATCCGGAGCTAATGGCACTGACGATTCGATGCCAAGATCAGCGGTTTCAAAGTTACGTTGTGGTGCACCTATGAACTGAGGCACACTGCGAGTTTTGGCATCGAGCGGGATCGCTATGCTGAATCCAAACGGAATGTGATCTCTCAAAAATGAGATAGGTTATTTTAGGCCTCAGGATCATCATCCTGTAGCATTTGACAGTTCATCAATAGCCCTCACGAGCTCTGAGTTATGACCCTCGAAAGATCGACCTCCAAATGCACTTAGAGCACCTTGGAGACTCCTCGGTACAGGGTGGCCGCAATTGATGGATGATTGTTTGAAGACTACTCCATGTGTCACTATCTTTCTTGGAAAAAAAATTGCTTTTGAACATCAACCTTGCAATATTATCAATTATTGTCAAACTTTTTCAACCAAGTCAAAATGTCAAATGCAAATATTTGTTTGCATTTTTTGCTAAGGGGAGTTTCATAAATTGACTTTGATTTTCTATGTCTCTAGTGCTTCAACATACTTAAAATGGCTCTTTGGTCTTAGAGCTATTGGTATTTTCTAACTTCATGGTCTATGATATGCATACTAATAATTTATTTCACTAAATGGTTTCCTTGATCTATTGACTACACTTAAATTTGTTCACTTGTCATCTCTCTTTCTATATGTTCAATACAAAGAGCTAGAAGAGACAAATAATCTTTCTTACCTTCATCTCTCTAAGCACATGATAGAAATCAATTCTAAACTTGAGAAAAGGTTAGAGGAGAATATTGCATTCTTAAATTAATCTCCCTTAAGACCTTTACATACACACAGGGCATTCTTAAATTAATCTCCATGGAAGAAAATTTCATAAAACTAAAGATTCCATAGTGTTGAAACATAAAATCCAAGATCTCATTTATGATGGGATTGTTGATACCTCTAATGACTCATCCACTCATAGCCTTCATATCCAACTTCATATCATGTCAGTATGCATGTGCTATCTTGCTTATTGGCTTTAATTGCTTATCCTACATGCTATCTTCTTTCATGGATTTTATGGCTTATCCCAAATGTGCTTCATACAACTTTTCAATATGAAAGTCTTTCAAAATATTATACAATATTATGACTCTTTATGCTTTCAAATGCTATGATTGGTTGTAAAATGGAAGAAATCAAGTATTCTAATTGTTCATCCGTACTTTATGGATTTTTCTTATTTTATTAGTTTGATAAAAATAGTTTTAATAATCATAATGTCCGCTTTATGTCAAATAAGGAAAAAACCAAATTTGTAATAAGGTATCCGCATGCAATTATCTTTCATATAGTTATAAATGCTCTTAAAATTGTCGTTATAGCCTTGTATCACATGCAAATATGATTTGGAAGAACTTGTTCAATATCTTCCTCTTATAATTCCTTACAAAGAACCTACCAAAATACAAAAACCATATACAAAAAACTACACATTTTACATCATAATACATCATAAATTTTAGAAATTCTCCCCAATACCACCCCCCTCCAACTCTTCATGATGTACCTACATTCCAATATCATACAAAAATTAGTAACTTATTGTATTAAACAAGATAATCATCAATTCATTAAATCATTATCAAGAAAATAACATAAGAAGTATATATACGTAGTCAAGTATTCCAATAGGGTCCTCTCTCTATTTTAGGATCTCCAACAAGGCTTCATGATCAGCATTAGCAATAGTAAAAATGTCTTTTACTTTTGGTCTTCCTTGATGCTTCAATAACTTTACATTTGTTGCTATAATAAGATGCGAATATATGAGAATTACTTTGTGCTTCTAATAGTCTTCGAATGCAGGAATTTTGTTCCTTCTAAGCATGTATGTCCGCAGTCATGTTCCAGCAACAACCACTGAACCAGTAGGATACGTGAATCCATCATCATCTGTGATCAGTTGTGCAAGTTTTTGTTTTCCTCTTACACAACGTGCTAACCAATAATCAGATTTCTCATCATTCCCCTGTGGTGCAACCAATGCAAAGACATGTCCTGGCTGAAGTAGATCTGATAGATGATTATGCTCAAGTGAACTTTCCATGTCATCATTTTTGATAGAGGGTATGATAGACAATGGAGTAAGATAATGCGGAGCCCATGTGTCCACCCACTCACTTGACTCACAGTGATCCCAATCACACTGAAAACAAGTACGACAAAAACAAGCTAGTTGTCGTGTCCAAATGGTCCATGTACTAGAATTAGAGCTCCGAAATGAATGCATTTTTGATGAGTCTGTCACTATAGCACAATCTGATCTATCACCTATGGACCCTTCCTCAACCAACCAAAAGAACCTGCGTACCACTGAATTAAGAGTCCCCCCCTGTGATAATGCTAAACTACACCAATCAAAAATGCTACGAGCATCAAGAAGCTCTGTTGTTGAAATCTTCAGTTGCTCCTTAACTAGAGCTCTCTTCACACATGCCCCTACTCCATCATGTTCCCCTTTTCCATGGCCAGACTCAAAAAAACTCCAAATATGAGGCACCCCTCTCTCTACGTGCATCCTACACAACCAATAAAACATGCGAGCATTCTTGAATTGACTTGTACAGTTATCTGACCAAATGATATGTCTATCCATAGCAATTGCATGCTCGTGTAAGAAATAAAAAAAATTCTCGAAACAATGTCGCACAAACTCGTGAGAGTGAGATCTATCATCACTCATATAAAAATGATACTCTCTAATAATCTTTCGATTATCTTCCGCACTATCAGGGGCATGTCTATATGTTATGTGAACAAAAATTGCAATCTGAATAGAGTTGTAATACTGAGATTGTGTCTCATTTTGAGGTTGCAATGTGTAGTTCTCAGCAAAATCAACAACTGATATAATAGTGCCAATAGGAAAAGTCTCCTTACACGTTCTAAATTGTTGATCCAACCACTGAGACCTGTGACTATGTCTTGCATACTTGTAAAAAAGATTTGCCTTGAAATTTGAAATAAAATTAGCCACATTGATATCTTTTCCAACCAATTCACATCTAGAGCTCTCACTCCCACTCTTCAATGTGTATTTCACCATTTCATAGACCCTTTTTTTCACTATTGTCTTTCCAAGATCTTGTTCACACCCCTCATGGAAACATGTGTCAAACTTGGATAAGCCACCACATTCTGAACAATTCTCATTTCAGCAAGCATTTTTATAAAAGGAACAACCATCAACTCTACGACATAAGAGTTGATCTAACAAGTCTCTTGATGATTTTGGAAGCCCACTAGCCCCACAATCCTCCAACATTTCTTTACTATGCAAAGTAGAACGGATGGAGCATAATAGTTCATGGTGCATAGAAAACTCAACATGATATTTGCACAACATGTATTTCGAATTTTGAGTGGCACACAATAAAATGGCTTCAAAGATTCAAAATCCCTTTGTGATATATGAACACTTGGATGACTCTCTCTAAATTGTTTGAACAACATAGTTTGACTTACCTCCAAATAGTGTTTAGGATGTGGCATGCGGTCTCTGATGCCAATTCTCAACTTTAAGACATCTTTAGCATTGGGTGATACTAGTGATTTAGAGTGCCAAAATTGTATAATTTCTTCCTTCACATCGTCGGATAGCTTCTTATCAAAACATGGAAGTCTCCCACCAAATGTCCATGTTTCATTTTGAAGAGGATCATCAATTTTCTCTCGTCGACTAAGTGCTCTTCTCAAAGTAGTACGATTTAGATTCAAATCAATACAAGTTTTTCTCATATATCTGCCCTTTCTCAAATGATGACTTACCAAAGAGGTTGTAATAACCCTTCGAGTAGCTCTATTATCCTTCTCTCTGCTATTTTTTCCAATGCTATTGAGAGCACTGAAAAGATTCTTCACAATAATGGCATTTCTTTCCAACTTTTTATTGACACGAATTTTCAATTTGGAAAGCATAGGTCTCATCTTTTGCATCTTTAATAAGTGCATGAAAAGCTGACATTGCTCTACCACTGTCTTGTTGCCAAAAAACATCTGATATAGTCTTGAAGCCCATAACCGAATGGTTCTTTCTGATTTTTTTCCTTCCAAACTAGTCATAATCATTTCATCGATTTCAATTATCCATTTTGGTGTTTTAGAACCTTCATGTCAATTATAATTAGGAGATATGTAAGGTTCTTGTGCATTAAGTTCCTGTGCATTGTCATCTTCAACATTGTCAATTATGCAATTTGGATTATGACTTGGTGGCATTTCTTCTTCAAAATTTTCAATCTCTACATTTTCAATTTCTGCATTATCATTTTCAATAGGTACATTGTCATTCCCCAACTGTACATTTTCATTATCTGACTCTATGATTTCACCTTCTATTAATTCATCGTCAACTTGATTGATATTTAGCATACCTTGTCTTTTTTTTCGGTGTTTCATTTTGTCCATTTCCCTATATGCTGCAATGTCTTCATTGGATATCTTCCTTTTACGTTTATTCTTTCAACGACTGCTACTCCCCATTCAGATGACAAATTCGAACACCTAAGGTTATATTTTTGAATTCTTTTCGATTGGTTGGGCCCCAAAACACGACTTTTTACAAATCTCGTGAAAAAAGAGGTGAAAAAGTAATGTTGTCGGGTCTGTAGGGACAATCAAATATTTGAAATTGATGCCAGTATAATCGGATATTCGATAATAGATCGGATATCCGATCTAGGATCGATTATCCGATATAGGAAAAGGACTTTTGGGGGGAAAACTTGCTAAGGTTTCCCTCCTTTGCCACAATAATATTAATATTATGAAAATATTTGGAGGCAAATGACTTTAATTTATAACTAAGTTAATAGTATATTAGTATTAGTATAAAATATCAATAATATTAATATAAAATAGTATTAATATACCTATAGTATCAATATTATTATTATACCTATAATAGTATTAATATTATTAATATAGATATAATAGTGTAAATATATAGTGTTTATTTATATTAAGCTACAATATATAGTATTAATATATATTATTATTATAGCTATAATAGTATTATTATTATTACTATACATATAATAATATTAATATTTAGTGTTTATTTATATTATAATTATTATCCTAAAATAGTATAAATAGTATATCCTAAAATATTACGTTATATATACTAAAATATTACGTTATTATATAGATATATTAATATAATAATATTTATAATATATATTATATATAATAAAAATATTACGTTGTTATATATATATTATATTATTATACATATTAATATATTAATATATAATACAAAGAGGGTCGTCATTTAATGGGTTAAAGGGGGTCATAGGTCACCCTATGACCCCCTTTGACCCATATGAACGACTCGACTATGTCCCTAGGGGTCCTAGGACTCCTAGGGACATACGTCGTCGTTTAATGGATCAAAGGGGGTCATAGGTCACCCTATGAACCCCTTTGACTCATATGAACGATTCAAATATGTCCCTAGGGGTCCTAGGACCCCTAGGGACATATGTCATCATTTAATGGGTCAAAGAGGGTCATAGGTCACCCTATGACCCCCTTTGACCCATATTACCCATTCGAATATGTCCCTTGGGGTCCAAGGACCCCAAGGGACATATGTCATCGTTTAATGGGTCAAAGAGGGTCATAGGGTGACCTATGACCCCCTTTGACCCATAATACCCATTCGAATATGTCCCTAGGGGTCCTAGGACCCCTAGAGACATATGTCGTCGCTTAATGGGTCAAAGGGGGTCATAGGTCACCCTATGACCCCCTTTGACCCATATTACCCATTCTAATATGTCCCTAGGGGTCCTAGGACCCCTAACGACATATCTCATCGTTTAATGGGTCAGAGAGGGTCATAGGTCACCCTATGACCCCCTTTGACCCATATTACCCATTCGAATATGTCCTTAGGGGTCCCAGGACCCCTAGAGACATATATCGTCGTTTAATGGGTCAAAGAGGGTCATAGGTCACCCTATGACCCCCTCTGACCCATATTACCCATTCAAATATGTCCCTAGGGGTACTAGGACCCCTAGAGACATATATCGTCGTTTAATGGGTCAAGAGGGTCATAGGTCACCCTATGACCCCCTTTGACCCATATGTACGATTCGAATATGTCCCTAGGGGTCCTAGGACCCCTAGAGACATATGTCGTCATTTAAAGGGTCAAAGAGGGTCATAGGTTACCCTATGACCCCATTTGACCCATATTACCCATTCGAATATGTCCTTAGGGGTCCTAGGACCCCTAGGAACATATGTCGTCGTTTAATGCATCAAAGGGGGTCATAGGTCACCCTATGACCCCCTTTGACTCATATGAATGATTCAAATATGTCCCTAGGGGTCCTAGGACCCCCAGGGACATATGTTGTCATTTAATGGGTCAAAGGGGGTCATAGGTCACCCTTTGACCACCTTTGACCCATATGAACGATTGGAATATGTCCCTAGGGTCCTAGGAACCCTAGGGACATATGTCATCGTTTAATGGGTCAAAGAGGGTCATAGGTCACCCTATGACCCCATTTGACCCATATTACCCATTCGAATATGTCCCATGGGGTCCGAGGACCCTTAGGGACATATGTCATCGTTTAATGGGTCAAAGAGGGTCATAGGTCACCCTATGACCCGCTTTGACCCATAATACCCATTCGAATATGTCCCTAGGGGTCCTAGGACCCCTAGAGACATATGTCATCGTTTAATGGGTCAAAGGGGGTCATAGGTCACCCTATGACCCCCTTTGACCCATATTACCCATTGGAATATGTCCCTAGGGGTCCTAGGACCCCTAGCGACATATCTCGTCGTTTAATGGGTCAGAGAGGGTCATAGGTCACCCTATGACCCACTTTGACCCATATTACCCATTCGAATATATCCCTAGGGGTCCTAGGACCCCTAGAGACATATATCATCGTTTAATGGGTCAAAGAGGGTCATAGGTCACCCTATGACCCCCTTTGACCCATATGTACGATTTGAATATGTCCTTAGGGGTCTTAGGACCCCTAGAGACATATGTCATCATTTAAAGGGTCAAAGAGGGTCATAGGTTACCCTATGACCCCATTTGACCCATATTACCCATTCGAATATGTCCCTAGGGGTCCTAGGACTCCTAGGGACAAATGTTGTAGTTTAATGCATCAAAGGGGGTCATAGGTCACCCTATGACCCCCTTTGACTCATATAAACGATTCAAATATGTCCCTAGGGGTCCTAAGACCCCTAGGGACATATGTTGTCGTTTAATGGGTCAAAGGGGGTCATAGGTCACCCTATGACACCCTTTGACCCATATGAACGATTGGAATATGTCCTTAGGGTCCTAGGACCCCTAGGGACATATGTCATCGTTTAATGGGTCAAAGAGGGTAATAGGTCACCCTATGACCTCATTTGACCCATATTACCCATTCCAATATGTCCCTTGGGGTCCGAGGACCCCTAGGGACATATGTCGTCGTTTAATGGGTCAAAGAGGGTCATAGGTCACTCTATGACCCCCTTTGACCCATATTACCCATTCGAATATGTCCCTAGGGGTCCTAGGACCCCTAGAGACATATATCATCGTTTAATGCATCAAGAGGGTCATAGGTCACCCTGTGACCCCCTTTGACCCATATGAATGATTCGAATATGTCCCTAGGGGTCCTAAGACCCCTAGAGACATATGTCATTGTTTAATGGGTCAAAGAGGGTCATAGGTTACCCTATGACCCCATTTGACCCATATTACCCATTCGAATATGTCCCTAGGGGTCCTAGGACCCTTAGGGACATATGTCATCATTTAATGGGTCAAAGAGGGTCATAGGTCACCCTATGACCCCCTTTGACCCATATTACCCATTCGAATATGTCCCTAGGGGTCCGAGGACCCCTAGAGACATATATCATCGTTTAATGGGTCTATGAGCCCCTTTGACCCATATGAACGATTCGAATATGTCCCTAGGAGTCCTAGGACCCCTACAGACATATGTCATCGTTTAATGGGTCAAAGAGGGTCATAGGTTACCCTATGACCCCATTTGACCCATATTACCCATTCGAATATGTCCCTAGGGGTCCTAGGACCCCTAGGGACATATGTCGTCGTTTAATGGTACAAAGGGGGTCATAGGGTTGACTCATATGAACGATTCAAATATGTCCCTAGGGGTCCTAGGACCCCTAGGGACATATTTTTGTCGTTTAATGGGTCAAAGGGGGTCATAGGTCACCCTATGACCCCCTTTGACCCATATGAACCATTTGAATATGTCCCTAGGGTCCTAGGACCCCTAGGGACATATGTCATCGTTTAATGGGTCAAAGGGAGTCATAGATCACCCTATGACCCCCTTTGACTCATATGAACGATTCAAATATGTCCCTAGGGGTCCTAGGACCCCTAGGGACATATGTCATCGTTTAATGGGTCAAAGGGTGTCATAGGTCACCCTATGACCCCCTTTGACCCATATGAACCATTTGAATATGTCCCTAGGGTCCTAGGACCCCTAGGGACATATGTCTTCGTTTAATGGGTCAAAGAGGGTCATAGGGTGACCTATGACCCCCTTTGACCCATATTACCCATTCGAATATGTCCTTAGGGGTCCTAGGACCCCTAGGGACATATGTCGTCGTTTAATGGGTCAAAGAGCCCTTTGACCCATATTACCCATTCGAATATGTCCCTAGGGGTCCTAGGACCCCTAAAGACATATATCGTCGTTTAATGGGTCAAGAGGGTCATAGGTCACCCTATGACCCCCTTTGACCCATATTAACGATTCGAATATTTCCCTAGGGGTCCTAGGACCCCTAGAGACATATGTCATCATTTAATGGGTCAAAGAGGGTCATGGGTTACCCTATGACCCCATTTGACCCATATTACCCATTCGAATATGTCCCTAGGACCTCTAGGGACATATGTCTTCGTTTAATGGGTCAAAGGGGGTCATAGGTCACCCTACGACCCCCTTTGACTCATATGAACGATTCAAATATGTCTCTAGGGGTCCTAGGACCCCTAGGGACATATGTCGTCGTTTAATGAGTCAAAGGGGGTCATAGGTCACCCTATGACCCCCTTTGACCCATATGAACGATTCGAATATGTCCCTAGGGTCCTAGGACCCCTAGGGACATATGTCGTCGTTTAATGGGTCAAAGAGGGTCATAGGTCATCCTATGACCCCCTTTGACCCATATTACCCATTCGAATATGTCCCTTGGGGTCCGAGGACCCCTAGGGACATATGTCGTCGTTTAATGGGTCAAAGAGGGTCATAGGGTGACCTATGACCCCCTTTGACCCATATTACCCATTTGAATATGTCCCTAGGGGTCCTAGGACCCCTAGAGACATATATCGTCGTTTAATGGGTCAAGAGGGTCATAGGTCACCCTATGACCCCCTTTGACCCATATGAACGATTTGAATATGTCCCTAGGGGTCTTAGGACCTCTAGAGACATATGTCATCGTTTAATGGGTCAAAGAGGGTCATAGGTTACCCTATGACCCCATTTGACCCATATTACCCATTCAAATATGTCCCTAGGGGTCTTAGGACCCCTAGGGACATATGTCGTCGTTTAATGGGTCAAAAGGGGTCATAGATCACCGTATAACCCCCTTTGACTCATATGAACAATTCGAATATGTCTCTAGGGTCTTAGGACCCTTAGGGACATATGTCGTCGTTTAATGGGTCAAAGAGGGTCATAGGTCACCTTATGACCCTCTTTGACCCATATTACCCATTTGAATATGTCTCTTGGGGTCCAAAGACCCCTAGGGACATATGTCGTCGTTTAATGGGTTAAAGAGGGTCATAGGTCACCCTATGACCCACTTTGACCCATAATACCCATTCGAATATGTCCCTAGGGGTCCTAGGACCCCTATAGACATATGTCGTAGTTTAATGGGTCAAAGGGGGTCATAGGTCACCCTATGACCCCTTTTAACCCATAATACCCATTCGAATATGTCCCTAGGGGTCCTAGGACCCCTAGGGACATATGTTGTCGTTTAATGGGTCAAAGAGGGTCATAGGTCACCCTATGACCCGCTTTGACCCATATGAACGATTCAAATATGTCCCTAGGGGTCCGAGGACCCCTAGCGACATATGTCATTTTTAATGGGTCAAAGAGGGTCATAGGTCACCCTACAACCCTCTTTGACCCATATGAACGATTCGAATATGTCCCTAGGGGTCTGAGGACCCCTAGGGACATATGTCATCGTTTAATGGGTCAAAGAGGGTCATAGGTTACCCTATGACCCCATTTGACCCATATTACCCATTCGAATATGTCCCTAGGGGTCCTAGGACCCCTAGGGACATATGTCATCGTTTAATGGGTCAAAGGGGGTCATAGGTCACCCTATGACCCGCTTTGACCCATATGAATAATTCGAATATGTCCCTAGGGGTCGAAAGACCCCTAGAGAAATATGTCGTCGTTTAATGAGTCAGAGAGAGTCATAGATCACCCTGTGACCCCCTTTGACCCATATTACCCATTCGAATATGTCCCTAGAGGTCCTAGGACCCCTAGAGACATATATCGTCGTTTAATGGGTCAAAGAGGGTCATAGGTCACCCTATGACTCCCTTTGACCCATATGAACGATTGGAATATGTCCCTAGGGGTCCTAGGACCCCTAGGGACATAAGTCATCATTTAATGGGTCAAAGAGGGTCATAGGTCACCCTATGACCCCCTTTGACCCATATTACCCATTCGAATATGTCCCTAGAGGTCTTAGGACCCCTAGGGACATATGTCATCGTTTAATGGGTCAAAGGGGGTCATAGGTCACCCTATGACCCCCTTTGACCCATATGAATGATTCGACTATGTCCTTGGGGGTCCTAGGACCCCAGGGACATATGTCGTCATTTAATGGGTCAAAGGCGGTCATAAGTCACCCTATGACCCCCTTTGACCCATATGAACGATTCGACTATGTCCCTAGGGTCCTAGGACCCCTAGGGACATATGTCATCGTTTAATGGGTCAAAGAGTGTCATAGGTCACCCTATGACCCGCTTTGACCCATAATACCCATTCGAATATGCCCCTAAGGGTCCTAGGACCCCTAGAGACATATGTCGTCGTTTAATAGGTCAAAGGGGGTCATAGGTCACCCTATGACCCCCTTTGACTAATATGAATGATTCGGCTATGTCCCTGGGGGTCCTAGGGACATATGTCATCATTTAATGGGTCAAAGGGACCCCCTTTGACCCATTAAAGGACGACATATGTCCCTAGGTGTCCTAGGACCCCTAGAGACATATATCATCGTTTAATGTGTCAAAGAGGGTTATAGGTCACGCTATGACCCCCTTTGACTCTTATATATTAATAATATACCTATATATTAATAATATACATATCAATATAATATATATATATATATATACATATACATATTACATTATTATATTTAATGAAAATATTACGTTATTATATAAATATATTAATAACATACATATTAATATAATAATATTTATAATATATATTATATTTAATAAAAATATTACGTTGTTATATAAATATTATATTATTATACATATTAATATAATAATATATAATACATATTATATTTAATGAAAATATTACGTTATTGTATATATTAATAACATACATATTAATATAATAATATATAATACGTATTTTATATATATATAAATTACGTTATTATATTTAGTAAAAATAATAATAATATATATTATATTTATAGATTGTAATAAGATTAACATAAGATATTATTATATATTACTAGATTATATCTTGTATGTTTACATTACGTTATTATATATATATAATATATTAAAATATGCCTTTACATATTAATATAAGTGAAATAATTTAAAAATAAAATACTAGAACGTTTAAATCGAATTCCCCTCCAAAATTTGAAATTTTTTGAATTTGACTACCGAGCCATATCGGATATCCGATGTCAAATCGGATATCCAATCAAGCTTGGTATTTACCAAGCCTGCCCGGTCAACCCTAAAGACGTGTTTATAGAGAGTTTTAGTGATACTCAGATTTCGGGTAGCCATCTGACAATGTTATTTTGATCGAAATTGAATGAAACGAAATGGGTTTTTTAATATCGCTCTCTAGATTCCATCAATATAATTTTTGTCAAATTCTGAGTTTGATAAGTATTTATTAGTTAATTATCAATGAAGATTATTGTAAAGTGTTGATTGACATATTGAATGAAAAATAGCTATAACTTTCAAAAGGTATAACATTTTTTAAATCTAAAAGTTGCATCACATTCTATACTTCACCTAGTATAAGAAAAAAATAAAAAAATAAAAATTTGATCAAATTTTCTAATAGTTAGGGTGGTCAAACACGGGACTTTTTTTAATCCAAAAAAGTTTTGGTAGAAAATTCATATTTAATTATTTATTTGGAATAAAAATATCAAAAAATATGCGTCACATCCGGGCATGAGTCTAGTTTTCATATCTATAATTATATTAAAAAAATATTATGATTTGATTTTGATTAAGGTGGTCAGACATACACCTACTTTTTATTTTCGCCTTGAAATTTTCTTAGTACTGCATTAAAATTCAAACTTTTGACCAATCAATTATTTTTTTCTCCTGATAAGGCCTAGTAGTTTAGAAACTACATTCAATTTTCTACAAATTATTTTCTTACAACTTTTTGATATAAAGTCCATAACCACTTCAAAATTATGTGTCAAGTTGACATAAACCTGATTTGCTAATTTTTCACTGCCACTTAAGGCCATAGTTTGGTACACCATGATCTTGCACATACCCTTCTCTCTTACTATTATTACTATTCCTAGAGTAACCAATATAGCTACCTCTAATGTAATTACCTCTCTTACTATTATGTTATTCTTTCCATTATTTTTTACCTTGTCTTGCATTGTATTGTCAGATCTGCTACTTTCTATATAGGTTTTTTCTTTGCTTCTTTGAAACCTGTCACCTCTTCCTCTTTGTCTTAGATCATGTTTATTTTCCAATAACTCCTCATCTTTTAGGATGTACTAATATACTTCTTCCAAACTATCCAAATTTATAAAGCTAATCCCATTCTAAGTTGATGTCCTAAAACCATTCAAGTATCTAGTGACTTTCTCAACCTCATCATCCACATGTTCAGATCTAATGTCCATTTTTTACAATTCCTTGGTATTATCTATAACAGTCACATCCGTTTGTCTTAAATTTTGCATTCTCCTCAAAATATTAACCTAGTAATCAATAGGAAGGACTTCTTCTTCATCATGCCAATCATCTTTGCCCATTTCTTGATCTTTTTTAGTTTCCTATTTTCTACTTTTTTTCCTACAAACACTAGTACATTTGGGCCCATTTTTTGACCTTTATTGGTCAAAATTTTGACCCATTTTTTGACCAAATCCATCCAGCCTATTGGTCAAAAAAATTCTGGTCAAAATTTTGACCAACTGTTTCTTTGGTCAAAATTTTGACCAACGTTCTAGCAGAAAATCTTGCATGCCAAAGTGCAAGTTCCAGTGGGGAGTGGTCAAACTTTTGACCAATTATGGGGAACATTTTGACCAAAAAAGGTAGAACTTTTGACCAATGATGGGGAACATTTCAACCAAAAAAGGTAGAACTTTCGACCAATGATGCAGAACATTTCGACCAGAAAAGGTATAAATTTTGACCAATGATGGGGAACATTTCAACCAAAAAAGGTAGAAATTTTGACCAGTGATGGTAGAAAAATTTGGTTGGGAAGGTGGAAATTTTGACCAGTGATGGTAGAAAAATTTGGTTGGGAAGGTGGAAATTTTGACCAATGAAGGTAGAACTTTCGATCAATGAAGGTAGAAAATTTTGACCAATGAAGGTAGAAACTCCCAGGCATTGGTAGAAATTTTGACCAATGAAGGTAGAAATTTCTGGCAACGCCTGGTGTAAATTTTTTTTTAGGCATTCTATAAAATAGTTCACATACCTTGCGTATGATATGACATTTTGCATGCATCATGCACTCTCTCATCTGGCTGATGATGGATTACGAAGAGTGATCTGAAACCATGATGCTAAAAAACACACAAAATCAAATCCAAAATGAACTTGCATTACAAATGGATTGTGGAAATTTGATATTGCTGATTTTGCATGCATGTCTACTAGGAAAATCACAACTTAAACATATAATATTGTTGATTTTGCATGCATGTCTACCAGGACAATCACAACTTAAACATATAATAAGTTTAAGTTGTGATTGTCCTGGTAGACATGCATGCAAAATCAACAATATCATATTTCCACAATCCATTTGTAATGCAAGTTCATTTTGGATTTGATTGTGTGTGTTTTTTAGCATCATGGTTTCAGATCACTCTCTGTAATCCATCATTACCCGGATGAGAGAGTGCAAGATGCATGCAAAATGTCATATCATACGCAAGGAATGTGAATTATTTTATAGAATGCCTAAAAAACATCGACAGTAACTAATCAAATTGTTGTAAACATAGAAAATAACTAATATGCTTCTTCATTAATATGCCTGATACAATAAGCAAACTTGGCAACTATGGACAATAAGTTATATGCTAAAAGGAAATCATTTAGGAGATACAAAATTTGAACAACCATATGTTAAGATTTTACAATTTGTATCACTTGCCTAAGTCTAACTATTGAGAATAAGTTCATCATCCTCCCTGTAGTATGTTTTGATGGCTTGCACATCCAGAAAAGTTCCAGTGTCTCAAATTTGTAGAATATGAATTGTTTGGTAGCAAATGGACATGATTGATGATAAATCATCATATAAAAAGACTCCAATGTTGTGACCCAGATGAATAAAGTCATTATGAAAGTTTCGTACATCCATGACTTCCCCATCTATCAACCTTCAAACAATGCCAAAGTAGGTTAGTGCAAATTTTCCTAGACTGCTACGGGAAACTTCAATCATGGTTATTGTGACTGAATTAGTCATCTATCACAAGCATATAAATAAATTTTTAGTTCAATTACAACTTATTACTATTACATTAGATGCTACAATCACATTGAGAAGGGCAAGCCAAATGGCAAGGGACACCAACTACAACATCTATGTTTACTAGAAATGCTTGTCTATGCAACATCTATGTTCACTGGAAATGCTTGTCCTGCAAATGTTTTTCTATGCACTAGATACCTCTCCATGGAAAGTATTTCAAGAGCCTCTTTATATTGTGAATTTTCAATTAAACATCAACCTTTTCCATGAAGCATTAGTCCCATCATAACAACCCTATTCAAGGAAAAGCATCCTTTAATTCAATATGGTTCACAAGAAAAGACTTATACAAGTTTATACAATTAGGATGAAAAACATTAGTAAGGGACATTGATTGCGAGCACAAAATATATATTTTTGACGAAAATGGCAGTGAAACTGACATTTGTATTTGTGCCAAGTACAATTAATTATGTTATGTATCACCACATTGGTACCATATGCAAAAGAAACATTAAAAACCATCATAAAATACTACCTTTGATCAGTCTCTAAAATAGATGACATCTTTTCCCCATGCTGATTCTCGAGTTTGATGCAAGGCTAGTGATTCAATGCAAGGCAGATACACACTGTTGTATCCACAATGCATACAGATACAACAAAATAAATATTGGCATACCTAGATTTGTATCGATTTCACAGAGGAAAATAATAGGGTAACTGAATCATCTAGTAATTTAGCAAAAGAAAAGTACCAACCTTATAATTTCACAAAGGGTAAAATTATCTTAACAATTTATCTTTGTGAGCTTCCTAACAATTTGCAAGAAACTAGTTGCCTGTCATATTATGATAGATATTGGTATTCATTCAATTTCAATATGATATAGTATAATCCCAACCTATGTAGAATACACATCATAATTCAGAAAGGGCAAAGGGCCTAAAACAATTGGCATCACATCCAACTTAGGCTTTCATTTTCCTTCTTTCTTTATAACAAGGGCACTACGCAAATACATAGTGAACATCTTGATAAACCATATTTGCAAGGACTTAAATGACACTAATTTGCATTCATTTCACCGATTAGGAAATTGAAAAAATAAAAATAAATTACATCAAATGAATATACCATCTTACTTTAGTTGGATCAATAATTCCTATAGCCATCAAATCTTCATAACCACCTGTAGCAGCATATTATCCATAATTGGGATTATAATTGGAAAGGACGTGTAAAAACACATTACAGAGCTAAGTCTTATATGACAAAGAATTATCTACATATCCTTGGGTAATCGTGAAAAGAGAAATATTGATTGGAAGAAATCATAGAAAAGGAAAATACCATCAATAATAAAAAAGAACTAACCAAAGAAACACCTATCATATCATAGGCTTTATATCACAGACTCAAAAATCATAACAAACAAAGGGCAAAGTCCAACTTTACAGGAAGACAAGAGATGCACATAACCAAAGATAGGGATTGAGAAATATGCTAAAAATCTATATCACAAATAGTATTTTAATTGCTACAAGTGATTATAAATCAAATGATGCATTTGTGAAGTGGAATCGAGAATTGTTTAGTCATATTTCGGTTCTCAGAAATTATAATCTGACCTGAGTGGTGTTATGGTAGGCAAGCTTTCTAATATTTACCTTACCAAAGAAAAATAATAAGAGTTTCTATTACACACTTTGGTATTTAAATAAATATGGAAGTGCACTACATCCATTTACAAGTGGCTTAGCTATAAATATATTGTGTGGCATTGCCTATATTGAGAAAACCACAACAATCAAAGTACACCAGCAAACCATAAGTAAATCAAAAAATTAAGTATTTATATCACAAATAAATTATTTGGAGAATAGATCATAAATAATTTTGGAAATAGGAGAGAGACATTACAATTTATAAGAATTACTAGTCAAGACTGTGTCATTGACAAAATTTATCTATTACTCAGAGAAGTATTTAGTAGTGAAACACTACAAAAGACTAGACACATTTCAATAACTTCACATGTATAACTACAACTCCCCCAGATAGTTTAGCAATCCTTTCATTGAATTTTTCTTTCTCGTAATCTTGTTCAGAAACTTGGAAATGAAGAAAATATTCAATTGTCAAATACATTCTACAAGTTAGGTTGACAATAGCACAATTCTCTAATGAGTTATTCTTTGCCAATATATTGATATGATCAAAAAAAGACAGATTGTTAACCATGATGAGATACTAGGTGTAGACAAAGGAGAAATAACATAAAGAATAAAACTAAAGTGCTCTAATTACAAAGCATAAGACTGATAGTCCATGTTAAGGCCTAAAGAATACACACATAGAGACAAGAAGGCATACCTCAATCATGCTTCTAATTTGATTAACTCTTCTCTCAATAGCCTCCTGAGTTGTTCCATCACTAACTATTGTTTTTGAATCATTTGTCAACACTATCTTGACACTAGTTCCCAAAACCTCATTCCCAACAATGTCAAGGGTCAGCCCCACTTCATCTCTAATGACAATGCATGCATTAAAATACATGGTTTAGATTATAGTTTTCTATATTACTGAATAACATATTAGGATAATGAACTCTGAAATGATAATCCTAATAATTTAAACTCGTGTTCAAAATATTAAAATGGCTACTTCATTATGCCTATGAAAAACTAACCAACATAATTAACATTGGATAGAAAACTACCATTATAAATGATTGAGACAAAAATTTAGTGTTTAGTTGATAATCATACTACTAAATAATACTCAATAATACCTCCAGTCAACACGAAAAGTTGGGGGGCGGGGTGGCGAAGTGTTTTAAACTACTCTTAATTAATTTTCCTTCCTTCAAACTTTAGAACTCCTTCAGCAAACCCTTGAAACCTACAAACATTTAGTAGACCCAACTGTCTCTCTCAATGATGATAAATTTTTATTGAAGGAATATCATTTTAAACTACCCTTGTCAAATGATTGTTCCTGGCTAGGCTACACATTAACTTCATTTTCTCTAAATCTCTGATAAGCATTTTGCATGCTTCTTGCCCCAATTTACATTTGTTTGAAATAGGCGGTGCATGTTTCTAGATTCAATTCAATAGAATGTAAAACAAAAAAATAATGATAAAGGAATTAATTGGAAACCTTTGTAGGAAATGGCATAGGATACAAAAGGTTCAAATAAATGTTCAAAAATTATTTGTGCAGACTCATGCGTAAGTAGAATCAATGAAACATGTCTCAAAACAAAAAGAATGGTGTAAGATGTACATTAGAAACATGTTAGAGGCAAGAGAATTATATTGATTGATAATGGGCAACAATTTGTGAGCCTTCTACAAACCATTCTGCATGTTCATGCTGCATCTCTCCAAACTATGTTCACACCTATCTTGGCCTTTATTTCCTGCCACCAAATGAATGAATACTTCTTCTGTGAGCAGGATGGAATAGCAAGAATACTGCATACAAAAGAAAAAGGGTAAAAAGGAAGCTACCAAAACTCATTCAAAGCTTCATTGAGATCAAGTTATTTTGAGAGACATGACTACTGTCACAAATGGTTGAATTATTGTGATTGTAGAACAAGTCATAAGATACATTGATTTGGAGGTCAGAGTTGCAATAAAAAGGAAGCTACCAAAACTCATTCAAAGCTTCATTGAGATCAAGTTGTTTTGGGAGACATGACCACTATCACAAATGGTTGAATTATTGTGATTGCAGAACAAGTCATAAGATACATTGATATGGAGGTCAAAGTTGTAGGAAGTACCATCTTCATCTATGCTATAAAAAGCATCAATAAAAATCAAGTGATTAATGAAACTACAATGTGCATCAAGCTTATTTATTCCCTACTTAAATGCTTGGACTAGGCCAGTGGATCTAAATTAAATGATTAATTTCTCTTATGGCATCTCATGACCACTAGAAGTATGTTAGCTATGATGGATGCCAATGCCATTAAATTTCTCAAAGAATGAATTGTACAATTTTCCTCCAAAATGGCGCAGGTAACTATATTGATATTTAGTCAAAGTCCATGAAAGTTCTTAAAGAAACCAAAGAAAAGAAACACGCCCCTATTTTTGGATCTTGGGAAAATATAATGGTATCTAGTGATTATCTCTAAACTTTCATTTTTAATAGTATGAAAAATAACGCGGAATTATAAACCAGCAAAAAAATTAGAATAATGTTCTTTTGTCCAGGCCATGTACACAGACATGATAATTTGCTTTGCTGAAAATAATATTTGTAGTCTAGATTCATCTTTCAATTGTTACTTGCAAATGATGTGCGGTAATTCCCATCTATCTATGACTTCAAAAGTTAAATCCATGAAAAACGTTATTACTTCATCCTATTTCTAAGTGATCATCAAATCACTATTTGGTAACATTGCTCTTAATCAAGATATGCCTAACAAGTAATGGATTGTTTCTCAAATAGACTGATATGGACGAAGCTGTTGTATGCTCTTCTATCCATCTAACACTTCAAGCCAAAGATATGTAGTTGTTCCCTTGACACTACAATAAAACTTAACTTGCATAGAGAGATATGCAATTAAATCATAGGAATCTATTTAATCATATTTCCAACTTCATAATTGTTCCTAGCACTTATTGCGAAAATACAATTAAGGAAAGATCATTACTGACTAGGCATGCAACAATTTAAAAAATAACCATTAAAAATGGGAAAAGCATTTTATTTTGGCAAGTTTCAAGAATGGAAAAAAATACAACTATATCCAAGAATATATCTCAAACATGAAAATACATATCTCACATACAACCATTGCAACCACTCCATGTAGGAATTGAAGAGAGAAAGATAGTACAATAATTTCTGTGAACGACACAAATATAGATCAACAAAGGGTGTAAACTGCAAACAATCTTCTCCCTTGAATTACACAAGAAGAATGCCACCCCCAAAACCTTGATTAGTAACAATGGAAAAGAATAGAGATTTTAACCTCTGCTACACTTCCTTAATAGAAATAGGAAAATTTAGTTGCAACTCAAACAAATCAACTAAATTTAGACATCTATATAATCCAAATGTCATATGAAAAACAAGAGAAATCTATATAATCCAAATGACATCTCTTTGATCAACACTTACAAACAAGCATACCAAACTAGAATCGCTAAAAGATACAATAGCTAGCGAAAAAATCAATGTCAAGACTGCCACATTGTATAGCATGTAGAAACTATAGAAAGATATTAATGAGGAAGCTTACTTGCCATTGATGGCATTCAAAGTTCAAGAGCTTTAGTAACCTCATTATAACTCAAATTGAATTCACAGTAATAATAACTAAAATGAGAAAAAATCTCTCCAAAGTTTTAAGAGCTTCATAATACAAAGGAAATAAAAGTATATAAGATGAATATTCATTATCATGAATGGAGATAACTTCTAGCCTAGCATGAAAGAGAAGCATAACCAATGGGCTAAAAAATCTATAACATTAGTAAAGTAGTTCAAATTGGCAACTATAATCTTATAGAATTGAGAGTGTATTTTACTTATAAGGTTTAACCACATAATCATCTACAACACAATGGCAAACATACTTTGAAGCTTAAAGCTCATGTGCATAAGGATGTTGTATGAAGTAGAATGCCTTAGGTGCTTGAGCTTCTTGCTTTCAATAAAATGTAGATGAGTGATTGTGTTGTTCAAGGAAATTCTAAAAAGTAAATGCATCACAAAAGCATCCAGATGACCCATAATATTGGAGTATTTTTGAAACAAGAGTATTTGAAAGGCCAAAGAATTCAAGGCATATGACCTACATTAACTTATACAGAACTCCATCAACAATTGTCATTATTTTATCAATTATATATGCCATTACCGTTGTTAACAAATGTTGTGCAACAGCTTCAAGTTTAAATAAGTGGAGACCAAACACAACTTGCAACCAATAGTTTGGTACTTTTATAGACCTGAACCTGTTAATTTTACTTATTCAACACTCTTCAAGTAGCTAGAAAAAGGTGATAAAAACAAATTTTCATAAATGTTTATAACTACACTAAATGTGGTGTGGATGACACACCACAAGGCTTTATTCTTACTGGTAATCTCAACAAAAAGTTAGCAACAAAATTATAAAATGAGAAGTCATGTAGAGATTAAATGTTGCATGTGAAACCAATAGCTAGAGATAGGAATAGACGGTACCAACATATTACAGGGAGAAATAGTCAAGGGTCATGAGCCCAAAAATGTTGGAAGTGCAAATGAGAAGTTATAAGGAAAAGGTATACATGAAAAAATTGAAAGGCTACCTCCCTGCCTATCTCCATGTCTCTCTATGTGTGGGTGTATATGTATGTATGTATGCGTGTTGTATTTATGCATGTGTTTGTGTGTATGCAAGCTTCTGTAGACATCATTTAAGCATTGATATGCTACTTCATTGTTCATCAACTTGTACAAATACATTACAAAATATAGCACATTAAAAAATATAGCAAAACAAGATTTTACCAGTTCTAGTGGGCATAGATGAGGATGTTTTCATGGCCCTTGTTGCCGACAATGCACCAGGCAATAGTGGACCGCCAACCAAAGGAGGAATCTACACTTCATCATGAGCTGAAGAATACAATATTGTTAGCAAAGACATTTGTAATGGATAAAGATAAAATGGGATACTAGCTAGAAATGTCCACACAAAAAAAGTAAGTGTTATAATGTTGATGAAAACAAACAAAGTGCTACTTACATGAAGGTTGTGCACAACCCTCACCATGTTCACCATGTGATGTCGCAACCAGCACAAATGTCTATACAAGTACACATAAAATTAGAGATCATGATCCATAAGATAGTATAAAATATTCATATCTATTGAACTTCTATTATTGCTTTAGTCGAATTACTGCTTACCTTCAAAGATTGGATTCTGTGGTCCAATTCTATTCTTAGTGCCTCTTTCTCCTCACTTTTGTCACCCTCAATGATAATGTTAACAATTCCATCAATGTATTTTTGCTTTATTTGCTGGGTGATGAGCGCAAGGTTAGCACTAAGGGCAATGTTATGTAGATATGATGCCTATATTTCAGATTGCATTTGATTAGCGATCATTCTAGCTTTTTCCTATCATTTGTGACATCAAATATCAGTAAAATTTCATCATTTGTTTCTATATTAACATTAAAATTTACAATAATTAATGTTTACCTCTGTTGAAGGTGTATGAGATGGTGCATCCATATCGCCCTGTGAAAAAAATTAGTAAGTCTTAGAAATCAGCAATGAAATTAAAGTAATAGACTTACCAAAAAAAAATCACTAATAAAGTAGATTGTATATGTAAATCATTTTTCTTAAGTTAAAAATTTAGTGTAACTAATGTGTATATCTAAAAAAATATTTGACATGTTCTACTTAATGTTTATATGTGCACATATAGTTTGGAAAGAAAAATTTGGTCGTACAAGACCCCATCATAGTTGACATTGATCCTACCTAGACATTTCATTGATCATCATGATCTTCATCCATTTCATCATCATCATCATCATCATCACCATCATCGTACTTGTCACTTTGATCGTCGTCATCACCACCACCATCTTCATTGCCATCATCATCATCTTCATCACCATCATCATCATCATCACCATCATCACCATGATCATGATCGTCATCAGCATCATCATCATCATTATCACCATTTTCGTCAACATGACGAAAATCATCACCATCTTCATCATCTTCATCACTGGGTAATTGTTGTTCCTGATAATCATTTACTTCCTCTTCTGCTTCTTCAATTTCTTCTTCTTCAATCACATTATACTTTACCAGCCTTCCTCTTGGGTCATGTCTAACAAAAAATGACCAACCTAGTTTGTGTGGAACATCAAAGTAAAACACTTTCTCGCATTGGCTTGGAAGAACATAGGGCTCATCTCCAACTGGCTCAAATGATCTTGTATTAATCATAGTAAATCCACTGTCATGTTCAATAATAGTCCTATTAGGATCATTTCGATTCAGTGATAACCTGAACCTTTGATGACAAATAGAACTATTTTGAATGAATTAAAGTCACACTCAAGTATATCATCCAAAATTTCATAGTATCAATTTTTAGATCATTGAGGATGTATGTCAGTTCTAGACAAAATATTGGTGACTGTGAAGACAACATTTATCCTGAAATCACACATTTTCTTTGTTTCGTCTAACTTTTTTGTGCAAAATTTATAGCCATGGTAGCACATAGCTTTGTGGTGTTTGACTTGCAATTGTTCAAACATGTCAAGATTATTTGCATCAATCTATGAGTTGATATTAAACTTATGTCTCATGATTAGTAATCTTATGCGTACCTTTGTATCTCTTAAGCCATATATTAAATCAAGTACCATTTGTGTAACATTGGAATCTCCATTATGATGAGCTTCTTTAACCAACGATGCAACACCATCCCATGTTAATGAGTGACCATTTTTTGGAGACTGTTCAATCCATCCCGTCATCAAATCAAGATTGTTTGCAATAAACAAATGTAGTGCATCCCACTCACAACCAACTATAAAGAAGATAATTACACCAGTTAGAAATAACTTATATATATTGATGATGGATAAGAATTATTAAACTAAAAAAAAAAAACTTATAATTACCTCTCACCCTCCTCAATCTACCTTTTCCCATCAGGTACTCCCCTTCGAATTTGTCATTAGAGTTGGGATCCCAAATGTGATCTACATGGATATCTGTTGCAAACTTTGGAAGATATTCAGTAATGTACACCATGGTCTAGTATATCATATATCCCTCTATCATAGAACCCTCAAGACGTGCTCTTTTTTGAACCAAGCCCTTCATAAATTTCAAGTGCCTCTCAACCATCCACATTGATCTAGCTTGTACAGGTCCACACAATTCTATCTCCTCAACTTGATGTATGAGGTAGTGTTCTTGAACATTGAAAAAGGTTGGAGGTAAACACATTTGCATTTCACACATAAGCTGTGGATTTTTTCTCTTCCAATATTTTATATCTTTTTTGTCAATTTCTTTAGATGATAAACACCTAAAAGAGATTCAACACACAAAAAAACATAAACAAGATTTCAAATAAAATTATACAATAAATTTTAGATAAAAAGCTACAAATCTAAGAAAAAACACTTCTAACCTCGTGTATTTTCCAAGATCATATATAACTCTTTTAATACTATTGTCAAACTATTGTGGAAGGGATAAAGGTAGGATGAACTACAATCATTAAAAATGATCATTTCAATATATTATTAAATAATGCAATAGGTAGTACATTCAATCTTACAAATATACTATAAATAGAGAACATGACTTAACTTGACAAAGGTATGCCAATCATGTGTTTTCAACCCTTGCCCAAAATCACCTTTCTTTGATAGAAGAGTGCTTATATTTGTAGCAAATCCTATCAAAAATTTTGTTTTTTTTATGACTTCTTTTAATGCATCACTTTGTTGCTCCGTTATTAACCAAGAAAGGGCACTTGTATTTATGTGGTCTCCATTGCTATTTGATTCAATAAAAGATTTTAGTGCATGATTGGATTCATAAATGTCAGTACAAATTTTGGCAATTTGTTCTCTATCACACCTTCCATCCAACATTTTCCATACTGTCGTTGTTACATTCTTTCCAATATGCATAGCATCAAACAAATGCACAATTGGGAAATCCTTGTAGTACAATAACCTACTAAATTGAGTAGGATAACTTTTCATTCCTCTAGGAAGTTGGTCATTGATGCCTTGACAAGCTTCACAAGCATTAATTACAACATTAATAAATATAAGACAATATCAAAATACAAATTTTAAACTTCGAATGACAAATTAGACATTACCTCGACGACTTAGTCGATCGTATTCCAACTTCCATAAATGAGGTGTCATTCTTCGTGGCCTTGATGATGTCTCTTCTTTCCCATTGAAAATATGTTTTTCAGAAATTTGATACCTGTGATTATTGTGGAGCAAGTGTCTAAACTCATCAAACACCTACTTTCCTAAAGTTCTTGAATTACAAGATTTCATCTTCGGACCACAAACTGGACACACAAATTTTCCCTTTGTTTGAAGACTTAAAAGATCATGTATAATTGGATCATGTACAATTATCGTGCACAACTTAAACATTCAATAGTAATGTGTAAGCACTATAACAGACCAAAAATATATGATATTAACAATATAACATATCACAAAAATGAGTTAGCCTAGGGGCATCATGTATTGTCCATACAAGCATTGCATGAAATTGAAATTGTTGATGTCCTATCGGTCTAGAGATGTCATACATAGTGATGCCATTTCATAACTTCAACAACTTGTCAATTAGGGGCTCAATATACACGTTCATATCTTTAACTTGGTATTTACTTAGCAATTGAATGAACATAAATGTTACATAATTATTATGACCATTTTCATGCACTATTTATAAATTAATTTAGATAACTATAAAATGAAAAAATACCTGGCACAATCATTGACAACATTATGTGCTCCCTCTTTATGGACATCCAAGGAGGAATGTTATTGTTAATAAAAAAAATAGGCCACACTGAGTAAACAAATCTCATATCTTCATATGGATTGACACCATTCGCTGCTAATGAAAGCTTCAGATTATGAGGTTCTTCTTTAAAGTGTGACCATGTTTCTTCTCTCTTTAAATGCAAAACCATCGGTAGACATTCGCATAATGTCATCCTGAATTCTATTGCATGCATGGTAATCCATAAATTGTACCAAGCTAGTGCACCTGAATAACCGTTGAAGATGTGGAATAATGGGAATGTATTGAAGAACCTTGTGAGACACTTTTTTTGTTATTTGATCTAACCGATATCTACTAATATGACAATCAGGGAATTCTGTTGCAAATTCATGTTGTTTATAATATAGAATGTGATCATTGGGACATGCATGTATTGTCTGATACTTCATTACAATTTGATTCATAATGTTAGATAATTCTCGGTACAAACGAGGAAAAATGTTTGATGGTGGTAATAAAAACTCACTAATCAACCTACAACAACAAATATGCATTCTTAATATAATAAATAGTAATTGTATGCTAACATTGAAGATGAAAAAAATGACATACCTTAGCATACGTGACATTGCTACATTGGATATACCATTCATAACCTTTAAGTTCACCAACAACACTTTAGCTAAGAGTAGAGTTTTTTGGGAGCCTTTGTATAAGGGCTCATGTGCCTTCTCAAGTAAAGGTATATCAAGACCATCTTCATCATCATTATCAAATTCACTAATACGATCATTGTGAGCCTCTTCATCACCTGCCCCAATACCATCTTCTTCAATCATGTCCTCTGGCACATTATCATCTTCTTCCATAGGAGTGTTATCCTTAGCTTGGATATTCACACCTCCATGTTCCTCCAGTAGAAAATCCACAATCAGCAATGGATGAAAATTGTGGCCCCCTTCAACATGACCATGTTGCCTAAAATGACTCTGGGCTATTGTGATTAGAATTCTTTGAGTCTTTAAGCCTTTACACTTTTTGCAAGGACAATAACATTTATCGAGTTTCCTTTCAAACTGAGCCCACAATGCAACCATTGTCTCATTATTTTGTTCAGCGTTAATATTGTTAGGCATGGTCTTTCTTCACAAGAAAACATATCTGCAAATAAATTGGACATGTGATTAATGTTTATATCTGCACATATGGTTTTTGTTGATTAATGTTTTCAAATGTAACTAAAATGATCCTATAATTTCTAGAAGGCCTAGATGTTTGCAAAATGTGGATTTATAGACAATGTATCTTAATTATTTGCAAAATGCCTCAAAGATATGTCACAAGTTGAAAGTTACTTAGGTGCTAACAGTAGCATTCCTTGACTAATCCTGATAGCAATGAGTAGTGTGATTAATGCATCAACTAATAAAGATGACTAAAAGATTGAAACATATTAATGCAATCTTCAATCAAGAATACATGAGCTCAAAAGATGGGTAAATTTCAAAAACTCATGAGCCTAAGATCATTACAATTTCAGCCATGAAATAATTGCAATTGAAATTTGTTTAAAAATAGGCATGAGTGGGTTGGCCTAAGGGTCAAAACAAGAATTCAGATTTCACTTAATTAAAAATCAAATAGCTTATGCAATTTTGGCCTCATGGTGGTTGTACAATTTTAAAAAAACTTAATCCGTAGACCATTTGGGCCTAACATCAAGGGACATGAATTTAGGACTCAAAAGTCTATAAAGGTTGGATGTTGAAAATCTTTTCAACATCCAAAACAATTCCATAAGCATATAAGAAGAGCAGATTGGTGAGTTTCACCTTGAAGGATGATTTTGGAAAAGAAATTAGAGATCAAGATATCTAAACTCAAATGGATTTAGTGTTAAACTTAGAATCTAGAGGGTTCAAATGCTTGTAGATCTGAGTTTAGAAATGCAGCATTTTGTTACAACCAACAAGGTAAGTGTTGATAAATAAATGAGAAAGGAGTTGTTAGATATCTTCTTTAAGGAGAAAAAAGACTAGATGAATTTTGTGATTAAGTGTTCTAATTGAAATTCTCATTTTGTCTAGAAACCACATAATGCAAATTGTATTTAAAGAATAGATATTATACTCATAGAAATCATCTAAGGAGGATGTCTTCATTGGATTTTGCTTCTTAGCATTTTGATTTTAGATGAAATATGAAACCCAAATGTTTGACAAGTGGTGTTGTCTTGCAGTTTAAAGATGTCGAGAGCTAAAGGTGGAATGATTTCAAGGTAGGAAAGCAAGCTCCAATAATTCCTCTTTAGAATTGTAGCCAAAGTCCTAAGCATTCCAATCCAAATGATTGTGTATCAATAAGATTTAACACAAAATAATCCTAAGAACATTAAGTAATTTAAGCTAAAACATATAAGAAAATGAATACATGTTCCTACAATCAAATAATGATTATCCAAGATTCACTAGTTAAGGGTCATTCAACACTAAAATATAGATGAGCATAAACTTTGAATATGAAGGACAAGATCTTCTGCTTGATTTTTACCATTACAACACAATAATGTTTTGTCATAGGAAAACGAGTTTTATTTTGATTCACATTACATTTTTGTGTTGTTTTCATTGTATTTGTTCTCTAAATTATGTTTCTAGACACTGTCCATAATTGTCCCATATCACCATAGACTAGGACTTGTACAGATCTGCATCCTTCATTTCTGACCAGTCATATGAGAGAGGCTAAAGGTGGGGTGTTATCCTGGTGGGTAGTAAGAAACCTCTCCTAACTCACAAGTGAATGAGAGCTCTGTTGACAATCATATAATTTTTAATGATGTACAATAATTTGTCTTTAGATGCAAGTTAATGTGTCTTTACGAGAGTAATCTTTTATCCCATAGTAGAAACCTAACCTTTCATCTATGTTAAGATATCCTTTAGATGGGAAATCATTATGCATTTATCAAATACTACTTTATGGAAAAGATACAATGGAGTGTGCTTCTTCTTTCTTGTGTTGTGTAGGTTAACCCTCAGTTTTATGCATTCAGGTAGATTACTCTGCTTTTCACACAAGAGTTTAGATTCCCTGATGTTCTAAGGATTTGGGACTCACTTCTAAGAAATATTATGGGCCTATGGTATGTTTCTATCTTCCATCTGAAAGAGAGAATCTTCTATTAATCATTTACACAAAGTTTCAATCAGAGTTTTACAAAAGCTATAAGCTATCAAATACCCAAAAAACTAAATAAATATAATATGTTCTCTATTAATTTTCTTCATAATGAAATAAAAGATACTAGCATATTAGAGAGCTTGAGTCGATGCTTCTGAGGTGTATCAAATTTTTGCATAAAATTTTAGGCTATCTGGTGACTAGACATTGCCTACTCTATTACTGCAAGACATATTACTCTGCATATGTTGTGCTATGCTAATGTGTGTAAGAAGTCATTTGTTGGCTAGTGATTTTAAATCAAATGTGAAGTTGCTTCAACATTATCCATTGATTGATATCAACCATCTCTTGTGTGTGGTAGATGAACTAAAAACAAAATCTTAGAAGTTTTACACTATTGATATTTGATCATTCAAAATGTAGCAAAAACTGCTTTTCAATTTTAAATAGGTCCGAGATTCTTTTTATAGAGAGAATAGCCCAATCCAGAACAAAAATATGATCTAATAGAAAAATCATATGATTGTTTAATGAATAAACTTGTTTTTTTACCAAATGGAAAAGAAATTTCTTTTCTTGAGTTTCATTACTGAAAAGGATCATAGGTCAGGCATTTTACTCATTAGGGTTCAATTATCTAGTTTCCATGTAGCATGATGCTTAGAAAATAAACTGATGTGATTTTATGAAGATAAATCTAGTCCAATTGCATTGATTGAATACTTAAGGCTTGCAATAGTCATTATTATATATGAAATTTATCAAAAGTGAGGTCATAAAAGAAGGCAATCTATGTAAGATATTTTAGTAATACTTTTAGTTTTTAACTGATCTAAGGGGCTTAGACGTATCTTCCTTCAAATTTTGGCTTCTCCTTTGACCCTTATTGGGTTGTTTTAACAATTAATATATTACACATAGAATGTCAAAATATTACTAAGACCTCTCTACAAATTTGTTTAGGATTGAGACCTCACATGTTTGAAAATTCCATAAACTGAGGAATGAAGCACGTCATGAATCTTGAATTCAATCCATCCCAAGATGGAATTAGGTTTTTGTACAGCCCATGTTTGCTCTGTAGGGTGTAATTTAATGTATATAAGAATATACAGGAAATGTATATGAGAATATACTCTCCATGGCCCTTCTAGACATGGGGTTTAGATATAATTGGAAAAATATCTCTGCCACTATTTAAAGGCCATATTTTTATCATCATGACCTCATAGTATTTTAGTAGGTGGGTGGAAGGGGGCCCATTAAGGTCTACCATCACTAAAATTATCTATCAATACCTACTAGACAATATCTAATTTCATTTTGGTTTATCTTCCACTATTGTCTCAAATAATGGGACATATTTTCAAAATGAGGTAAAATAGTTACAAAAATATTTTGTGTACTAGATCACTTCTCTATACCTTATTATTTTCAATCCAACAATTAGGTAGAAACCTCTCACAAGACCATTGAGAAAATATTGCAAACATTTCTAACTAAGAATGGGAGAGATTGGCATACCCAATTAACCTATGCTTTTTGAGCTTATTGCACTAGTGTCTCTATAGATACATGATCTACTCCTTATAGCCTAGTATATAGAGAAAATTCTATCATGCTCCTATACTAGAGATACCATCATTATGTGTCTCCCTTAAAGGAGTGATCGGTGATGACAATAATAGTATGAATCATTTTCATAAGTTAAAAATGTTGGATGAACATACTCTATGCCTTTGAGCTTATCAGAAAGCACTCTCTACACAATATAATCAAAATTTTCTTTCTCATAACTTTAAGGTAGGTAATCTCATTCTTTTCAAATCCAAATGAATGTAAATGTGTCACCTATTCAAAGAAGGAAATTCAGCCCAACTGGCTAGGGCCATATGTTTTCACCTTTTTCTTATAGGTATGGAGCCTACAAGTTAGCCCCCATGGGCAATAGCCATCTAAAGGAACCCATGAATGTGGTTCATTGATGATGGTGTTATGCTTAAATGTGTCATGCAGTATGAATCCAAGTGATCCCCATGACATATTGTCATCAACATGAGTGTTTATCTTTGTGGTAACAACCATGTTTGTGGTATGTGTGTGCATGTATGGTGTGACTACAACTGTAAAACATACATAAAGAAAGCTAAGATAACAAAAGAATGGAATCTGAACTCCAAAAACTTATACAATGCTAGAGTGTCTGTAAAGTAACTTGGTCAATATTGCTACTAAATAAGAATCTGTGGCCCAGTCGATATAGCTAGTATCTTGTGATCAATACACTACTTATTTATATGGGAACCTAATCATGCTAGATATTTAGGTAGGGACCTAGGTCCCCAATTGAAAAGCTAGGTTGTCCAGAACATACCTACTAGTTACAGTCAGTAAGTTTCTATATCCTCTAATTAAGATAATTTTTTGTCCTTTTAGACCCAAGTTCTAGGACTTTTGTAACAATATTTGTTCTGATTCTAAGAAAAATGTGTATGTTGGATAACAAGAGTATCATAAATTTGGAATTTTATCTTGATGGACAATTCACAAGAAAGAATTTGGTACATTTATATATTGTCTAGTGTCTTGTTAATATTTTCATCAGTTGAGACTATTATTTATATATCCTTTGGAGATGCAAGACTGTCATGCTTCTAGCTGCATGTACAAATAGGAAGTTTGAAACATTATTGAACTATTTAGCACACACTACTATCAAATCAGCTAGGTGATAAGTACGCTGCAACTTTATTGAAACTGCATGGAAGATGTTTGGTATCATTCATTAGTGATTCCTAATTATGTATTGAGGCAATAGTTAGAGTGTATTAATTTTGACCTTTTCTAATAGCCCTAGGCTAATAGTTCTGATTGGTTGACTATCATGTTCATAATTCTACCACATTCAATATGGTAGTTGAATCAAGACACTAATCCTTGACTGGAGCAATGGAGATATGTGTATTCATATACTCATAACTGTAGGCAAGTTGTCTAGACTTTGGTGCAAAGTTGTACAATGATTTAATCTAAATCATTGGTGAAGAGATAGATTGGACCTGAATATTGAAAGCAATCTTTAACCACTTTGTGTTGTTTCCATATTGTTAGGAATCTTCTGATACACTTTTCTTTGAGTATCCCATGAACTATTTTGAAATTTTTCTTAAGGTTGATCCTTCCAATGTTTTATACTATGTCTAGTGAAAGGGGATGTTCTAGGGATAAGGATAAGACATTCTCTTTCCTGCCCTTGAGGGATGTCTCCTGGGAATCCTCCTCATTGGGAAATCCCAAGGGGATGTAAGCCCATCCGCAACATCCTTGTGCTATCTCAGAGATGTCCTAAAGTCCCTTGCAGCAACCAACTTTCAACATGGGAAAAAGGAAAACTTTAAAATTTTAAAGTTCAAGGTTCTTGGTATTTCAAGGTTTGAGCTAGGAATCCCCATCAAAGTTTTACTAAACATGCAAGCCTTTAAGGGTAAGCTCATGTTAGTGACCTCAAACCTCAAGTATCAAGATCCCTAATAGGAGAAAATAATTCAAGTACTTTGGAACTCTTTGTCTGAGATTATTGTTTCTATAATGATAAGTTATTAGACATTTTAAGGGAATCCAAAGAAACACATTTCAAACCACAAGTTCTAAAACCACACCTTTAAGCAAGCAATATTTTATAGTTCCAAACTCCAAAATCCTTTTTCAATGCTTATCAACCAAATCAAGCTTTGCTCCTGATCTGTCTTCCTACAGTTTTGTTTCAGAGAGGTTTCCAAAGTTGAGTAAACTAGTATTCATAGTCATTATTTGCAAGGGAAGAAAAAAGAGTAAAATACTCATCCTCTTCATTATTTGCGGTAGAAAAAAAAAGAATAAATTCCCATCCAAGGAACAAAAAAGAGTAAAAACCCAAATTATTCATGATCTATAAGAGAGGAAAAAGGTAAACATGCATCCAAATTATTGTTTATACTATGAAGGTGGCTTTCAACTCAAGAATGATATTGAGTCAACCAATTGGTTGTTATTGAGAAATACCTCGAAAAATATTGACAAAGAAATCTTTATTGTAGAATGACAAAGTATACTCTAGTTCTACACAATGACAAATAAATCTTTATTGTAGCTTACAAATATGAGATTGCATAGTAGCTTGGGAACCCTCTGAATAAAAATAAACTATTTTAAAGAGTTGTAGAATATAGATTTATGAATAATCAACTCAATTTTACTTCTATTAACAGTAGTTTTAAAAAAAAAATAGTATAAAAACTATGAATTGCTACATGCTTCAACACTAAACCTATGGTGTAAAATGAAGATAACTATCAAAACTCTTACTCATTGCTAACGTATTACGTTGGTTTATTAAAACCAAATAGCTTTTAAATAGAAACTAATTGCATATGGTTATCATGCCAATGGTTTATATGTTTTAAATGATGTGTATACAGCCACTTCCCCTAAGGAGACTAGTTACAAGTATCAATGGATACAAAAGAATCTATAACATGTAAAGTGTTGTGCTTAATACTAAATTTGTTGTTATTCTAATCTTAGAAGTGAGGAGAAATTAGGCTCCCACATTAATGGCTAGCAGTCTTGGAAATTGAGTTTATTGCATTATATTAGCTTCCATACAGTGACCCTAGAATGTGTTGCTTGCAATTTCAATCTAGTGAAGTAGGGATCAAAGGTGTAAACTTACCATAGAGATAAAAGGAGCCCCAGAGAAAATAAGTTGTTGGTATGTAAAATTATTCATAGTCAGGCTCCTCTTGTTAAGGCAATGATCAACATTCCTCATCTCAAAATAAAATAGAGAGTGTAGGTTCTTAAGGGAATTTTTTGTTTGGATTTATCAAATGCCATTTTAAGAAGATGTGCTCTGTGATTTCCAAATATTTGATAAGGAATCTATATAATGGATGAAATTCAGCTTACTTAAATTTGTTTGACCTAAGCATAAATCCTTCTTGACTTCCATGTAAAGATGTATGTTAATTACTAAGCAATTGATTTGATACGATTCCTCTACCACTAATATTACCTGATACACAGAGACACGCTAGAATCCAAATGTCTAGATCTGAAATCTGTGCTAAATAATGATGATTCTGATAGCTAGCTGTATAGCCAAATTTTGCATTACATTTATATTTTGGACTTCGATTGAACTTTTATTTTCAAGATTGGACTTCACTATTTCCTAAAGATGTAGCAATATTGAAGTTTTGAGATAGAATACAATGTGCTTCAAAAGTTTAGGGATGTAAAACTATAAAATATAGGGGTTTGAAGTCTACAGAATAGTAGATTAGATATTTAGAATGTGCTCTATAATTCTAATATACCTACAATGCAAATGCAAATTGAACGAAAAACACATAATTTTGCCCAAATAAATTAGAGAAGGATAACTTATCAACAAAATCAAATTGTTGAATAGAAAATATCTACACAAAAAATATCTAGCAGTGTATCTACAAAAATCTTATTGCTATAATCTAACACATTCAAACCTAGAATATACTGACTACAATTGCATTCAAAATAGTGAAATGTTTCAATGGATCCTTGGTCTTTTGGTGAAGTTGAAAATTGAAATCATCCAAAACATAAAAAAGAAAATAATAAGTGATTTCCTTCTTATGATAAGTTTGAAGTACTCACATTTATTTTAGTTATCTCTAAAATCATTTATTTTCTAGAGATCTCCCTATGTTCAAATGATCTCATATGGAATGTGGGGATGTCGGTTGGCGGCCCTAAAATTCTATGGCATTAGATATTACAGGGCTCATATGATCAACATTAAACATTAAACGATTGAGCAAAGCCATTGGATTAAACTAAAATGTTTGTGTTTGTAATGAAGAAAAGAAGCATGCACCCACATGCTTGGACTAATTATGTACCAACAAATGCTTTGGTAACCAAGCACTACCACATGTAATACAAAGGTGACATTATTTGTGATCTATTTGGTCTATTCAAGGGATTTCAAACAGAGATGAAATATATGCATACAATACCTAGGTTAGTTGTGGAGAAGTATATAGATATAAATTTCTTTATGGTTGAAACTAATTTGGCATGCATGGAGTTTATTGATCCTAGAGAGATATTTATTCACCCTTCTTGGTTGTGAGGTTAGCCAAGAATTTCTTGAAAAATATGTTGAGGTTATGTTGGTCTCACCTAGAGATAAGGAAGCATAAATATGGGGGACTTATAATGAGAAATTTAGACAAGTAAGGGAATAATTATACAAATGATCTAGAAAAATGAAGGTAGAGAAATTTGTGGGAAACATTGGAAAAAAGGAGGGCATTATCAAAGAATAATGGGAAGTGATGAAGAAGGGAAGCAAAGTTTCAATAAAGGTTCAATTGGGAAGCACAAGCATAAAACCAATCAAGGACAACATTACAAAGAGTGTAGAGGTGGTAGACACACTTGATATTTTGGCAATAAAAGTTGAGAATACTCCTCAACCTCACAAGGTTACAAGGAGATCTGCAAGGACTCCTCCTACTGCTAAGTTAGAAAAACTAGCTAAATAGGGACCTACAAGAGCTACAAGAAAGAAGGCAAAGGCATAAGGTCCAAGACATAAGAAAGCTAAGTTCATAGAATATAAGAAGATAGATAAAGGTAGGAAATTTTTAAGTTAAAATATGAAAGGGAGGAAGAAGAAGAAAAAACATCAAAACTCACACAAACTAATATTGAAGAGAAAAAAAAAGAAATGGAAACTGGATTTGAAAAAGATCATTGTAAGGATTAAGAATGAAGGAAAATTGGATCAAATTGAGAAATATTACATCAAGTATGTTAAAAAAAATTAGACTATAATTGAATACTCAGTTGTTAAGTATTTGCAGAATTTCAAGAGAAATATTTTAGAGATAAAGGGTAGCATTCCAAACCTTATTTATGAAAAAATGGATGTAAGGATGCAACTTTCACTAGAATAGGATAACACATATAGAGAAACAAAATTATATGAGCTTTGCACCTTAACCATAGTTGGTGAATAAAGAGAATTTTGGACAAAGCTAGGCCAAAGATGAGGACAAAGATGAGAATGTTGAAGATAATGATAGGATTATATGATGAGATAGAAGAGGAGACAAAGAAATATTTAGAAGAGGTTCTAGATGAAACAAGTATGAGGCTAAATTCAGTTGGTATCTCTATAAGAGAATAGCCAATCAAACCTCAAAATGTAACTAATGATGTTAATTAGCTCTATAACACTATTAGAAAACCAAAATTCTTTGTGATAGGAATTCCAATCACACTTGACACTACTCTTGAGGATAAAGAGCACAATCAAGACAACTTCATAGCCAATGAGGTTAGTAATTTAGAAATTTAAGATATTATAACAAAGGCAACCCATGAGGTTGAATAGATTGAAGATGATGTGCTAAACAAGGAAAAGAAGGAGAAAGAAAAAGACAAAGTTATCACAGAGATATACCCTTACTATTCTAGAGGTTGCACTGAAGTTGTCAAACCCCTATTTTCACTAAAGTAGTAAAATGTTGTTGGCACATAATCCTCAAACCCTTCCTCTGCACATAATCCTAGCACTACAAAATGCAGTATAGGAAAAACATTAACTGAACAACCTTTTTTCCGGTTGCATAAAATTGAAATTAGGGTGGCAAAGAGCTTCTTTTTGTTTTTAACATAGTGTAAGCTCGTGTTGGTCAAAATTTTGACAAACACAGGCTTCTATTTAAAAAAATTATATATGTTGCCTTGCATAAAATGAACAATTTGACCCCATTTTATTAGATGGTCAAAAATTTTGGTGTAGAAATGGGGTCAAATGTACTAGTGAAATGAACCCACCAAAGTAAAGCATGACACTTCATCTTGGTGACTCCTATCTTTACCTTTATATTCTCATGGGTACTTTCATACTCAAATAATATATCCATCTCAAAGATCCAATCCAACACTACATTAGTATCAAGCATAAGAAGCAACTTCAACAAGAGGTCTCAAGTTTTTCCTATAGAAAACTCTCAGAAGCCTTTCCTCATCTAATTCCACTTTAGGTTTAGGATTAGGATTAGGTACCACCTCTTCATTATCACTAACATCCTCAAGATGTACACCTCTTCTCTGCATTGTTTAAATAACTTCAAGTCTTTCTCCAATCTATCTCAACATATCCATAATGGCATTATCTGCATTGCCTCTACCTCGAACCATCTTGATAATAGTTACTACAAGAATAATAACCTTCTTCAAGTTATAGGTGAGAATTTAGATATGTCACCCTATAACCAATCCAATTAAAGTTCTCCATGATTCCAAGGTCACAAGTACAAAACCTTGCTCTGATACCACTTGATACAAGGTAGGTAGCAGGGAGAAACCAATTCCAATCTTGTAACACCTTGCCAAGAATAGACACACAAGAAACCAAAAATCTAGCAACAAATAAAACTTTATTCATGAATAGATATAGATTAATTAGAACTCACATGATCAAATATATATGCTAGGTTGTAAGGCTTTCCTAGTTGTGACCAATACAAATAATTACAAAATCTAGACCTGAAAGCTCAATATATGATACATCTTTCATTCCTCTACTACCATCAAACTTCCAAAAATTAACTTTTATAAACCTAGTCCAAGTCTTTATAAAGACAAAAAGACCACAATTCAATGTATTAATAAATTAATTACAAAATAGATCTTATCATAATGGAGGAGAAAAAAAAAGAACCAACAAATGACCAAAAGAGAATCTGTGTTCTTAAGGATAGGTTTGCACATGATCCAAGAGATGTTCTCCAACCATGCAAGATGCCACATCATCATAAAAAATCATGCTAAAAGAAACCTCACACTACATTGGATGAACAAGGCAGTGAAAAGTGAGCAGAGAAACAGGTGCAAAACTCCACACACAAATACCATTAGAGTATGTGTACTTAGGGTAAGGATCTACAAGGAGTCTATATTAATATGTAAGTGTGCACAACTTAGAATTATGAGAAGCAATGACTACTCCATGAACAATAAATTGGTATAGAAAATAAAGTAATACTTTTGGTTGATGCAGGATTGTCCATTGACCCACGATGCTCCTGCATTAGAGTTGTTGATAAAGTGTAGAGACTGACCATTGAAAGTAGAAGTTCAAAGAATCTGAGAGAATCTAACATTAGAATAAATGGTTACAAACTTCCAGTTGGAAATATTGAAGCAACAAAATCCCTACCATATTTCATGGATTAAGGATGAACATACATTTTTGGCAAGAAAACAATATTTTTTGAATCTAAAAACTAGAAAGTATTGTGATAAGTTGTTGTGTGATATTATGCCTATGGACTATTGTCATATTTTGTTAGTTAGATCTTGGAAATATGATAGACATGTTGTACATTATGAAAGATTGAATAATTATACTATTCGGGTTGATGGAATGGAACAAATCTTGCTACCTTTGATTGAAGAAATAGTGGGTGAGATATGTACAGCTATGAAAAATTGTTTGATGGAAGGAAGAAAAATGGTTAATGATTTGAAAACAAATGATATCTATTATGTCATGATTCCTAGCCAACCAAATGAGAAAATAGAAGATAAAGTTCTAAAGAAGTTTGAGAAGTTACTCGACAAGTACAAGGAGATCATTTTAGATAATATACTTGATGTAGGTCCACCATTTATGAGAAGCATTAGTCATAAAAGGATTTGATTCATGGAGCTAGTTTTGTAAATAAAGCACAACATTGATTAGCAGCAACCAAGAATGAGGAACTCAACTAACAAGCTCAAGAATTATCGTAGAAAGGTTTGATCAGAGAAAGTTTGAATTCATGTTCAACATCAAATGTTTTGGCACCTAATAATAATTGGGAATCGAAAATGTATACTAACTCCCAAGCTTTTAACAAAATAATAGACTAGTACCAGTATCCTATACTAAGGATGGATGATATAATCAACTACTTGAGTAGAGAAAGATATTTCATCAAGGTTGATTTGAAGAGTGGGTATCATAAAATCAAAATTAGAAAAGGTGATGCATAGAAGAATTCTTTCAAGACAAAATAAGGTTTGTGTGAATGGTTGGTTATGCCTTTTGGTTTAACTAAGGCATCGTGTACTTTTATGAGTCTAATGAGTATTTTTTTGAAATTTATTCTTGGGTAAATTTGTGATTGTGTACTTGGATAATATTTTGATATTTAGTCCAACTAGAGAAGATCATTTTTTGCACATTAGACATGTATTGTAGAGTTTTTTTTAAAAAGTTACTAATAAATCTGAAGAAGTGTTCCTTCGTGAAAGAGGAGATTGTGTTTTTGGGATTTGTGATTTCAGTTGCTAGTTTGAAAATAGGTCATGAGAAGGTTAAATAAATTCTTGGATGGCCTACACCTAAAAATGTTGGTGAGGTAAGATCATTTCATGGTTACCCAATTTTTTATTGAAAGTTCATCAAGAATTTTAGTTCAATTTACAACACTATGACTGAGATAATTAGAGGAGACAAAAGAGATTTTAAGTGGACATGGGGCATTGATAAGAGTTTTGACATGTTGAAATAGAAGGTTTTTGAATTACTTATGCTGCCAGTGGTAGTGAAATTAGAGTTGTGTTAAGTCAAGAAGGTAAACCTATTGCTTTCTTCACTAAGAAGTTGAGTGATGCTCAAAGGAAATATTTTGTGTATGATCAATAATTCTATGCTATTGTTCAAGCCCTGAAGAAATGAAGACATTAGTTGGTGCTAAAGCAATTTGTGTTGTATATGGATAATAAAGCTTTATAGTATTTGGGTAGTTAGCATAAGCTAAATCAAAGACATGAAATAGGTTGACTATTTGTATAATTTTACATTTGCCATCAAACATAAGAGAGGAGAATCTAACCAAGTTGTTGACGCATTGAGTAGAATAAGATCTTTGCTAGCTGAAATAAGAATTGAGGTTCTTGGTTTTGATGATATGAAGAATTTGTATGAAACTGACCCTGATTTTTCTGAGCCATGGAAAATGTGAACAGAACCTATTCTAATTCAATCAAGTAAGTAGGAAGACTATTTCATTCGAGAAGGTTTTTTTTTTCAAAGGAATTCCATTGTGTATACCAAGAGGATCAATGAGAACTAATTTGATAAGGAAAAAGTATAATAGTGATTTGGTAGAACAATTTGGCATTGATAAGACATTGAGTTTGTTGAAGGAAAGGCATTTTTGGCCTTAGTTGTATATGGATGTTAAGAAATGTGTGAAGAGATGTGGAGTTTATCAAATAGTAAGAGTGAATCAAAATAGTACATTTTATATGCCAATTTATGTTCCTAAGAAACCTTGGAGTGATATTAGCATGGATATTATTCTTTTCTTACAAAGGGTAGGAAGAGGTAATGATTGTTGGACAAAATTACACTAGCATGATTGATCAAGAAAAATGGCAAACAATGCACTCAAGAATTGAGTAAGTGTCAAAGTATTGTCATTGATTAGAAAATGGTTAACAAGAGGATTGAAGTGTTGAAAGTGCAACCACCAGTTAACTAGCATATTGATCTCAATAAAGGAAAGTACATAAACATAGAAGTTTGATGGTCATGGCTTAGTCACCATTAATGTGATGGAAACAGAGCAAAGTCTGAAAGTAATGTGACATGCATGTTGAGAGATGCATAAAATATGAAGAAAAAAAGCAAGGACTTAAGTCTACTAGTAGATTTAGAGTTGGGAAGCAATTAATACATGTATAGGCACCTACAGATAGATAGTCACGTGTGTCATGTGACTATTCTCACTATGTGATTCAAATTGCAAATTCATAGTTTAAGTGGGATAATTTTAGGGTTTCTATCCATGAACAAAATGAGTGATTTAAGGGTACTTAGAAATCATTTTGAAGTTTTCAATATTGTTGTTGTTGCTATAAATTTGAGAGATTTTTGAAGATATACCAAAATATTTATGAACAAAGTATTGCAACAACCCAATACAAAAGCATGAGAAGAAGGAATTAAACAAAGCAAGTTTACCAAGATAAGTCAAATCAATGGAAGGATATTAATGTATCTTTGAAGATTTATCACAAAGGGTCTACAAGGAAAGGTGTTCCAAATATTTAGATCTATTTTTTAGTTTTCTTTCTTACCATTGTAACTATTGTAAGCCTTTGAAAGGGCGGACTTGTAATAATTCTTTCAAATCCTCTAACGAGGTATCTCTTAGAAAGAGATCAAAATCCTCTAGCGAGGTAGCCTTAACAAGTTGTTACATAAACCTAATAGGTTATGTTCATTCCTAACAAGATGAATTCTCAGAAGGAATAGATGTAAGCCTTTAATAGGGAACCCTTTAATTACTTGCAAGGAAAGGCTAGTGGGTATATTACTCCCACTATGGTTTTCAACCTCACAACTGGGGTTTCCATGCAAAAATATTTGTGCCATTGATGTATGCATCCTTTTGTAATCTTGTATGGTGTTACTACATTGATATTATCACTACCTTAATAATAAAAGTGTTAGTAACAATGTGTATGTTTAAACTAGCTGCATTGACTGGAAGAATTTGTAGAATCATTCATATTGATTCACCCCCACCCCCTCCCAAAAGTATTGGTTAGGACCAACAATTGATATCAACACATAGACCCTGATAGCTACAAGCTTGACAATTTAATGAAGCTCTTGACATTATTGAAGATCTAAAAGACACATTGAGAGAAGCCTTATCGAAAAGAAAGAAGTTAATAAAGAAGTTGGAAGAAAGCCAAGAGCTTATCAAAAAACTTGAAGAGAAAAGAGACTCTAATGAATTAGAAGAAGTAATCTCAAAACTCATGACTGAGAATGAAAACCTGATCAAAAGATTCAAGGCAATAAAAAAGGACCATGAACATATAGTTGTTAGACTGAGTAAAGCACAAGATGAGAAAGGAAATGTCATCCTAGCAAGAGATCAAGCCTACAAGGAACTCAAATTGGATCAAGAAGCAAGACAATGAGCTTAAGACTTGCTAAAAGAAAAAGAAGATGAGATACCCCAATGCAAGAAGAGCACTAGTTTATCACACAAGAAAATAATGTCTTACAAGAGTGCTTTCATAAAAAAATTGAACAATTAGGCCTAAATGTAGAAGTTAAGTAGTTGGATGAACAATTTCATCAACTAATTGATGAATTGAAGAACACCAAAGAAGAAAATGAACACTTGATAAAATCCAACAAATGTGCCAAGAAGTTAGTAGAGAAGATAAAGACTTAGATGAAAACCATTGACACAACTGGTCTAAGATTAGAAAGAATCAACACAACTAAGAAAGTAGGGTCTTCAAGAGAAAAATACTCAAATGCCACAAGGAAAAAGATGACAACAAAAAAACGTATGTCATCAAATAAACCTACTTGTTTTTGTTTTGGTCAAATAGGACATAAGCCAAATGTGTGTAGACATAGGGAAGATACAATCAATATTCATGATACCTCTAGAGGCCACTACAATATTTTTCATTGATGTAAATTGGGGAGAGGACACATGAAAAACATCTCCTAAGTATGAATGGGGGAGAATAGAAGTGTGCATAGAAATATCTACTTCATTAGAGAGATTTAGAAATATTTGTCTAAATAAGTAAAAGGAATATCTCTAGGGGAAGATATACAACATGAAGAGCTATGATGCATGGGGGAGAAGTTGAGAGTTGTTTAGTGTGTGAACTACTAATGCCAATCCTAAGTAATGAAGAATGGAGCAATGGTCCAAAGGATTTCAGATTTTATTGATAAAGATGATTTGAAAATATGAGAACAACAATAGAGTATTGTTTCGTATTCTTGGAACCTAGATATTTTTTCATCTATGTTGCCATCAATGTCAAAGGGAGAGATTTTTAACATGAATACTAATGGTATTCCTTTAAGGGAGTATCCTAAGTGTTGGAGAGCATGTGGTAATATTGACACGTTGCATTCATGACTATGTTTGTCATTGATGTCAACATAGTAGTAATTCTGTGAAGACTGGCAGAATAGCAGATAGAGATTATGGTCATATGGACAAATTTTTTATGATCAAGTGACATACAGTTAAGGACATATTCCACACTATTTTCTAATGATGAGCTTTGTGTTTGTAACAAAATTTGAAGAGATACGGAAGATATACATGATTTACAGAGAGTGGTGCAGAGACAGAGTACCAAAAAAGTAGTTTCTGATGATTGTATTTTATCTCTTAAGAGAGGTATAATCAGGGTACATGAATTTATATAGTGATAGAGGATAGTTTGATGATGATATCAGCAAGTTTTCAAGTCCTAAATTTGTACGTGTGAGAAGTTGTATAGACTGTGAGCTGAAACTGCTATGTGGTTGCAAAATAATTGATTATTTTATTATGGACCTATTATAATTAATTGGAAAACCCTCAAGGCCGACTCAAAGAATTTTTTGAGGACTTGGTATAAAGGAAATTATTTTCCTTGATTGTAAAGTGAATGTGGAATGCAAAGTGTTCAAGAAAGTTTGAACAAGAGAAAAGTGGTTGGTAAATGCGAATAAGTGATCCAAGGGATTATTGGATGCAAAGTTTGTTATCTGGCATCAAGATCAAAAGGAGAAAAAGTTCATTTGAAAACATACAAAAAGAGAAGGAGAAATATAGTTCAATTCTATTATTCTATAAGGAATAATATAGAGATCATTTGGATAATGGGTTCATTAGTCTTTCCCCTAAAATTGTTTGGATAGTGGGTTTGTCTAACTTTTACAACTTCTAATAGGGTTGGAATCTCCAAATAGAGACTAATATGTATTGAATGTTTTCATAGACTCCTAACAGGGTCCATCATATAACAAGGAATATTTATAGTAGCACATCATCTTCTAGGTACCATCCCCACCGAGGTTTTCCCTCTGGTCAATGGTTTCCCTAGTTAACATATCTGGTGTTATTGTGCATGAGTATCTTGTTGTGGTTTTTTATTATATTGCTCATGTGGTTAAGATTTAGTAAGGTTGATAACTATGATAATAATTGGATAAATAATTCACCCCACCCCCCCCCCCCCCCCACCCCACTCTCAATTATATTTGTGGACTACACATTCTAACACAACACGCTAGTCAAACTGCCATGGCCTACCCAACAACATATGACATATGTCCATACGTATGATATCATAAAGTGTCTCATCCTAGTAGATTCCAATATTTAACTTCACTAGGCACTACTCATTGACCATGACCTTGTGGTCATCTCGCACCCAGGCAATATGGTATGCACGTAGGTGTTTTATTCTCTTAAAGTTTAACATTGTGACCATCTTTTCTAACACCAGATTGTCAATACTTCCACCATCAATGATCACATCATATCACTTATCTTCACATTTTCACCTAATGAGAAACAAACTCCTCCTTTGATTAGGTTCATTTTCTCCACTTAGAAAGACTCTCTCATTAACTAGGACTCCTTCTCTTTTAGCATCTTCAGAATGGGATAATTTGGCATCTTCATCAACATGTGCAACTCTATCCTGGGCTTTTGTTCTTTGATCTATCATTCCTTAGCACTAGGAATATTCAAATTCTCTATGCCCTTCTTCTCCATAGTAAAAGCATTTCCCATAGAAGCATCCTCTTCCATATCCTTGTCATATTCCTCTTCCTCTCTAATCTTTATTATTCTAATCATGGAAATGGTTGGAATTGTTTCCCCTCTAGTTATGACTGCTATAGGTTGCCTCATCCTTTTTCTTTTGATTGTAATTTTGGCCTCCATAAGACCTTCCTCCAGATCTTTCACCAAGACCTCTTCCACTATTCTTGTTATCAAACTTCTTATTTAGCTTTTTCTCAACTTTTAGGGAAAACAAGTATGCCTCTTCAATACTAGATATTAGAACTAGGCTCAGCTCATCCTAAATGCCTAGTCACAACCCACTATAATAACTAGTGACTTTCTCCTTATTAGCTTTCACATGACCGATTCTGATGAGAACCCTATAGAACTTGTCAGTATACCACTAAACGAATCCTCCTTCCTTCTTCAACCCTTGCATTCTCTTTAGTAGATCAAGCTCATAATCCATGAGGGTGAATTGTCAATTCAATTTATTTATCATTTGATTTCATCTAGTGATTTTTTCCTTCCCTCTTCTATTTTTCTCCAATTGAATCTCTTGCCACTACATCTTCACATGTCCCTTCAATTTTGCCTTTGTAAACTTGACTCTATCAGATCCTCAATATCTTGATACTCAAAGTACTCTTCAAATTCATTGATCGAATCGATCAACTCCTCTATGTTAAGGTTTCCCAAAAGTGTGGGAACCTCAAACTTAGGTCTTTTTTCCAATCTTGGAGATGGCCTTGAAAAGTATTTCTTCTTCTGGGTTAAGAACCACCTCTACTTCAACATTTTCTTCTTCTTTGCCTTCATCCTCACTTTCATCTCCTATAGAAAGATTTATTCCTCTGCACATTTGTTCTTCCAATGCTTGCATATATCTCTAAAGGGATCTAAAACTCTCAAGTGTAACACCTAAAACTCTTCCACCATGCTATCTTTGTGGAGTAATTTTTTTTTGCTCCCATCAAAATCCTAGTGGAAATTGTCTCACAAGCGGCAATTTGTCTACACACTCAACCCAAACCACAATCCTAGTACAACTATCTCACAATCAATAATTTTTTTACAAACTTAGTAACTCTAGCTCTGATACACTTGAGGAAGGGTGCTCCCCTTGATACCTTAAACACATAATAGAAACACAAAAATAATAACAATTTGCTAGAACAAAATATGGGCTGCTTATTATCACTGCAAATGTGGAATTACACAATTTAGAATTACAATATGCTAACCTTGATGGGTACCTTCATTATAGTAATCTATAAGCAAAGCTACGAAATATCACCTAGATTTGTCATAGAAAATCTACGTGCATTTCTTAAATAGGCAATTTTATGTCCCATGAGAAGATTCTAGACACTCAAATTCAATGACTAAGGCTAACAAACCCTAAAAGTACATATAGTGTCAACCAAATACACCATTAACATTTATTTTGGAACTTTTGGCTAGCCCAACTTTGGAAGGTCATAACTTTAAAACCATTGCTTTAGTTCTCTATTATAACACCTTTTCAAAATCCTTAGCTTCTTATCTATAGGCTCTGATTGGCACAAGTGCCCAAAGTTTTGAACCAAAAGTCCACAATAACTTCACCAATACTTATGATATGGCATTAAGCCTCAATTGGCAAGTTGATATGACTAAGATGAACCTTTGCCTTTGAAATTAGGACATTTTGAACATATGAATGATTTGCTAAGTACAAGCCTCCACAAATAGTAACTCTGCATTAAGACAACTCTTATTGAAAGGTCTAAAATGAAATAATTTTGGTTGATGCAAGATTATACTTACACCCAAGATGCTCTTGCATCAATGAACCATCATATGGTATTTATTGCACAAAGATAGATGTAGGTAAAAGATGAGGTTATTGTTAGGACCTCATTGTTACTTTTTAGCTAGATCATTATATAGATACACCACTTAGAAAATATCACTTTTGCAATCTTGAGAGCAAAGAGATTTTATTTGTAAAACCCTAGCTACTAAAAGAGCATAATTTATGCAATTATGAGAAAGAAACTCTGAGTCACTTTGCAACCCTAGAACCAGTCTAGTGCAACAAATCATGTGAAAGGAGATTATTATAGAGCAAAAATGTCACAATGGAACAAGACCAATATGGTGTTCTATTTGATATCAAAATAATCAATGGACAAGAAGGAGAGTCACCTATCTACAAACTAATCTCATAAAACCTTAATGATAAGGACGTGACATAAGCCATATCCTTTCTCTTAAGCAATGTATTATTGATTGAAGATGTGAGTGATCATTTAAAAGAAAAGATCTTGGAGTTGGAAGATGCAGAGATTAGATCAAAATATGAAAAGTTCTATGAGAACTATCAATGGAAGTCAAGTTTTAAGGACCTTGAGGAAAAAATCCTAGCTTGTGCATTAGATATATCTAACTTCTTCAAGGATAAATGAGTGATATTTGTGCTCTACGGGGTGCATGACAAATACATGTAGCTTGATAAGCCTTATAAGATCATCAAGGAAGTGATTGAGAGACTTATAGGGTTCAATGGAACTTGAGTTGAGTTGACAACATGTAAACACAAACTCATAGAAGTGGAAAAGTTAATTGGATGTCATCATGATGGCAAAATGTGCTCACTAAAAAATGTCACAAATGAGAAAGTGTAGCTTGCAGTAAGGGTGATTAAACATAGGCTTTTGTGCCCAATGAAGCGGTGTATGGAGCACAATAGATCATAACAAAGAAAACCAAGCTTAACCTAAGTGGGTGGCTACATGGACAACTAATGGAAATTTTGAAGAAAATAAAAAAGAATAGCAATGCGCATTTATTCAAGTTTGGCACAATACTAGTAAGTTTCTTCTACTTCAAGGAAGAATAAGATGGATATAAGAAGTTCTAGTGGAAGTCAAAAAGTTGTATTATTGCTTAAATAATGAATATGTATAAGAAGGCGAGCGATGGTTCCTTTGACAAGCTTGGCAAGTATTTCAAGCAATATGAAAAGAAGAAAGAGGAAACAAATGAATTTGATCAACAATTACAAAAGAGATTTTTTTTTCTTATCAAACATAGACAATGAATTATCCTAGTGGTCAAACCATGAACCCATTGGTTGATCGAGTTACCCTATGAGATTAAAGAATATTCAAAGAGAAATCTCATTGACCAATTACTAGCAATGTATGTTGATAAAGACGGATAAAGGTTTGACACTACTAAAGAGAAGAGGAAAGAGCTCAAGGAACATCTTTAAAAAATATTGAACTAGAAGAAGCATAGAAGACAAAGAGAACATGCCAATTTCTGAGACATGTTGAACAAGAGGCAGCCCAAGACAGTAGAGAAAATCCTCAAATGGACACCAAAGATGACTCTTCACCTAAACCTGAATCTAAAGAGGAAGAGGAAACATCTAGAAAAGTGACACCTATTACTATCAAGCCTCTAATATTGGAGACATACAAAAGGAAGGAAATATAGAAGAGGAAGAGAAAACCTCCCACCCAGTCAGAGGAAGAATAATCTAAAGAAGAGACTAAAACAAAAAGTCTCAAATTGCCAAGAGAAGGTAAGAAGCTTTCATCTAAGAAAATTTTTGAGGGCATTGAAAATAATGGAGACTATAATACTTTGGAAAGTAGATTTGAAAAATTCAACAAACAAAATAGGAATAGAATTGTGAAAGTTAGTACTTGTAAGCCTAAGAGTGTTTAATAGAACACTAGCAAAGATTAGGTCACAAGTTCCAAGTGAGCTATTTTTGATAATCAAGGAATATGGTCCAAAGTCATAGTAGAATAGATGGATATGCTAGATGATGCTCTAGCCAAGCTTAGATTTGACCGAAGCAAAAAGGATATAACATAGCTAGTGGAATCATGCACACAAAATGCAAATATGCTAGACAATGTAGCTTTGATAACTATAGGTCTAAAGAAGGAACCCTTTGCAAATGCAAGGCAATTTTGGTCTCAATTGTATGCATCAAAGAAAACCATATTAAAGAAGAAGCAAGGTTGAGGCCAAGAGGCAAAGGACAAGCCTAGAGGGAATAAACAACCCAAAACTACATGTCCACGAAGCTCCAAGAAGAAGAAAGTAGAACAACATGTTGCACACATCGAGCAAAGGACACAAATAAGTCAAGACCTGAGGAGAGAGGAGAGCAAGGTGTACTTTAGTGGTGAATATTCACCAAATGGTGAATCTCACTCATTGGGGACCCTAAATTTGGCAATTTTTTTTGAACTTTTGGGGTGGCGATGTTGCCCGCAATTTATGAAAATTGGGTCCCATGCTTAGACAAATCACCAATAATGATACATTATCATTTTTATTTTGATTATGACATCACCAATGGAATCTAATCTTTCCACATGGTAAATTAAATATTTTCACCCATAATTTCTAAGGCATGTCTGAATAGATGGTAACATTTGCCAATCTATAGTAAAACTTTAAGTTGGATTATATGTAAAGTACATAGATTTTAAAAGTGTCTCTATTCTAGAGACTTTCTAAGGAACTTTTTATCCTTCTAATCTTTGGACCGAAATAGATTTTACTGTGCAAAAGTGTCATTATTTCACAAACTTTCTCTGAAACTTGTACTTTAAATTTTTAACCCAAAATAAGATTTATATTGTTCATTTAGGATCATCTCATAGTCATTAAAAAGGGTTATTATATATTGGATGATACAAATTTATGGTTTCTAGATATTTTTACTTTTGGTTGCAAATTTTTGAAATAATTAAAAATTCTAAATGATTTTACAAAATTTTCATATAACGGAAAAAAATTGCCAATAAAATTATAAATTTTCTTATTTTGAAAAAAAAATTGCCAATACAAATTAATCTTTTTCCCTTAAAATAATGTTGCATTCGCCATGATTTTATACATTTTTCCAAAGGGGGGTTTTCTTAAAGTTATCCAAGGTGGAGAGACAAAACAAGCCTCCACATCACCACTAGAAGCAAAGGGAAAATAGAAAGATGATACATAGACATGTGAGGGACACTCAAGTATTATTGATGTGATGATAATGGACTCTAGTCCAAAGGATGTAGAAGGAGAAAGTCATGGTGCAACTGGTCACACTGAGGGAACTAGACAAGTAGAGAAGGAGGGAGGAGCCAAGGAAAAAGAAGTAGATGATGGAATGGGTGATACAAATACTCATAATGTAAATACCTATAGATGAAGGAGAAGAGCAAGAAAATGACATAGAATAAGCATAGGGGCAAGAAGAAGTGCCACCAACTCAACAAGAGAAGACACCAACAAAGTCTTGACCATCAACAACAATATCCAAAGGACAAAGAAGTGTCAAGAAACTAGAGAAGAGAAAGGATGAGGAAAAGAAGTTTGGAGGAATCCATAAGAAATAAGAAGAGTAGAGGGAGACAAGAATCCCCAGATATGGAAGAGTTGTCAACATCAGAGGATGAGGGTGAACTCCGACATTCACATAGTAGAAGTTGCTAAGATGCAAGAACTCTGTGAGAGAGATGAAGAAGTAGGAAAGTGATTTTTCTAAATGAACACAAAAGAACTGGAAAATTTTACCAAACTCACATAAATATACAAGCTAATGAAACTAAAGATAAAGAGGTATGACTTAGAAGCTAGCACACTGGTAAAGACTCATGAAATATTGAAAGGACTTGTGGAAGGAACATCCTACAAGGAGGAGGATGATCAAATTAGTTAGATCAAATTTCATAGGACATCTACATGAGAAAGAAGGGAAGATTTCAATTCTTGCAGAACAACAAATTCCAGTGAAACTACTTGAAGAAGAGAAGAAGCTCATTACAAAGAAGAAAGGGGAGCTAATCAAAATCAAGGATGAGTTGTCTAAAGCACTAAAAGAAATAACCTCAATATTTTGGAAACTAGGTATGACACAGACCTTAACCGACAATTTGGAGTAGAAAAGAAAAAAGGCTCAATAGGAACATGATGAAGTAGTTCAGGTTTTTAATCCACACTCTAGATCAGTCATAGAGCATATTACAAAAATTAAGGATACAATGTATTTGGTAAATAAACTAAGAGCAAAAGAGGAGAATTGAGCTATCAAACTAATGGAACTCCAATGTTTCATCACCCCACAAAGAGGGGTCATTAATGAACACCTCAAGGAAGAAGATACACATATAGCCATGCCACCAATAGAGACTAAAAATGCACTTTAAAGGCAAGTGGCAGATCTTAGGATTCTAGTGTTCGAACATGGACATATGAAAGATTCATGAGAGACTCTATTGGTTATAGCAAGAGACATATACAATGACATATTTGGGAAGTCATAAGCCCAACCAAAGAAGGTGAAGAAAAAAAAGGGAGAGAATATATAGGAAACCCAACAATACCCATTTTTATTGAAGAAAAAAAGGGGGGAGATGAGGATGAAAGGGGGAAATGATCCCAACATGAAAGTAGGAGATGAATATTCAAAGGGGAGATGAAGAGCATAGGATAGGAGAAAAAAGAGAAAAGAGTAAGAAACCTAGGGAGAGAAGATAGAATATAAAAGAAAGCATCAAAAAATGGAAAGACTCAAAACGTCTAGGGCCACATATAGGTAGAAAGGAGATGGGTTAGCATAAACCTATGAAGCAATGTAAGTCATGTTAACCTACAAATTTATTCCAAGGTGTAAAGTTTTTCCCATCAATGCCAAAGGAGGAGATCATTGCACTAAAATACACTGGCATGATTGACCGACCAAAAATGGTGAATAGTGAACTCAAGCATTAAGTGTTGAAGTGTTGTCATTGATTAGAAACTAGTTATCAAGAGGATTGAAGTGTTTCAAAAGAAACCATCGATAGACTCACATATCAGTCTTGATAAAGGAGAGGAGATAGATGTGGAATTTTGATTGGTCCTAGACTAGTCACCATTGATGTGATAGAACTTGAACAAGGTTTGAAAGTGATGTGACATACATGTCAAGAGATGTGATGGATGCAACATAACACTAGTAAATTTGGACCTTTTTTTTGATGAGCATTGGTCAAAAGTTTGATGCTCAAAAGTTGAAAAACATCATCACTATAATTTTGTCAAAATTTCAATGTAGTCCACTACTATCAATTTATTGATGGACCACTCTGTCAAAAATCATCCCTATCTATGTCATAGGGCGATGTCAGACAACTCGTATGAAACATCAAAATTTTGACAATTATGCAATGGTTATCAATGACCATTGTGGTGGAAAGATTAATGTTTAAGAAATTATTTTCAGCAATTTTTCCATGCCCTCGACAATAGGTCACATCAAAATATTGACGACAATGAGATTTTTATAGACAAGTTTATCATACCATCCACAATAGGTGTCATTGAAATATTGACTAAGAGGCATCGAAAAATTGGACATCCAAGGAGGAATGTTATTGTTAATAACAAAAAAAGGCCAGATTAAGTAAATAGATCCCATCTCTCCAAATGGATTAACACCATCTATTGGCAATGAAAGCTTTAGATTATGAGGTTCTTCTTTAAATACTGGCCAACTATCTTCTATGTCCTTAAATGTAGAACCATTCATAGGCATTAACATAATGTCATCTTGATTTCTATTACGTGCATGGTAATCCATAAATTGTGCCAAGCTAGTACACATGAATAATCATTGTAAACATGAAATAATGGGAATGTATTGAAGAACCTTGTGAGGCACCTTTTTGGTTATTTGATCTAATTGATATCTACTAATGTGACAATCAGGACATTATGTTTCAAATGCATGTTGTTTATGATATAAAATATGGTCATTAGGATATGCATGTATTGTTCAATACTTCACTCCAATATCTTTCATAATGGTTGATTAATCTCAGTAAGAGCAAGGTAGAATGTTTGATGGTGGTAACAAATACTCACCTATCAACCTATGGAAAATATTGTTAATATCAAAAAATTAGTAGTATGCTAACATAGAAGATGAAAAAAATGACACTGTACCTTAGCATACGTGAGATTGCTACATTGGATATACCATTCATAACCTTGAAGTTTACTAGCAACAATATAGCGGAAAGAAGCATTATTTGGGAGCCTTGGTACAGGGGCTCATATGCCTTTTCAATTATAGGTATATAAGGGCTCTCTTCATCATCATCATCATCATTAGATGCGTAACTATCATCATCTTCATTAGTTGCACCAGTGGCATCTTCAATCCTATTCTCTAGCACATTATTAGTTGCACCAATACCAAAATCTTCAATTTTGTTGTCTACCTTAGGATCATCTTCATCCATGGGAGCATTACCTTCTGTTTCCATATTCACACCTCCATGTTCCACTAGTTCGAAATCCACATTAACCAAATGACAAAAATTGTTTCCTCCTTCAATTTGATCATGTTGCCTATAGTGTCTCAAAGTTTTTGTCATTAGAATTCTTTTATTCTTTAAGCCCTTACATTTTTTGCAAGGACAATAACATTTTTCATCACCTTTTCTTTTGAACTAAGACCACAATCTAGCAATTGTCACCTTTTTTTCTAGGTTCATATTATTAGGCGTGGACTTTCTTCACAAGAAAATATTTGGGCTATAAAATTATAAAAAAAATAAACATACAAGCATTAGTAGTATCTTGTACACAATAGATAATAATTAAATAATTAAATTTTACTATCTCGTCAATAAGAGTGCCATCTAAACAAATCAAATGAATTATACAATATAACTATATATATAATAATAATAAGAAAAGTCAGTGCCTAAAAAGCTACGATAATTCATACATTCCCTATGTTGTTGAGCTGCCCAAAAGAGTTACAAAAATCACAGGAAATTTTCATGAATGCAGTGAAAGATCCATTTGAATTAGTTTTAACTTTGTGTGTGTGTGTGTGTGTGTGTGTGTGTGTGTGTGTGTGAGAGAGAGAGAGAGAGAGAGAGAGATTGAGAGAGAGAGAAGAGAAGGAAAGGAGAAAGGGAGGATTAATGTCTCCCTAGATAATTATGCATGTATTCCAAAGCTTAATTGCAAACCCACAATTTTTCTTTATCTAACCTTTTTATTGTTTTAAGTCTAGCAAGCACTATTCTTCAACGTAATCCATAATGATTTTATTGTCTTTGATTCATTGATTAAACCGGCCCTAATGTTTACCTAGATTCTCTTTGCCTTGGATTTTTTATGTTTTTAAATATGGCCCATCTTGTTCCTTTTCAAATTGTCAATGCATATTTTATATGAGTCATGAGATGTGTAGGTGAAAGGAAGTAGAATTAGAATTCATGGCTGCCAATGTGGATATTCATTTTGATCATGTGAGCACTACTACTTCTTCTTGCTCTTCAGTGACACTAAATTTTTCCTATAGTTCTGTTAGTGATGTGAATTCTGTTAGTTTTAGTTATCCTTTTGGGTGGTCTTTCAAAGGGGAAGGATATAGTAGTGCTAGAAGAAACATATATAAGCTATGAAATGAATTTTATATATGATTACAATCCCTGATAACATCTTAATGGTTTTAGGAATCCACAAGAGGAGAAAATTTTGAGCAATGACAAGATACAAATAAATACATGTGATCAAATATTTTGGCCCTTATACAATGTCTCACAAATAGCAACAATGCTTCTTGTTTTGAGCTACATTTGGTTACTCTTATATTTGTAAGTACTAAAACCACTTCTATCCTTCCCTTCAATTCAATTTATTCGCTCATTTAACTTTTTATTATTTGAATGATAAATCAGAGTTTGATTCAAAATATTAACATAGAAATTCCAATAGAATTCAAAAATTGATGCAAAAAAATTCTCCTTCTCTAGCCCTTTACCATCCTAAAAATGGAGTTTGATTTTAGATATTGGCAAAAACAAATTATTATAGCCTCTAGCTGCCTATTATTGGACGAAGTCTAATTTAAAAAATCAACATAAAATCTTTCTTCTTCTCGACCTCTCTATTATTCTAATAATAGCATTTGATTTAAAATGTCAATGTAAAAACTTTCTTCTCCCTTAACTCTATGTTATTTTGATGATAGAATGTGATTAAAAATGTTAATGGTATAACTTTCTTCATCACTAGCTCTCTATTAGTTTAATGACATGATTGTAATTTGAAATGTTGATACAAAAACTTTCTTCTATTCTAATTATGTATTATCTTGATAATAGAATCTTAGACAATGAATTACAAATGATTTTGTTTTCTCTTGTTTATATTGTCAATGGTATGAAAGTTATTCCTCCATGTTTATACACAGTTTTTTAGAAATGGATGTTGTTTTTGATGTAGGAAAATTTGAGACTATGATGAGTGGGCAATAATAATGTGGGGATCTTGAGCCAAGACCAGTTTTGCATATAATTTTAAAATGTCATCTTCTCTCCTTTCAGTTGTGCTAAAGGCCAAGATTAGAGGAATTTATGTGGCTTAATGCAAGATCGATCATTTTCTCTTGGACACAGACAATTCCACCTTGGAATATGTCTAGTTTTAATACTACATGGTTGATGAGTCTGCTGTGAGCTCAACCATCCAACCTTCACAATTGATGATGTGATATGTGAAGATGAACATTGATGGTGAAGGTGTTTTGCAATCAATATTGTGATATATGGAGGCAAACATTGATTGTAATGGTGTTTTAATGTAAATTCTTAACAATAAGAAGTGACTGCTATATTTATCTTTATTAACATACATTAGACTATATGGCAAGATACAATTACTAAATTTTGCTAAGAGACTAATTATTTATTGTCAATAAAATTTTATCTATTAAAATAACTTTCATTAGTATTGACCAAAAATATATCATATACAACTCATCGTCAAATTGCATATCATAATTCAAAGTAACATTGAAATTAATTATATCTAGTGCCTGAAAAGTTACAATATTTTGGACCAAGTATTTATGTCCTTGAAGCTCAATTTTTTTTTTTTAATTATAAATTTGTCCTAAGCATGGTTAGGGCTTAAGGTGAATGAATGAAGTTCTTTTTTCAGCATTTGATGTTAATGATGCATTAGATTAGGTTGCTTTCAATGGGAAGATACTTACCTAGTCTAGGAATGCTTCATTCCACCATTTTACAAGACTAGTTGTAACCTCCCCATTCCAATGAGTCAATAGTCTAAAAGAGCTAGCTCAAGCCCTAGTTTTTGGAGTGCAAGTGGGTAAAAGTACAAAGTCGTGTCACCTTTCAAGATGACTAATCAAAATGACTAAATTTGAATATTTCTATCTAACAATCAATTTTTTTCAAACATATGATCTAGATAAATTCATTCTAGGTAAGTTATATATGGTCTTACACTTTTTCATTTGGAAATGTCTATTAAATGCATGTTTTATACTAGTTTGTATCCAATTGCTAAAGAAATAGAATTATTTCAGAAAAGTGGTGTTTCAATAACTCTTACTATTTTTTATGATATTTTTTAATAACTTATAAATATCATTTTATAAAGCTCAAAGTCAAGAATATTACCATGTAGAGTTTATAGTGTTTTAATTAGACAGAGTATATTGTAATTAAAAAGTCTACAAGGACATATTTTAACACTCGGAAAGATGTCAATTTTGAGAAAGAAAAAAAATTAAATAATATAAAAATAAGTAAAAATTATATGATGTTCTAGAGGAGAGAGTCATCTTCTAAAATGTATAATTTTTCTTCTAGTTAGAATAGATTGATTTTGAAAAATGTGGTGGGAGATGAAAACTATTGATATTAGGTGAGTTGCAATTTGAATCGTTATAAAAGAGAAAATATAGGTCTAAAGTCAATTTTTATTTTTTATTGTTCTACCTATATATGTTTTCTATAACATAGTCTGAGATCAAAGAGAAATAAGTTTATTTCCATATATTTTTGTGGCGGGAACTAGACCCTTAATTTTCAGCATTTTTTAGCAGCTAAAAAGTTGTCTTTGAATATTAGGAAAATGTATAAATTCTTATTCTAAATAATTATTAAAAATTATAATCCTAAACTTGATCCATTTCTACACATTTCATTAATTTACATCATTTTCAAATTTAAAATAATAATACCAGTTTTATGTCATTGAAGGTGAATAGTTATACTTTTGTTAGCCTTTTCCTTTACAAAAGGGTGATACTTGTTTGTGCTTTTACCCAAGTATTTATTCCTGCAATGTTACCATGGGGTGTGTTTAAAATATTGCTTGATGGTTATGGATTTGGATTGTTACCATGGAGACCAAGGGTTAGGGAAATTCCCAATGGAATTTCTTTTGGCTAGATACAAAGTGGGGGAGCGAGTTTGGTGCAAGAACCACCCACAACCCTTCAATAATCTGACTTTTGAGATGATTTTGTACCATGGTTGATTGTCTAAGATCCACATAGCAGGAGGTTTGGGCTAGAATATGGTCATAAGGAGAAAGTATCTTTAATCTCCATCTACCATATGTAGTTGAAAAAGAAAGTGATTAGGTTGAAGGGATACGATACAAATGGTCGCAAGGAAATTTTGAGAGACCATGATTAGTTGTAATGCCCACGAATCAGGTTCATTCAGACACAAGAATACTTATTCAAATACAAGAATTTATTCCAGCAAAATTTATTAACACAATCACACAAAACTTACCTTCAACAACATTGATCAGAACTAGTTCCCCTTCAACCTTTCTATGTGCTCGCAATTTCCCATGCTAAAATAAAATGAAGTTTCACTTTTCTTTGTTTTCTTTATATCCTAAAAATGTTAAAATTTCGATGAAAGAACTTAAGTTTCATCAAAATCTTGACAAAAAACTTAAGTTGTGTCAAACTTTTGAGAAACATGTCAAGTATTGTCAAAATTTTGACGTTTTTGGGATCATAATAAAAAAAAGTGAATTTGACAAGCCAAATTGGCTTGTCATCAAAAATTTAGGTTGTAAATGGAACCAAAATGTACTACTATAAGAAAGTGAGGACTTTGGTCTACAAAAAAACTTATAGATGGATAGACATGCCTACATGTGTAGGAACCTACAAATAGATAGTCATGGGTGTGTTGTGACTATGCTCACTATGCAATTCAAATTTCAAATTCACAGTTTGAGTCAAATAAATTTAGGGTTTCTATCCATGAATAGAATGAGTGATTTAAGGACACTCAGACTTCATTTTGAAGTTGCAATATTGTTGTTGTTGTAACTACAAGAGATCTGTGTAGGCAGACTATAACAGTTATGAACAAAGTGTAGCAACAGACTAGTGCACAAGCATGAGGACGAAGTGAACAGAGCAAGTTCACCAAGATAAGCCAAATCAGAGAAAGAGATTAGTTTATCTTTGGGGAGTTATAAGAGATGATCTACCAAGAAATGTGTGCCAAATATTTAGATCTATTATTTAGTTTGTTTTCGTACCATTGCAACTATTGTAAGCCTTTGAAACGAAAAACTTGTAATAAGTCTTTGAAATCCTCTAACAAGGTATCTCTCATAAAGATATCAGAATATTCTAGTGAGGTAGCCTTAAACATTGTTATAATCCTAACAAATTTTGTCCATTCCTAACAAGATGTGTTCTCAAAAGGAACAGATGTGAGCCTTTAACAAGGCACCCTTTTACTTGCAAGGAAAGGCTAGAGGGTAGGTAACTCCCACTGTGGTTTTTGTCCTCACACTTGGGGTTTCATTGTAAAAATTTGTGTCATTGATATACACATTTTTGTGTAATCTTGTATGGTTTTAGTGCATTACTTTCATCACTACCTTAACAATAAAAGTGTTAGTAACAAGGTGTGTGTTTAAATTAGTTGCATTGACCAATATAATTTGTAGAATTGGTTGTAAGTCAATTATACAAGCTTTGAATGCCCTAATTTTAGACGTAGAGATTCATCTCGAATATATCAACTTTCCAGTTGAGGCTCAGTGTCATATCATGTGTATTTGTGATGTTATTATGAATTTTTGGTGTGTGATTTTGGTAGAAAATCCATTAGGATCAATTTTGAAGGCCTTAGAAACCCCAGATAAGCTTTGAAATGGGATTGACTAGAGCTTGCACGAGTCAGGCCCTATAGATCATAATCTGAGGATTTTAGAATGGATTATAATTGCCAATTAGAGCAACAATTCACAAGTTATGGTATTCCAAAGTTGGGCCAATCAAAATTTCCAAAATAAATATCATAATTAATTTGAGCTGACTCTATATGTGATTTTAGGTTGTTGGCCTTAGGTATTAGGGTTTGATTTCTAGAAACTTCTCAAGCGGTGTAAAATTTCCTATATAAGGAAAGCTCATAGATTGTCTAGGACAGCTCTAGGTTATAGTTCACAGTTCTATCTTGCAAATTATTGTAAGAAAGCGACCATGCAGGTTTACATATTGTATTTAAAAAATTTGTAATTCTACATTTGTGGCAATAATAAGAAGCCCATATTTTGTTTCTCCCAAATTATTGTTATTTCTTTATTTTTGTTATGTATCTATGTTATTTAGGAAAACACCCTTCATCAAGTGGTATCAGAGCAGTAGTTCTTGAGTGTGTAAATAGATAGGTGATTATGAAATAGTTTTGACTAGGACCATAATTTAGGTTGATCATGTAGATAGATCATCAATAGAGAGGCAGTTTGCACTAGGGTTTCAGTGGAAGTACGAAAATGCCTCCACAAAGAGAGCATAGTGGAAGAGTCGCAAGTGTTACACTTGAGATTTTTAGAGCCCTCCGAGGATAGATGCAAGCATTGGAAGAACAAATGTGCAAAGGAATAAATATTTTTGTAAGAGATGAATGTGAGGATGAAGGAGAAGAAGAATAAAATGTTGAAGAAGAGGTAGTTCTAAACCTAGAAGAAGAGAGGCTTTTTAGGGCCATCTCCAAGATTAGAAAAAAACCTAAGTTTGAGGTTCCCACATTTTTGGGAAATCTTAACCCAGAGGAGTTGATCAATTGGATCAGTGAGTTGGAGGAATACTTTGAGTATAAAGATATTGAGGATTCTGATAGGGTCAAGTTTGCAAAGGCCAACCTCAAGGGTCATGCAAAGATTTGGTGGAAAGAGATTCAATTGGAGTCAAATAGAAGAGGGAAGGACAAAATCACAAGATGGAACTGAATGATAGCTAAATTGAAGCAACAATTCATTCCCATGGATTATGATCTTGATATGTTGAAAAAAAATGCAAGGGTTGAAGCAAGCAAGAAGATCTACTCAGGAGTATACCAAGGAGTTTTATTGAGTTCTCATCAAAAAAAGCCTTGTAGAAGCTAAGAAAGAGAAAGTTACATGTTACCTTAATGGGATGAGGCCAAGTATTCAAGAGGAATTGAATCTAGTCCAAATCAACAGTATTAAAGAGGCATACTACTTTTCCCTAAGAGTTAGGGAAAATTAAACAAGGAGTTTGATTAAAAAATTAGTGGTAGAGGTCATGGTGGAAGATTTGGAAGACAATTTTATGGAGGCCAAAATGAAGATCCAAAGAAGAAGGATGAGGTTGAAAATAGAAATCAAAGGGGGCACAATTCCAATCACTTTTATGATCAGAATAATGGAGATTGTAGAGGAAGAGGAAAAGGCAAGGATCGGGTAGTGGAAGTTTTCGTCGAATATGTTTTCATTGTGGAGAAGAGGGGGAAAAGGGCATTTGAGTGTCCCTAGAGCCAAGGAAGAAAAGATAGGAGAAACAATGGCCAGGCTAGAGTTTTGCATGTTGATGAAGATGTCAAATCATCACGTTATGAAGATGTTAAAAGAGGAGAATTCCTAATTAACATAAGAGACCCACTGAGTGGTGAGAATGAACCTAATCAAAGAAGGGGCCTATTTCGCACAAGGTACAAATGTGAAGATAAATGTTGTGAATCATGATGTGATAATTGATGGTGGCAATACAGATAATCAAAAGTCAAAAAAGATGGTCAAGAAGTTAAAGCTCAAGAGGCATAAACACCCACATCCATATCATACTACCTAGTTGCAGGATGACCACAAGGTCATGGTCAATGAACAATACCTAGTGAAGTTAAAGATTGGAAGCTACCAAAATGAGGTATTGTGTGATATCATACCTATGGACATATGTCATGTGGTGTTGGGTAGGCATTGGTAGAGTGACATAAATGTTGTACATGATGGACGTGCAAATACCTACACTTTGACAAAGGATGGAGTGAGATATAAGTCGAAACCATTATAGGATACAAATGAAAATGTATTTAGTGTTGATAGAGAATGTTTTATTGATGGAAAGAAGTTCCTAGAGGGCATGAAACGTGAGCATGTGTATTTTGTTATAATTTCAAAAGATGGTAAAGAAGTAGGAAAGATACATGCAAAAGTTGTAGAATGTTGAACGAGTTTCTAGATTTTGTACATGATAATGTACCTGATGGATTACCACCAGTAAGGAAGATTATTTATCAAATAGACTTTCAATTTTTCAAATAAGGCAACACACAAAATGATAGCAACAAAAACTGAAGAGTTGAACAAACAAGTGCATGAGTTGTTGTAGAAGGGGTTCATTCGAGAGAGTCTGAATTCATGTGTTGTACGAGCAGTATTGGCACCAAAGAATAATGGAGAATTGAGCATGTATGTAGATTCTCAAGCTATTAACAAAATCATAATCAAGTACAGATTTCCATTACCACAGATCAATGATGTAGTGCCTTTCCTATTTGATTTCTACAAGTCATCTTGATGGATAAAACCTTGTTGATCTTTCTTTGTGAAGTAATCATGATTGGGATTGGGTGATTTACACCCTCAAGGTGATTAGATTTATGTTACTACATCAATTTCTTTGATTATCCTTGTGGCTGATTTATGAGATTATGATGTGTTAGATGGTTTCGCTAAGGTTTGTGCCAGTGGTTACCAAGATTGATTTCGTATCATGATGTTGTTCTATGATTACCCTAAGATGTGTGTAGAGATTGCACTGTGTACTATTATCCTGCTACACTAGACTAGGCTCCTATAGCAGTGGTTAGTCATGTATTTGACCATGTTCACTTATGTCTTTTAAGTGTCTTTTTATGTTGTTTAAACAACCATTATTAAATGCTTAAATAATTTGAAATGAATTGTCCATGTTGGATTCATTGGCTATGTGCTATGGATATTTACCTTGTTCATTTCAGCAATTTATGCAAAATGGGTTATTTAAATAAATGATTTTAATGTGATTAAATAAATGGTTATTTAATGTGATTCAATGCATTTATTGCTTTGGTGATATTATTATATGCAATTGCAATTGATCATGCAGTTTAGTGTATAGGATTTATGTCCCTAACAACGACACATGGAGTTAGTGATTCAATTGTTCATATCTAGCCAATATTGTCCTTGTATGGTTGACATATCTTATTTAACTATCTAAATTAAACCCTCTAGTGATTTAATAAATCCAGACTCATTTGTATTATGTGATTACACCCGTGAGCATGTCTGTGCATTTAGAGGTTCGCATTTGTGACAAAAGTTATTAAGCAATTATGTGATTTTTGGTTTAAGGGAATTTTGGGTTTTATTTATTTAATTTAATTCTCGACAGCTTTGTTGTAGTTGAATTTCAATTACTTGGAATAGCTTATTTTTGTTTGGGTGGATTTAATGTTTAACTAAGTGAGCTAGTTAATTACCTTAATCCTTTATTCACTTGAAAAGTGAATAAATATCCAAAAAGGATTTTTATTCCTCACTTCTCACTTTTTGAAATAGAAATTTGGGAGCAAATTCTAAATCCTCTTCAAGAGGAAATAATGTTTTGTTCGTTGTGGGAGCTATAGACATGGGATTGTCGTGAGGTTGGTCTCATTGGATCTAACTCGGGGAGACCTTGGATTGTCGTGACTTTTGGCAGCTTTTGCAGAGTTTTCATTTTACTATCCAAATTCTCATATTTGCCCTTTTGGCTAGTAGATAGTGCTCTCTTGTTTTACTATTTCAGCTCTGTTTATGCTTCTATTTTTTGTAGCCATTTGGTTGGAGGTTGAGAACTAGTATTCCCGTCCATTTTTTATTGCTAGCTCGACTTGGTTGGGCAGGTATGAGCATTTCCCTATTTTTAGGATGGGGGTTTGGGGTTTTGCACCATTATGCTGGTCATTTTTTCATACGATGTTCAAACCCAATTTTTATTGGATTTATGTGACTCATTTACCTGAGGGTAGAATGGGTTTTAATTTTGTCGATTTTAGTTCACCTCAATTTACATGCCACCCAGTTTTCTTGGGTTTTCTTGGCATGGTGTTGGTCGTGGATTTAGATTATTCGTAGGATGTCAATCCAACCACTGTTGCATCTTTATGTTTGCATTGGGATTCATGTTGAATCCGCACTCTCAACTTTATGTTCAGTTGACTGATTTGTATATGGTGAAATTGTTTTTGATCTAACCCTTGTTATTTCATGGACACTAACATTCAAGTAGAATCCATACTTTCAGATTCAGGCCAGTTGAGTGAGTTCATGATGTATGGTTTGCTTGCATCATTCATATTTGTGTAGAATCCATACTCCCAAATTTAGGCTAGTGGAGCAAGTCACGATGTTTGGTTTTATTGTTTGCATTAGGATGCATGCATATTCGTACTCCCAAGTTTGTGTTCGATTGAGTGTAATTTTGTTTATCTTCTCATCCAGCCCTTGTTTTTATGATCTTTGTGACGTTGGTGAGCAAACACACGAGCACGTATACGTGCATTTTTTGGGTGCTTGCGAGGCCTGATCTCTCGATTGTTATTGGTGGAGTTATTTTTATTGGGGTTGAGTTGGAAATATGCATTACCTATGGGAACTCATCATGTGATGAGCATGGGTATGTAGGGTAGAACCATGGAGGGGCTTCTCTTTCAACCTTGTTGACTATTTCCTAGGTTGGCATAAAGAAGTTCTAAACAAGTGATAATTAAATAAATTACTAGGTAACAAATATAAGATAATAAAAATTTGAGCACCTAGAGCTGACCCGAGGACACTTAATTGTGAGCACCTAGAGTTGATCCAAGGGCACGGTGTGATGCGCTTCCTAGGGAAGTTTTGATTCCACATGATATTTAGCTTGGGCTACTTGATGCCAAATGACTTATCCTCCATCGAGTTCCTATATAATTGAACTATAAAGTGTCTAACCAGAACCTATTGTACTTGTATTGCTTCATGATCTTGGTTGCAGTCCTCTTTACTATCTAGCATGAGTATTAACCATGGACGGTTGTTTTGTGTGTTTTGTGTGTTTTTGTGGTTGGATCATTATCTCTATCAGCACGATGGGAATGGGTCTACAAGTTCCATGTGGTTGGGAGGCGTAGCTACCTATACCACTGTTGGGGACTGATGTACAGAGACGATCTATTTCCAGTTGAGACCAACACTTGATGTTTCATTTGGTATATTCGAGTTTCTAGAGTATGTTTCCTTGTGATTATGCTTTAATTGGAATGCTTGGATATCATGTTTAGATGATGTTAGTTTCATTGATGCATTCCTTTATAATGATGTCTTAGCATATGGTTAGCTAATGTGATTCACTACTAGTTGGAGTATCTATCATTTGATGGATTAACATGTTAGATCTTATTTTTATAATTTTAGTTACTTTTGCAGTAATAGTAATGTCCTCATAAGATAGCTCTGACTATCTAGTTGGCAATTTGGTATGTTACGCATGAGGGATGGCTAGGGCCTTTGAGGTCTCATGATACTATTATCGTTGGGAGGAACTACGTATGAATTTTAGTTATGTTGGTGCTTAAATGTTTAGGTTTTCCTTCATATGATGTTTGGTTTATGAACCATGTATGTACACTACAATGTTGTTTTCTGCATGTTCCTTCTTATGTTGTTACAAATTAGATAGATGGTTTCTCCTTCATGTTTTTTAGTGTCGTGTTATTCTTGCAATTGAGTGTCCAAGCCTTGGTTTTGTGGATTTGGTACTCCCCAATGTGTAGGTTCTAACTCTTCTCTTTCCCTCTTAATGTTCGTCGAAATGTTGCATTGCATTTCTGGGCGATGATGTTTTAGCATTAGGCGATATTGGTAAAGTATCACACACCTTAGGGAGTTATGTCATGTGATACTAGAAGAGTATCGCACAACTATAGTAAACTCTATGGTGATGTCCCTAAAAGTATCACCCAATAGTAAAGAGAAACGTCATATGATATTGGAAAAATATCACATGGTTGTATTAAATTATTGTCTGGTTATAGTAAGAAATATCGCATGGCTATAGTAAAAAGTATTGCATGGGTTTGTGAGAAAACTTGCTCAAGTGACTAGCAGGCAGTTTTTTACTTGATCAAAATGTTTCAAGGGGTGTTTTGGATACTCTTTAGGGTTTTTCAACTTCCTAGTTCAGTAGATTTTCTATGGGGATTAAAATATATCATTTATAATACTTAAGATATATTTTAATAAATGTGACGATTCATTTGAGATAGATTCCAGACCTCTTCAAGTTAAGATAGAGATTCTAGGAAATTTTAGGGCTTCAGAAATTCAAACTTAGCCAAATTTCAGGGTTTCAAGATTTCAGACTTAGCCAAATTCTAGGATTCAACATTTGCCTTTCAGCATGGTGTCAAGTAGATGAGTGGTGGTAACTTTGAGCCCTCGTCTTGTGTATGACCATTGTTGATCCGTACTTGTAATTTTGGATTGTCTTATGACTAGTGGAAATGCACTTGTTGTCTAACAATGCTAGGATTTTTTACCTTGGGTTGGAAAGAGAACATCCCCTTGGTATATTCTCATGATTCATCTGATCTTTGGTTTGTAAGTTGTGTTTTTGAGCTTTGAAATCTTTAGAAGCCATTGCAAGACTCATGTTGGTGTAGATGAACATGTGAGTGTAGCCATGTTCCCTATTCTCATTACCTTTTTCTAATGTTTCATTCTTGCACTTAATTGCTTTATATTTTTGTTCAGTAACTTATCTTAAGAAAAAAATTATTTAGTGTGTGTTTTACCCTTGTGTTCCAAGGATCTCCAAGCGGGGCATTACATCGATGATATTATGGACTATTTGAGTAGAGCTGTGTATTTCACAAAGATAGATCTGTAGAGTGGGTACCATCATATTCACATTAGAGACGAAGATGAGTGGAATATTGTCTTCAAGACAAAGGAAAGATTTTATGAATGGTTAATCATGCCTTTTGGGCTAACCAATGCACCGAGCACTTTCATGTCACTCATGAATGAGGTAATGAAGGAATTTATGGGTAATTTTATCATTGTTTACCTAGATGATGTGTTGATCTTTAGCAAGACATTGGAGGAGCATTTAATGTATATTTTTAAGGTGTTTGATAAGTTGAGGGAAGAAAAGTTGCTGACAAATTTGAAGAAGTGTAGTTTTGTAAAGGAGTTGGTGTACTTGGGATATGAAGTTTCTGTAGAAGGTCTAAAGTTGGACCCTGAGAAAGTGAAATCGTTGAATGGCCTACTCCAAAGAGTGTGATTGAGATATGATCTTTCTAAGGACTGGCTAGATTTTACAAAAAGTTTATCAAAGGTTTTAGTAATATTTGTGGGCCCTTGACAAACAATGAGAGGGGATAGGGAAAAAATTAAGTAGATTGTAAGAGCTGATAAGAGTTTCAATTTGTTGAAATAGAAAGTTGCAAACAAACTTTTTTTAGCACTTCCAAATTGTAATAAGGTGTTTAAAGTAGACTGTGATGCTAGTGGTACTACAATAGGAGTTATTTTTAGTCAAGAAAGTAGACATGTTGCTTATTTCAATGAGAAGTTGAATGATGTCAAAAGAAAGTATTATGTTTATGATCAAAGATTTTATGCTATAGTTTAGGAATTGAAGAAGTGTAGACACTATCTTCTTCCTAAGGACTTTGTTTTGTATACTGATCATCAAGCTTTGCAATATTTGAATAGTTAGGTAAAGTTGAACCAAAGGCATTTAAAATGGGTTGAGTTTTTACAAAGTTATACATTTTTTTTGAGACACAAAAGTGGGAAGTCTTATAGAGTTGCAAATGTTCTTAGCATAAGACAACTTTTGCTGACAGAGATGCAGATTAAGGTGGTTGGGTTCAAGGAACTCAAGAATTTTTATCTGGAGGATCCTAATTCTGTGAAGTGTGGAAACCTTGTACAGAACCTATTACACTTGATAGGATGGAGTGGTTGGATTTCATAGTCTAGGATGTTGTTCAAAGGAAGCCAGTTGTGAATTCCAGAAAGCTCTATGAGAGAGAATCTCATCAAGGAGAAGTATAGTGAAGGATTAGCTAGACATTTTGGTAGATATAAAACCATTGCTTCCATTGCCAAGAATTATTACTAGCCACAAATTGTAGCAAGATGTGAAGAAGTTTGTACAGAGTTGCAACGTATGTCAAATGGTAAAAGGAGTGAAGCAAAATACATGATTGTATCAGCCATTGCCTATACCAAAGAAGTTGTGGGAGGATGTCAGTATGGAATTTGTTCTTGGTTTACCAAAAATTCAGCGAGGGTGTAGTTTAATTTTTGTAGTGGTTGATAGATTGTCAAAGATGGCACTTTTCATTTCCTGGACGAAGACTAGTGATGTTCATGTTGTGGAATTATTTTTCAAGGAAGTGGTGAGACAACATGGTCTTCTAAAAAGCATAGTTCCATATCGAGATACCATGTTTGTTGGGTATGTTTGGTGTACATTGGGGAAGAAGCCAAAGATAGATTTGAAGTTCAGTTCATCACATCATCCACAGACTAATGGATAGACAGAAGTTGTGAAATGGAGTTTGGGAAACTTGCTCAGATGCTCAGATGGAGATAAGCCAAAAGGATGGGATTTGATTTTACCACTAGTAGAATTTGCATACAATAATTATGTCAATAGAAGCATTGGTAAATTACCATTCTAGATTGTATATGGAAATAGTCCTCAAAATTCTTCTGAATTGAGGCAATTGGATAAAGGAGAGATAAGTAGTGTTGAAGCAAAGGATTTTGTTGAACATTTGAAGAACATCCATGAGGAGGTGAGGAAGCACATTACAAAGATGAATACATAGTACAAGGCTAAGGCAGAAGTGAAAAGGACGTATAAGCAATTTCATATTGGTGATGAAGTCATGGTTCATTTGAGGAATGAGAGATTCTAGTGGGTACATATACTAAGTTGAAAATGAAGAAGTTCGGATCATGCAAAATGCTGAAAAGGCATGAATTTGGAAATGCCTATATAGTAGAGTTGCCTGTTGAAATGAATATTTCACCAGTATTTAACATTTTAGATTTGACATAATGTTATAAAGGATGTGATGGAGATGAAGTTGCAAAAAGCACAGTGGAGTATTCTAGCAACTACTTCATCTACAAAGGTGATTGAGGAGATATTTGATAGTCATGTTGGAAGAAGCACAAAGAACAGAACATATGAAGAGTATTTGGTCAAATGGAAATGGAGATCGAAGGAGTTTCCATCATGGCTAACAAGGGAAGTTGGCCATCTTGCTTTTCCTCTAACTACTTGAGATGTGACAGGGTCACTTCTCAAATTACCCTAGGTGTTTGGTGTAGGAGTGTCCTGGGTGTAAGAGCAATCTTACATCACCCAAGTATATTTCCTTTATGGTTCTTGAATAAGGGTTGTCTCAGTGTAGAGTTGTTGTTTCTATAGGAGTACTACTTAGTAAGTTGATCATATGAACTCAAAATATCTTAATTTCAAATGTGGAGATTCATCTTGGATATATCAGTCTACTAGTTGACACTTAGTGCCATATCATAAGTATTCATGAAGTTATCATAGATTTTTGGTGTAATTTTGGTAGAAAAACCTTCAAGCTCAGTTTTGAATGCCTTAGAGGCCCCATATGAGCTCCAAAATGGGATTGACTAGGGGTTCCACGAATATGGCCTTGTAGATCAAAATGAGGATTCCAAAATGGGGTTATATTAGCTAATCGGAACCACAATTCACAAGTTATGGTCTTTTGAAGTTGGGCCATCCGAAATTTATAAAATAAATATCATAATTGATTTGAGTAGGCTCTATATGTAATTTTAGGGTTGGTTGGCCTCAAGGATTGGGGTTTGATGTCTAGAAACTACCTGAGCGATGTAAAATTTCCTATATTAAGAAGGTACATAGATTGTCTAGGACATATTTGGGTGATAGTTTGCAACTTTCTTGTAAATTATTGTAAGGAATGTGCCCATGTGGGTTTGCATATTGTATTACAAAATTCTGCAATTCTGCATTTGTGGCGATAATAAGAAGTCCATATCTTGTTCTTGCAAATTGTTGTTCTTTATTTGCTTCTGTTATGTATTTGTGGTATTAAGGGAAGCACCCATCATCAAAAAGAGAATATTTCCTGTTGGAATATACAATAAATTGAAGATGAAAAAAATTGATACCTGCAACATATAGTGAAGAAGTTTGATGGTGGAAATTTCAATGAGGTAGAGTTACCTAATGATGTGGACATACCACCAATATTCAATAGTGCTTTTTTTTTTTAGTATCATGAACCTAACGAAAAAGTCACAATACCAAGTGATTATCCTAACAAGACGACAAAACAAGTTGAGCAGATTTTGGAACAAAGAGTTGACAAAAACACAAGAGGTAAGGGTTATATAAAATACTTGGTAAAGTGGCAGAATAGGCCAATTGAAGACTTTACATGGATTTCTCAGTCTGAGATGGATTCAACTCAAGTTGTACCTCACTCATGATTCAGAGAATCATTTATTTTCAACCCCAGGGGTCTAATGCAAGAGCATCTTGGGTTCATAGCAATCTTGCATCTTTGTAGCTTGCTGGATGTGCTCGGTTACCAATGTTAGTATTCTTGGTAACTTCTTCAGAAGTTCTAGATGGAATTTCTTGTTCTAGTTCATCATGTGGCTTGGTCTCCATTTGGAGTTCTTCGTCGAGTAGCCTCAGGACTGTTTTGTATTGCTTAGTGTTGCTCGATTCTTGGCTTCACCGGCAAGTTTAGTTTTGGCTCTTCTTTCTAGGCCAACTGTGGATTGAATTTTGGTCATGATTTTATAAAGGAACCATTCATTGGGAAGTGTATGCATCTGAATTTGGGTCGTTGCTTTCTCTTATATTAGATCTAGAAGATTCTTTGGGTCATTTTGTTCAGTATAAATAGGTAGATCTATTCTAGGTTTGGCAGTAGTTAAAGAGGGAGATAAGAACAGGAGATTGTGGATCTCACATGCATGAAGATCGTTCTATTATGTAATTGATTTTTTGTTGCATTGGTCATAACTAGGAAGGCCTCACAACCCAACGTGTATCAGTTTTGTATGAATTAATGAATATGATATATACTTTTTCTCTCCTTTTCTATTTTCTTGCTTTTGATGTGTGATTTTACAAGGTGGTTTGGTAATTGGGTGAGTCGTTGGCCCCACTTATTGAATCTCCTTGCGTCAAAAGCATCCTCCAACATCTTCAACACACAATAAGATCATTCATTACTATGTGATGAATTAATAATTGATGTTAAAGCTCCGACTAGATTGTGCTACCAAGCTCTCCAAGCATATGACACACCATTCCACAAATCTAAAAATCATCTAGGCCCACACATTACACCAAGTAAAACTAGTATTTCCAAACTAAGGAAATTTTTCGTACTATAGGACACCATAACCAACGGTCCAAGTACTCATTGATCATCCATCCTCTTATCTCAAATAAACCACACCAACGCACAAGTGACCGTGGATAAGATCAACTAAGAAGCTTGCACCAACATTAAATCAAATCTAGTGGATATAGACAGTCCACATCCAAGTTATCCCACTCCAATTAAATGGTTGGCCTACCTACCCGATTGCATAACATGTAAATCCAATCATACATGCCTTCTCTCACCATGCCCAAAACATACATGCATGTAGAACTACAACTATCGCATCTAGTAACACCTGAAAGGAAACAAGGTTTAGAAAATACTTCTTCAATAGATCCACAAAAACCACAAGTTTTCCTTTATTGTGAAAAACCTTTAAAATTTGCCATATTCAAGAACACCCATGTACATCCACACCACTTCTCACCTAGAAAACACAAATGTCTTGAAAAAAAATAAACCCAAAACATTAGATTGTCATAGATGAGCATCACCCTAGATTTTTAAGGAAAATCTATAACCTGTTAGATCAAACAAACAAGAATCGAAGCCATGCAAGTACAATCATCCAAGAGGAAAAAGTAGTAGAGGAACTCTAGGCCCACTTGTAGACCAACACCACAACTACCACTAGTACATGCATATGAGAGAGATAGGTTATCCAAAAGCTTCCAAATCATGCAATCATCAACTTCATAGCCTCTATGCATTCAAGGTAACAAAATAAATGCCTTCCAATACCTATGCATCAAGATTTATTTCGTTGACAACTAGGAGCTCCAAATCAATGTCAAAATATGTATGTTTTCTCCTAAAAACTAAAACAACTACGAGACTTACACTCATCAAAGGATAGATTATTAGCCAATTCCTTCAAGCTCTACAAGCTAAGAAATCTTAACTGAAGAACTACCCACAACCAGGAACACTATAAATCCTCACATGCAAATCACAAAACTTGGCTTTGATACCAATTGAAGGGAAATGAGAGCATCCTAGAAAACCATCTGAGATCAATATGTACATCCAATAAGAAATGATTTCTTTAATAGCTTCTAATAAGAAAATACAAGTACATACTACTATGAATAAAAGCGAAAACAAACATAGTTGATTTCCCACAATTATAACCTTAAAGGAAAGTGATTACAATTTACAGATCCAACAAATTTCAGCAACATTACGACATATAGAATTAATATTCTAAAATCATAAAACTATAAGAATGAGATAATAGAAAACACAAATATACATGGGAAAACCCCTTCCAAGTAAAAAAAAAAAAAAACCACTCCAAAACATCAAGCCAATGTATTATTCAACAAGTTGCAATACATTCTCATGCTCTAAGCCTTCACAGGAAGATTGACATCGTGTTCCATCCTAGAGAATGTCAGACAACATAACCCTATAAAATGAACTCCTCTTCTCTCTCTCAATTGTCATCAACAAAAAATTATATTTATAGAATTTTTCATGCAAAATTTTCTAAAGTGTCTACATTCAATGTGTTTACAACCTATTTCTAGAGACCTCCTTTATGCATAATTCTTGCATAAAATACAAATTAAAGAGAGTATGCCAAAAGATAAACTTTTTAATTTTCGCTCTAAAATTATCCTTGTAAAAGATTTGGTCACATTAAGCATCTTTCCAAAAATGCACAAGACTCTTAAGTCTACATAGCAAATTGCCATATCAATTTCCACGCCAATTGGAAATATATGACAATATCTTTCTAGATCTTAGTACCTTCCAAGTGGGTGCCAACTTCCTAGAAAATAAGGAATATGTCATCTCATCACTTTCCATGTAGGATGTCACCTCAATAAGAGGTCCCACAAAATAAATGACAACTTCAAAAGTTAATATTTAAGATACATTAATTAATTAAATAATTCAACGTGTTAGGACTAAGACGTCTTAATCCCAACACCTTAGACCTAGTTTTAAAAAAAAATCATATATTGTTACTTGCAACTATGTCAATTTGCTTGTGAACTTTTTTGCAACTACACCACTGGTTGCTTGCACACAAAAAATAGGGAAAATATTGGTAGACAGGGGTTTGCCTCAATCAAACACATGTAGGTGAATCTACCTTGAAATTGAAATAGAAATTGCTTGAAAATGGAAATGTGTATTTAGTAGTAGAGGCTCAAATAAGAGAATAAGATATCTTATACCATGATATTGCAAATGTGCATGAAATGAGATCACAAGTGTTGATGCAATAACACTCCATAAAAGGTCTAAAAGGATGTCACAAAAGACATGTTTACATGATAGTTGTTGAAGCTTGCCACAATGAAGAATATGGTGGGATGAATTGCCTTGAATACTTTACTTCTCCTTGAATGCTTGATTAAAATTAATGGCTTCCCAAAATGAGGGAGATTACTTTGCTTTTACACCTCACCAAGTCATTTCAGTACTAAAAACTAAAAGAAGGTTGATAGGGTCTTTAAGATCCCATCAAAATCAAAGTATCTTTCTCCAATTTAGATTTGGGCCTAATTTACAAGGTACAAGGCACCTCACAATGCATGGGACAACTAACAAGTTAACTCACCCCACGCCTTATGGGACGTGCCTATTAGCCTATCATAACTTAATTTTGAATTACAAATCAATTCAAATATGGAAATGCCCAAGACATACACAAAACTGAACTTTGATAACATAATAAATACAACTCCAAATTGAAATAGGGCCTATGTTTGCAAGAGGTGATAAATGAATTTAATGAAATAATTAAAATGGGGCACACTTAACATTAAGGGTCCTCATAGAAATTAAAATAAGAGAGAGCTAAAATTTATATATTTACAATTAAATGCACTCGAAAAGTCTTATGCTGCATGGAAGAATGAGTAGACGCTAGAATGGGCACTAAGTATCTATGGAATTGAACACCTTAGAAATTGTGTACTACTTACGACACTAGAACTTGCCATATAGTATGTCTTGCCATAGCCTTGTTTCGTCAAAGCAAATATGACCTTTGCATGTATTGATCTCTTGTCCTATTAGCCTACACTCACAATTGTGTTTAAAACTTGGTAGTGCTAAAATAACTTCTTAGGGGTTTCCTAGAGGCAAAGAAAAATAGTTTGGCTTCTTTGATATGAACCAAGCACCTATGCCAATGTACACATTTGAATACAAGCTAAGCAATGAAGAAAGGCGCCTAGATGAGGAATGTGTGTAGTAACTAATAATGTGATGTAGTGATGTGATCAAACATCTTGTACCTTGGATGTCCAACTAATTATGTAAAAAATTAGTTTAAACTCAAGAAATTAGATGCTCAACTCAAATCATTTTAGTGTGAAGTTACAATTGATTTCTTAAATTGTTGACCCATAAAACTATAAAAATGAATTTCAAAAACAAAGTATGAATTTATGAACTTATAATATATATGAATCTGTAATCCAATGAAAAATTAAATAAATCAAACACTAAAACAATATACTTACGACAATAACAACAATAAATATTTAAAAATATCAAGATATGCTACTCTAATAAAATGAAGATATGCACTTTTGCCCAACACACTACTCTTAACGAGAACCAAAATTCAATGATGAAAACCAAACAGTAGCGAATCAAACCTAGATAGAAAGACTAACTAGAATAATCTTAGTGTATATAGTTGCTTATGTATTTTAGAATGGTGGAGGTTTATTTTGTTCTTCACAGGGAGAGGTCATGGCAGAAGATGTAAATTTGGAATCGGGATGGAAACATGTGGCTTGCCTGTGACAAGATCCCTGCAATTGTAGATTACGCCAAGCTATGTAATCTAGTGAACTGTGCGCTAGTGAGAGACAAGAAGGTGTACTGATAACTGGCTGATTGGTTCTGGATAGAAATCGATTTATCCACCGTATAGTCCCGTCACATGCTATGGCTACGTATTCAAAGTTAGACATCTGAGAAAAGCCTGAAACAGAGGTGTACTATTAGTAGGGTTTGAACCCTTATCTCTAACAATAAGAATGCGTGCTCCCCCATTACCTGTAATCAAGTGATTATTTCTATGTCGTTGGAAATATGGGTGGATATAGTCCGGATCAGTGGACTTCGGTTTCAAATGGATTTGAAACAATCAACATATCAAAATATTCTAGAAACCCAGCCAGATTATAAATATTACTGTATCGTTGGAAATCTGAGTGGATATATTCTGAACACTGAACTTCTTATTCAAACAGATTTGGAACAATTCGCATAAGAATACTTTGGATGCCCAGCCAAATTTTGATTATTTCTATATTGTTGGAAATCTGGATGGATATATTTCTTAACATTGCATTTCATGTTCAAATCAATTTGACACAATAATTCGAAACAATCTGGCCAGTTTATGATTATTCATATATTGTTAGAAATCTGAGCGAATATATTCTGCACACTAGAGTTTTTGTTAAAATCAATTCGATGCAGCAATTCAAAATATTCTGGCCACATTATGATGATTTCTATATTGTTGGAAATCTCGGTGAATATATCCCTTGCCACTGGATTTCTGGATTCAAACAGATTTCGACCAATCAGCTTATCAGAATATTCTAGGTGCCCAACCAAATTGTGATTATTTTTGTTGAAAACTTGAGTTGAATCATCAGAATAGGAACATTCAGCATATTAAAGTAGTTTGGATACTCATCCCGATTATGATTATTTCTACATTGTTGGAAATCTGAGTAGATACATTCCTGAACACCGTACTTCTGATTCAAACCGATTTGACGCAATCACCATATGATATTATCCTAGGTTCCCATCCAGATTATGGTTATATCTGTACTGTTGGGGATCTGTGTATATATATTCTGAAAATTGGACATCTGAGCTCAAAAGGATTAATCAGCATATCAGAACAGTCTGGGTGTCCAGTCAGATTACAAATGTTTCTGTATTATTGAAAATCTGGGTGGATATATTTCTGAACACTGGACTCGGCGCATCAGAATGCTCTGGATGCCGAGGAAGATTATGATTCTTTCTATATTATTGCAAATCTAGGTGGATATAATTCTGAACCCTGGACTTCTGGGTTCAAACGAATTTGGAACAATCAGTATATAAGAACACTCTGGGTGCCCACCCAGATTACCAATACGCCACTTGCTGGTGTTAATTTTCTTCCTCTGTTTTCTCATTGTTAAATATTAATTGAATAGTATCTTCCTCTGTTTTGTAATTGTTAAATGTTAATTGGATAGCCTGTTGTTTCACTTCTCTTGGAGAAAGTTGAGATGTAGTTAAAGTAAACTTAAATTTCAATTGATAGGCTTTCTAATTTTCAATTGATAGGCTTTCTAATTAATAGTTCATAACGCAATCTGTAGTTAAGAGCGCTCGAGCTAGAGTAGTACTGAGATGAGTGATCTCCAGGGAAGTCCTGGCTTTCACTTCTATGAGCATCACCTAGATTCAATGAGTGCTAAGTGTTCCATTCATTCTCATGAGAAATAGATTCGTGTGAACCGCTACTCATAAAACATAGATCAATGAATTTGACTCAAAATCTACACAATTAAATTTGATAACAATATCACAATTTGAATTATCAAATTAACCATGTTAAAAATTGTGCCCTAATTTATCTTCTCACTGCAAAAAATTTTCCCTCCTCCATATCAATTTCCTAGTGTGATTTGTAGCATGATATATTAATCTACTTCTATTTGAATATTTTAGGCTACCAAAACAGATTAGGCATGTTGCAAATGTCTACATTGTAGGTGGCACGCCATACGATTGAAAGAAGTAGAAGTTCCAGTCTTACTTTAAATTCTAAGTTAAACCAGAACATTATCTATCTTTACTTCTATTCGAGAGTCAATGTGTGAGCTTTATCAGGATTCATGGGTATTGATGTGACGACTAGCACCTGCAAATTGAAGCTGTTATCGAATCAGTTTCTAAGTGCATTGCCTAAAAGTCATATTTTTGCTGAAAAACTATGTTCTTGCTATGAATCCTAAAGCTGGGCGGCAAAACATCCTTTCGTTTGTAAAAGCTCTTCAAGGGCAGTACTACAAGAGCAATTAGATGCTGAAGTGCCTCCTAATAGTATCTCGAATTCGGGGCCATTTTGCTGTCTATATTAAGTGTCCAGACTATAGGGAACAGAAACAGAACTGATTGTGAAATTTGATGGCTTCTTATTGCTCTGTCAGACATCGTTACTAAATGTACTGCATGGGAAAGAATTATCGCAGATTGATATTTGGAAGTGTTGCAGTTGATCCAGATTATTTTAATCAAAATAGGATCAAGCAATATCATGGAGGCATGTTGGTGTTTTTATTTTTATTTTTGTAAAGATTAAAATTTCTGGGATTCGCTGAGGCCACAAACTAATACCTCGTTGAATTACGCCAATCTAAAATGTTAAGAAAGCGTCAATAGATTCAATACGAACACAATTCTAAAAATCGATAACTTGTTTAGACTATATTGGTATACACCTTGTCCAAGACATAATTCACCATTTACATTATCTGCATCCTTTTTGCCATCATGATTAGAAATTAAGCAGCTTAATATGGCAATTTTCTGCAGTTATGATAGAAGCTGTTTGCCAGACAGAACAGAAATGATTACAAATAGTTATAGAACTACACAAATAAATAAAATTTGGGGGTTTTTAATTGAATGTAAGAAGAACAATATATGCAAGAAATAAATACAACTGAGCCTAAATTTGTATTCAGAAAAAATGAGATGAGGCTGTCGACAAATCGGGAATATTATATCCAACATAAAATTTCCTCTGGTGAAAATATTAGCAATCCAGCAATCCTCATTTACCTACAATAATTGATGCCGTAAAACTAACACATTGCGATTCCTAGTCCCAATATAACCATCATTGAATGCGCTGATGTATTCTACAGATTGATTGTACAAGACAAATAAATGAAAACGATGAGGAAGAAACTTGAAACCCCAAATCAACGTTTAATCAGTAAAATGTTTGGAATCTACAGATCGAAATCGCCCAAAAATTGACAAAACTGAATTAGAGAATGTTACTCGCTGGCAAACGGGCTTGTTTTGAAAGTATCTACGTGGAAAAGAAGTTGTGACAGGTCCAATCTGGAACTCCAGATCCCCATTTTCTGCAACAGAGACATCTGTTATGGACAACCACACAAAGGCGTTCTTCTTGATGGTGATGCCATGAAGATTTGAAATAGATCCGTAGGAAATAATCCCTGTAATGGAGGGTTTGTAACGGATATTGTAAGAGTATTCTTCCACCCAAACAGAACACGTCTTCTTTAGATGCACCTGCAAACGACCACTGTTGGTGTCGATGGAGTAGGCTGCTACTGTATCTGGAAGGAGGCCTGATGGGAATCCATATTTCTCCAAGACATCGTACATGCTCTCATTCTCACTCTCTACAAAATGCAGGATCAGAAACAGGGTCAATAAGCTGAAATGAAGAGATTGAGATCTGAGTGCCATGGATACAGTAAAGGGAAGAGAACCAGGGTTGAGAATTAGGTATTCGATCTATCATAATTTGTAGTACGGGAGGGAGAGAATTGAGATTTGCAATGTACACCACAGAATTCAAATACAACGTACGATACGACCTGCCCGCCTCTTCTCCATACGTACACACTATTTTAATTGGACGAGTGGCTCGTTCTTCGCTCGCGCCTCGCCTAGCGGGCTTTCGGCGAGCGGAAGGCTCGTTCAAATAAGCTTTAAACTTGTTTTAATCTTTTCTTTATGCCCAATATTTCCACACTGTTTTAAAAAAAAATATTTATGCAAATTTCTTTATGAGAATGAATGGAACATTTAGTACTTATGTATTTAGGTGATGCTTATAAGAGATGGGACATTGGGTTTTTTTAGAAGCTATGTCATTTTAGTATAACTCTAACTCAAGCACAATTAACCATGGAACTTCCTCCAAGATCAAACCTACTTAACTTTCTAACTCATGCGCAAGACCTCTATCAAGTGTTGCACATTATGAATCATTCATTATAGACCCCCCTTTAACTCATCAATTGATAAGTAGAAGATTTTTTCCAAGAGCTAAATTTTATATATTGGTATTAGGATTCCACTGTGTAGATTATGAATCCTCAAAATTTTCTAATCCACTGTTTGTGTCTACAAAATGGGAATTGGAAATCGGAGAAATATGGATTTGGTATCCTTATTTGACCCCCAAACAAGAATTGCATCTCCCCTCAAAATGCTTGTTATTTAGAATCCATGTTTTAGATCCCATTTTTTGAAAATTATGGAGAATCAAATAAATGCTTCTTTTGGTAAATACATTCTTGTATGTGAAATGTCATTCCAGAAAAATATTTGCGTTTTCATTACTTGAGATTGCAAATGCATATTATTGTCATAAGAAACAGTGAAAACTCAACATTAAATGTCTATGCTCACCATGAAAGTTGTTTGGGGTACATGCTTGTCATACAAATCCAACCATCTGCAACTTGTAATTTGGGTATGTTCTTTTATTTACATATCATACTCTATTTTCAACTCATTTAAACAATTAGTTTGCATATTGCTACCCTCATCCACTCAACTAGTTTTTCATAATGTTATGTAGGTGATACAAAACACACAAGAAGCATATATGCAGATGTTCCAATTACCCATTGAGTAAGAGAAGTTGCATTGCTTTTGTGTGTTGAAGATTGAAATTACGAAGAGGAATTAGTTTTGATTAAAGGACATTTTGTTGATCCAGTCATTGAAAAATTAGGAAATGTATTTGTTCTCCAAGCGATGCTCACATATTCAAAGGAGGACATGAGCCCACACTATGGTATGTCAAACTTTGGCCAAATTATACTCAAGAGTAATGCGGAGAAGCTCTCTATTCAGTTTCATTTATCACAGGCTACATAATTAGTAGTGACTTCAACTAAGATATATGGGTTTCTTTTATCGGCATTTTCAACATGGGTAGAGTTGGAAGCACCATGAACATGTCCTTGAACAAATTGGAGATACGAACTGCCTCTCTCACTATAATTTGTATATTCATTTTTCGATTCACATATTCATATTTTAAACCAAACACGTTTGGAATAACAAATTCTGAATATCAAATATTTTTGGGTTTGAACCAAATGGTCCCAAAATAAATTCTAGAAACCGTAATATAGTAAATTTCAAGTTTGAGAATCCCAAATCCAAGATTCTGAATGTCAATTCTCAAATCACAACCAAATAGACCCTTACAAGAGTAAAATGGAAGACTTACCACCCATTGCATCTAGTTGATTCTTATAGAGGTGAAGTGTTGGGTCTTCTCAAGATCAAGTAACTATATATATCAAAGGGGAAAAGATCAAGTAACTTTCCATATTCCAATAATCTTCTAACTCTTGTACATTTAATCTCATAGTTACTGTTTAAAAATTATAAATACATGATCATTAAAAGCCTCTAAAATACTCCACATGTATCAATAATCACTCACTTTCACACTTAGTAGTTAACCATTGAATATATATAATAGAGAAGTTGTGCAACTATTTTAGTAACATCATCAAAAGAATATACATTAGATTTTTTGTAAAATTTTGTTTTGGTGTTTGTAACACACAAATATTGGGATGTTGATGAATAGGTATTGGGCATCACTTCTAAATGACCACTTTTTGACCTTTGTGCTCTTAACGAAACCTCTTGCAATAACTAATTGGAAGTCAAACACATAGTTGTAATATTTAAGTCATATATAGAAAGAAAAAAAGAAGCTATTTTGAAATTTGACATGATGTACAAGAGCTTACGGTGTGTGAAGTTAGTGTGGGCAACTACCACCGTCCTTTCCCCTTGTAATTCTATTATATGTAAAATGTATTAGAAATATACTATGTTACATGTTTGAAATTTTGAATTTGATACCATTTTTTTTAATCTTGACATGAATGTATCTTAGAGGGTGTGTTGGAATTGAAATATACTCCTTGATAGATTTCAATGTTTCTATCATTGAAGAGCAAGAGGGTTAGTTGTATAAAATCTCACTAGGGGAAAAGCCTTAGTAGTTGAATACATTCCTACATGCATGCACTCTTTGTCCACTCAATCCCTTGATTATTAATTTAAAAGGAGACAACAAACTAATACCTAAAATCTCATTAATAAGTTTCACTTGTACCAATAATCATTATTTTTTTAGCTTTTTGGGTTCATAATTGTCTCATTTATGCACCACTACTAGGATGTATGTGCATGAGGGTTAAGACTTTTGTGTAGAAGTAACTACACCACACAACTGGTGAGGTGGTGAATTAGTTGTGACCCAACCTTAGTAACTTTAACCTACTTGCATTTTTAAACCATTAAATCATATATCAAAATGTAGACCATGCAAGGACATATCCACATCACATAACACTAAGATTCTTTTGTTGAAACTCACTTAGGAAAAAAACTGTAATAGGACTAAAACCCACAACAAATTATACCCTATTAAGAATATAGCCTATTACAATGGGAACACACTTCCATTCAAGCACACTTTATAAAACTCACTACTCAAAGAAAGGTTCATTTCCTTATAATTACAACTAGACAACAATCCATAACTTTATGAATTGGCTAGTAGCATTTCCAACATGTTTTTTTATTTTTAAATATTGAAATAATGCAAATTACAAAGGTAAGAATAGTAGATCACAAAAAACTGCTCGAGAGAATGAAGACAACATTACAATGGAGAAACAAGAGGAAAAACAGCCCACAGGGGTACATAGAGAAGAGAGCACAATTTCAAATACAATTTATCAAAATTCAGATAAGAGTCTATAGACTATGAAGCACCCCATTTTGTTGATTCTTGATTAGCTAAATTACTTGGTGCTAGATACATTGGACCTGATATATTGTTGTGGTACTCTTCCTAGAATTCGCCTGCAATTGAGAGAAAATAGAAGCAAGACAATAAAATATGTCTAAATAAAGTTTTAGAAATGCAAATTCCTGATGATCATAAGAGTTATCAAAAGCTACTTTATAACGGACTCTCCAGATGTGCAATAAGATGGTTTGTCGAACACTTTCAGAAATGACATTGTTTTGAAGCCCAACTCCAAGTAAAGCCTCCTTCCAGTTAAGGTAATGCCAAAAGATAGCAGGAAGACAATGAAAAACAGAGTTCCATAACTTCTTTGCAAAAGAACAGCCCCAAAGATGTGACACATGTCTTCAGATTTCTTGCAAAAAGGACAATTAATGGGATTAACAATGATACATTTTAGCCTACTACCAACTGGTAACTTGTAATGTTATATCTTTCAAGCCATTAATTGTGCCTTCGTGTTAATCTTTGACTTCCAAATTTTAGTTGAGAGTTTTGCCCAAAACTTTTCACTAAATTTACAATTCCATTTGCTGTTCAACTGAGACTTCATGGGAAGATTGGGCAGCAACTATAAATATATTTTCTTCAAAGGAAAAGGCAAGAAAGGAAATGTTGAAAGCCATAGCCAGTCCTTGAAGAAATTGCATTAAATTGGGGTACACAATTTCATAGACAATTCTGGAGGCACTAGAGATTTCACAAAGATAAAAAATGATTTGTATTTATTGTTCAGATTAAATTGGGCTCTAATGACATCCCATGGCAGCCAATCTAAAATATTGAAGTCCCAAAGATCTCCCATCTTGTTAATGCCTTTTTTGGACAGCAAATGATAATTTAGGAAAACTCAAGGCCAAAGGCTGATCATGATACAATATATGTCTATTCCACCAAATAGAAGAAGTGGAAAAGCTAAAACCATGTTGGAGAGAGCCATCTCTCCATTTAAAAAGATGGTTGACCCTTTGCTAAGCTTTCCAAAATGACTAGAGAGAAGGTGAGGCCTTAATAGAGAAGAAGGGAGTGTGAAGTAACTTGTCCAGCCACCCCACTCCTTGCCATTTGCCTCTAATCGTAGCAAGAAATATCCTATTCCGAATGAGAACTTTCCAAGGTTCATCCCCTTTAGCAACTCTAATAATCCATTTTGTTGCCAAGCAAGACCCTTAGGTTTTCGGGTCAATTAATCCCAAGCCTCCTCTATGCTTTGGTTGTATGCAATGAGACCAAGATGTAGATATAAATCCCTTACTGCCATCCCATTTAGTCCATAAAAAATGTCTAATGATTTTAATTAATTCCTCATAACCTTTGTTGAAGGGCATCCAACTGAATGAATAATAAACATGCGTGGCCAAAAAAATCTTATTAGCAACTTGGATTTTCTTAGCAAGAGACAGAAATTTATTACCCCAATTAAAAAGTTTGGATTTGACTCTATTAAGATACCAAGTCCACATATAAGAGAGAGTGACTCCTAGACCAAAGGGAATTCTGAGATATCTCATAATTTCACAATGCTTAATATGCTTCCATTCATGTGGAATCCAATGGGGAATATGCCCATCTCGAATCATCAAAAATTCTATTTTTTCATGAGCTAGCTTAGAGCCAGAGACAACACAATATATTTCCAAAACATCCAAAGTATTAGAGATCTCTTGCTCAGAGTTTTCCAAAAATAATAAGTTGTCATCAGCATAATGCGAGTTAATAACAACAGAACTTTGAGGAATAGAAACACCTGAGATAAGTTTCAGCTTCCTTGCACCTTGCAACATATAGCCTAATGCATCAGTAGTTAGAACATAAAGGTAAGGGGCAAGAGGACATCCTTGATGAATAGATCGCTGAAGAGGAAACGGATCAGTCATCATATTATTGATAATGATTCGAGAGTTAGCATCTTGAAATAACATACGAACATGAGCTTGAAGTTTAGGACCAAACCCCAACCATTTGAGCATGCTCAAAATAAAATTCCACCGGATTCTATCATAAGCTTTATCAAAATCGAGTTTGACAAGAATAGCATTTTGACACGTTTGTTGAACCCATTCACATGTTTCCCATGCTAAAATCAAATTATGAAGAATATATCTACCAACAATAAAACCAGTTTGTTTAAGTCGAACAATTTCTTGCACCACCGATTTAATCCTATTAGCAAGAGCTTTTGCAATAATTTTGTAGGCAGTATTCAAAAGTGTAATGGGATGCCAACCTGAAATAGAATCTTCATTTTTCCCTTTGGGCAAAAGTTTGATTATACCACCATTAATAGCGGGACCCAAGGATCCTCTCTCAAAGGCTTCCAAGTATAAGTAATAAAAATCTTCTTTGATGTGTTTTCACATTGCTTTGTAAAACTCCATAGGAAGCCCATCGTTGCCCGAACATTTATAAGGAGGCATATTAAAAAGAGCATTTTCCAGCTCTTCCAATGTAAGGAGTCTATCAAGGTATCGGCTGTAATCAGCAGCTATACGCTGAGGTATGCGAAATTTAACAATATCTTCTAGAGCCTCTTGAATGTCTGGCCATTGATCATCTTTGAATAGATGTTCATAAAAATGTTTAAAAGCTTTGCATATTTCAGCTGGGTCAGTAAGAAAAGAACCAGATTTGTCTTTAATGGCACCAATCTTTTCCTTTTTGTGTTTATAATTGAAATAATTAAAGAAATATCGTGTACCCTTATCAGATCTAGCATTTCCAACATGTTTGATTAGTTCCAATGAAATGCATTATATTCCACTAGCACTAATACATTTTTAGTTAAATTATTGACGTCAATTTTAGACAAAGGACACACAACGTCAGAATTTCGATGGCTCCCCGTCGGAATTCTCACAACGTCGGAGACAAATATAAATAAAAAAGAAAAAACTCCCAACTCACCCGAGATTCAAATCATTTTAATGATTTTTCTCGACCATATGACATTTCAGTGCGAAAGACGGGGAATTTGGCACCGTGAATGTGATGTAAGTTTTCAATGCATCCTATTTTTCATCAGATTGTGTGATGTTATTTTTTATTGGTGACTTGTGATGTTTATTAAGGATGGTGATGTAATAGACATTGGAAACAATGCCGAGAAATCTATATAAATTGCAGCCCGCGTAGGAGGTTTCTGGCGTGGGGAGACTAAGTTATGTACTCAAACCTCATTAAAAAGTTGTATGCATAAGTAGGAGATGATTTCCACAGCTAGTCAAATTGTGATGTGAATATCACAAAGTTGTATGCAGACAAATTCATCTTTGAGAATCCCCAGAATCGAAATGGGAACGTTCTGGAACATGCCCCTGATCGATATATACCCTAAACTAGAGGAGATTTTCTTGTGCGGCATGGACGGAATTGGGGATTTTTTAAATTTCTCTCATCTTGAGTTGTGCATATTTAGGCAATGCAATGTGTATTATATACTCTAGTGTTGTGACTGGGTATGTTTGATTCAGCAAATTCCTATTATGTTTTCAATGTTAAATAGATCCATTTTATTTCTTGGGAAATATAGAAGAATCATGTTTATGTTTTGTTGTGGTGAGTGTAGGTAGGCAACACATATAAATAGAAATCAATTAATGTTAGAAAGGACTATTTTCACATATAAATGGAAGTCAATGTTAGGAAGAACGATTTTCTCAATCTCAACAAAGGTTTGAGTGTAACTAGGGAACACATTTAAATGGAAATCAATCTTAGAAAGGACTAATTTTTTCAATCTCAACAAAGATTTGGTTAAGAATTATTTGAACTCAATGTGCTTCCTTTCTTATATATGGATTGGCATTTGCCCTTTAGCCAGAAATTATATAAACAATCAATCTCTAGAAAGAATATTTTGTAAATCTGGTTTAATTATGTTTTTCCTATCCTAATGAAGGGAAGGGATCTTTTTCTAGCATAAAATAGTAGTGTTTAATTAAGAGATGAAACTTCCTACACAAGCAAACAACAACAACTTTATAGTTTATTGGTGATTTTTAAGATTAGTTTGAAGTTTTCACTTAACCAAGCAACCCCTCCGTTCTAATTAATTTGGGCAAGCTATCAGACAAGCCTTCGAAAAAATTAGGTTGTGTTTGCATGGGACGATGACCTTGAACAACCACAAAAGGAGTTTTACTTTTGTCAACCTTTTTCAAATCTTGTTCTATGAAGGAATATTGATCGCTTCCATTTTAAAAAGTTGTTTCAGTGGATAGATATAAGAAACGTACAACTCCCAAATTAAATGAATAGTAGAGATTTTTGGTGGCTGGAGCAACAGTTCCAGTGGGAGGGGAAGAATTATTGGGAATATGAAACTTTAGGTTGTAAGGCACTCCACATTCATCACCCCCATCTGTCCCATAAATTTTACTTCCCCATTCAGGTTTCCATGTTGTGATGGCTAATCATATTCATGATTTCCTATAAAAACATGAAATGGGACCTTGGATGCAAGAGGCTCAATATGAGTAAAGAACGAATCCCACAACCATGCATAACCTCTAGCATTTTTTATGTCATGAATATGTGAAATAAATGTAGGCTTATCCCTAAGTTCTTCTATCTTGCACTTTATCCATTTGAAAATAAGTCTGCTCTCCTCTTGGGATATTGTCTTCATTGATCCATAGACCTAGGGATATTAGGCAAACTTCAAAATATGAACTTATTAACAACCTTCAAAAAAAAAAAAATCCTTCTCAACTTTGACCTGTGTGAGGGTTACAAATAATGACTTCTACTTCTCATATTATTATAGTTTTTCTTGGAATAACACCGAACTAGGTTTGACTTATCATTATGGAAAGTTGGTCTTACAAGGCCTGCAAGAATATTGTCATTACTAACAAATATCATTGAAAAACTCCTCTATCAATTTTATGATTTTTAAAAGGGGTTTATAACAATAAAGTCTTTGAACATGGAGAAATCTAACATGAATTATATGGATGTCCATAGTTTGGACTAGTTTGGACCAGTCTGGTCAACATCTACAAAATATAGTCTAAAAATTTGCATATTCTTTGGAAGAAGTTTGAGAGGGGGATTTATAAATCGATGACAATATATGGGTATGTGCAGGATCATGGTCAACCAAACTATGGCCTTAAGTGGCAGTGAAAAATCAGCAAATCAAGGTTATGTCAACTTGACACATAATTTTAAAGTGGTTCTAGACTTTATATCAAAAAGTTGTAAGGAAAAAATCTATAGGAAATTGAATGTAGTTTCTAAACTACTAGGCCTTATTTGGAGAAAAAAAATTGACTGGTCAAAAGTTTGAATTTTAATGCAATACTATGAAAATCTCAGGACGAAAATAAAAAGTAGGTGTATGTCTGACCACCTTAATCAAAATCAAATGATAATATTATTTAATATAATTATAGATATAAAAAGTAGACTCATGCCCGAATGTGACACATATTTTTGGGTATTTTTATTCCAAATAAATAATTAAATATGAATTTTCTACTAAAAATTTTTCAGAAAAAAAAACTCTCATGTTTGACCACCTTAACTAATTGAAAACTTTACCAATTTTTTTTTTTAAAAATGTTATACCATTTGAAAGTTATAGCTATTTTTCAATCAGTATGTCAGTCAACACTTTACAATCATCTTCATTGAAAATTAACTAATAAATAATTATCGCACTCAGAATTTGACAACAATTATATCGATGGAATCTTGAGAGTGTTATAAAAAAAACCCTTTTCATTTCATTCAATTTCGATGAAAATAACATTGTCAGATGGTTACTCGAACTCTGAGTGTCAGTGAAACCCTTCTCAAACACGTTTTTTGAGTTGACTAAATAGGCTTGGTAAATATCGAGCCTAATTGAATTCCTAAAATAAAATCAGGTATCTGATCTGTAATCGGATACCCGATATGAAATCAGGTACTCGATCACTGTGAGTTTTCCAATTGCAATTTTGGAGGGAAATTTGAGAGGAAAGATTTTCCAATTGCAATTTTAGAGGGAGGGAAATTTGAGAGAAAAGAATTTTTCCAATTGCAATTTTGGAGAGAAATTTGAGAGGGAAACTTTGGAGGGTTTTAGAGGGAAATTTATTTGGGGGAAGTGTGGACATTAATATTATTATTACATATGATTATGATTATTATTATTAACTATTATTATTATATATAATTATAATAATTATTATATATAATTATAATAATTATTATATATAGTAATATGTATAATTATTATTATTAAATATATATAGTAATATTATATGACTATTATTATATATAATAATATATATGGTTATTATTATTAAATCTATAATCTAGTAACATATATGATTATTATTGTTATATAATCTAATAATATATTATTATTATATTAAAATATACAATATTATATTATTATTAAATATAATATTATCATGAAATACGTCGAAAGGGGTCATAGGTTAACCTATGACCCCTTTTGACGCATTTCATGAAAACATGTCCCTAGAGCCCCTAGTGACCCCTTACAAAGCATTCCTAATGGGTCACTAGGGGTCCTAGGGCCCCTAGGGACATACATTGTCATGAAATGCATCAAGAGGGGTCATAGGTTAACCTATGGCCCTTCTCAACACATTGGAACCAACCAAATGCATCCCTAGGGGCCCTAGGACCCCTAGGGACATCGGTTGTTTGAAATGTGTCAAGAGGGGTCATAGGTTAACTAATGATCCCTCTCGACGCATTGGAACCAAATGTGTCCCTAGCGGTCCTAAAGCCACTGAGGACATACATTGTCATGAAATGTGTCGAGAGGGGTACCTATAACCCCTCTCGACACATTAGAACCGACCACATGTGTCCCTAGGGGTCCTAGGGCCCCTAGGGACATACGTTGTCATGAAATGTGTTGAGAGGGGTCATAGGTACCTATGACCCCTCTCGACGCATTGGAACCAAATGTGTCCCTAGCGGTCCTAAAGCCACTAAGGACATACGTTGTCATGAAATGCGTCGAGAGAGGTACCTATGACCCATCTCGACACATTATAACCAACCACATGCGTCCCTAGGGGTCCTTGGACCCTTAGGGACATACGTTGTCATGAAATGTGACGCATTGGAACCAACCAAATGTGTCCCTAGGGGTCCTAGGGCCCCCAGGGACATACGTTGTCATGAAATGCGTCGAGAGGGGTCATAGGTTAATGCATTGGAACCAACCAAATGCATCCCTAGGGACCCTAGGACCCCTAGGGACATAGGTTGTCATTAAATGCATTGAGAAGGGTCATAGGTTAACCTATGACCCCTCTTGACACATTGGAATCAACCAGATGTGTCACTAGGGGTCCGAGGGACATATGTTGTCATGAAAATGCATCGAGTAGGGTCATAGGTTAACCTATGACCCCTCTCGACACATTGGAACCAACTAGATGCGTCCCTAAGGGCCCTAGGACCCTTAGGGACATAGGTTGTCATGAAATGTGTCAAGTGGGGTCATAGGTTAACCTATGACCCCTCTCGACACATTGGAACCAACCAGATGCGTCCCTAGGGCCCCTAGAGACATAAGTTGTTATGAAATGCATCGAGAGGGGTTATAAGTTAAACCAACCAAATGCGTCCCTATGGGTCCTAGGGCCCCTAGGGACATCCATTGTCATGAAATGCATCGAGAGGGGTCATAAGTTAACCTATGACCCCTCTCAACGCATTGAAACCAACCAAATGTGTCCCTAGGAGTCCTAGGGCCCCTAGGGACATACATTGTTATGAAATGCATTGAGAGGGGTCATAGGTTAACCTATGACCCCTCTCGATGCATTAAAACCAAATGCGTCCCTAGGGGCCCTAAGACCCCTAGGGACATAGGTTGTCATGAAATGCATCGAAAGGGGTCATAGGTTAAACTATGATCCATCTCGACGCATTAGAACCAACCAAATGTGTCCCTAGGAGTCCTAGGGCCCCTAGGGACATACGTTATCATGAAATGCATCAAGAGGGGTCATAGGTTAACCTATGACCCCTCTCGACACATTGAAACCAACCACATGCATCCCTAGGGGCCCTAGGGACATATGTTGTCATGAAATGTGTCGAGAGGGGTCATAGGTAAACCTATGACCCCTCTCGACACATTAGAACCAACCACGTGCGTCCCTAGGGGTTGAAGGGCCTCTAGGGACATACATTGTCATGAAATGCATTAAGAGGGCCTCTTGACACATTAGAACCAACCAAATGAGTCCCTAGGGGTCCTAGGGCCCCTAGGGACATAATGTTGTCATGAAATGCATCGAGAGGGGTCATAGGTTAACCTATGACCCCTCTTAATGCATTGGAACGAACCACATGCATCCTTAGGGGTCCTAGGGCCCCTAGGGACATACATTGTCATGAAATGCATCGCTTGACGCATTAGAACCAACCACATGAATCCCTAGGGGTCCTAGGGCCTCTAGGGACATATGTTGTCATGAAATGCGTCTTAACCTATGACCCCTCTCGATGCATTGGAACCAACCAAATGCATCCCTAGGGGTCCTACGACCCCTAGGGACATGCATTGTTGTAAAATGTGTCAAGAGGGATCATAGGTTAACCTATGACCCCTCTCGACACATTAGAACCAACTACATGCGTCTCTAGGGGTCCTAGGGCCCCTATGGACATATGTTATTGTGAAATGTGTCGAGAGACCTCTCGACACATTAGAACCAACCACGTGCATCCCTAGGGGTCCTAGGGCCCCTAGGGACATACTTTGTCATGAAATACATCAAGATGGGTCATAGGTTAACCTATGACCCTTGTCGACACATTAGAACCAACCAAATGCGTCCCTAGGGGTCCTAGGGCCCCTAGGGACATACCTTGTCGTGAAATGCATTGAGAGGGGTCATAGGTTAATCTATGACCCCTCTCGATGCATTATAACCAACCATATGGGTTCCTAGGGGTCTTAGGGCCCTTAGGGACATACGTTGTCATGAAATGCGTTAAGAGAGGTCATAGGTTAACATGTGACCCCTATCGACATATTAGAACTAATCAAATGAGTCCTTAGGGGTCTTAGGGCCCCTAGGGACATACATTGTCATGAAATGTATCGAGAGGGATCATAGGTTAATGTATGACCCTTCTCAATGCATTGGAACCAACCAAATGTGTCGCTAGGGGCCCTAAGATCCCTAGGGACATAGGTTTTCATGACCCCTCTCGATGCATTATAACCAACCAAATGCGTCCCTAGGGGTCATAGGGCCCCTAGGGACATATGTTGTCATGAAATGCATCAAGAGGGGTCATAGGTTAACCTGTGACCCCTTTCGACACATTGAAACCAACCACATGCATCCATACGTTGTCATGAAATGTGTTGAGAGGGGTCATAGGTTAACCTATGACCCCTCTCGACACATTAGAACCAACCACATGCGTCTCTAGGGGTCATAAGGCCCTTAGGGACATACGTTGTCATGAAATGCGTCGATAGAGGTCATAGGTTAACCTATGACCCCTCTCGACACATTTTAAAACCAACCAAATGGATCATAGGTCGTAATAATAATAATAACAATAATAATATATGTTGTTATATTTAATAATAATAATAACATATATTAATAACATATATAATATATTACTTTATTATATTTAAATAATAATATAGTAAAAATAATAATAATATAATATTAATATATATACTATTTATATATTATAATAATAATAATATAAATTATTATAATATAATTGTTATATTTAATATAATTAGAATATATATATATAATAATTATTATTATTATATTATAATATATATTATTAATATAATTATATATAATTATAATATATATATATATATAATTATATTTAATAATAATATAATATAATAATCACATATATTAATAATAATAATAGGTCATAATAATATATAATACATAACAATAATCTTAAATAATATTACTCATCATACATTCCCCTTAATTCCCTCCAAAATTTTGGCATTGATATCAGATATTCAATCTGAAATTGGATATCTGATTTATTGTCGAGTATCTGATCTTAGATCGAATACTCGATTAAACTAGCATGATTTTTCCAAAATATTCCTTCTCACTGCAGACTCGACAACATCGCTTTTTGTGGGTCATTTTCATGGGTTTTGGAAAAACTCACGTTTTGGGGCCCAAACGATCGAAAATGGTTTGATAATATATCATTAGGTGTCTGATATTGTCATCTAAATGAGGAGTAGTAGTTGTCGAAAGGCTAAACACAAAAGAAAGGTATCTAATGAAGACATTGCGACATATAGGGAAAGGGACAAGGTAAATCACTAAAGGAAAAGACAAGGTATGTTAAATGTGAGTCAAGTTGACATTGAATTGGTCGAAGGTGAAATCATAGAGTTAGATAATGAATATATGCAGTTGAGAAATGAAAATGTACCAATTGATAACAATAATATCGGGATTGAAAATTTAGAGAATGAAAATTTGGAGGATGAAATGCTACCACGTCATAATGTAAATTGCATGATTGACCATGTCGAACATGACAATGCAAAGGAACCTTACATATCTCCTAATTATAATTGACATGAAGGTTCTAGAACACCAAAATGGATAATTGAAATTGATAAAACGATTATTACCAATTTGGAAGGGAAAAAATCAGAAAGAACCATTTGGTTATGGGCTTCAAGACTATATAAGATGTTTTTCGGCAACAAGATAGTGGTGGAGCAATGTCAGCATTTTATGCACTTATTAAAGATGCAAAAAATGAGACCTATGCTTTCCAAATTGAAGATTTGTGTTAATAAAAAATTGGAAAGAAATGCCATTATTGTGAAGAATCTTTTTAGTGCTCTCAATAGCATTGGAAAAAATAGCAAGGAGAAGGATAAGAGAGCTGCTTAAAAGGTTATTATAGCCTCTTTGGTAAGTCATCATTTGAGAAAGGGTAGATATATGAGACAAACTTGTATTGACTTGAACCTAAATCGTACTACTTTGAGAAGAGCACTTAGTAGACGAGAGAATTGATGATCCTTTTCAAAATGAAACATGGGCTTTTGATGAGAGACTTCCACGTTCTGATAAGAAGTTATTTGATGATGTGAAGGAAGAAATTACACAATTTTGGCACTTTAGCTCAAGAGTATCACCCAATGCTAAAGACATGTTAAAGTTGAGAATTGGCATTAGAGACCACATGCCACATCCTAAAAATTATTTGGAGGTAAGTCAAACTATGTTGTTCAAACAATTTAGAGAGAGTCATCCAAGTCTTGATATATCACAAAGGACTTTTGAATCTTTGAAGCCATTTTATTGTGTGCGATTTAAAATTCGAAATACATGTTGTAAATATCATGTCGAGTTTTCTATGCACCATGAACTGTTATGCTCCATCCGTTCTACTTTTCATGGTAAAGAAATGTTGGAGAATTGTGGTGCTAGTGGGCTTCCAAAATCATCAAGAGACTTGCTAGATCATTTTTTATGTCGTAGCGTTGATGGTTGTTTCTTTTATAGAAATGTTTGCTTAATTAAGAAGTGTTCAGAATGTGGTGGCTTATCCAATTTTGACACATGTTTCCATGAGGAGTCTGAATAAGATCTTGGAAAGACAATAGTGTAAAAAAAAGGTATATGAAATGGTGAAATACACATTGAAGAGTGGGGGTGAGGGCTCTAGATGTGAATTGGTTGCAAAAGAAATAAGTGTGGCTAGTTTTATTTCAGATTTCAAGAGAAATCTTTTCTACAAGTATGCAAGACATAGTCACAGGTCTCAGTGGTTGAATCAACAATTTAGAATGTGTAAGGAGACTTTTCCCATTGGCACTATTATATCAGTTGTTGACTTTGCTAAGAACTACACATTGCAACCTCAAAATGAGACACAATCTTAGTATTACAACTTCATTCAGATTGCTATTTTTATCCACATAACATGCCCCTAATAGTACGAGAGATAATCAAAAGATTATTAGAGAGTATCATTTGTATATAAGTGATGATAAATCTCACTCTCATGAGTTTGTGCAACATTGTTTTGAGAATTATTTTGATTTCTTACAAGAGCATGCAATTGCTATGGATAGACATATCATTTGGTCAAATAATTGTACAGGTCAATTAAAGAATGCTCACATGTTTTATTGGTTGTGTAGGATGCACTAGAGAGGGGGGTGCCTCATATTTGGAGTTTTTTTGAGTTCGGCCATGGGAAAAGGGAACATGATGGAGTAGGGGCATGTGTGAAGAGAGCTCTAGTCAAGGAGCAATTGAAGATTTCAGGAGCAGAGCTTCTTGATGCTCATGGCATTGTTGATTGGTGTAGTTTAGCATTATCATAGGGGAGGACTCTTGATTCAGTGGTACGCAGGTTCTTTTGGTTGGTTGAGGAAGGGTCCATAGGTGATAGATCAGATTTTTTTACAATGAGATACTCATCAAAAATGCATTCATTCCAAAGCTCTGATTCTAATACATGGACCATATGGACACGACAACTAGCTTGCTTTTGTCCTAGTTGTTTTCAGTGTGATTAGGATCACTGTGAGTCGAGTGAGTGGGTGGACACATGGGTTCCACATTATCTTACTCCATTGTCTATCATACCCTCTATTAGAAATAATGACATAGAAAGTTCACTTGAGCATAACCATTTATTAGATCTTCTTTAGCCAAGACATGTCTTTACATTGGTTGCACCATAGGGGAATGATGAGAAATCTGATTATTGGTTAGCACGTTGTGTAAGAGGTAAACAAAAGCTTGTACAACCGATCACAGATGATGATGGATTCACATATCCTACTAGTTCAATGGTTGTCACTGGAACATGGCTATGGACATACATGCTTAGAAGGAATGGAATTCCTTCATTCGAAGACTATCAGAAGCACAAAATAATTCTCATATATTCGCATCTTATTATAGAAACAAATGTAAAGTTGTTGAAGCATCAAGGAAGACCAAAAGTAAAAGAAATTTTTACTATTACTAATGCTAATCATGAAGCCCTATTGGAGACCCTAAAATAGAGAGAGGACCCTACTGGAACACTCAACTAGGTATATTTACTTCTTATGTTATTTTCTTCATAATGATTCAGTGAACCGATGATTATCTTGTTTAGTACAATAAGTTACTAATATTTTTTTATGACATTAGAATGTAAGTACATCATGAAGAGTAGCCATGTATGAAGATAAAAAGCTAAATAAGGAGTAGAATGAAGAAAAATCTATTCTATTTTTGACACTATGATTTTTGACAATACTTTTATTGATACTATGATTTTTGACACTACTATTTTTGACACAACAATTTTTGGTAGTTATGTATTGATGTAATAATGATGAAACACTTCATATATTGTAAATGTAAACTTGTTAATTTAATGTAAGAAACAAAGGTGATTTTACTTAATGCAATTTATGTGGTGGGACCTAAAAAATGACGATTTTAATACATATTAACACCAAACTTGCATTGTGCCAAATGCCAAAAACTTGAGAGAGGTAAAAAATAATATTTTTGCTTTTAATACTAACTCTAGTGACACCCTTGTTTTGGCCGTGGAGACCGTCCTTCGTTTGTGGCCACCCCGTATCGAAGAGTCTCTAAGGTGATCTAAGTGTGTTTCGAGGTCGATCTTCCAAGGATCGTAATTTGGAGCTCGTGAGGACTATCAATGAAACATCAAATTCTACAGGACAATCATACTGAGGCCTAAAATAATCTATCTCATTTTTGAGAGATCACATTTCATTTAGATTTGGTACAATGATTTTGCTCGATGTCAAAACTCATAGTGTGCCTTAGTTCATAGGTGCATCACAACGTAACTTTGAAACTGCTGATCCTAGCATCAAATTGTCAATTCCATTAGCTTCGAATGGGTGGGTGAACCCTAGTGACACCCTTGTTCCAACTACGGAGACCATCCATCATCTGCGGCCACCCCGTACCAAGAAGTCTCCAAGGTGCTCTAAGTGTGTTTCAAGGTCAATCTTCTGAGGGTCGTAACTCAGAGCTCGTGAGGGCTATTAATGAAATGTTGAATGATATAGGACAATGATGCTAAGGCTTAAAATAACCTATCTCATTTTTGAGAGATCACATTCCATTTGAATTTGGCACATCGATCTTACTCGATGCCAAAACTCGCAATGTGCCTCAGTTCAGAGGTGCACCACAACGTAACTTTGAAACCATTGATCTTGGCATTGAATCATCAATGCCATTAGCTCCGAATGGGTGGGTGAACCTTAGTGACACCCTTTTTTCGGCCACGGAGACCCTTCATCGTCTTTAGCCACCCCCTACCAAGGAGTCTCCAATGTGCTTTAAGTGCATTTCGAAGTCGATCTTCCGAGGGTCATAACTCAGAGCTTGTGAGGGTTATCGATGAAATATTGAATGCTACAAGATAGTGATACTAAGGCCTAAAATAACCTATCTCATTTTTGGAGACATCACATTCTGTTTGGATTTGGCACAGCGATCTCGCTCAATGTCAAAACTCGTAGTGTGCCTCAATTCATAGGTGCATCATAGCATAACTTTGAAATCGTTGATCTTGGCATTGAATCATCAGCTCCATTAGCTTTGAATGGGCAGGTGAAACCTAGTGACACCCTTGTTCCAACTGCAGAGACCATCCATCATCCGCGGCCACCCTGTACCGAGGAGTCTCCAAGGTGATCTAAGTGTGTTTTGAGGTCGATCTTCTGAGGGTTGTAACTCAGAGCTCATGAGGGCTATTGATGAAACATTGAATGCTACAGGACGGTGATGCCAAGACCTAAAATAACCTATCTCATTTTTAAGAGATCATATTCTATTTAGATTTGATACAGTGATCTCGCTCGATGCCAAATCTCCCAATGTGCCTCAGTTCATAGGCTCACCATAGCGTAACTTTGGAACTACTGATCTTGGCATCAAATCATCAGTTCCATTAGCTCCTGATGGGTGGGTGAACCCTAGTGACACCCTTGTTCCGGCTGTGAAGACCATCCATCATCTGGACCATCCATCATCCGCAGCCACCCCGTATTGAGGAGACTCCAAGTTGCTTTAAGTGTGTTTCGAGGTCAATCTTCTGAGGGTTGTAACTCGAAGCTCGTGTGGACTATCAATAACCCCTTACCGAGTTTGGTGAACTTGTCTAATTAAGAATTTAAAGTTATAGCAAAAATTTCTCAAAATTGCAAAAGTTGCAAAAGTTGCAAAATTGCAACTTTTGCAACTTTTTCTTGCAAAGTGAAAATGAGTGCAAAGAGTTAGTTACGGGTTTGAGCATGACCATAACATGCATTAATGAAGCCAATTTTGCTAAGTGGATCAGTATGGGTAATCTGATCAATGTGAGAAATGTATAGATGTTATTCATATGGATATGGTATTGGAGAACCAAGTTAAAAAGGCTTGATCCAATCAAGTCTCTTTAGTTGAGATATTTTGAGGTTAAGTTGAAATTGAAAAGTTGTAGTATGAGGATAGTAACAAAGTGAAGGGCTAGTTATCAAAGATTATGATTCTAGGAATGAGTTCATGGTTGGGAATAGAATCCATGGTTGAGGAGTGGAGTCCATAAGTGTGTTGAGATTAGATTTGAAGCCAAGAGTTAGTTTCAAGGTTGAAGGTGGAGTTTAAAATCAAATTTGGGGTTATGTGAACCTTGTGTAGGAGGTTAACAAGTGTGTTTATGTCATGATAGCACTTCAAATTAAACATTGCATCCAAATTTGATAATAAAGGTTGTTAAAATGTTATTCACAAATTATTGTATTTGGATCGAATATAACAAACATGATCAAAATTAATGATATTCCATAAACATGAACAATACACATGATCCACGATAAATTGAACAATACTAGATGCTAAATTAATACGTATATCATTATGCACATAAATGATAAAAATATATATCAAAATACATGTATCCATAGACAAATTACACAAATATATATCAAAGTTCATGTATCCATAGACAAATTACACAAATATATATCAAAATACATAGATCCATATACAAAATGTGGCTGATCATGCCATCAGAATGTGTATAGTATCAATGTTTCTTCATGACGCATCCTATGACAACTATACTATCCTAGGCTACTGGTGGATGATCAAAATGCAACCTCTTCGCTACACTAGGTGGATCAAATGCTTCCTACATAAACAAAAAAGGAAAACCCAAAGTTAGACTACTAAATTTATATGATTCTTTGTATCTAACATTGAATTACTCAAATTCATAATGATCTTTTTTTTATGATATTTTATACTATTAAACTTTCATAATAAATACCTCTCTTGTTGACCTCCTATGCCGGTCAGGAGTCCTCGCATATGCTCTCAGCAATGCTTGTACCTCGCTGATTGTGGCCTGTGTATGTTCAAATATGTTTGTCAGATGAATCTACAACTTAAACTATAACATTATAATTCATAGCATGCTAAATTTATAACATATTTAATCAAGAATTCAAACTACAACTTACTAGTGTAGCCTCCTTCTCAGGATATAGTGGCTGCATCATCAAAGATACAAAACTCTCCCGTCCAACCTCATGTGCACTAGGAGTTTCTTATGAGATACAAAATAATAGTTGTTAATACCATGGAAATTAGTTTTGAATTTATTTATGAAGATAAGGAAAATAAAAAATAAATGATACTTATACATACAATGGGGCTCTCAGCGTGAATGGAAATGCCTGAGCGTCTACGACGCAAAATTTGCATGGGCTCATTGCCAGTAGCCATGCCCTATACAATAAAGAATGTAATTAAATTTCATTACCACAAACATTTTACAAGAATGCATCGATATTTAATCAAATAGAAAGCACCTAATTACCTTTCCTTTGTCAATCAGTCTTGGCTCATCCCCCGCACTTTGACCCCCAGGGATAAGTGGTACTTGCAAGATAAAAGAAAGATTAGAAACTATATATGCTACAATATCAAATAGAAAAAACAATGAGAACACAATATAATGTATCGTAGATGTCTCAAGGCCAAATGAAATAGCTAAGAGTGTGGTATCATCAACCTATCTTGGCTCCTCCTTAGTCATCAACTAAACATGAATGAAGATCACATACATGTATAAGTCAGTATGGCTTAAAAATTAAAATTACTCTATTATAAAAATTAACTTTAAATCGCATATGTCATAACAAAAAAATGTATACACATACTAACATAGGAGTCCATGCCTCTGCATGCCCCTCCTCTCTCGCATCAAGGTCTAAAGCCTCTGCACGCGCGTCTGGTGTATCCTTGTCTAATGCAAACTGATACTTAGGAAGATCACCTATGGGACCCAAACAAATATTCTTGCATGTAATGCAAGTATGAGGCACAAAAACATGTGATGAGCTAGCCGATGATGAACTCGCACCAGCATCATCAACACGGTGAGTTAGGACTAACCTAGCTTGAGATATCAATAGGCTACTCAGTCTATGGATGGCTCTAATGGTCTAAGAGCTAGCCTCTACGACAATATCATAATGCTACACTCGAGGAGAGGGGGACACATCTGTAGGGGGGACAAAAGTGCCAGCTTTCTTCCACTGGGAATAGGGTCTATCCCTAGGAGCTCCTAGTCCTACACCCATGTTGGGCTTCATGCTCCAATAGTTCACCTTGAGTTTCAACACAAATTCTACATACAATTTTCTAAGGAAATAAAATGGCACTTCTAAATTGCTATGTAGAGGGATGTCAAAAACCATCCACCAACGATCCGAAAAGTTCGCACGTATGGCATCATTTGTGCACCATTTAATCGATAGTTTGGGCTTTTTGCAGTCAACTGGTAAACTGGTTTTTGGATTCACAAAAAGGGAAACCAAATCATCTTTATTATATTGAGGCCCGCAACCTCATCATAGTCCAACCCATCATCAAACATCTAATGCATTTCGTCACGCTAATGAAGAACAACATTTTGTTCCTTGGTAATTGTTTCAATATTATCCACTATGGTGTTTAATGTGGATAACATGGGAGTGAATGTGGGTACAATATTATATGTTGTTCGTAAAGCCCTCAATTTGGTGAGATTTTTAAATATCAAATCCTCAATTCAAGGAGGGTTTTGAGGGGGTAAAGGATCATTTGGTGGACAATTTTGTAGGGGCACTAGATCCTTTGGTGGGGGGTTATAGGGAACAATATTCCTTGCCTCGATATCATCATTTTGGTCAGCCATACCTATTAATTTGCAAAACATAATTTATATTTTAAAAAAACCTAAATTTTAACAATTTCTATAAAAAAAAATCTAAATTCTAACAAATTCAGCTAAAATTAACAAATTTATAATAAAATTTGATAAATTTATACTAAAATTGATTAAAAACATAAAAAAAATACTTATTATTGTGTATCCGATTACAAAACAGATATCTGAGCTCAAAAAATGCTATATCAATGTCAAAACAACAACCCTTAGGTTGTTTAAAAAAAAAAAAAATAGTACAGTTATCGGGTATTCGATTTGATATTGGATACCCGATATTATTGGATATCCAATTTTATATCAGATATTCGATAATATCGGCTATCCGATATCAAATTAGATACTCGATAAGGGTTGGGGGCATACTTTCTAGGTTTGGTACTAGGATGGGTGGAAAAAAATTAGAGTGGATTTCGAAATACTTTTAGACGTTTTCAAACTTTATTTTTTTCACATCGCCACTTTTTGGCACACCATGATCCTACACATCTCCATATTCTTTTATCTTCCATTCCTTGAAACCCTTATTATACTTACTAGAAATTAGAAATAGTTACAACTATAGTATCTAAATTGGATTGTTTGAAAGTATCTTTGGCTTTTATCATTCATTAATAGCATTGTAATGCCCCGCCAAGGGATCCGAAAGAATTGACCTAAAGTTTTACTAAGTTTGCCAAACATTTTTTTTTTTTAATAATAAAAGATAAACCATTCATATCAAACACATAGTAGTGGAAGCAATAACATATATACAACTAAAAGCATATATAAGCATACATAATAGGTTACATTCCTTAAGGATCCCAAGAAATTGAGTCACATTTAATCTAATTAATACTAAGTCTAATAACTACCACATCCACATGAAAGAATAATTAAAGGTCCATAGTCCATAATATACATTTGTTCTGAATGCCTCTTGGCAATTAAATTCAGAATGCTCAATCATCCACTATACATGCCACAGGGTATGAAAGGCTTAAAAGATTAAACATATGTAAAAATAAAGATACATCATCCTCATCAACCATGATACAAGTGCAATAAAGTAAATGAAACCATTAACATACATGATACATCCATCCATCATAAAACACAACTATCCATTATAAAACACATCTAACTAAGTGTGTGATTCCTCCCAACCGTTAATAGCATCATTAGACCATTGTGGGCCCTAGCCATCCCTCGTGCGTAACATCCCAAGCCACCGAAGAGATCATCGGTACTATAGTAATAGGGATGTCAGTTCTAAAACATGCTACAACATATGCATAAAGAAATCTAACATGCAAGAATAAAGCATAAGATGATCCTACAAAGTAGATAACATCATCTATCACATGCTAATCATCAATACAAAGAAGCGTGTTAGTAAATAACATCCATCATAGGATCCAAGAATAGAATGAAGGTAAATACCAACAAAGAATGCTCCAACCACGATGTCTATAGACGGATCTTAATTAGTAAGAGTGAAAAAGCACTACCACCCGACTGCATGGGACCTAAATGGCCCACTCCCACTATGCTGAGGAGATAGTCTCAAGTCTCAAATAGGATATCAAATCACATAACACAAATACTCTCTAAGTCCAGGAAATCCTAAAAGTATACTAACTCAAGGGTTCCAACACATAGATCAACATCTAGACCTAGAGGCACACAAGGACATGTAGGAATCTACTATGTAAGTGGGCAAGTGTCATCGCATGAATCACACTAGAGCTACCCTGGTAGTCTCTCAATAGACCCTGACCCCCTAGTGATCCCTATGCGGCCACTAGTATCCTCTCGTACTAACAAGGCATACTATGGAATGCAAGGTCGCAACCAAGCGTTCTCTCTACTCCCATCCTAGTTTGTACTAGCACTTGAGGCATGGGTGAGAACATATAATTATCTTATTAGGTTCATTTTAATCCTCATTTAGTGTAATTTTTTCACTTATTAATACAACCTACAATGAGTTACCCTGGTAGCCACTTAGGGCCCTATCCCCCATTGTAAGCCACTTCCCAACACTACATATAGATAACCTACCCTAGGCTCATAAAATCACAAATCACATGATCACCTCAGCCCTATACAAGCGACTGGAAAGCATCATAAAGATAATCAAAATAATCACATCAATTCTCTACGAGCAACTTGAAAGCATCAAATGATAGATCACAATATCCATTGGTTCCCAACAAGAAACTGGAATAAATCACAATACCCCTTGGTTCTCAACAAGCAACCGAAAAGTATCTCAAAGTAGTACTGATCGAAGACCCCAAAATGGTCAAGTCAAACATGTCACAACATGACATCATCAAGATCGAAACAAACACTTCAATCCCATCAAGGCGATTGGAAAGTAATCCAAGTATAACTGATTGATGACTCAAAAATAGTTAAGTCAACTATCTCATATACATACACCTCAGCTCCACACAAGAAAACTGGAAAGCAATAACAATCAATAAACCACACACATCGTAGAGCATGCCATTGTATTACCATGGTTGGGTTTAAAAAAAGATCAAGATCAAATAATATCAGCATGACATCACAATTCATAACCCCCAAGCCTCTAGTAGACGTCCTATAACTGGTCAACCATCTAGTCAACTCCAAAACCCCAAAACACAAACACACACACCATACACATGCAGTATGGGGTAAGTAGCCATAAGAAAACACATATGATATTAAACTATCTAACTAATCATCATCAATATCTGAAAACACTGAATAATCATCATGCATACATGAAATATAGAGTACCAAATGATCTCATCATATAATAAACTAAATCTGAAACAATTGTATCAATTTAAACTTCATTGTATAACTTTATGACCAATTAAATTTAATTAATTCTATAATTAATTAACATAACTATATTAATAACTCAATGATTATCATATTCACCAAAGTTCTCATTTTCAAACAGAGACCAACATGTGTCTATATAGAGTATAATGATTATTAGGGTTTGTTATCAAGTGAGAAAACTCTCTTTTACCCTATAGATATCTCGTACATATAACTGCATAAATTAAAGTTCAACCCCTGAAATATTTGAAGTCCACCTTCCTAAAATTGACTAAGGTTGTATGTTGAATAACTTAAATCATTAAGATTAATAATCTCTTAATGATTTAATTCCAATTTTATTACAAATCATCATCATAATAAATTGAATTCATTTCCTTTATGTTCTCCCCTCTAATTCAATCTCAATTAAATTCCATCTATTTACGTTGATTAATAATTCATTAGATTACTCTCCTTCAATTATTAACTAATTAAAAGTTAACTAAAAGTGTTAATATTAACAAATAATAATAAACTTGTTATTAAATATTAATAAATAATAACAAGTTAAATTAAAAACTTATTAATAATCATTATTATAAAACAATATTATCAAACTTATTAATAAATATTTGTTAATTAACATGATTAATACAATATCAACAAATTATAAAATATTAACATTAATATATATTAAATAACATAACATGTATTAATGTTAATTAATGAACATATACAATTAATTAAAAACCTATTATTAAAACTTAACAATATTAAAACTTTACAATATACTAAAATAAAGGGCATTAAAGTCTTAAGCGATATTAATCGCTGGAGTATTATTACACTTTTTAACAGCCACAAGCTCATCCCAAGAATTGGTAAAAATTATCCTTAATGCTCTTTCAACCAAAAGCTTAATCAAACAGTGATATGACATAGAATTAGGCGTATCTTATTAAACCTCAATAGTGCTGTGGAGAAGTAAATTGTAAAAGACATTTGGAGCAATCTTTTTCTGATTGTGGTGTCTAGCATGGCTGAGTAGCTTGAAATGGATAGAGTACAAATATGATAGCCGACCCTCGCGAGTGAGGCATCTCATCACATATAAGGCTATTGGAATGTATTCTACTGGCAGTGATAGCCTCTTTGTGCTATGTTTATCTGTTGCAAGAGAAGGGAACAATGCGATACAAGTACCAAACCATTGACATGGTTGCAGTGCTGAAATAAATACATGTCAAAAGTGAAGGTGGTAAGATATATTTAAAATAATATACAATATTATTAATCATTATATATATTATTATATAAACTTATTATTAAACGTTATAATACCAAACTTTACAATATATATAAACTAAAATAAGCGTAACCTTGCAAAGCAATTTAATATCACTGCGGACAATGCTATTAAGACCGTGCGACCCTCTTATATGATTGTCGGCCTTCTTATATTAAACTATGTGGCCCATATGGCTGCCGCAGGCTTTAATAACAGGCCGCCCACCCCAATTGGCGTATTTGCATGAGGAATGCTAAGAGCACATAATCCACTTTGACATCAACCCCAAAACATTCCTCTCGATCAAAACTTCAACGCCAAGGTCTTACATTTATCAGCAGTCTGGAAGGCGATATTTTGGAGATTTAAGCGAACAACCTCCATATGTGGCTAAGATGGCCAAAAGAAATAGATGGCCACGCATATGATGATGGCAAAAAGGATGAAGAGAGTGCCATAGTCAAGGAAGCGTCGATGGAGTCCTACGGTGGGGTCAACCAACTGTAATAAAACCTTAAATTCTCTTGAAAAAAACTCTTTGCAGTTTCATCCACCCATCAATGGTATTCATTTTCCTTTCCCTAAATTTGGCTTTCATTTTCTCAGTGTTTTGTGTCAAATATTATCGGTAATAAGAATACTAATGGTGGCCCCGTTGGCCCACATTTACAACTTTTTGTTATTTTGCTGATTAGCCGAACTTGGTCCTGAAGAAGCATAGATCATTTGGAGAATTTGAAATAAAATAAAATGGTTGTATTGATTGGGCTATACATGGGGCACTAGCTCAACATCTTATCTCATCGTCATTGTCATAATTATAGGATACGGAGCTAGGGGCAAAACCACATAGTATGAAGAGTCTGCAGGGTATCCATAGGCATAAGCTCCTTCAACCGAGGTCATGGCATTGCTGGGCCTTCCTCTGGAGATCACTGCAGTGACTACGAAGCTAGCGATGGTCGTGGAGGCCGTATTGGTGGTCATGGTGGTGATTATAAATGGTCTGACTATTGTGTTATTGTTAATGGGTTTCCTTCATTGGCATCTTGGTAATATTTGAAGGATCACATGCACCAAGCTGGAGATGTTTATTTTTCTCAAGTATTCTGTAATGGCAATGATACAATTGTAATTGTGGACTACACTAACTACGAGGACATGGAATATGCTATCAGAAAGCTTGATGATTATGACTTCAGAAATCCATTTGCTCGATCTTATATATAGGTCAAATGTTATGAGTCTAGTAGTAGTGTCTCAAGAGGCTATAGCAGTAGCTACATTAGGAGTAGGAGCAGGACTAGGTCAAGTAGTAGGAATTACAGTCACACTCAAAGTAGAAGAAAGAATAGGTCGAGGAGATCGAGCCAAAGCCAAAGTCCTATGAGAAGTCGAAGCAGGTCCAAAGGTTCATATGCCAAACCATGCGAAAGACGACAAATATCGTTAAACCATATCGAAGATTCCTAAGGGAGAGATTGACCATCATAAAATATATTCTACTCTCAATTCAGATGGAACAACATGCATGCCCAAATTCTAAATTACAAGATTAAAGATTCATTCACAAAGAATTATTCAAGCACACATTAGCAAGCATGATGAAAATAGGAAGGAGAGAAAGAGCGTAATAGAGTATGCGAAAATCATGAGTGTCTACTTGGACACTGATGCTAAATCACTACTCCTCAGAATCTATAGCTCAAAGTCCCTTCCTTCTCCAACATTCATAGTTTTCCCAAGAACCGAACCCCCAAGTGACTAGGAGTGCCTGTAGAAGCATATGAGCCTCCCATACACACTAGGAGAGCCTGAATATAAAGGCCTCTAAGATGCATCTAGAATGTGTCTAGAAAGAACTAGGAGATAAGCATGACAACTAAGCACATATCTTCCACGATAAGAAGATAAACATGATGAGGTGTCTAGAATGTTATAGACACCATGTGCTCAAATAATATGCTAACTCCTAAGTGTAGACAACATGTGCATAATAGAGGTGCACATACTCTAGGTGAATAAGTATTAAAATAATGCACATTACTTTATTTAATATTCACTTGACTCCTTTTTAAATTAATTTATTAATTTTAAATCTTATGCACTTATCATGTGGTCATTAATTTTTTAATAAATTAATTTCTTTCCCACTTTTAAATTCATTTTTGAAACTTAATTGATTAACTTAAATACTAATATTATTTAGCATTTATTTAAAAATGAACTCTAAATATATTATTTTAAGTTAAATAAATATTATCACATTCCAACTTTAAACTTATAACTTTCATTTCCAAATTTAATTCTTTTTATTTAATTAATTAAATAAAATCAAATATTAAAATATCATATTAATTTTTTCATTAAATTAACTCATTAATTAAAACTTTTAATTAGATGTAATTAATAGAAAATTCACCAAGAAAGAGTTTCGCAATGATAACAAAAATGCAAACTAGGGTAGACACTAAAAGCATCTTCTATTTTTCCAATATTCATTGTTCAAATTGGATCAAATGTTACATATTATTTTTGACATGACATATACCCATCAATTCTTTTGAAAAATGAAGAAATTCATGTATGATCATATCTCTAACAATGACAATCATGTACCTTATAATATTAAAATAGTAAAAAAGATGGTTCAACCTCTTTTCCCACACATATCAATTGTTAGGAGCAATTTATTACACCTTTAGGATAAATGAAAAGATTCCCAACAGTATAAATTAAATACTCAAATAATAAGTACTCTTGAATGTAAGTGTGATTGTCTCATAATAGTTTTAATAGTGTTTCGAAAAAAAACAAAGATTAAATAACATAAGAATCATTATTTAGGGGTCATATCTAGGGGTGTTTGGATCATTTTCAAACCTCATATCAACTTAGAGTTCCAATTGGAAAATTTACAATCATCAATCCTTACCAAATACTTCACATAACTATCACAAAGTAGTGAGAACTATCAGAATAGCCCTTCTACGACATCGATTTATTCTTTAATGGAACAATTTTTGAGTCCTAAACCAATTGAATGTTAAAAAGGAATATGAAATTATGACAAACCACAAATTTTTTGAATTCTCTAACAATACAATCCGAAGAAATTGATTATTTACTCCACATACCCTTGTAGATGATGGTTTCAGAATAGTTTTTAAAGATCTTGATCAAACAAACCATACACAAAACCACCAAACCTCCAACCAAGTTTGAAATGGAGAAACCTCACCACATTACAACTTCAAATAGTTTTTAGGACCCACTCAATCCATAGCACTAAGATACGAGCCACTGATCAACAAATTTCACAAAAAATGATATTTTGGAAATATTTAGAAGACTATAAGAGAAGACATTTGTACAATTTTCATAAAACATGCGTTCGTGGTCCAAAACACATAACCTCCCTATATATAAATACCTATGATATAGTTGAGAAATTCCTTTGACCATGGACTTATATTAGATCATTAAACTAAATGTTTTTTCCTTTTGGAATTTTCTTAGTGACAGTAAAGTATAAAATTGATATTTGAATTCAAGAATTATAATCATAGATGATTGATTAAAGGTAATGCTCAATTTTGAGTTTTGATATAGTACATCAATAATATCCTTTTTATTTTCTTCTGTATACAAATATTATATAATGAGAGCAACTAAGAAAAAAAATCAGACTTTTCATTCAATACTAAATAGTTCTGTTATTTTGATACTTTCTATAGAATGGCTTATAAGTTTCTTATTTTTTGTAGTTCTTACATTTAATGTTCTCACAATTGTGGCTTGTCATTTTGGCCAAACATCAACATAGTATATGAAAAATGAAATATATCGAAGGACAATGAACATTGAAAATTATAAATCCTTTCAATAATTCCATGGAAAATGTGTTTAGACTCTACAGTTGGATATATATATATATATATATATATATATTTGTGTTTGTAGACTTCAAAAATTCTTTTTTTTTGTAGTTAAGATTATGTGTGTCTTTTACTAAACTTACGTGACATCTGATGTGCATGGAGATGTAGATCTATTGGGTATACAAATTCATGCTATAGTAAATCATGGTAGAGCACATTTATGTATACTTGATTATAATTGTGCAACATTTCAAATTTGTAGACATATCCAAATATTATAATGTCTTTATATGGCTTTTATTACATTTGAAGTACATGAATGTTCTAACTAACATGGAACCCTATCTTAACATGCATGAGTGTATTATGTACATATGCAAATGCTATTTGTCAAGTTTTTTTCCTCAAAGGGGTGCCCCTGCACCACAATAGAACCTTTTTGTTTACCCTTGTAGCTCATTTGAATTTTTTCAATTTCTACCAATTATTATTATTTCATGAGACTATAGCATCTATAAACTTTGGATATTAAATTATTATTTGCACTACAAAATTAATATGATTGCCTACTTTATAAAAATCTTAAAACATCTAACAACACCCTAACCTAAAGTACTATCAACAATCTGATCTCATCCACCAAGTCTCTACAAGAATCTTTTTAGTTATATATATAAGTTCACCCTCACTTTTACTACCACAAAAGGGTTGATAGAAATATCAACAATAACCTATCTAGAAGCTGAGCTTGTAAGGTAGATCTATGTCATGTACTTTGTCACATACTTTGCACTTGCAATATGTGAGTAATATTTCTTAATGAATTCATAGAATCCATATTTGAAGGCCCCTTGTGCATTGTACCCAAAAAAAGTTGGAGCCCATCCTCTAGTTGTGTGACCATGGAAGGTTAGAATGATGTTGGTCTATAGAGATATGTTTGACTATCAAGAGTTGGATGGTAAAAGGTTGAGTATGTTTCTTAGTTAGTGATTATTATGTTAGAAATAGGGAATACTGAGAGAGGTGCGAGGGAATTAGTGTTCCAAAAACATTTTCCCAACTATGGATATCATTAACAATCTTTATACATGCATAAACATAACCATAAGACAATGCAACTCATAACACCATTATTTGTTAACTAGGGAGACCCTAGCCAAGGGAAAAACACAGTGGGGATGGTACCCACCAAATGATCCACTAATCAAAAGTATCTTGTCAAATATTTTGACCCTGTTAGGAGTCTATTACATTTGTATATTGTATTTTCCCCTGTTAGAGGACTAGGCCTTGGTAGAAGTCTCATCCTTGTTAGGAGTTGGTATTACAATACAAATAGAAAGATGGGCCCACTTCCCAAACATGCATATACAATAGTACAATTTGTATGCAAAAGGTATAAACACAATAACATTTCTGACAATGTTGATATCTTCAATATCTAGTTTGTACTTTGAATTCCTCTTCACAAAACTGATCATGCACACAAACCCTATTATGATGACAACAAAGCAATATGTTGAATCTCAGAGTCATTTGTGCATAATGAAATGATGCATGGACCCAAACCTAGTGTATGTATATAAGATGCGCTATATTTTTTATACTGTGATCTTTGTAGTCTTTTGAGCCTCAGTAAAGAGGAATCTGCATGAATAAGTTTATTTATCATGCATCCATACTGCACTATACTATCACTAGGTTTGGATCAATATTGATCATATAAAGTGCACATTCAAATATTATATCATTATAATACAATGCCACACTATTGCAAACAAAAAGTGTTTTCCCTTATACCAAACTGTTTAACAAGTCAGCCTTCAATAACTTGCATGTTTCCAAAAACTTGAAATTACTTTTTGTTAACATCTAGGATGTCATCCCAACCTTGTTAATTCAAAATTTTGGTAAACCATAACAATCCCTTAACCAAAATGACTTTACTATGTCATCTGCTCTGTTCTTCATGTCATAACTTGTACTTGGAAAAATGTTCATAACTCTATCCATACATCTCCAAAACTTTAGTATTTTTAACCATGTTCTTTATACATCTTGTACTACCTTCCCTCAAATGCACATATCCTCATGTGCTTCTAGTAAACTGTGCTAAAATAAATACCTCAATTGTTTAGTGTTTTGATGAATAACACTTGGACAAATTTCTAAGTCCAACTATGCAAAACTCCATAATATGTTTTGCATTCTTCATAGTAAGTATATGTTTCCATAAATGAAAACTCTATATCATCCTCATAAATCCTCTTAGCCAAATTTATAATGATCTCCCCCTTTGGCATTTTATGGCAACATACTTGTGAAAATTTTCAAAAATTGTAGATCGTCTTCAAAATGTATACCATATTATATTCATACTATACTTATAACTCCTTATACTTAACAATTTTATTATCCAATACTCTCTCCCTTTGACATCAATGGCAAAGGTGAGTCAAAATCTATATACATGTCAAAAGTTTATTCCCTTATTTTCTTCATGCTTGTTGCATATTCATGAGTGTCATGCACTCTCCAAAATTCTTCTTTAGGTTGGTGAACTCCTTATCCCATGTATCCTTGACTATCTCATATATACTAACCAATGCACATAAGTCATATGATGCTAACTCAACTACATTGAGATTAGAATATATCAGCATATCATAAGATTCTTTTCCATCCATAAATTCTTTAAGTTTCCTTTGTGCACGATCAATTTTCCATGTAAGGTGTTCCCTTAATAGTGAAAAATTATTCATGGTTATCTCCTTTAGTAATTCTAATAGCCTCAACTCATCACAAGCATTGCTTATTCTTCTCTCTAAATCAATAATCTTTGCATTTGGATTTTTCAATTCATCCAAAATGCCTTTCAATTTTGTCTCCTTGTCTTTGACTTCTTTTTGAATGTCTTGAGTGTATTCAAAAGATAGTTCACAATTACCATATAGGTCATTTCCTTCTTGTATGAATCTCCTTAATTCCTTGATACATGTATCTAGACTGACAAATCACTAGTGATATTGTTGCACATTGTGCTAAATAGTTGTGTATCATGTATGGTTCGTGCCTTCACTACTGCAACCTCCACTAATGTAGATAATTTCTTATCAAATTCTTCCATTGTTTTCTAAGCTCTCTTCTCTAAATCAGGCTCATTGATCTTCACTTTAATGTTACTCTGCATCTTCTATGTCATCCTTTCAAGTGGGCCGAATGCCCTCTTGCTCATCTTTTTGGAATCTTCAACAATCTTCCCAATAGAAAATTTTGTTAATTGAATGTACTTCTAAGTGTCCATGTTACCAACAAACATTTTGGTAACATCTTGTGGCAGACCTATGAAAGGTGCTTCAAGAGGTTACCTTGAAGTTCTTGTTGGTTCCGTGTTTGTTGCCTTAGCAGGTGTTTGAACAATTGTTATCTCCCTCTCTTATGTAGTACAACTTTGTTCCTCTTGTGGTTGTGATGGTTAGGCATCCATCTGATTATTCTTTTCTTTCTCTTCATCTTTCTTTTCTTCTTCTATGCTTCCTTCTTCTTTCTATGTATTCTTCAATTGAATAGTATTGGATGTGGCTTCATTCACTATGTTTGACCAATATGGTGTGAAATCAACTTATGTTCTCACAAAACTAGGTTTGAATAATATTTCTTTTGGTGGTTCTTGTTTGCACACACTAATAGAGTCTTATATCTTCCTTTTATTCTCTTCTTCCTCTAAGTTGGAATAATTAACAATGTTGTATGTAACACAATTGCCAACATTATAGTCTTGTTGTCCTATGAAGGAGTCTTCTACAGTAGTAGAAAAGGGATCTTCACTAGTGTCTATGGTAATTGTAACCCCCTATGTGATCATGGTGTCATCTTGTGTGTCCATAGGTGTATCAATTACTTCAGTATCCATTGTTATGTTATCTTGTAGCTCTTCTACTACTGATGTAGATGGTGTCTTTGACACTTTTACAATTGCCAACTTAGTCTCCTTAATAACTAGCTCATATTTTCCACTCATTATTAGTATTACTCTTTTCTTGTTCCTCAACAATGGCTCTTTCTTCTTCAATATTGCTTGCAATTGATTGTCATCTTGAATATCACATAACTTCCTAATGGGTTTTTCTTTGATTTTATTGTCTTCTTCTTTTGTTCTAGCATTCTTTTCAATCATTCTATTATATAGTTCTTATGGGATGCTTCCATGGATGTGCATGAAAAGTTACTTAAAATCAATCATAGACATGATAACTACAATTTCTAGTTTCCTTTTCTACAAGGATTCATACAATTCATAATACTTTATTAATTGGGTAAGGTTTCCATCCTTTATGATCATTTGATTCATCCTTCCAATTTGTGGTTTCCAACTTTTCCTTTTCTTCTCACTACTCTCTCCCATTTGTGGTTGAATATGTGGTGAGGTAATCTAACCTCTAATTGTCTTAGGTGCATCTACTTGCTTTTCTTGTTTTGTTGTCTTTTTTCCAACACATGCCATTAACACTTTTGGCTTCTTCTTGTGTCTTGGACTAGTAGCCATCTCTTTTATTCTTTTAGATCTTTTAGGTGTTACTTCCTCCTTTTTCTCCTCCTTTTTCTTCTTACCAAGAGCTAAGGTTATTGATGGATACCTAGAAACTATAGGGGTATTATTCTCACTGATAACTATCACATCTTCTTCTTTAGTTGGTTGCACTTATATTGTTGATGGTATTGCACTAATTGGGCTTGGTGTTGCAGGGGTAGATGCTCCTGGTGGTGGACTTGTAGTAGGTGCTATTGACAATGGTTGTAACAACAAGTTATTACTTTATCTTTTTTCCTTCATTTCAGTTGTTGTTTTCTTAGCCTTAACCTATTCATCCTTTGTCATGCTAGTGTCTTGGAACATTTTCTTTACAATATTTTCAACTTTTCTCTTGGTTGATTTTGAGATTTGCAATTGTTGTGCTTCTTCCAATATTTCATCTAATGTTCCCCATCTATCAGTGTCTTCATCAATATCTGCCTTCAAAATCTCCTTAGCATACTCATCTATCTCTACATCTTATATCTCCATGCAAGAGTATCTTGGGTCTATGAGCAATCTTGTATCAACCAAAAAAAATTGTATTTCTGTAGTTGTAATGTTGTTTGTAAAGTACTCATTGCTTCTTTTGGTTTTAGGTTGTGCTAAGTTGACATCATGTTGAAGACCTATCCTAGATCCTTCTCCTATGTGTGCATATTATGAAATTGCATATTCTTCAAGTTTTGTGTCATGTTTTGTTGTCTCAGTTTCCTAAAAAAAATTATCTAGCAAGGAATGTTATTTCTATTGGAATAGTTTCCAATGATGATGTTGTTGGAAATATAGATGGAGTAACTAAGAGGGGGGGTGAATCAGTTGCCAAAAAACAAATCCACAGATCCCTTAGATGTTTGATAATCTCTTTACTACTGTCACTCGGTAAACATACTTAAAAAGTTGTAACTCGGTAGATGCAGTGTATGTTAAATTTAACAAATCTTAAACATTCACAGTGATTAACATGCAAGCATAAAAGAAATAACATGAACACATGAGACACTAGATTTAACGTGGAAATCTAATATGGGAAAAAACACCAAGTAACTAGCTACTAATTTTCACTCTTCTAAAGTGAGCCCTATTAGAGTCAACTTGGTTAAAGGTTACAAAACACAGTGTTAGGTGTGACCTTGTTAGAGGATTTAATCATCCTATTAGGAGTGGCCTTGCAAATGGTCTTTAGAACACTTCAATGGAACTGTCACCTTGTTTGAGGATTTACAACTGGCTATTAAACCAACTCTGCTAAGAGATTTTGAGATCACTACTACAATGGTAAGAAAGTAACAATGAAATAACCTGAATGAGATGCAACTGAATTGTTGATTATAGATCTTTGTTTTGCTTCACACTAGATCCTTCCTAATCAAATATAACTTTTCTGGTCCTCAAGGATATCTGACCATACTTCAAATTCGCTCACACTTTCTCCTTCAAACAATTAGTACACTTGCATGCTCACATATTCTCTTAGAATCTCAACTTGACCTTTCATGTATACCATTCAGATTATCAAGTCAACTCAATTACAAGTTACAATCTCCAATAATCATTACCTCAGTAGGTTGGAATCAATACTTGAAATAATTAAATTTCATTTCTCAAATTAAAAAAATCCTTCATTGGCCGACCCTGCTTAGTAAACACTGATCCTAAAATGATTTCTTGTGTTGACCAACAGAAGATTGGTTAACACTACGAACCTACAAAATCCTTTGGAAACTGAGTGAACTTGGTAGAAACTAACTTTCCTTTGTTAACCATGAGAGCTCGGTTAACACTACTTCCTGCCACATTTTCCTTTGACACCTGAGTGAGCTCAGTAGATATTGTCTACACAGAGTAATTTCTAGAAATACTCAGTAGACATAGAAAATTTCCTTGCTGACCAACTGAGCTCGGTAAGCACTGACTGCCAACTGATATGACATTTGTGTAACATCAAAGAAAACACACAATTAGACAATTGTATCCAGTAATCTCCCTCTTTGGCATTGATGGCAACACAACATGTCATAGCACAATGAAATTTGAAAAAAAGTCTTTTTCTGATAGAAATTTTTCTCCCTCTTAGACTTAATGTCACAAACTTCTCTAATGCAGTAATCTCCCTCTATGAAGGAATTACATAGCTTCTTCTCCAAATAGTAAATTCTTCCTCAAACAAATTTAAAAAAGATATGACAATTAACTCTCCCTCTTTGATAACACATTCCAAAGACAACACATACCAAATGAGTATCAATGTACCTTGAGTATTGATTCATATGCAATGTTCCCTTGACTATGCTACATCAACTGATAGATCTTCAACTTGGTTCCTATTGATGCATCACCATAGGGGAATGACCTCTAACTTACCTCTTAGATACAAGAATGCATCCTTAGGTAATGGCTTGGTGAATATGTCTGCAATCTGTTCTTTTGTATGGACATATTTCAATCTAATTTCTTTGTCCTACACCAATTCTCTGACAAAGTGGAATTTTATAGCAATGTGCTTTTTTTTGGAATGCATTAATGGATTCTTTGATATGTTAATTACACTTGTATTATCACAAAACATAACAACTAGTTCTTTGATCTCAACCTTCATGCCTTCCAACAACTATTTAAACCAAACAATATTAGAATAGTTCACTGCTGCTACAACATACTCTGCTTCTATTGTTGATTGGGATGTGCAATTTTGTTTTTTTCTTGTACAAGATACCAACCTTTTTCCAAGAAAGAATGCTCCACCACTTATACTCTTTTTGTCATCAATGTTTCCTACACAATCAGCATCAGTAAACACTTTTAAGTCTAGATTTCCTCCAAGTTTATACCACAATCCATAGTCTTCAGTGCCTTTCAAGTATCTCATAATTATTTTGATTGTCATCATATGATTTTCTCTGGGTTTTGCCGAGAATCTTGCCACTATACCAATTGCAAGAGCAATATCAGGCCTTGTATGAACTACATACTATAATTTTACAATCATTGATCTATATAAGGTCTAATCTACCTCTTTTGAACCATCATCTTTGGTAAGCTTTAATCCAGTACACATGGGAGTTCCAACTAGTTTTGAAACTTCCATACCAAATTTCCTTAGTATCTCCTTGATATATTTAGATTGATTGATGTAGATACCATTCTTGCTCTATTGTATCTGAAGACCAACAAAGAACTTAATCTCACCAAACATAGACATTTCAAATTCTTTGTTCATTTGCTCTGAAAATTATTTGCATAGATTATCATTCCCTGTAAATAAAGTATCATCCACAAATATTTCTGCCAAAACAATATTTTTCTTTGGTCCTTCCTTGATGTACAAACTATTGTTATCATTAGTTCTTTGGAAACCAATCTAAATAAGGTAGTTATGCAATCTTTCATACCATGCTCTAGGGGCTTGTTTCAGACCATACAATACTTTGTGTAGTTTATAGACCATGACCCTTTTTTCTGGATCAACAAAACCTTCAAGTTGTTTAATGTAGACTTCTTCATCAAGAATACCATTGAGAAACACAGATTTGACATCCATCTTATATACCTTAAAACCTTTATGTGCTGCATATGCAAGTAAGGTCCTGAAACCTTCCAATCTTGTAATAGGAGCAAAAGTTTTACCATAATCAATTCCTTCTTCTTGAGAGTAGCCTTTACACACCAATCTAGCTTTGTTTCTTGATACCTTACCATCTTCATTCAACTTATTCCTGAATACCTATTTTATTCCAATCACATTTTAATCTTTAGGCCTAGGTACAAGAGTCCAAGTTTTGTTCTTTTATATTTTCTCTATCTATTCATTCATAGCCTCAATCCAACTTTCATTTTCTAATGCACCTTTGACATTTCTAGGTTCAAAATCAGCAAGTAAACAAGTGCATTTTAACTTACTTCTTGTCATAGTACCTTCTGATTTGTCTCCAATAATTTGATTTGGTGCATGATGCCTTCTGACATACTTGGCCAATACAGGTTCCTTGCATCTTGAATGAATTGCACTGTCATCCTTTTAAATTTCAACTTCAGGTTCTGGCTACTCAAACTCAGTAGGCATTGGCTCGGTAGCTTTAGAATGTGACTCAAGTCCTGGTAACTCAGTTTGAACTTCTTGCAACTCAGTGATTGAGGAAGACTCAGGAGTAGAAGTCTCTTGATTGACAAATGTGTCTAGCAATTTATTAGGTTCATGTAAACAAATCTCCTGTAATCTTTTGGTTCCTTTCTGCTTTCTTCTTTAGTTCTTCCTGCAAACTCATCAACTTTCACATGTGCACTTTCTATGATTTTATGAGTAGAAAAATTCAAATATCTATATGCCTTACTCTTGCAAGAATATCCTAAAAAATACCTTCATCACCTTTCACATCAAATTTGTCTTTTCTAGATTCTTTCAAGATGTAACATTTACTTCCAAATACTTTTAGATAACTTACATTGGGTTTATAGCCATACCATAACTCATAGGGGGTTTTGAATGAGTCCTTCTTCAGCTGTACTCGGTTTAAGGTATGAACTATAGTGCTGATAGCTTCCTTCCAATATTTGATAGCAATGTTATTTTCAATCATTATAGTGCTTGCACAATCCATGATAGATTTGTTCCTCCTTTTAGCTATTCCATTCTGCTCGAGAGTTCCAGGGGTTGATACCTATCTTTTGATTCCTCTTTCAATGCAAAAGTTATTGAATTCATTGGAGATGAACTCAACACCTCTATCTAACCTTAAGCATTTCAATTTTTTCCTTATTTCCTTCTCTACTCTTGCCAAATACCATTTGAATTTCTCAAATGCTTTTGACTTATCTCTTAGATACATAATACTCATCATTCTAGAGTAAGTCATCAACAAAAGAATAAAGAATTTTTCTCCATTATAGCTCTCAATTGCAATAGGACCATACAAATCAGTATGCATAATTTCCAAAATACCTTCAGACTGATAGTTTTTACTTTTAAAACTAGTATTTCCCATCTTGCCAATTTAACAATTCTTGCATAGACCAATATTAGGTTTCTTCAAACTAGGAATCCCTCTTACTTTCTTGAATTTGCTTATTTTTACCATGTTATCAAAATTTACATGACATAACCTTTTGTGCTATACCAAATTTCTTCAACTTGAGCAATAAAACATGAGCACTCACCAAGATCAAGATAAAACAAGTTACCTTTTGTTTTAGAGTACGGTAAAAGCAGGTTTTGAAGGGACCTTGAAACCCTTTAACAATAAGAGAAAAGATATAGCAATAAAAACCACTAGGAAAAATAGTCTTGAAACCTACTGAATAACAATATCAAAATAAGGTTTTATAGGGACCTAAAACCACAAACATAATCTAGAAAAAATACCGAAGTTTTACAAGGACCTGGAACCTCAAATATAGCTTAGACCAAAACCTAGTAAATAGGACCAAAAACAAGAACCATTTAACACAACCAACAAATAGGACCAAAACAGGAACAAAACCAAAGAACAAGACCCAAAGCTGCTATTGCAGCTCCATAATCATCTTGATAGCCTCCTTACCAATCGCATCAAGTATCCTGGATGGAGTCAATAGCCGAAGCATCAACAGCTTTCATGGCTATCTTCTTCGAATTCTACCTTGTTCTCTTGCTTGGACCCTTGCAAGATATAATTTCTTCATTAGCTCTTTTGCCAAGGCTTGCAACGGTGTCATGCCCAAAACTTACATGGCAAAAACACAACGATTTTTTTTTTTTGCAATATTTAAATCATACATCAAAGATTTTCAGTGACAATGATAATCAGATAAAATGTTCACACTAACATTAGGTTAAGGTTATCTTAAGGGTAGGATTATTACGACTAAGTGTATAAGTATCGAGTTTCAAGGACACATCGGTCATTGATCGACCGCCTGCTATGATTCACAATTGTCTTGTATATCCATCTGGTGGTAAGGAACTTCATCGATACATCTCCAGATAATTGAATGTTTCGCCAAACGTGGTGATGATGATAGGATAATCTCATATGTTTCTTTTCAAATCTAATCCCAAAGAGGATAGGTTCATTAATTGTCATTGGTATCACTAACTTACCAATTATACCCTAACTTCACTAGGTAACGGGTGATTAATCATTGTTCTCCAATGCTCATCAAATAAAGTTCGTATCCATAATCTACTATAATTGTGCATTATAGTTCTAGTAGTGGAATAATATAGATGAATTAGAATCTATGTTTTAAGAAAGAATATATCTAATTAATTAATTAATGTTACATGCTAACTATAATAATTAAATAAATATGTTTATTCTAAATATTAACTATTTACTTGCTACTCACACAAGTATTACCATCCATCCTAGACTATCTAACTTTAACATTACTTATCCCCCCAAAAACAACTTCTCACTAGAACACATTTCCTAACTCTACTTACTAAATTACATCTAAAAAAAAATGTTCAATACTTCTAACATCACACAATATCTAAATTTATAAATTTATTAGTATTAACTAACACCCAACCCATATCTTTATCCTATCGACTAACACATATTAAATTAACAATATTCTATGCACATGACATTTTCTACTAACCAGATCTACCCTATACTACTCCCATCCCATCCTACATCTCTCTCTAGCCCAAGTACTACCCTTAACCCCTGCTAGGTGACATCATGGAAGACAGGCGTACTTCCCAAGTGGGTCGCTTTTACCATTCTCACAAGGCACAAGGAGGGAGGTCTGTCTAACATAAGGTCAGAGAAAAGACAAGCTAAATACCCACCAATATATTAGGGTGTTTAAGGCGCCTAGACAAGAGCCAATATCCTCATAGAAAACCATGCCTAGCATTCCCAAGCATGATGAAATGGTGGGATGGGGACCACTCTCCTCCCAAAAAATGAAATCCCTTCTTCCTTTCTTAATCACTAGAAGATGGTCGCCTAGTAAAAGGGAAGAGGTTCATAATTTATTTCAGCATTTAAGTTCCCAAGTACCTCTTTTGTTACATGCCCAAGATAAGGGTGCTTAGGGATGATTAAAGATTTAGTTTATTATTATTATTTATTTGCTTCTTTAATGCCATAGGAAGATGGTGCTTTAGCTCTCACAAGTCTATTTAGGGGTTAAGTGTAACATTTATATTTTAGTATTATTATACATATATTGTTGTTTCTTGATCCCATGGTGATTTGACATATATGTCCCCTAGGCATTTTCTTGCTTTGAATTTGTTCCTAGCCTCATAGGTAGGGGTTTCCATTTAATTAGAGTCCTAGGTATGTTTCTATTGAATAAAATATTACTCTGTAATTTAGAGGAAGATGTTTTCTTACTTTCCATACAAATTCTAGAGAGATAAAATAAGCACCTACAACAAGTTATTTCTTATGCTCTATACATTCTATATCTCCTATTTGAATTTCTTCTTCTATAGTCTAAAGTACCCATCCTAGATTATTGCAATGATACATTAGAGGTTACTGGATATGTTATGATAGTCAAAATCAATGGACTTATTTATTCATTTGCACAATAAACTCAATACAAAGGCACATATAGAAAGCATGATAGAATTCTTAGATGAACAAATAGATTTAATCTAATTTGTAAGCAATGAAATGTGGTAAACCATCTGCTCAAGATCTAACATTTCATTCACATGCAAGGATCCAATACAATGATGCATATACACTTATTATTCAAGAGAGTTGAAATGATAATATCATTCCATGGAACTAATTCTCCTAATATGGCTATTCTTCTATGATAATTAAATTCAATCTTGCATTTTGCATAGAAGTAAAAGAGCTCAATAACTTTAAGATCCAAGATAACTTATCTTCCTACACACAATACATGCTTACTCCAATAATTCTTACAATGCAGAAAAGGTGGTGAAATCTTTATAGTATGACAACATAATGATAATGATATTCACTAAGCACAAATGTTTCACCAAATATCCTTGTCAATGAGAAGCAATAACACTACTTTTGGAATACATTTAAATGCCACAACAAGATGGAGTTTTCTCATAGCCTCAACTCTAATACAACAAAGAATGTCTTCATCTCCTATGCACATGGAAAGACAATAAAAGCTCCAATTTTTCAAGACCACCCAATAAGGACCTAAAAATGAGAGATAAAAATGATGAACCATGGACGCTCACCTCCCAATCTAGATCTCAAGGAGACCACCCCTACGCCAGGGGAAATAAGGCTCAACTGAGACACATTCAAAAAACATCACAAAAATAAGAACTAACATGATCACAACATTTTGCAACACATTTACAACCCCAACCAAGGTTTGCACAATGATTCACAAATAGAATCATAAGCATTGGGTGAAGGTGGGCTTTCAATTAGGAGACTTTCCATATCATACCATATCTACAACAACAATTTTCATGCCCTTTCGGGGCTTTCACAAATCAACAAATTCCATGCCCTTTTGAGGCTTTCACAAAACAAAAAATTCCATGCCCTTTCGAGGCTTTCACAAACTTCCTCCAAAATATACTACCATCAACTATAGTGTCCTTGAAAACCCATACCCATAATCTTTCTTTCTACACCATCATTTTCCTTATCACCCCAAAACAAGATGTGAATGAATATGGCATACAAAGGAGCCCATACTCCAAGGTTCTCAACTATATTTCAAGCCCAACTAACCCCTTCACCCAAGGCTTCTATTCCCTCCCAAGGGTAAGTGAAGCCTTCACACCCATGGACAAATTTCATCATTCAAACAACAAGGAAATCAAGGAAGAAACCCCAAGAAAATTCATGAAAATAATATACACAATCACAACACAACACAACACAAAGATTTCAATGACAATACATGATTCCATAACAATACTCCATACTTGCAAATTTATTAAGCAATGCTAAAACAAAATGGTCATGGTTTTAGGCACCAACCTTGCTCCAAACTAATGGAAATGCTAGTTGATGAAGAGTTCCCTTCGCCTCCCTCAAAACCTAATAGTCTCTAAACTTAGATAGTGGGTGAACAAACCCTATGTTTGGCACAAGCTCCCTAAAGAGACCTCCACATCCATCCTCACCTACCCCTCTTACACCCTTGTACCTTATACCAATAGGAACTTACCCAAGTGGAGGGATGAGGACAAAAGTCATGTGACATTGTGATTTTCGGATTGGCTTGAAAATGACTAATTTAGAGGGTCTCCTAAGTCCCCTAGGCCAACTTATGGTTATATTTAGATTCCCAACCTATACTACTACCATGTAGATAACTTGTTTTCACCAAAATAACACTTGGGAACCACTTTTAGTCTCTCTAAAGTTCCTATCAAATTTAATTTGAATTTCATCATGAAGGTGACTCATCCTAACACTCTCCAAGGTGGGTTAACTTAATTTCATAATGGGATTAAGTTTAGGTTAAGTGACTTCATGCCCAAAATCCTACCTAACATGTCATTTACACACATAACACAGGTGTCAAATGACACACACACATTAAATACTTACACATCACAATGACATGTCACTAATTAACCATGATCTTTAAACTTATAACACCCATACACAATCACATTACGAAATAAACACATTACAACGAGGTTTTGAATCTTCCAAAGATTCACCTTGGCTTTATTGTGTTCACATAGGTTTGAACCTTGTTTCCCCAAATAATTTCCATGGTTCAACTTTCTTACACACTCAACTACAGAAATAACTACAGATAAGTGCAAAATAATCCAACATCGCATAATTTTCATTAACATATACTATTAACTTTCATCTAATCATTTCCATAAAATATCCAAAACATTGAAATATCAAATATATGTATCAACAATTATCTTTCTTAACATAACCAATTATCATTCTAAATAGTATCACAACTCTTTCCAACATAACAATGAAACTCTAAGGTCCTCTTTACTAAATCATGGAAACATATAAAATGGATCTTAGCATATATGCCCTACGTGAAAATTACTAATATGCAGACTTGTTAACTAGTATCCTTCAAATCAAGTTAAGCATAGTGACATTCATATCAATTACCTTTTATCACATTACGAGGGGTTTGTGTGTTAGTTTCTAGGGTTAATTCCTCAAACTGTTAGAATGTTCCCATAATTATGTCATAATAATTTAAAACCAATTTCTGAATATAACCATATGTCTTGTTGTCATTATAACCTACATTCATTATTGTTCTCACTAGGGTGCATGTTAGTTTATCTTTCCTAATTACCTTGTAGATCATACCTTGAATCTACCAGGTTCTCATCTTGAACATATTGAGTCTCGTTTTCATGTGGTTTTATCTTATCAACCTAATGTTATTGAACAGTTTTTACACTTATATTAACCTAAATCTACTGCATTCTCTAATAGGATCTCATAAATCATTATTAGTAAAAAAAATTTCAATCATAACTTAATTAACTCCTAATCATATTTATTTCATCAAGATCTATAATAGGTTACTAGTGTGGGCCTTACAAGCAGCAACACAAATACTAGATGTAACCTGTTCCATCTTTGTTCCACTTTCCTTGATAAGAATTTTGATATTTTGCTCATAGTCTTTAAGTTTATTTGGGATATCTCCCATTTGCACCTCCAATTGGCCGATTTTGGCTTGATCAGTTTCCTGGTTAAGTTACAGAGTTTCCACTTTCTTCTTCACCCCCATCAATTCATTATAAATCCATGAATCAACTTGTAGAATAGCATCAGATTTGAGTTTAGTACAATGCAGGAAGGAAAGCTTGATTTCCCTCTGTGGAGAGTCACTAGTGTCTTCTGCAATCTCATAAGGAGGCGAACCAACATTTTTAATATGTGCCTCCCTTTCCATCTATTCTTCCTCCCTAGTCTCAACAGGGTCCTCATTGTGAACAAGGTCCTCCTTATCTTGTCCCTCAATCTCCCTAGTAGGTGAGGTAGGCTAAACCGTATGATCCTCCTTTCTCATATCAATAGGATTCTCAACTAATTTTTCTTTGTCCTTATCACCTCCACCAGAAATAGTCTGATTGCCCTCATTATCAGAGTTACTCTGTTATGAGTTTCTTTCACTTTTGTTTTCCTCATTCTCTTTCTCATTTTTTCCTTTGGTCTCCGGATACCCTTCCAAATTGGAACTTAAATCCCCAACATACGTACCTTCCTCTTCCTTAGGGGTATCATTCTCAGGGATTTTAGTATTCTCAGACTCAAAATCCTCTTCCACAATTTGTTTTTGAGAATCAGAGGGTTTAAGTTTAAGAACCTCCTCTTTTCCTTTAACATTGTCCTCCTTCTTACTTTTTTTAGAGTGAGAACCCTTATGTTTGTCAATAGAAGGAGTGGAGGCTATGGATTTATTTTTATAGTAACCCTCTATAGAAGTATCAGACATTTGTGCAAAATTAGTTTTCCCTTTTGTTTGTTTGCCTGATCCAATTAGTTTTCCCTTGTCATCCAACAGTCTTGCCTTGCCATGCATGATTCCACCTTCAATCCAATATTGATTAGCTATGCCACACTCAACAAATTATGTTTTAGTCCTTCAACCCAATAGGCATTATCACATACAAGTTCTTTGGTTAATGAGATTCGTCCTCTTCCTTTTATGCAATAAGGTTCATTGTTTCCAAACCTTACACTGCCACCATCATAGTCTTCAAAGTGTTCAAACTTTGTTTTGTCACCAGTCATATGATGTGATCATCCACTTGCTATGATCCATGTATCATTTTTGCTCACATGAGAGATAAGTGCCATCTTATCTTCTTCATCATCATAAGATTCATCTTTCACAACAATGTAAACTATTTCATCTTCACTATTATCAGAATCCTTAGCCATAAAACATGTTTTCTTACCTTTTTCCTTGAATGATTTGAAATCTTTCTTGCCACTACACTTGTGACCTTTCTTCTCATCCTTGTTTTTCTTATTTGGGCACCTAGCTACAATATGACCAATTTCTTCACATGAAAAATAGATTAGGGGAACTTTACCTTTGTATTTTTCTCTACCTCTAGAATATTTCCTTGCAAGTAGAGCTTCAACAACCTCAAGATCATTGTCAGAACTTTCTACTAATTCTTCTTCACTTTCCAGCTGAGTGTCCTTTGTTTTCTTGCCTTTTTCTTTAAGTGAAAGCTTGGCTTCAATGATGATTCAATGTTCTTGGAAGTTGGAACATAATTATCATACTTATCTAACTCAAAGGTTGTCAATCTTCCTACTAGGGTATCCAAAGTTATCTTATGATTTGTCTTACATCTTCTTTCTTGAATTGCAGATACTCTAATTACATAAATGATAAGAAATGTTCTAAGAACTTTACTTACAACTGTTTCCTCCTTGATCTCTCCTCTAGAAGCTTTGATTGCACTAACACTTGCTTTGATCCTTTCCACATATTTGGCAATGTTTTCATCCTCTCTCATTCTCATCTAATCAAATTATCCTCTGAGGCTTTCTACTTTGGCTCTCCTCACATTGTCATCACCACCATAGATATCTTTTAGCTTGTTCCACATAGCAAAGGTAGTTTTGTAGTCTTTGATATCATCAAATTCCTCATAGCTTAGAGCAGATGCAATGTCTATCATTATGGTGTTATGAGTCTACTTCTCAGCAATGTCATTAATAGATAATGTACCAGAAGGAGTTGTGTATTCTTCATCAAGGTATTTCAATCTTGAATCACCAATGGAAGCCAAATGAAGTCTCATGAGACCCTACCATGCTAAAAAATTATCTTTGTTAAGCGTTGGAATTTTTCTCTTGTAAGACATCCTAATCTTTAGCTTAGGTCCTTGAAACCTTTCCTGCAAGCACCAATAGCTCTGATACTAATTGTTGGAAATATAGATGGAGTAATTGGGGGTGGGGGTATGAATCAATTACACAAAACAAATCCACAGATCCCTTAGATGTCTTATAAACTATTTATTGTTGTCACTCAGTAAACATACTTAAAAACTCATAACTCGATAGATGCAGTGCATGTTAACTTTAACAAATCTTAAACATTCACAATGATTAATATGCAAGCATAAAAGAAATAACATGAATACATGAGACACTAGATTTAACTTGAAAACCCAATATGGGAAAAAACACCAAGTAACTAGCTACTGATTTTCACTCTTCTGAAGTGAGCCCTATTAGGAACCAACCCAGTTAAAGGTTACAAAACACACTGTTAGGTGTGACCTTGTTAGAGGATTTAATCACCCTATTAGGAGTGGCCTTGCAAAAGGTATTTTGAACAATTCAATGGAATTGTCACCTTGTTAGAGGATTTACAATTGGTTGTTAAACCAACTCTACTACGAGATTTTGGAATCACTACTACAATGGTAAGAAAGTAACTATAAAATGACCTAAATGAGATGCAACTGAATTTCTGATTATAGATCTCTATTCTGCTTCATACTAGATCCTTCCTGATAAAATATAAATTTTTCTTCTCCTCAAGGATATCTGACCATCCTTAAAATTTGCTCACATTTTCTCCTTCAAACAATCAGTACACTTGCATGCTCACTCATACTCTTAGAATCTCAACTTGACCTTTCATGTATACCATTCAGATTATCAAGTCAGCTCAATTACAAATTACAATCTCCAATAATCATTACCTTAGTAGGTTGGAATCAATACTATAAATAATCAAACTTCATTTCTCAAATTAACAAAATCCTTCATTGGCCAACCCTACTCGGTAAACACTGATCCTAAAATGATTTCCTATGTTGACCAATAGAAGCTTGGTTAACACTGCAAACCTACAAAATCCTTTGGAAGCCAAGTGAACTCACTAGACACTAACTTTCCTTCATTAACCATGAGAGCTTGGTTAAGACTACTTCTTGCCATGTTTTCCTTCGATGCCCAAGTGAGCTCGGTAAATACTGTCTATGCAGAGTAATTTCGAGGAATGCTTAGTAGACACAGAAAATTGCCTTGTCAACCAACTGAGCTCGGTAAGCACTCACTGCCAACTGATATGACATTTGTGTAACATCAAAGACAACACATAATTAGACAATTTTATCCAATAGATGTGACATCTTGCATAGTTGAGAGCTGATGCCTAACTCACATGTGGACCTACTTTAAGTGTGCATGATCTTTTGATGTCCTTTGCTTGGGTTTTGGTTTAATCTTCCAAGACTAGACCTATAATGTAATTAAGTATTTGATTAGCCAACTTGTGGCTTAGCTGGCTATATAAGAAGCTTGGTTAGATGTAGGAAGTAGATTCAAATAGAATATTTTAGAACTAGAAGGAAGATGCGAGACTATAATCTAAATTGTAATTCTTATTCTATATAAGGCTACAACTTTGAAGGCGTCACAGTTGGGCACATTTTTTTTTATATGTGAGTTTAAATAATTACACTTGTTAAATTGTTGCATATAGCCTCATGTTTCTTGTTGATTAATTGAGTAAGATTCCATGTGTAAATCTTAGCAAGGGTAGCTTGAGGTTTTCTCCTTGAGATATCTTTTCCTTGCATCAGGTGGTATCAAAGCTCGAGTTCTTTCCTTGAGGCTTGGATCATGGAGAAACTTATTGGATTTGGTTGTAGGGTGGAAAATCTAAATTATGACCTATAACTTGCAGAAGGTTACAATCTTGTAGGAATTACTGTTAAGATGGTTCGTGGTAGATGAAATGCAAATAATGCTATAATGGACATATTAAGGCAAATTGTCGTAAGACTTGAAGATATTGAGACGGGATAGAGAAGAGGCATACATCTTGAAGATATTAGTGATTATCAAGAAGCAACACTAGATCATAATCCTAAACCCAAGGTTGAACAAGATGAAGAAAGGATTTTGAGAGTTTTGTCTAGGGCGAATGCCAGACCCATTGTTGAAGTTGCTTGATATGATGAAAGACTTGAGACTATTGTAGTATTGGATTGGATCTCTGAGATGGATAAATATTTTAAGTATGAACATACTCCTAATAAAATGAAGGTTAAGATAGCAATCACAAAGTTGAAGGGTCATGCTTCACTTTGGTGGGATCATTTGCAAACTAAAAGACATAAGAGAGGAAAACAAAAGATCAAGACTATTGGAAATATAAGAGGAGTAATTGAGAGGGGATGGGTGAATCAGTTACCCCAAAAACAAATCCAAGATCCCTTAAGATGTTAATACAATACAAAAGAAAAACTCTGCTGAAATTGAAATGTTGTTGTAACTCAGTTAACACAGGAACACTCAGTTTACACTAAGAATTACTATCACTCAGTAAACTCTGAAATAATCACTTGTTAAGATGTTTGGTGCATTTAACCTTAATTAAATTAGTTGTAGAATCTTAAAGAAAATAACATGCACACAAGAGACACCAAGATTTAATGTGGAAACCCAATTCAGAAAAACCACAAATTGCAACTAGTTATTATTTTTCACTCTTCTGAAGTGATCCCTGTTAGGAGCCAACCCTGTTAAAGGTTACAAAACACATGGTTAGGTGTGAACCTGTTAAATGATTTAATTCACCTTGTTAGGAGTGGCCTTGTTAGAGGTCTTCAAACACTTTAATCTAGAAATGCCACCTTGTTAGAGGATTTGGAAAATAATTGTTAGGCTAACTCTGTTAGGAGATTTGATTCACCACTACAATTATTAGAGAGTAACAATGACATGACCTGATTGATGATGCAATTGTATTTTCTAATTTTAGATCCATGTTCTAGCTTGAATAGTTGATCCTCCTTGATTAGAATGTTCTTTTCAGCTTGATCAACTTGGATACTCTAATATCCTTCCAATTTGCTTCCTTAATTTATCTTTTTTAATCCCATACTTCTTACAATTCAATTGTCAGCTTGACCTTATATTTATATGATTTACCTTGTCAAGTAAGCTTGAATACACTTTTAAACTATTAATTCATCCCTTGAGTCAACTAGAACCAAGCAACAAAATTATCAGATCCAATATTCTAATATGGAAAAATCCTTCGTTAGCCGACCCAACTCGGTCAACACTAACTTAGAAAAGACTTTCCTTCAAATTTCCTTTGGTAACTGAGTGAGCTTAGTTAACACTAGTTCCATGCCAACTTCCTTTAGTAACTAACTGAACTTAGTTAACACTAGTTCTGTGATGTCTTTCCTAGAATGCTCAACATACACAAGAAACTTCCTTCAATGCCCAAGTGAGCTCTGATGACATTGATTGCTCAGTAAAGGCTTGAAACTTGTGTAACATCAAAGACAACATAAAATTAAATAATTGTATTCAACAATCTCCCTCTTTGGCATTGATCATAGCACAACATGTCATGGTACAATTTTTTTTTGAGAAAAATAGAAGTAAGGATAATATCCTTAGTATTATTTTAATTCTCATTCATGAGAACTCCCTCTATTAGTGTGAACTCCCTCTAACATCAATCTCTCTGATTTCTCTTATTACAATGACTGCAATTTCTCCCTCTGACAACAAACTCTCCTCTTTGACATCTAACTCAAAATTATGACTGCAATTTCTCCCTCTGACAACAAACTCTCCTCTTTGACATCTAACTCAAAATTTATGAATTTTGATATGACAAACTCCCCCTCTTTACTGATGCAAAATTTTATCTTATATGAAAAACTTTCCCTCTTTGACATCTCATGCCAAAGAAAATAATCGATGCAGTCTCCATGTACCCGATGTACTGATTCCTATACAATTTGCTTTGTCAATGCTGCATCAACTTGTCTAATCTTCAAAGTGCTTGATTGATGCATCACTAAATCTGATTAGCAAGCATTAGATAGGGGGATGACCCCTCACTTACCTCTTAGATACAAAAATACATCCTTAGGTAATGGCTTGGTGAATATGTCTGCAATCTATTCTTTTTTATTTACATATTCCAATCTCACCTCCTTGTCTTGCACCAATTCTCTCAAGAAATGATATTTTATTATAATGTTTTTGGTCTTGGTATGCATCACTAGATTTTTGGATATGCTGATTGCATTGGCAATGACCCATAAATTTCTGCTAAAGATCCTGATTTGCAGTCTTGCTCTTGCAAACATTGGTTGTATGACCTATCTTACCACAATTATGACAATTAGGTTTAGAGTTCTTACCATTGACATTCCTTTGTTCACCACTTTTATATGATTCTCCTTCTTCGATACTAGTGTAGCTCAATCTAGTAGTATCGTTGTTGGATCTAGGAGATCTCATCCATTGCTCAAAATATTTGATGGCTTCACCAGGTCTATTGAAACTTTCAAAAATTCTCTCTCTTTTTATATCATTCCTTAGTTGTTCATTCTGTAACTTCAATGTTGTGATCTCAATATCTTTTCCATTCAATTCATGATTGGCAATCATAATTTGATTCAATGTTTCCAGTTACATGTGAGAAATCCTATTCATATCTAATGTCTTCTCTTCCTGTCTATTGGTCAGTATTCTTTTGTCATCTTCAATCATGACTTTGTCTTTTTCAGTTTTCTTTTTTTGCTCGGTCACCTCACATAGCAATACTAATTTCTTGTTCTCCCTTGAGATTTTTGACCTCTTTAGTTAGGGCTCCATTCTTTTCCATCAGATCTGTAATTGTTGCATCAAATTCACTTGTGTTTCCATCTGAAAATAATCTAGTAGTGTCAATCTCTTGGTAACGTGTGTCATTCTTTTCAATAGCTATCTCTTGCCTTCTTTTCAATGAATGCTTCAACTCATCTCTTGCTTCATTTACCTGATGTACGGAAAGTTTTATTTCAATCTTCTAGTTCTCAATAATCTTTCCCAACTTGTAGACTTCCATCTTCAATATCTTTCCTCAAAGCTACAAAGCCTTACTTTCTAGAGAACTAGGTTCTGATACTAATTGTTGGAAATACAATAGGGAAATAAAATCTAAGGGAGTGGGGGGTGAAAAAATCCTTCAAAAAATTAACCATAAATTTATTCACCACACAAACATCTTACGATTTGCATGTAAACTGAAATAGCTAGCTAAATATGTTCATTCTCAGTATGAAAGAAAATGACATTCAACACATGTATGACACAAGATATTAGAAACCCTCCAATGAGAAGGTAAAAGTGGGGTGGGGATGACACCCATAAATCTCCACCATTGTAGTAATAAAGTGTATCTAATGAAGGTTACAATGTGTGATCATGAAACATGATCTACCCTGTGAAAGGTCTGCCATGTTAAAGGCTTGCAAGATTGTTAGATCTTACCCTATTAAAAGATTTCAACACCCTGTTAGAAGTGTGCCTGGTAAAAGAACTTTAACTTAAAATGAAATAAGCATCCTATTAAAGGATTTACAACAACTTGTTAGAACTACTCTGTAAAGAGATTTAACTGATTCACCTATTAAAATGTCTTAGCAATGATCATGTGGTTAGCACTCTGTAGCTAAATAATGTATCACCTATTTTCATGTATCATTGATCCTTTTGATCAGATGTATGCATATTTTCCTCTAACCCCTTTTCTCTATTCTCCTCTAACTAATTCTACAATATATCTCAATTCACAATACCTTAGTCATCATGAATGCTCTATTAGCATATGCAAACTTCTTTCTTTTCACCTTCTACATTCATAAAAAGATTTAAGGATTTTCCTTCTTAAGAAGACTTAGGTGACTTAGGGTTAGGTATGAATCAATGATTGTGATTCACCCATATTGTCGCTTAATCCTTCCCTTTTTCTAATTGGTTGCATGTAACACATAGGGATTCTCAATACAGATTCATCCTTATCATCTAGGATCATGAAACAATAAAAAGTTAGCTCCAAAATGATTTACATAGTAGTTTGTGTCATTACAAACAAATATATCAAAACAATATTACTTGGCATTTGAAGTGTCTGATGCTCGACATTCACTGTCTCTTTAGTGTTGTAACTCAACCTTTGAATGAATCGACATCCATTGATCACTCGACATCTGAATAACTCAGACCTTACTATTTTCTCGACACTTGAGTGACTTGACACTTACTAGATACTTGATAGATATTGAATATCTCTCACTCGACATATACTATCTGATAACTTATGCTCGACATGTATTACTTGGTCAACATGAACTAAGTAGATGACTTAAGTATATTGTCACTCATATGTCAAAACTAATATGAGATTAACATGAGTCCTACTATCTACAACTCGGGTCCATTAAATGACTCAGTTTACACTGGCTAAAACTTGGGTCCTTCAGGCTATGACTTGGGTTGCACTGGTTGCAACTCAGGTTGAATTAGGGATTTTGGGGACTTGGGTGGTAAAGATTGTTGATTTGTTTGAACTTTAGGTAAAGTGTTAGGTTCATAGTAAACAAAGTTTCTATAGTTTTCAGGTTCTTTTATGCTTTGTTCTTCACACTCTTCTCCAAATTCATCAATCTTTACATGTGCACTTTCTATAACTTTGTGAGTAGATAGATTCAAACATTTGTATGATTTTCTCTTATTGGATTACCCTAGGAATACGCCTTCATTGCTTTTCACATCAAATATTTCTTTTCTTGACTCCTTCAAGATATAAAATTTTCTTCCAAATACTTTGAAATAATAAACATTAGGTTTATAGCCATACCATAATTCATAAGGTGTTTGATTTGAGTCCTTTATCTAAACTAGGTTCAAGGTATGAAATGTTTTATTGATTGCTTCCTTTTAGTGTTTGATGGCAACATTCTTTTTCTACCAAAGTGTCCTTACACAACCCATAATTGATCTATTCCTTCTCTTTTCTATGTCATTCTACTGATGTGTACTAGGTGCAGATACATATCTTTTGATTCCTCTTTCATTAAAAAATTTATTGAATTCATTTGAGATGAATTCACCTCTATTTGACCTTAGACACTTTAGTTTCTTTCATGTTTCTTTCTCAACTCTATCAAAATACCACTTGAACTTTTGAAAAGCTTTAGATTTATCCTTTAAATACATAACTGCCATCATCCTAGAATAATCATCAACAAACAAAATAAAATACTTGTCTCCATAGTAGCTTTGTATGCCAATAGGTCCACAAAGGTTTGTATGAACCAAATCCAAAACTTCTTCAGAATGATAATTCTTGCTTTTGAAACTTGTCTTTCCCATCTTTCCAATTTGAAAATTTTAGGACATGCCCATATCAGGTTCCTTTAGGCTTGGAATGTCTCTAACCCTTTTATTCTTGCTTATGTTGAACACATTATCAAAATTCACATGACACGACCTTTTATGCCATAACCAAATTTCTTCTACTTGGGCTATGAAACATGAATTTTTAGTTAGATTTAGATAGAATAGATTACCTCTTGTTTGATTACTAGTCCCAACTAGAATTCCTTTTCCATCCAACAACTTGGCTTTCCTATTCATGAATTCTACCTTGAATCCAATGTTATTCAATTGTGCCACACTAAGTAGATTATGTTTTAGTCCTTCAACCCAATAAACATTGTCACATCTAAGTTCATTGGTTAGTGCAATACAACCCTTTCCTTTCACATAACAAGGTTCATCATTTCCAAATCTAACACTCCCACCATCATAATGTTCGAAGTGCTCAAATTTAAATTTATCACTGGTCATGTAGTGAGATAAACCACTATCTATGATCCATGTATCATTCTGACTAACATGAGAAATGAGGTTCATCTCATCATTCTCATCATCTAATTCATCCTTAATAGAAATGTAAACCATTTCATCTTCATCACTACTGTCAGAATCTTTAGCCATGTAACAAGATTTCTTACCTTTATCTTTGTAGTCTTTGTAGCTTTTCAAATATTTCTTGCCTTTGTACTTGTCATGCTTCTTTTCTTCTTTTCCTTCTTTGTTTGGATACCTTGTAGCAATGTGACCAACTTCTTCACAAGAAAAGTAGATCAAAGGAATATTTCCTTTGTACTTTCCTTTGCCTATGGGAAATCTTCTTGCAAGAAATGCTTCAATGACTTCAAGAACATCATCAAAACCATCTTCATCTTCACTGTCAGACTTCTTGCTTTTAGATTTTGAAAATTTCTTTTTGAATGATAGTTTGGCTTGAAATATAGACTCAATGTTACTAGAGTTAGGAACATAATGATCAAAGTCATCTAACTCAAAGGATGTGAACCTTCCCACTAGTGCATCCAAAGTTCTATCATTCTTAGGATCACATCTCATTTCTTGAATAACTGACACTCTAATTGCATAAACAAGAAGAAGAGTTCGGAGTACTTTGTCAACCATTGTTACATCATCAATTTTTTCACCAGAGGCTCTGATTGCACTCACACTAGATTTGATTCTTTCACTGTATTATGCATTTTTCTCTTCTTTATTTGATCAAACTGGTCTCTAAGACTTTTTGTCTTACCTCTCTTCACATTTTCATCACCTCCATAGATATATTTTCTTGTTCCACATTTCATGAGTAGTAGCACAATCTTTGACTTCATCAAATTCAACATAATTGAGAGTGGAAGCAATGTAAATCAACTTTATGTTATGATTCTTCTTTTCCACAATTTGATCCACAGTCAAAGTTCTAGTACATGCCACATATTTGTTCTCTAAATATTTCAAGCATGTGTCACCAATGGTTTCCAAATGGAGCTTCATGAGTTCCTACCATGCTTGGAATTTATCTACATTCAGTTTGGGAATCTCCCTTCTATAAGACATCTTGATCTTTAGCTTAGGTCTTTGAAACCTTCTCTAGAAGCACCAAAAGCTCTAATACCAATTGTTGGAAATATAAGAGGAGTAGCTGAGGGGGGAGGGGTGAATTAGTTACCAAAAAAAACAAATCTGAGATCCCTTAAGATGTTAATACAATACATAACCAAAACTCTGGTGAAACTAAAATGATGTTATAACTTGGTTAACACATGAACACACACTTAGTTTACACTAAGAATTATTGTCACTTAGTAAATACTGAAACAATCACTTCTTAAGATATTTAGTAAGTTTGACCTTAATTAAATTAGTTGCAGAATCATAAAGCAAATAACATGAACACACGAGACACCAAGATTTAACATGGAAACCCAATTTGGAAAAACCACCAATTCCAACTAGTTACTATTTTTCACTCTTCTGAAGTGAGCCCTATTAGGAGCCAACCCTATTAAAGGTTACAAAACACACTGTTAGGTGTGACCCTATTAAAGGAATTAGTTCACCCTGTTAGGATTGGCCTTATTAGAGGTCTTCAGACACTTCAATCTAGAAATTTTACATTGTTAGAGGATTTGGAAAATAGTTGTTAGGCTAACTCTATTAAGACATTTGATTCACTGATACAATTATTAGAGAGTAACAATGACTTGACCTAATTGTTAATGCAACTATCTCTGCTGATTTTAGATCTATGTTCTGGCTTGAATACTTGATCATCCTTGATTAGAATGTTCTTTGTAGCTTAGTCAACTTGGATACTCTGATATCCTTCCAATTCACTTCCTTAATTTATCATTTTCAAATCCATGCTTCTTATAGTTCAATCCTCAGCTTGACCTTATATTTATATGATTTACCTTGTCAAGTTGGCTTGAATACACTTTTAAACAAATAATATTCATCCCTTGAGTCGACTAGAAATAATCAACAAAACTATAAGATCCAATATGATGATACAAAAAAAATCCTTCGTTAACCAACCCAACTCGATCAACACTAACTCAGAAAAGATTTGCCTTTAGACTTCTTTTGGTAACCAAGTGAGCTTGGTTAATACTAGTTCCATGCTAACCTACTTTGGTAACCAAGTGAACTTGGTTAACAATGTTTATGTGTTGTCTTTTCTGGAATTCTCGACATACACAAGAAACTTCCTTCAATGCTCGAGTGAGCTTAGTTGACATTGATTTCTTGGTAAAGTCTTGACAATTGTGTAATATCAAAAAAAACATATAATTAAAATTTTATTCAACACAAGAAATGGGGGAAAATGATTGGGAAAATGAAGAAGAAGTTTCTCCCTGTGGATTACCAAGTCAACTTGTTGAGGAAAATGTTGAATTTGAGACAAAAAGAGATAAGTGTCAAGGAATATACTGAGGAATTATAAAAGTTGGATATTAGATCTAGACATGTGGATGATGAAGTTGAGAAAGTGGCTACATACCTGAATAGTTTGTAGACATCAATTCAAGATGAGATTAGTTATGTTAAGATGGACAATGTGGAAGAAGCATATTAGTATGCGTTGAAGGCTAAAGAAAGATTGGCAAAGAAACATGATCAAAGAAAAAGAGCTCAAGGTGGAAGATTTTAAAGAAATAGAGGTGAAACCTATGGAGAAACTAGTAGATTCAAAGTGCTAGAGAAAAGAAAATTTAATTGGAAAGATGAAAATGTTGTTAATAAAGGTAACTACACTAGAGGTATCTATATTGGTTACTCTAGGAATAGTGATAATGGTAAGAGCAATAAAGGGTCTTGGTTTAAAGGTATTTGTTATAAATGTGGTGAAGTACATTGGGCTTTTGAATGTACTAATTCTAGTAAAAAGGTTGGAGGAAGTGGCAAATTTTTTTTTTATCTATTGAAGAACTTGATGAAACACTAAATAAACCTAAAAATTATGAGAATCTAATTATAAGAAGACTCTTGTGAAATGAGAAATCATATGAAGGATCTATTTTGAGGAGAAGTTTGTTTAAAACCAAATGTAAAATTGATGGAAAATGTTGCAAAGTGATCATTAACAATGGTAGTTCAGATAATCTGGCTTTTGAGGAACTGGTACACAAGCTGAAGTTGCAAAGGTTGAGACATCCGAACCCTTATCTATTTCTTTGATTCAGGATGAGCATAAATTGTTTGTAAGTGAACAATGCCTTGTAAAATTTAAAATTGGGAATTACTATGAGTCTTGTGTGATATTATGCCTATAGATTGTTGTCATATTGTCAATATGATAGACAAGCACAACATGATGGTAAATTTAATTAGTATACCATTTGGGCAAATGGAAATAAGCATATTTTTTTATATTTGATAGAGAAATTTTATGAGAACTATTGTACTATAGTAAGGGTTTGTATGGTAGATGGAAATCAATTTATTAAAGATATGAAGAAACATAACATTTTATTTTCCTTGATTCCTAAAAAGACTAAAAAACAAGATGGATTTGAGCATGCAGCTGAGATAAAATCTTTATTAGACAAATTTTGAGATGTTATTTCTAAGGATGTACCTGGTGGATTTCCTCCTATGAGAAGTATTAGTGACTATATGGATTTGATATCTAGAGCTTGTTTATCAAATAAGGCACCACATAGACCAAGCCTTGTAGATAATGCTAAATTGAATAGACAAGTGCAATAATTGCTTGATAGCGGATTGATAAGAGAAATTTTGAGTCATTATGCGGTACTTATTGTGTTGGCACATAAGAATAATGGAGAGTGGAGAATGTGCATTGATTCCAAAGCCATAAACAAGATCACAGTAAAATATAGGTTTCCTTTTCCTAGGATTGATGACATTATGGATTGTTTGAAGGGAGCTAGATACTTTACCAAAATTAATTTGAAAAGTGGATATCATCAGATAAAAATCAGAGAAGGAGATGAATGGAAAACCATTTCTAAGACTAATGAAGGTTTGTATGAATGGTTGGTTATGCCTTTTGGTTTGATTAATGCACCTAGCACTTTCATGAGACTGATGAATGAAGTTTTGAAAAGATTCTTGGGAAAATTTATGATTGTATAACTTGATGACATATTAATTTTCAATAAGACTAAAGAGGAACATCTTGAGCATATTACACAAGTGTTACAGAGGTTAAAAGGGGAGAATTTATCGATTAACTTGAAGAAATGTTTTTTTTTTATGAAAGAGGAGCTAGTGTATCTTGGTTTTTAGATCTCGTCGTAAGGATTAAAGATGGATCCTGAGAAGGTAAATGATATATTTGAATGACCTACACTTGTAAGTGTTGGAGAAGTTAGATCATTTCATGGGTTGTGAAGTTTTTATATAAAGTTTATCAGAAATTTCAATTCAGTGTGTAATGCTATGACATAAACCATGAGAGGAGAATAAAGAGATTTCAAGTGGATACAAGGAGCCAATTAAAGTTTTGAAGCATTATTACAAAAGATTTTAGAGTTACCTTTTTGCTTTGCTAGATTACATTGAGGTTTTCCAAGTAGACTGTGATGCTAGTGGGAATGCAATTGGAGTTTTTTTGAGTCAAGAAGGATTACTTGTAGCTTTCTTTACTAAGAAATTGAATGATGCTATAAGGAAACACTCAGTTTATGATCATGAATTATATGCTATTGTTCAATCTTTAAAGAAGTGGAGACATTATTTGACACCTAAGGAATTTGTCTTGTATATAGATCATAAAGCTCTGTAGTGTATTGAAAGTTAGAACAAACTAAAATAGAGACATATGAAGTGGGTTGAATATTTTTAGAATTTCACCTTTGTGTTGAAACATATAAGTGGATGATAAAAAAAAGTCATTGTTGTTTTGAGTAGAAGGAGTTTGCTAATAGAAATGAAGGTAGAAGTGCTTGGTTTTGATAAATTAAAGACTCTATATGAAAATGACCTATATTATATAGAACCTAGGAAAGCTTGTAAGTATCATTTGACAACTGAACAAGATAAGTGGGTTGACTATTTCATTTAGGATGACATGTTGTTCAAGGGAATTCAACTTTACATAGCTAGAGCATTTATGAGTAACATCATTAAAGAAAATCATAGCAGTGGATGTGTTGGACATTTCAAAATTGATAAGACACTAAAGTTGATTGCTAAAAGATACTATTAGCCTCAGTTGTAAGGATGTTCATAAATTTGTGAGAAGTTGTGGAGTTTGTCAAGTAGCCAAAGGAAATAGTCAGAATTAGGGATTTTATTCACCTTTTGCTACTCTTAATAGACCTTGGAAAGATATAAGCATGGATATCATACTTGTATTAGCTAGAACTCAAAGAGGTTTTGATTCTATATTTGTGGTAGTGGATTTTTTTTCTAAAATGATACATTTCATACCTTGCAAGAAAACATCTGATGTTGTATATAGAGTAGAACTATTTTTCAAAGAAATAGTGAGGTTGCGTGGATTTTTTAAGACAATTATTTTAGATAGAAACACTAAGTTCACTGGATACTTTTGGAAGATACTTTGGAAGAAGTTGGATATCAAGTTTAAGTTTAGTTCTAGATTTCACCCTCAAATTGATGGACAAACTAAAGTTATAAATAGAAGTCTAAGTAATTTGTTGAGATGTTTGGTTGGAAGTAAGCCCACAATTTGGGACTTGGTCTTGATACAAGATGAATTCATATACAACAACTTTGTAAATAAAAGTAAAAAGAATACACCTTTTGAGATCATAAATGGATTACACCATAGATGAACTAAAAAACTGAGAAACTTGAGTAAGGAAGAAAAGTGTAGTTCTGATGTTGAAGAATTTGTGAGTTTCACAAAGGACTTGCATGATGATGTAAGAGATAATTTGCAGAACAATAATTAGGAATACAAATAGTGAGATAATCAAAGGAGAAGACATACATCTTTCAATGAAGGTGATAAAGTTGGTTTATTTGAAGAAAAATGGATTTCCAGTAGGAACATACAATAAATTGAAGATGAAGAAGTTTGGGCCTTGTAAAATTATGAAAAAGTTTGATAGTGGAAATGCTTTTGAAGTTGAGTTGCCAGAAGATATGGATATTTCACCCATATTCAACATTTATGATATCTTTGAGCATTATGAGCCTTAAAGTGTGTTAATTGATAACCCATATTATCCAAGGAAAAAGGAGAATGGCATTGAACAAATCTTGAACACAAAATAAATAGAAGCACTAGAGGAAATGATTACAGGGATTACCTAGTTTAGTGGAAAGGAAAACCAGTTGAAGACAATTTATGGATATCACAAGATGAACTATATCTTTATGATTTAGGGTAGAACACATGTCAACCCTGATGTGGATGTTAGTTCTCTTCTTACCCTAAGTGTTTGATGCAGGAGCATCTTGGGTATATAAGAAATCTTGCATCGACCAAAACAATATTTCTTGTTTTTTTTAGTTGTTTGCTATTCACAATGTAGCCATTTTTGCTTTTGGTTTTAGTTTGTGCTAGTTGACATAATGTTGAGGATATTTCCTAGATCCTTGTCCTATGTGTGTGCATTATGATATTGCATATTCTACAAGTTCTATATTGGGTTTTGCAGTCTTTATTTCTTGTATTTTTCATCCATCGAGGCATGATGTTTCTATTAGTTTAGTTTCTAGTGATGATACAACATCTTGCGTAGTTGGGAGCCAACTCTTACCTCTCGTGTGGACCTATCTTTAGGTGTATGTGATCTTGTGTTATTCTTTTCTTGGGTTTTGGTTTACTCTTCCAAGACTAGACCTATAATGTAATTAAATTCTTGACTAGCTAACTTGTGGCTTAGTTGGCTATATAAGAGGCTTAGCTAGATGTAGTAAGGTAGATTCAGATTGTGTATCTTAGATCTAGAAGGTAGAAGATGTGAGCTTGGACTCTGAATTGTAATTCTTATTCTGTATAAGGCTACAACCTAGAAGGCCTTCATAACCAGACATGTTGTTTTATATGCAAAGTTAAATAATTACACTTGTTAAATGGTTGCATATAGCCTCATGTTTCTTGTTGATTCTTTGAGTAAGCTTTTGTGTGTAACCCATAGCAAGGGTAGCTTAAGATTTTCTCCTTGAGATACTTTACCCTTGCATCAAACCTCATATCTTAAGGGGTCAGAAAACATAACTCTTGGAACAACTGCTTCTATACAAGTCTTGTTAGTCTATACCATGAACATATTTCTTCCTTATACTTCTTTATAACTGATTTTGGTATTCTTACTATTTTCTTCATCTTATATTGGAAAGTTCTTATCAAGTTATTTATATTCATAATCATATAGTCTTATTATATTTTTGTGTAGTAATGGCTCATTAATTCCATTGTGCATTTGTCTAATTTCCACTCTGATTGAGGCATATTAGGGAATCTTTTCATGATATAAAAGAATTAGTAGGTTATCAAAGATTCAAATCTAAAAGTGGCATACTTATTCTTCTTTATCCTCTCAAGGTTATCAAAGAGTTTTCGTTAAATCTCAACTAGGGTTACGGTAAGCGTTAGGCATTTGAAGGCCTTCCTATTTAGGTTATGAGATAGTTCAATGGTCGTGACTTCTAGTATTTTATAGGTTACAAAGATTTGGTAACTTATTTGTAACTTCTACCATTTTTATAGGTTACAACACTGGTGAATTCTTAATTGACACTATTTTAATGAGCAGCTTGTATTAGAGAGTAATCCTTGGTTATAGTTTCAAGATTTAAAAAAAGTTTTGATTGGAGCTTATGTATTAATACGAATATACTACTGAACATAAGGGGAATGCATAAAAGATGTGTCAACTTTCCAAGTTGCTTTCTCAGCCTCCTTTTACTTGGAAGTTCCTAGGGCTATACATGTACATCATTGCCAATTTCATGGTTGAGGTTTGATAATTAGGGACTTTGGAATTAGACAGTGGTCTTTTTTTCCAATAAAAATACTTATGTAATTATGTGATGTAGATAGAAGTTAAATATTGGTTCTTGTTACCAAGATTTCTTTTAGCTAGATGTAATAAGTAGAAGTTGGGTTTAAAGTGGATGTGAATGCATCTCATATACAATGTCTATAATTAAGAATTCAAAACCTTTTTGAGAATTTAAATCCATTGATATAGTGCTAAGAAATACATGACCAAATACAACACATTAATCCAGTTCTCATCACATTTTGATTTTTGTGCAACCCAACAAGTATAAGTTATCTATATTGTCTTGGGAACTAGATCTTTTAAAATAGACTAATAAGATCAAATATTCACCTAAGTATGTCTTCTGCTTCTCTCTATGATATTATTTTTACAATTGTCATTTAGTTTTCTTTCAAATCTTAAATCTATATTTATTTCTTTCCAATACCAACTTTATTTACTAAGCAATTTGAATTTGATTAATCAATTATTATGGTATGGTTTAGTTTCCAATGTACAAATAACTGCTCATGTTATTTGCAATTATTTTCAATAATATTTTTATAGTGACATATGGAAATCTAAACCGTTGACTTTCTATGCATGTAAAACCACAAAAATGTACATTCTTATTTTTTGATAATCTTTGATGGTTCTTGTAATCATTATAAAATTGGGTGGATATTGACTGCCTATTAACCTTCCAAATCTTATGTTGCTATTGGATCAAAGCACTCAAACAAATCTTTTAAACCTTTTTGGTCAGTATTTGGGATGTCGAGAAAATATATAAGAGAAACAAAAAGACCAAACTATATTGCATATTACAAATCCATGCAAATAGTCGGGTAAACCAAAGATTTCAAGACATTTCTTTATTTATAGGATAAAAAAGATGGGGAAATCAATTGGTTGATGCTAAGACACAACTTAAACATGCATTTACGTCCATTTGACTACTAGAGAAAGAACATTATTCATTTGAACTAATAGTTCTAGCTATTCCATGATTGTTGGGAAGCCTTTAACTCAAACTTGATGGTCATTAAGTATGACTGAATCATATTAACTAGTTATAAATTATGGTGTTATAGTTTGATTCATATGGTCCTATGTTAGAAACTAAAGTCTATCAAGATAACTAAGAGGTGGGGGGCGGTAAATCAATTATTAGATTAATATAACTTTTATCAACCTTATTAAACCTTAAGCATGAGAACACTATAATCAACAACCGTAAGAAGATACATATACACAAAAACACTAGATATGTTAACTAGGGAAACCCTTGATCAGAGGGAAAATCCCATTGGGGATGGCACCCACAAGATGATGTACTAATATAAAAGTTCCTTGTAAGAGGATGGAATCTGTTAGGAGCCAATGATACATTCAATACATATCAGTCCCTCTTAGGAGAATTTGAATCCTTGTTAGGAGATTTCAACCCTTTTACGAGTTGTAGAATATAGATGTAACCACTGTCCAAATAACTTTAGAGGCAAGAGCACCGAACTCACTATCCAACTAGTCTCTATATTATTCCTTGCAAAATAATAAAAATGGAACTTATCTTTGCAACTTGAACTCTTTCTCTGTCCTCTTACTATACCAATACCACACCAAATACCTTCTTAGATCTCAATACCATATTTTCAAACTCACAATACACTGATCCCTTTGATCGCTTACACACATTTACCAACTTCACATATCACTTGCACAATTACACAAATCCACATTATACACACACACCACAAGGAAAATAACCTTCCTATATACCATATCCTCAAAATAATTTACTGACTCAGCCTTGAGACTTTCCCAATTAATTACAATAGGACCTCATTAAGATACTACAATTCATTACATCTTTTCACAATTCAAAACATTGTCAGCTCATAGTAAATCAACTTCTCACATGTGTGACCTCAAATGTCACACACTTATTCACATCATCATCAGGCTATCTCCTACCATTGTCTAACTTTGTTCATCACAATTCTATTCCTATTAAGAGATACAATCCAAACATCATAAACTTATTTTCAGGTAGTCTATCTATACATTATCCTCTATATATCTTGAATAACCCTCACATGTCTTCAACTCTCTGCATACACACTTGTCCACATCATCAGGATACATTATAGAACATATCCTTAACTATACTTGACCTCATCATCAATACACAGTCTGTACAACCTCGTTCTCTATCTTCTACTCTGCCAGTCTTTACAAAAACAATACTATGTTGACATCAATGAAAAATATAGTCATGAATGCAACATGTCAATCATGCTAAAAATATCTCCAACTATTCTAGCAATGCTTACGATACTCCCCCAAAGAAATGCCATCAATATTTATTCTAACAATCCCCCTTTGGCATTGATGGCAACATAGATAAAACATATCTAAGTTCCAAGAATACTAAATCCAACTCTGTTGTTGTTGTTGTTGTTTTCTTCTTTTCAAATTCTCTTCATCAATCAAATCTAAAACTCACAGGGACAACTCTCCATCTGTGCTTCCTCATTCTTACATAGATGGCATCAATTATTCACACTTCTCCCCCATTGATATACTTCCCCATTGACATCAATATCTCATGAAAAATACTCCCTCATTGATTCTCTCCGTCATATACATCTCCCACATACTATTAGAAAATGTTTTCATACAATTTCTCCCCTATTGACATCAATTAAAAAGGCATCATTATGCCAATCATATTCTTAAATTCTTCAACTAGCTCAAGTATTCAAAGACACTATTTCACACTAGCTACCAGGAGTCCTTAGTGACTCTTCTCAATCACAGGTACTCCCCATATAAGAAGCATCAATATTTAGTCTAGATAAACAATATTGCTCTGTACTACTAGACTGATGCACTCAACAATAGTAGTGTTTATTTGATTAAAACATCTATAATATTTTCCTTTCAATGAATAACCAAGTAACATACCTTCATCATTTCTTGCATCAAACTTACCAATGTCATCATCCCTCTTGATATAACATTCACTTCCAAAAATTCTAAAATATTTCACTGATGGTGGATGTCCAAACCAAAGTTAATAAGGTGTCTTGTTCGTACCTTTTCTTAGATGTACTTTGTTCATTGTGTATACTATTATGTTGACTGTTTCTCTCCAAAATTTCGTTGATACATCATGGCTCTAGCTACTTCTATTACAGACCTATTTCTTCTTTTAGCAATTTCATTTTACTCAGGAGTCTTAGGTTTTGATAGTTGTCTCTTAATGCCATTCACTTAACAAAAGGTTTTAAACTCATTCAAGGTAAATTCTCCACCTCTATCCAGTCTTAACATTTAATCTTCACTCCAGACTTGTTCTCAACTCTATTTTAAAAAAACTTAAACTTCTCAAATGCTTCAGACTTTTCTTTAAGGAATGCTACCCACATCATCTTAGTAAGGTCATCAACAAAAATCATGAAGTACCTCTCACCATAGAATCCTCTTTTCCTACTAGGACAACACTAATATGTACGAACAATCTCCAATTTCATAGTTGTAGAGAACTTCTTGCTAGGAAAGGAGTTTTTCTTTTGATTAGTCATAACACATTCTTTGTATAAAACATTAGTAGGCTTCCTAATTTTAGGTAAATCTCTAACATCAAATGTACTACTAGACTTCACAATATTATTAAAGTTTATATGATTAAAAATTCTATGCTACAACCAACTGTTATCCACTTTTGCAACAAAATACATAATCTCTATAGGGTTCAAATGAAAAATATTACCTCTTGATCTTGTACTAGTGCCACTCAACTTACCATCTTTATCCTTGATAATGCATGTCTTTTGTGTGAATTGTAACTAATATCCCTTATCAACCAACTGTGCAACACTCAATAATTTATATTTTAATCCATAAACAAAGTAAACATCATCTACATTAGTCTTTCCATCAAGAGTAATAGATCCTATCCCCTTGATATGATAAGTCGCATTTGTTACCAACTTTGGCAATCCCTCGATCATGACTATTGAACTTAACAAATTTATTCATGTCACCAATCATATGATGTGAACAATCACTATCTATGATCTAGTCAACTTTCTTTTCAAATTTCAAAACTAGGGTTTTCTCTTCTTTGACTTCTATTTCATGATTTTATTCTTTTATAGCTACAAATCTTAACTCATCATCACTTTCACTCTAAACACTTTCATCAAACTCATCATCTTTATTTGCATACAAATAATCTCTAGGCCTTCTAGATTTTAAATTTTTCTTATAAATTTTTCTCTCTTTTAGGACATTTAGAAGTATAATGACCAAATTCATTACAAGTGCAACACTTATAGATTCTCTTACCATCTGGTTCTCTTCTTACAAGCAAGGAAATTCCTTTTTCAATCTGTTTGTCCTCCTCAAATTTGGATATGCTACTACTATCATAGTCTCCACTACTGCTTGCACTTCTTGATAATGAAGGGCACACATTTATGTACTAAAAGTGGTTTCCACTCTAGGAAAATATTTAGTCTACGTCAAGCTCACTTTTGTTTCTTCCAATCTTCCAAGGAGAGTCTCTCTGGTAAAATTCTTAGTGCAAGGTATCACTTTCTCAATCATCTACGATAACTACTTGAATGGTGGTGTCAAGGTTTCCAAGATCTTCAAAAGTAGATTGCAAAGCTATTCAAATTTTATGAGATGTTTGTAAGGATTTTATCTGGTTGTATTTATTTTTAGGAACAACTGACAATAATGCTTCTCTCACAAGCATATTGCACATAAATAGATCTCTTTCAACTTCACTACATTTTTCAAGTTTTCTTTCTTCCACAATTTTCTTTTCATTCTTTGTCAATAGCCAATATCTTGGATCCATACATAGAAAATATGTCTTCATATTCTCTTTCTAGCTAGCATAGTTAACTCCATCAAACTTAAGACTTTCTTTTCTGAAATGACCCATCATTGATCTCCTTAAGATGTGAAGTTTTCCCTTCAAAGAATTGATGCTCTAATACCAATTGTTAGAAAGTAAAGTCCACCAAGATAACTGAGAGGGGGTGGGGGGTTGAATCAGTTATAAGATAAATATAAATTTTATCAACCTTTTTAAACCTTAAGCATGTGAACAATATAATCAGAAACCATAAGAAGATACACATATACAATCAAACTAGATATGTTGACTAGGGATACCCTTGATCAGAGGGAAAACCTTGGTGGAGATGGTACCCAATAAATGATATACTAATATAAAAATTTCTTATAAGAGGATGGACTTTTTTAGGAGCCAATAAAATACATTTAGTATATATTAGTCCCTGTTAGGAGACTTTGAATCCATGTTATGAGATTCCAACCCTGTTAGGAGTTGTAGAAGCTGAATGGACCCACTGTCCAAGCAGATTCAAGGGAAAGACCACCAAATTTATTGTCTAACTAGTCTTTGTATTATTCCTTGTAGAATAATGGAAATGAAATTGATATTCACAACTCAAACTCTTTATATGTCCTCTTATTGTGTCAACACTGCACTAAATACATTCTCAGATCTTGTAACGCCCCGCCAAGGCATCCAAAAGAATTAACCTAAATTTTTACTAAGTTTTCCAACCAAAATTCTTTTTTTATCATGAAAGATAAGCCATTCATATCAAACACATAGTAGCGGAAGCAATAACATACATACAACTAAAATCATACATAAGCATACATAATGGGTTACATTTCTTAAGGATCCCGAGATGTTGAGTCACATTTAATCTAATTAATACTAAGTCTAACAATTACCACATCCACATTAAAGAATAATTTAAAAATTCCAATGTCCATTATATACATTTTTTTCTAAATGCCTCTTGGCAATTAAATTCAGAATGCTCAATCATCCACTATACATGTCATAGGCTATGAAAAGCTTAAACGATTAAACATATGTAAAAATAAAGATACATCATCCTCATTGAATCCATGATACAAGTACAATAAAATAAATGAAACTATTAACATACATGATACATCCATCCATCAATAAAGATATAACAGCCATCGTAAAAGATATCCATCCATCATAAAACACATCTAATCTAAGTGTGCGGTTCCTCCCAACCATTAATAACATCATTAGACCATCATTGGCCCTAGCCATCCCCCATGCGTAACATCTTAGGCCACCGAAGAGATCATTGATACTATAGTAATAGGGATGTCACTCCTAAACATACTACAACATATGCATAAAGAAACCTAACATGATACAACATACGCATAAAGAAATCTAACATGCAAGGAATAAAACATAAGATGATCCTATGAAATAGATAACATCATCTATCACATGCTAATCATCAATATAAAGAAACATACCAGTAAATAACGTCCATCATAAGATCAAAAAAAGAATGAAGGTAAATACCTACCAAGAATGCTCCAGCCACAGTGCCTACAGATGGATCTCAAATGGTAAGAGTGAAAAAGTACTACCACCCGACCACATGGAACCTAAATGGCCCACTCCACCACACTGAGGAGATAGTCTCAAGTCCCAAATAGGATATCAAATCACATAACACAAGATAACAAATCACATAACACAAGTATTCTCTAAGTCCAACAAATCCTAAAAGTATACTAACTCAAAGTTTTCAACATAGAATGACATCTATACCCCACCAAGGGATCCAAAAGAATTAACCTAAATTTTTACTAAGCTTGCCAACCAAATTTTTTTTATCATGAAACATAAGCCATTCATATCAAACACATAGTAGTGGAAGCAATAACATACATACAACTAAAAGCATACATAAGCATACATAATGGGTTACATTTCTTTAAGGATCCCAAGACATTGAGTCACATTTAATCTAATTAATACTAAGTCTAACAATTACCACATCCACATTAAAGAATAATTTAAAAAGTCCAATGTCCATAATATACATTTTTTTCTGAATGCCTCTTGATAATTAAATTCAAAATGCTCAATCATCCACTGTACAAGTCACAGGGTATGAAAAGTTTAAAATATTAAACATATCTAAAAATAAAGATACATCATCCTCATTGAATCCATGATACAAGTACAATAAAGTAAATGAAACTATTAACATACATGATACATGCATCCATCAATAAAGATATAACAACCATCGTAAAAGATATCCATCCATCATAAAACACATCTAATCTAAGTGTGTGGTTCCTCCCAACCGTCAATAGCATCATTAGACCATCGTGGGCCCTAGCCATCCCTCACGCGTAACATCCCAAGCCATTGAAGAGATCATCGGTACTATAGTAATAGGGATGTCACTCCTAAACATACTACAACATATGCATAAAGAAACCTAACATGATACACCATACACATGAAAAAATCTAACATGCAAGGAATAAAGCATAAGATGATCCTATGAAATAGATAACATCATCTATCACATGCTAATCATAAATATAAAGAAACATACCAGTAAATAACGTCCATCATAAGATCAAGAAAAGAATGAAGGTAAATACCTACCAAGAATGCTCTAGCCAGGATGCCTACGGATGGATCTCAAATGGTAAGAGTGAACAAGCACTACCACCCGACCATGTGGAACCTAAATGGCCCACTCCCATCATGCCGAGGAGATAGTCTCAAGTGTCAAATAGGATAACAAATCACATAACACAAGATAAAAAATCACATAGCACAAGTATTCTCTAAGTCCAGGAAATCGTAAAAGTATACTAACTCAAAGGTTCCAACACAGACTGACATCTATACCCAAAGGCACAACAAAGACATTTAAGAAACCTACTATGTAAGCGAGAAAGTGTCATCGCACGAATCACACTAGAGTTACCTTGGTAGTCTCTCAATAGACCCCAGCCCCCTAGTGATCCCTATGTGGCCACTAGTATCCTCTCATACTGACAAGTCATACTACAGAATGCAAGGTCGCAACCAAGCATTCTCTCTACTCTCATCCTAGTCTGCACTAGCACTTGAGGCATGAGTGAGAACATACATTTATCTTATTAGGTTAATTTTAATCCTTATTTAGTGTAAATATTTTCACTTATTAAAAAACTTACAATGAGTTACCCTGGCAGCCACTTAGGGCCCCAGCCCCCATTGTAAGCCACTTCCCGACACTACATATAGATTACCTACCCTAGGCTCATAAAATCACAAATCACAAAATCACCTCAATCTTAAACAAGCGATTGGAAAGCATCATAAAGATAATCAAAATAATCACATCAGTTCTCTATGAGCAACTGAAAAGCATCCAATGATAAATCACAATATCCAACAGTTCTCAACGAGCAACCAAAAAGTATCTCAAAATAATATTAATTGAAGACCCCAAAATGGTCAAGTCAAACATGCCACAACATGACATCATCAAAATCAAAACAAACACTTCAGTCTCATCAAGGTGACTAGAAAGTAGTCTAAGTATAACTGATCGATGACTCAAAAATGGTTAAGTCAAGTATCTCATACACATACACCTTAGCTTCACATAAGAAGACTGAAAAGCATCAACAGACAGTAAATACAAACATCTCATAGAGTATACCATCACATTGCCATGGTTGGGTTTTAAAAAGATCGAGATCAATATCAGCATGACATTGCAAACACATAACCCTCGAGCCTCTGGTAACAACCTAAGACTGGTCAAAGCTAGGACAAACCCCAAAACACATATAGCATAGAGAAACAAGATACAAACACATGTTTTGGTTTTCTTTCACAATCACATAGTTAAGCCAAATATGAGGTTTTAGTTTTTGTTTCAAGTATATTTCAAGTGTATAAGATTCTTCATTTAATCTCCAAGTCAACCCATTTATCTCTTCAAATTAAACATAGAATTATCCCTCTATTATTTTAAAACAATTTTCTAAAATAATCAGAAGATAATTATTTACTTATTTAAATCATTGAACTAGTTCCTATTGAATTTTAGATAAAATCATTTGCATTATTTCACTAAAAATCAATGTTACTAATAATTCCAAGAAGCATCTCCCATTATTCAAATTATTAGAATAATACTTATCAACTTTCAAATAATTAGTTTACAATTTCCTTAAAACACTTCAAGGACAATCATTTATTTAAAATAATCTTCATTGATTTTAAGTAAAATCAATCTCATTAATAATTCAATTATTTAATTCTACTAAACACTTATTAATATCTCTTTTCTTTTAATTTGTCCTCGTTAAAAAATCCATTTACTAAAATTGACTAATAATTAATTAGACTCCGTCTACTATTAACTATTCTTAATTAAATTAAATTAAATTAGATTAGTTAATAAATCATATAAAACTAATGCATAATAATAAGATTCTATTTTAATCGAACCCAAGTCTGAATCAATTTTCAAATTTTGATTCTACTAAGAGAAGATTGCAATAATATTTTTAATTCTCATAACAGGATGAAACAATATGCATACCCGAATTCTAATTTACAAAATTGAAGATTCATTTATAGAGAATAGACACGAAGAAGATAGGAAGAGAAAGATCATAAATAAATATGTGAAATAATCACAAGTGCCTACCTGAACACTAATGCTAATTTGCTACACTTCAAAAAATTGTAGAGAAGCTCCTTCTCTTAGAACCTTCTCCTTTCTGAAAATTCCTTCCTTCTCCAACATTCACAATTCCTCCAAGAACTCAAACCCCCCCCCCCCCCCCCCAAGTGACTAAAAGTGCTTGTAGAAGCATAAGAGGTCGTCCATACACAGTAGGAGAGCCTGTATATAAAGGCCTCTAAGATGCATCTAGAATGTGTCTAGAAAGAACTAGGAGATAAGCATGACAACTAAGCACATATCTTCCATGATAAGAAGATAAACATGATGAAGTGTCTAGAATTTCATAGACACCATGTGCTCAAATAATATGCTAACTCCTAAGTGTAGACAACATGTGCATAATTAGAGTGCAAACTCCCGTGTTGTCAACATGACAACTCACAAGAGTTTGCATACTCCTATGTGAATAAGTACAAAAATAATGCACATTAATTTATTCAATATTCACTTGACTCTTTTTAAATTAATTTATTAATTTTAAATCTCATGCACTTATCATGTGGTTATGAAATTTTTAATAAATTAATTTCTTTTCCACTTCTAATTTATTTCCGAACATTAATTGATAAAATAGTTATTAACTTAAATGATAATATTATTTAGCATTTATTTAAAAATAAACCATAAATATATTATTATTAAATTAAATAAATATTATCACATTCCAAATTTAAATTTATAAATTTTACCTTCAAATTTAATTCTTTAATTTAATTAATTTCCTAATTAATTAAATTAAATTAAATTTTAAGATATCATATTAATTTTCATTTAATTAAATCTTTTAATTAGACTTAATTAATAGAAAATTCAACAAAGATTCACAAGGTAAAAATAAAATACAAAAACCCATCATAGCAAAACACATACAAAATCAAACTAAGGAGTTATAATCATGAATTACATCATCTGATGCATTCGGAGGGTACTCAACTCGGATACTTGAACTAATTTTCAATTAGGTCAAGCAACTTAAAGGTTTAGGATTTGGACTCAAGAATTTATCTCCCCTCTCTTACCATTGAGATAATGTGATAGGGTACACTCATCCTAGTAATTCAAGGAAGTCGATACCCAGTACCTACAACATGCATAAAATCCATGCATGTACATACACAATATATATATACTAAGCTAAACAGGCAATGGCAAGAAGTGGTGCATCATGTAGATCCCAACTAGCAGGTGACTATGACTCCCTTCTTCAACCACATCAGAAATGCCATACATAAAGAAAACAAACATGCACACCATACAATGAAAGTATGGGGTAAGTATCCATAAGACAACACATAGTGTAATAAACCATCTAACTAATCATTATCAATAATAGAAAACACTATAATAATCATCATACATACATGAAGTATAAAGTACCAAGTAATCTCATCATATTTCAACTGAATCTAAAACAATATCTGATAATCTCAAAATAATTTCACTAATCATCAATATGCAATTGACCTAAAAGAGTTCGGCAATGATAATAGAAATGCAAACTAGGGGCAGGCACTACATATCTCAATACTAAATTTTCAAACTCGCAACACACTGATCCCTTTGATCGCTTACATGTATTTACCAAATTTGCATATCACTAGCACAATTACACAAATTCACACTATATAGACTCACCACAAGGAAAATATCCTTCCTTTATACCATATCCTAAAAATAATTCATAGAGTTAGCCTTGAGGCTTTCTCAATTAATTACAATAGGACCTCATTAAGATATTACAACTCATTACATCTTTTCGCAATTACAAAATACTGTTGGCTCATAGTAATTACAAATTCTCACATGTGTGACCTCAAACCTTGTGCACTTGCTGACATCATCATTAGGCTATCTACTATCACTATCTAACTTTGCTCATCATGATTCTATCCCTATTAAGAGATATAGTCCAAGCATTAGAAACTACTTCTCAAGTACTCTATCTACACAATGTCCTCTATAAATCTTGAATAACTCCCTCATGTCTTCAACTCTCTTCACACTCACTTTTCCATGTCCTTGACATATATTTTAGAACATATCCTCAATTGTCCTTGACCTCATCATCAATATATAGTCTGTACGACCTTGTTCTTTGTCTACTACTATGTCAATGTTTATAGAAACAATACTATGTTGACATCAATGACAAACACAATCATGAATGTAACATGTCAATCATGATAACAATCTCTCCAACTAGTCTAGAAATGCTTAGGATACTCCCCCAAAGGAATTCCATCAACATTAATGCTAACATCCTAAACATTAATTTGAGGTTTTTTTGGATGCATATTAGAGTATAGGCTATTTGTGGCCTTCCTCTTCTTTGCAAGGACACTTTGGAGCATGTACCCTAGATTTTTGATGTTATTGGTTAGATACTTTTAGTAGGTACATAATTTTAAACTTTAGAGACATAATTTATTTCAATTGACTTCCTAATTTTACTTTCTTTTTATAAAGAGGAAAACCTTGAGATGGATGTTGTCTAGAAAGCATTGATGTCCATTTTATGAGAAGACACCAAAGGTGGAAATTTTTATGTATTTTTTAAGTTTTTATTGCACATCTCCTACCGAATCTTTGTATTCTACCTTGATATTTCAAATGATATGTTATTATTGAGAATGCTTTCTTCATTTTTTGGAGGAATTGCTAAAATTTGCACAATCAGGCATGGATGGACTACAAGGCATAGATATATTATATCGAAGATTCTATTTCTAATTCATGTGGAAATTTTATAAGAATTTCCATTTTTCAAACACTGATAGCAACTAAATATCCTCTCCTTCCACTAGTCATTCATTTTTCAAGAATTATACATGCATCTCCTCTTCCTTCAACAATAATTCATGTTTTCTCATAAGATACTCTAGTATTACATCGTTTATTATTTGTAGACTTCCTTCCTTAATTGACTCATATATCACATAGTCCATCTTATTGATCCTTCTTATTGTGACTATTCCATTAGAAATAAATAACTCTAATCAATTTCCTTTGAGGACAAACACTCGACAAGATTTTTTGATGACATGTTGGGTCTGAGCCACTCCACATTATCAAACCAATACTTGCAATGAAATCTAAGCTTCAAAATATCCCAAGATGAGAGTATATATGTCAATTTCTTCTATTGCATCTTCATATTATTTAATAGCAACATCTTGATCCTTTTTTTTCATTCTTTCCAAGTATTTCAATTTATTAACATATCTACTTGACACTCGATGATGATATGACACAAGAATATATTAAATGATCCAAGCCTTATTTTGCATGTTGCATCTATTACAAACTTAAAGCGTATAGTGGGAATGACAAGAATTGGGCTCAATGTTATTTTAACCATCAATCATTTCTAAAATAATAGGAATTTTTAAGAATGTTAAGATTGTACATTAATAATCTCTCTATATAACTACCATGGGCTTAGATGGTATCTTAATATCAAGCTCTAGTCTTCCCTCAAGATAGCCACCATAAGTATGAAGATTAACTTCTAAATCAAAATAAATGACCTCAAGGTGGAATTTCTTTGAGGTACTTTTCTAAACAATTCATGTGGCATCTTTGTCATTCATATTAGAGGTTTTGTTGATGATCCTACTCTTTACTATATTATCTTTATTAAGTATATGTGCCAGTGTCTCCTTAATACATTTTATTAGACAATTTATATTCAGTGTTAGAGATCTTTTTTTCTATGCTTTAATATGGTGTTTGTGCTATAGTGACATTGAATCAATAGTTCAACTACATTGTTTCTAATTACACATTGTACATTCCATCAAACAATTTGCATATTATTCTTTCATGTGTTGTCAACTCTAGGTTCCCATAATTTTCATGCATTAATGTCTACCTATGACATCTTATCTCAAGTTATCATCTTCATTCATTGTACTTTAAAAAAAAAAGATCCCATCAAAATTTTGATGACAATGCATCATTTGTGAGAGAGACTTTTGACGGGGATGTTGTACTCCCGATGACATCCCCATCATAAATTATGCTTCCTAGCTGTCAGAATTCCAATAGTAACATATTATTTGTGATAGAGGATTTTGAAGGGATTATTGTACTCCTGATAGCACCCCTATCAAAAATGAGTTGAAAATGAACTAGATATTATCATCCTAATTGTGATGAAATTCAACTTTTTACAATGAAGATTTTTTATATTTATGCATTAGAAATGTCCAATGAATGGTTTCTGATTTTCAATTATTTTTTCCTTTGGAATTATGACAATGGTCCCTTTTATCCAAAATTTTGATTAAATAACTTTGACATTGACTTGTGTCAAAATTTTGATGGATAGTCATTTGAATTCTGACAGTTAGGCATCAAAATCTACCACCAAATCTACTAATGACTCATACCACTTCTCATGGTCACCAATACAAGTCTCACATCCTTACATATACTATATAAACTTCACAACTACAAATGATTACATTTCTTTATACAATTCATCAACTGTATAGAAATAACCATGGTTGGCCTCACTAAACACCTAACTACAAATATTTATTTATTATAATTCATTTTACAAAATAATTCATTACATGTCAAATACTACATATAAGTGATCTTTGACAACATCCTCAAACACACAATAGCTCCATAAATCATACATAATCTATTGATAGACACTACCTCATTAGGTTAGCAACAAATATTTTTCTTCTTGAATGCTTTAATTTTGTCACTGTAGCAACCTGCTTGACAATCCACATAAGCACACACAAATCAAGTTATGGATTCAAAACCAAATCTTGAGCATGTCTCTAACTCCATATCAGCTAACTTATTCATATTAAAGCTCTTTGATCCAAACATTGTTACTTTATTTGTTCCTAAACTCTTCATGAACACAAAGTACCAATCTCTAATCCATTATAACTTTCTCATACCTTCAATCGATCATTTACAACTTGGAATGTATTAACTAGATATAGGTCTCAATATCAATGCAACTTTTTACTAGCATGGTTCACTTTAGTGGTAAATATTAGCCGTTTGGAAAATTTCACCCATTGACCAACATCAGTTTGGAAAATATTTTATGCATATGTGGGTTAGTGCATCGCCCCAAGTTACCAAATATAAGTCAAACCCATGATCCCATTGCTAGAGGATTTATACCATCGAATCTCCTTTCAAAATGAAATAGCCAATTAGAAATATTTTTTGCATACAAAAAATTAAACACATTCACCTATGATTTCTAAAGAAAAAATTTTTGGACGGCCTCAATTCACCCTTAGCTTTTAAAAATGTTTTAGTAGAGAGACGACATGCACCCTCAAAATATGCGAATGCATGTCACACACTAATTCAATTTTCCCAACTATATTATGCATGGTCGTATAATGGACAAACCATATTTGCCTTGGAAATTATAGAATACATGTTTTTCTTACATGGGCTTCACAAATATTTTATATGCACTGTAATATTCCTACAGAACTTGCCAAAAAAGAGTGGAATAAATATATTCAAAGATCACTAGGTTGTCTCAATTCTAATCAATAGCAAAGTGTCAATTTCTCATACTACTGAGATCATTATTGAGCGAGTTGCAAGTGCGATGACTATATTTTAGCCAAAGGTAATTAACCCAAACCCCTATCTATTTGTTCTCTATAATTTTAGTTTGTTCTTATTTAGTATATATAAGTTAGACTATTAGTGATCAGTTCTCAACTAGGACCAATGACCAGTACCACCAAGTAATGCAGTAACCAGGGAGACCTAAGACATCTATATTTTATATTGTAGATTGTACAAGCAATGAATACTATTTAGATAAATATATGTAATAGACTATAGTCAAGTGTCACTTTTTGAACAACTTGAATTTTATGGCAGCTGATATTTCTTGGGAGATGTTGAACATGAACAAGGGTAAGAGTCCTACATGTGGTGAAAATCAAGAAAGGCCAGCCAAGTGCATTCACAAAACCTTATCATATTTTGGTGGCTAAAATCAGGAAGCTACATCATCACAAGTGCATTTACAAGATTCCCAACCACTACCACTACCAATTCCACTAACACATATTGAAGAAGTTGGAAAACCTAATATCTCTAATCATGATAAACTTGAAGAAGATATTCAAGTAAATACCCAAGATCTTCAGGTCAATACCTAGAGTAGCCAGAATAATATAATAGACTTAGATGATAATTCTAAAGATGGCAATGGTGCATGACCAAGAAAGGGAAAAGGGAATACAATTAATGCCAAAGCAAATGTGAAATCCAAAAAAGATTGGCACTGGGATCTATCGATCAAGAATTTTCAAATATAATGGGTATCAAAGTATCCATTTATTGAACCTATACGTAATCCAAAAGAAGGTGAGCCTTTGGTAAAATGTAGATGTATGATATGCACAAGGATAAATAACAATGAAAAAGAGGTTGCAACTAAAAATTGACATCATAGAAAAACATATGGGTAAAGTTTATAAGAAGAAAAACATAGATGAAGTGGAAAATTCAATGACAAGATGGAAAACCAAAGAGCAATGTCTATATGCTAAGAATGCAAAAATCTTAGAATTTTAGGAGAAAATATAGACAAAGCCTACTAAAGTAAAGGGTTCCATTGAATCTCTTTTTGGAAAGGGAATGGAAGTTAAGAAATGGGCAAAGTTTTCTAGTTAAGTGTTTTCTTCTATATTTTGAGCAAAGGGCATTCCATGTCAGATTACCCATCGTTGAGTGGTTTACTACACTTTGTTAAAGTTTGTTATAATATGAGGATTCATTGGTCAGTAAACAACAGATAGGAATAGGCAAGTTGTCTTGCTGAGGTTGGAAAGGAAAATATCAAGGCAAAAACTAAAGAGTCAATTTTTATTGCATTATCTTTAGATGAGGTGACAACAATAGACAATACTTCTTGGGTACACATGTATGTCTATATTGTACACAATTTTGTCCACCGACCCAATCTACTAAATGTTGTTAAAATAAAGGATAATTTAATGATGGAAAACATATTTGAACTAGTAAAGAGTTCTCTAATTGAATATGGAGGTATGGATGAAATGGTGATTGCCCAAAAGTTGGTGTGTGTTGGAGCAGATGGAGCTTCAATAATGCAAGACTACAATAATGGTCTTGTCACAAAGTTAGAAAAAAAAATTCCACCTTGCATTGTTGGCATTCACCGTGTGGTCCATAGAATGAGTCTAGCTTTTGGAATTGTTAACAACTCTCAAGATATATACAGAGATGTATTTTTAATCAAAGAGACCTATAAGCACTTTTGTCGAAGTCCTAAACAATTCAAGGAACTTCAATAGTTTGTTGAGGGACTAACTAATGGGAGAAAGTTGCTTAAGGATAATGATACTAGATGGATTTCTTTGGACGGACCAACTCATTGAGTTTTTTTTCTAAATATCCATCATTTCTTGGAATAATGGAGTCAACTCACGATGATCAGGGTTGACAATGGAAATATGGTTAGCTACTTGAAAGGTTAAGTAATGTAGAGACACTCTTAATGTTAGAAACTATTCTCCCCATGCTAGAGGAAATGAGGAATATAATGAAGAAGATCTAACAAAGATTTATGTATATTGCAAAATATATTATGTTGCATAAAATGATATGCGTGAGCCTCGATAATCTCTATAGAAATCTAGATTCATTTTATGTGGATGAATTTTTTTTAGGATGGATAAGAATCACAAATTTGGATAATCTTGGTAACTTTTTAAAGATTAATGCAAAAGGGGAATTATATGCCAATATACAGGGTTTTGAGATACCAATGCACTACTATGGAAGATCCATCTCCACAAGTAAAGGAAAGAAACCCATGCAACCAAAATTAACTATTACAAAAGAAATGTTTGAACATATTGTTGAGTCTATAATGAATTATGAAGGATATTTCTTATATTCTTTCCTCATAAATTAGAGAAATATTTTTTTGACACAAATTATTTGAATCAATGTGTATTGTGTTTCCCCATTATTGTAGTTTAAGAAGTCCTAAAGATTTTAGAGATAAGTTATTAGTTTAGATAGATCAATTTTGCAAAAGCAAACAAATCAATGGGGTAACTGTAAATGGAGTTTTAGATGAATCTCATTTGAGAGATTAGTCCCATCATTTTGCTAGTACAATGAAGGAACAATATGATCTGATGTGAAATCCTAGAGAAAAAGGATTAGTAGCCAAACTTTGGAGAAATCTATCTCAGAGTGAAGTGTTGCGGGATTCAATATTAGAATTATTCAAGCTTGTTGAATTATGTTTTACCATGATATTGGGGTCTGTGGAGGATGAGAAATTTTTCAGTACTTTGGGGTTCCTAAAGTCAAAGGTAAGAAATAAACTAGACAAGAATTTGGAAAATTATTTGTTGAGGTTGTATACATCCAGATATGAAGTCAATAATTTTCCTTGTGAAAGGGCATGAAAATTGTGGACGAAGAAATGTGCAAAAGAAGAGGTTTGGGAAACATTTCAAATAATGAGATCACTAGCTCAAGTAGTGGTACTAGTATTGGTAGCATTGATGTTGAAGCTAACGATCACTATCAAGCAAGCACACATATGCAAAATGGAGAAAACATGGAGCATGATGGATTGCTTGAAGGCAATGAATCTAAAGATTTAGATGATGAGATGATGAAAAGTTTAATTGTTATGATATGATGTGTCAATTTTGAATTTATTGCTTATTAGTAATTACTACACTCTACATTATGGATTTTGGACAATATTCTCTGAATCTAATCATGATTCATCTATCATGCATAATAAGCTATATCATTTTTTTAATTTATAATGTCAAATAAACATTTACATTTTATGTTAGATGATGCCATGAAACAAAATTCATTCAAATTTTACCATCACTATTTTTTTTCATTATTATGCTCATATGATATGTTTTTATGGTACAATCCTTGAATTTTTTTATTAAAATATAGCAATTCAAATGATAAAATTCATATTCATTCTCATTACTTTATTTACGCATGATAATTGATAAAATTCAATGAACTCAATTTGTAAAAGCTAAATTTGAATATCCAATTTCATAATCATGATTTAAAAGTACTAATTTTACAATCATTACATTTAGCGAATGAACCTAAATTCCTTCCTATGTAACTATAGCAACAAGGGAGAAATAGTAGCTTTAGGTCATTTTGCCTCATGGGAAGAGTCTTGAAGTATCATCAAATTCAATATCACAAACATTTTTTGTCTTTGCATTTGATATGCCTATTAAGAAAAATAGCATTTGGATTCTCCTACATTTATCCTATTCAAGAAACAAAGTTCAAACTTTAAAATCATATTAAACAATTACAAATAGAAATAAAGTAAACACTACAAAGATGATTAAAAGCACTTTCCAAGTTTCACAAACTCTAGTGCATGATGGATGTCTTATGATATGATTGAAGATTCGATCAACTTTTTTAGGATGTTGAATTCTACTTCATTTGGTGTTTGAACATTTGTTATGTTATAGTAGATGACCTTTAATTTCATCAGACTTCCATAGTTGGAAGATTTACTTGAAAGCAATGCTACATCCAATAGTGCATTTAGATTCACCAATAGTTTGATGAAATTCAAAATGCCTTCAAGAGTTGAATCCTGAGGAAACTTGACTACTTCAGTCATCATTTTGGCCTCCAACTCTTTTTGGTAAGCTTCCATTCCAATGAATGTCATTAATGAGTTAATAGATAAGGGATTATCCAAACCAAGACTTATCATCAATTTTTCTCTATCATCCATCTTGGTGAGATTTCTCCCAATTGAGTTCAAATATTCCTCCCCTTCCCTTACACTCAAGAGTTTTTGAATGATAGTTGATGATTTTACTGATGCACTAATGTGGTCATGAACTCCTTGGTTGGTATGTCTTCCAATCTTCTCAAGCTTAAAAAGGTCTTTATTCTTCTCAATTTGCCCTCTGATACTCCCACAAACAACTCAATAACTTTGATGCAATTCAAACCAATCACGTAGCCTATCGATATTTGCCATTATTTCCCCCCATATTTTTTTCTCTAATTAGCTTGACTGAATTTTTGATTTTTTTCATTTGAATCAAACAATTTGTTTGTATAGCTTGTGATTTTTTTATTTTCCTTATGTGCCTCTCGCACCATTTGTGAAAACTAATTTTCACTTAGTTTCTTTATTTCCTCAACTTTCTCTTCCTACTATTTTTCTTTTTCCATTTCATTGTCTAATTCATTATTTATATTACTAATTGTATCTCCACTAAACTCAAACTTTTTGAAAATATCTACTACGGATGCTCTCTCATCCTTAATTTGTTTATTTGATTCTTTCAATTTGTCCTTGAGTTCTTTAAATTTTACACCTGCATCCATATTAACATGATTTAGAGTATCACTTGTTGAGAATAGATTGAATGAGATTATTAAAGAGAGAGATTGCTGAGAATTGATTGATAGAAGTATGATCAATATGCTTCAATCATTGTTTTATCACTGATGTCAAACCTGCTATTTGTTGGTAAGGAAACTACACATTTGATTTAAGTACTATCACTTATTTAATTGATGAAAAGGATTTGATCAAAAGATGTAACAAAGGCCCCTAGAGGAAAGGTTGAGTTATGATTATGTAAAGAAGTACAAGAATCACTTAAGATGGTGATAACATGATGTATTGATAATCTACTTAAGGTTACAAAGGCTGGTTACACCAAGTGAGTATAGAAGAACAAGTTAAACAAAGTTTGTCTGCCAAGCTTGATCGAGTGGATAGTAGGTGTCAAGAAAAGTCAGTACAAGCTAAATAAAAAATCAATTGAAGCTGAGTAAAAATTTATTCTAGTGTATGTTTAGAAAAAATAGTGGATGCTGAGTAAAGTTTAGTTGATGTCGAGCACTGGTAAACTTTATTTTGTGCCGACTAATTTCATAGAGGATACCAAGCAATGCAGCATGTGCCAAGCATCAAAAGCCAAATAATGCCAAGTGGCTTCATTATTTGAAAGATCATGATTCGAAGGATCTAAGCTGACAAGATTGTTTTCTTGGATTGTGTGAACTAGGTGGAAGATAAGATTGATGAGTTGGTGTCACATAATTCAAGGTAAACTATTTTTAGCTGAATTCAAAAAGGATTCAAGGAGACGTTTCTAGAAGAGATATAGAATATGGGGTAGATTCATTGAATCCTACCTAATCTATCCTAACCCTAAATTGGATGATGGAGAATGAGTGGTAAAAGATCTTAATTTCCTATTTATAAGAATGGTTGGTTAGAAGCAAGGATTGTCATGTATGAGAACCTAAGGAAGATAAGGAGTCAAGGATTTTGCTTCATCAAGTGACCTAAGAGAAGAGTCTGCATTGGCATGTTAAGCAAGAAGGCTTAAGGATATGAATGCTTGAAAGGTGAACAAGCTATCAAAGCTGAAATGTGTGAAGGCCAAGCATAATGGAGGACTAAAACAGAGATCTGTAATCTGTAAATGGAGTTGAAAGTTGTTATCAGATCAATCCTTATTGTTACTCTCTAATAATTGTATCAGTCTAGGGTAAATCCTTTAAATTAAGGTTGACCTAATAGTCATTTGTAAATTTTTTAACCATGTGACATTCCAAGTGAAAGGTCCGAAGTCCTCTAACAAGGCTCACTCCTAACAAGGTGATTGAAATCCTTTAATAGGGTCACATTTAACAGTGTGTATTGTAACATTTTATAGGCTTGGCCTTTCATAGGGCATCACTTTAGAAGAGTGAAAAAGAGTAGCATGTTATTGGTGGTTTTTCTCAAATTGGGTTTCCATGTAAATCATTGTGTCAAATGTGTTGATGAATATATTATGTCTCATGTTCACATTTCTGCAAGTTGATTTAATAGTAACCTACAAGTTTTTTAAGTGATTGCATAGTCTTATGGATGAATGCATGAAGATAAATATTTTATGGGTTCACTATGCTGTGAAAAATTTTATTTATACATCTGGACCTGATAACTGATTCACCCCCCTCTTAGTTATTCTAAAGTATTCCAAAATCACTGAGTTTCTTATTTCTCTATTCCAATTGTTCCTTCAACATCTTGAGTTTTATTTTTCTCTCTACATTTACATCACATAGCTTTTTATTGCTTTCTTCAATTGTTCCTTCAAAATTTTCATTTCTACCTCCATATTTTACGGTTGAGGCTGTGCACTTGCTTCTTGAGAGGAAGCACTTGTAATCCTTTTCTGTATTTCTTTGCACCTGCTATTTGTTTCTTTCTCCTTTGCCTTTTCATTATCCTGTTCTTCTTTGAACTTTTTAATTACCTTCTCCAAACCCCCCCCCCTCTCTCTCTCTCTCCCTCTCTCTCTCTCTCTCCATCTTAAATAGTGAATTGTAGACCATAGAGTTGGTCTTTTATGCCACATTGACTTTGTCCACAATTTTGACTTTGGAGGAATCCATAGATAGTGTGCTAACATGAAATTACATTGGATTTATCTCTCTCTAGTGGATTATTATCTAGGTGTGGAGGAGAAACATTCATAAACTTTATCATTTCTTTATTTATGTAATATGTTAGAAATATCCTACTATTAAGTTGTTGTTTTGCACGATGCTTAATGGAAGGAATTCTTTCAAACTCCTCTCTTGAAAATCTAATTTGAGGATCAACTCCAAGATTTTGGGTGATCTTGCAACCTACTGGAATCCACTTAGTTGAACATAAATGTGAATGTTCATGAGGAGGCTTTTGCTAGTTTTTAAATTATTTGGATAAGATGTATGATTTGCTTGCTGTCTCAAAAAGAATAACCACACAAAAAGGAATATATTTTTGTATTTTTCTATTTCTATGATGAATACAATCTAAGAATGCAACTATATGTATTCCTAATGTAACCAAGGGGTTAGTAAAGCAAATAACAAAGATAAGGTGACAAGAGATTTAAGAAAATAACATGAAAGTAAATCCTAATGGACATAAGCTATGAAAATAACACGTTTGCATGTTAAGCTTTCAAAAAGATTGGTAGGTAACCAATGAAAATAGTAGTAGTGCTTCCTTAATTCCATTGATGCAATCATTGATGGGAATTTAGTAATCGTAAGATATTTCACTTTTCATCAAATTGCAAGGTCACAGAAAGTGTGCTCATGTAAGACAAAAAGCTATGAAGGAACAACATCGTGATCTCTTCTCGAACTAAGTACATCATTGAAATTTGTAGACCTGTAGCAAACACTAGAATTAAAAGATCGCACAACCATAAATAATGCAATAAACTTTTGGCTCAATTACATTCCATGAACATACATCCACAAAATATAACACACTTAGGTAAGAATCACTACACTCCAAATGTGAGCACCAAAAGCATATATTATTTCAAAATAACGATGGCCTAGAATACATATTACATTCTTGAATTTATAAGAAATCTTCTCCTTAATTTGTGTTGAGAGTGAGAGAAATCTTTATGCAATCATATGCTTCTAAACTAATAAAACAAATCTATTTATGTACAAATTAACTATCTAACTAGTGCTAATTAGGAATCCATCCATTTTTATATCATTAATTGGATGCATGAGCCTTTACATGTCATAAAACAAAGAAAGCATGAGAAAATATGAAAGAGAAAGCTTTCAGTTAATGTAGAAGTGTCTAAAAATGTCAAAAATAGGAGCTTCTTCTTCAGTAGGTGTCTGTAGGAGTTAAACTATTGTTAGAATGCATTTATGATGCATGGAAAGCTCTAAATTTAGAATTGATAGTTAACTGTTAATGCACCTCTAAATTCTTCAAAATCTCCCAGAACACTGTTGAAAAAGTGTACTAGCACACCTGGTGCACCTGTGCACCTAGCACACCTATGCAATAGTGCACCTTCGAAGCAAGTTTCCACTAAGTGTCAAAATCAAAATTTTGGCTTCTAGGTTTTGTTCCCGTTTATACCAGAGCTATGTCTGGGTATTTGCCCTTGAATTTCTCAATGCTCTTTGTGACTTGAGCCACATCTAGAAAATCTAAGGCTTCATATTTTTGTTTCACTTTCTGCCTGTAGTTGCCCACCTCGATACGAGTCTCAACAAAATCTCCAAGTTTTACATCTAGTTCTAGTAAAGCTTCTTCTGTTCTAAATGCTTGCATGATATCATCATCATTAGTAGCTTACTCAAAAGTTCTCCAAAATTTCTCTACTACCACCTGTACTAGTATTAACTTCTCTCGTGTATCATCCTCAAAAATATCTATACAAGCATCAGTATAATGCTTCTCAACTTCCAAAATTTGCTCTTGGGCTTGATCCTTGAGGCTATGAATCTCCACATGTAATGTCTCCATTACTTTATCCTCATTTGCATTATTTTCAATTCAATCATCAATCTTGTCTAACTCTTCAATTGTATATACACAACTCTTCAATTGTATATACACCCATAAGCATCCAATACCTTTGGCCTTTAATTGCCTGTAATGCTTGCAAATCCTTGCCCTAGGTATGTATCTCATCCATCGGACCAAAATCTTGATTCAAAATGGCTACTAGCCTATCCACATTCTCCTGCATGATGTGTAATAGCTTTAGATTTCCCTAAATGATCTGCACACCCTTTTCCTCAAAACTTTTCTAACATTGCTGACAAGCTCTCAAAAATGGGTCCAACTGTACTACCCCCTTATCCCTTCTCTCTATTGTTTTTGATTAAGTAAAATAGATTTTATAGGGATCCTAAAACCCAAAAGTTTTACATAATAATTGAAATATAAATAAAAAGTAAAGTCCAACTAGTCTACATCTGCTTATAAAAAGCCAAAACCAAAAGACAGACCCACAACCAAGAAATAAAACCCAATAACAATAAATAAGGGGAAAACAAAAAATGAAAGCTAAGCCTATTAGTTCTCCCTATCTATAACCTCTAGAGTCTCTACAACTTCATTGGCCTTTCAGTTGTTCGCACTCACTTGATCCTGGTTCTAATCATCTACCAATCCCTTGGTCTCTTTCTTTTCTTCCTTAGTTTTTCCACAGTCCAAACTATCTTTATCTTCTTTAACCATGTCAAGGCCAACTTCCTTGAGAGAATCAACCAAAATATTGATGTTTTCATTAAAGGTGTTCAATGTTGCAATCACTTGGTTAGCCAAGTTCTGATTAGCAGTCTCCATCCTTAAAACTCTTTTTTCAACCATTGATATATAGTCCTCTTGGTCAGCATTGTGTCCTTGGTCGCTACTTCTCATTTGGTCATCCTTCCAGCTTGCTTTCTCCTTAAGTTCTTCTATCTCATGAAACAACCATTTGATAGAGAAAAAATTGTCTATCATGCTATTTTTAGCGTTGTTGAGCAGGTCAAGCCCATATTCTCTTGCATTTTCAGAGATTGCAACAAGAGTCGGGTCAAGGAGTTCATTAAAAAGGACTTTATCATCTTTTTCCTCCATCACCTGGGGGTTCATTGCCTCTCTAACTATCCCCATTTTTGTCATTTTAGAGTTAAAGTTTCTTCACAATCTCCTCCTGTCTTTCAAAACCACCTCCCCACTGTCTTCCACTAGAGAATTTATCTTCCCCTGTGGTGAAGAAATGGTAGGGATAGGGCCCGAGATCAAAGGAGTCTTGTCTTTTGTTTCTTCCAGAAGTGATGCCTCCTCAACCTTCCTTTTCTTGGGGTTCCCCGATGTAATTTTCGTTTCCTCCTCAACCTTCTCATTGTCCTCCCCCTTCACCTCTTCCTCTGATTTTGTATCCTCTTCTTCACCACTATGCTCCTCCTCCTCTTTTTCCTCAATCTTTGGGGGGTTAGGGGTTAAATCCCTAGGGCTTTTTATACTAGGAGCAATGCTGGTAGAGGGAGAAACTTTCTCCTCTTCCTTAGATTTCTTACCTTTAGAGGGGGAATTTTCCTCATCTACTAAATTAATGCTCTGAACTTCCTTAGAATCTGAACTCTCAGTTTCCTCAGAAGCATTTCCAGCTTTGCCAAGGGATTTGCCCCTGGTCTGAGTATTTAAGTACTCATAAAATAAAAGGAGCAGCCCCTCATTAAGGGCAAGATTAGTAGTGGGTTTCTTTTTATGACCGTCTATGCTCTTGCTCATGGAGGTGAAAACATAAAGAGGAAAATAAATCTTTATTCCATGACCAAAGTGATTTAAGAGCACAAAATGATGAGTCTTGACCCTATCGAATCTAATATCCAGAGATATATATTCAATAATAAATCTTAAGACATACCTCCAGAGCTTTTAAATGGACTCTATTTCATAGTATGTTTCAGTCTTCACCAATTCCTTCCGTTCACTCTCATCCTTCAGAAATTCCTTGATTGCATTGGCCAATATTTTCTTGTCTCTGAAGAAATTTATTCCCTTCAAAGATAGCTCTACTACATGGGCAATCAAATCAACATCAACCTAGTGTGTAACCCCATCGATTTTAACTCAGCCATCCTTCCACGATTTCACCATTATATTGTTGACCTCATTATCAAAACCATGGATTTTTTCTATGAATTTTGTAATGCCGCCCTTCTCCAATTTATGACATACCTTCGAGTTATTTCTCCAGTTATCTAACTCCCCCATTGGCTCCTTTATGCTTCTCTCCCCAACTATTATTTCCTCTAGTTTGTGAAAACTGTACCTGCTCCCCATTCACTCGCAAAGTTTAGCTTCCTTCTATTTTCAAAACCCAAAAAAGGTTTTACATGTGGCGAAAGAAATGGTAGAAGGAAAATCAATGCAAAAATCCTTCTCTTTATTGTTGTATTCAAAGTATCCTCTAGGTGCTCAGGGTCCAAGGGACCAACAACTTCACTTAGATATCCCTTTAGGATCTCACTTTATCATTGAAGTGTTATCAATTCTACCCCATCCTGTTCTAAGCTCCTAAATACCTCCTTCATTCCTATTGTAACCATTAGCTTAGCGGTATCCAAGGTAGGCTTCCCAAGCATGACCTCTGTAATCTAATAATCTTGTGGAGTCAATTCTTCAACATTTCAGTGTAGAGGAGGGATAGCCACATGAGAAAACAAGTCCTTGCTCTGATCACTCATAATGAAGGCTAATTCCTATGCATCTTTTGGAGGTGATTTAGGCTTCCTTAGAACTTTAATTAGTTCCATTCTATCATCCTCTTTAGTGGTGAATTACTTCCTTTTATTTTTTATTACTTCTTTCCTCATCCACTTTGGGGTATGTTGTATTAGGGATTTACATTTTGAGAAGGACTTCGCTTAGCTATACTCTTCCCCTTATCACTCCTTTCTAGAGTCTTCTCCTTCTATGATAGATCCACATTGGGAGTCTTTGTATCTATAGAGTCCATAGTCCTCACCTCGGTGTCTTGGGAAGTTTGCTAAAACTGTTCACTTATCTGCCCTTCTTCTAACACTTCCTCAACATATACTTGTTCCAACTCTTCCTCTTGTCCTGCTTGTACCTTTTCTTCTTTGTAATTTGGAGGAAGGGGAGTAACTGAACCTTTATCCACACAAAATGTAAATGATGTGGTGACTATGCAATTATTTTAGGTCCTTGTGTCTAAGGTGGTAACTAAATCCAATCCTCCTGCTGAGGTTGATTAGTTGGAGTTTCTACTATCTTGTCTTCCACCAATTCAGTACCAATAGACATGAAATCAAAATCCAACATCTGAAAGACATCAGTGCCTTCCAAATCTTACTCATCTATCCATTTTTGCTTCTCATCTTCTGATGTTATAGTTTGAATGGGTTGTTTAGGAATAGATGAAGGTGTGATGGTGGAGCTTCTTCTCCTTTCCGACTCTATAGCTCTCATGAGACCGAGTCCTCCTATTTAAAGGTAAATTGTCCTCTTCATCCTAATCATCCTCTTATTTTTCTTCTTCTAGAATAGGTTCAAGGATTGATGGGAAAGGAATCACTTTCCTATTGACCTTTTCTCTCCTTTTGACTGGAGTCTTAATCTTTCTTCATTTCTTAGGCATGGAGGGGGACACTTGTACCTACTGCTAAGGTATTTCTTGGATTTCCACTTCATCTCCTCTTGGTACTTGCTCAACTGGTGGCACTTGAGGATTGTCTTGGGTCTCTGTAGCTTCAACATTTTATGACCCTTGTACATTTTCTTTTCCAGTCTATGTAGGTGCCTAAATTTCTCCCTCTCCTAGCTTGGCTTGTTGAGGATAATTCCTATTCCTTTTGCCTTTACCTTTACCTTTCTAAGCCCTATAATATCCAACTGGCCTATCAAATTGGTGCACCATTTTTGGTCGTACTGGTGATTGGGCTATAAATTTAGGCACTATGACCTTTTCTCCTCGACCTTTAGTTGGGTGAGCTTAAGCATGGAAGATCATTATTTTAGGAATTGGATCAAGTTTGAAAGGTCTCTTGATCCAATGGTTTGTCAATTTAATGACATGCCTTTCCTTGTGATTAATGCCCAAGTTCTCTTCTTTGTCAATCTCAGCATTCTTTATAGGCCTATCACCAATCTTATCACTATTGAATAATAGATCAAGAAGATATTTTGTATCTTGTTGCACAATCTTCAATGGAATCTTGATCTTTAAAGCACTCTATACTAGATACAAAGTCATCCTACAATAGTCCCTTATACTATAGTGCATGCCCTAGTTTACATATTTCTAGATACATTGTTGCTATCATTGCCGAACTTTGTTGGGTCAGTTTTATGTTGATTGTTAGTAGCATTGTTTTGAGACTATCAGATATTGTGTTACAGGTTCAGTTGATATATGATGAGATCACTTAGACTCTACATTTCATGTATGCATGATGATTATTACATTATTCTCATTTTTTGATGATGTTTAGCTAAATGGATAATTATATGTGTGTGTTGTCCTATGGATACTTACCCCATACTGCATGTGTATGGTGTGCATGTTTGTTCTCTTTATGTATGGTGTTTCTAATGTGGTTAAGGAAGGGAGTCATAGTCACCTACTAGTCGAGATGTACACGATGCACCACTTCCTGTCATTACCTGTTTGGCTTAGCATATGTATATATAGTATTTACATGCATGGATTTTATGCAAGTTGCAAGTACTGGGTATCAACTTCTTTGAATTGCTAGGATGAGCGTACCCTATCGCACTATCTCAATGGTAAGAGAAGGGAGATAAATTCTCAAGTCCAAATCCTAAACCCTTAAACAAATTGTCCTAGAAAGGCAGGACAAGTATCTGATATGTTTTACCTTCCGAATGTGTCGGATGATATAATTCGTGATTTTAACCCCTTAGACTGATTTTGTATGGATTTTTCTATCATGGGTTTTCATATTTTATCGTGGAGGTCTTTGGTGAATTTTCTATTAATTAAGTCTTAAATTAAAAGATATAATTAATGATTTAATTATTTTGGAAAAATTAATATAATGTTATGATATTTTGATATTTTGATTTTAATTAATTCAGTGGAAATTAATTGAGTAGAAGGATTAAATTAAAGAAATTAAAATTAATAATAATAATGAAATAATAAATAAATAAATAATAATAATAATAATAAAAGAATTAAAATAAAAGTTATAAGTCTACCTAGGAGCAAGCGCATCTCTGGAATGCACGTGTGTCTACAACACAGGAGTTAGCGCACAAATTAAGAACATGATGTCTACAACCTTGTGACTCATCTAGAAGGTTGGAAAAAGCTCGTGCTTAGTTTTCAATGCTTATCTTATCTTTCGATTATTTTTAGAGACATTCTAGGTGCTTCCTGAGAGGTCCTTATATTCAGGCACTCCTAGTAGCTTGGGGAGTGTCTTTGGGTGGATCCACAAACATTGGAGAAGGAAGGAGCTTGCTCTGTAAATTCTGAGGAAAAGTGAATTAGCATCGGTATCCAGGTAGACACTTAAGATTTTGCATATGTTATTTTTGCTTCTTCCACTTCCTGTCTTCTTCATGTTTTCTGAATGCTATCTGAGGATTCTATGCGTGAATGTTTTAGCTATATTTAGTCTTGTTATGGATATTTAATTTTGTATATGAGAAAACCCCACATGCGTAGATCTAAGGAATTTATGGGTCTAGGGTTTAAATGCTTATGGACAAACCTATTAGAAGGATTAAATAGGTGAATCTAAAGAATGATCATTATAGGGAACTTTTATTTTACAAAAATTGGAAAATTCTTTTTGTATATATATTCACAGGCATTATTGAAAATGTTTTTAAGAAAAAATATCTACATAGTTAAAATCTGAAAATGTTTTATTAAAATCGTTCATAAAAAAATTATATATATGAAAATGCTACATTTTTAAAAAAAATTAATTTAAAGCGCATTTGGAAAAATGTTTATTGGAAACGTTTAATATTTTTAAAAAAAATTACAAATTAAAAAGGGGCGAGGAGGGATGAACCTGTAACCCCACCCCGCTGTACATGGCAAAGTGTTGGTGGTTCTATTGCCGTAGACACTATGACAGCGTACTGTCCCAGGCCTGTGTTAGTAGGCCTGCACAACATTGCCACATTTAATGGTGGCAACCATCTTGCGTACTGCGGGAGCAAGTATGATAAAGTTGCTTTTTTTTAATTGATGTTGCTATGTATCGATTTTTCATAATTTAATTTTTAATTATAAATAATAATAATTATTAAATATTAATAATTTTAATTATTATATATAAATAATTATTAAATATTATATTTATTATAAATGAAATTTTATTATTTCTTTTGACAATTAAATATCCAATGATCCACTAATGGATAGATTAATGATATAAATTTAACTTAATTATTTAGACATTAATATAAATCAAATTTAAATAAAGCTAATTTGCTCGAGGATGGAAAGAAAATTTTGTCTTTGTTCATGTTATATTTTCAATGTGTCCTATTGAAATACGTGGGAGTTATGGTTTAAACAATGTGTATATAGTTTATCCTTGGACACTTTAGGAATAAGTTCAAATGAGAAAGGCAAGAACTTTGACTTATTAAAAAAAAAAACACGTGGAATGAATACTTGAAATGAAAATTGATACCCCACACTTATCTCAACTATATGGTTTCGAAAACCTAAACATGTGCTTGCATTTTATGTTTCTTTATGCTATCTGTTTTGGGTTTTTGGGTTGACTAGATTGTTGACCAGTTATAGGACGTCTACCAGAGGCTCAGGGGTTATGAATAGTGATGTCATGATGATGTCTTTTGATCTCAATATTTTTAAAACCCAACCATGGTTATGTGATGGCATGCTCTATGGTGTGTGTGGTTTACTGATTGATATTGCTTCCAGTCTTCTTGTGTAAGCTGTGATTTATGTAACCATTTATGAGTTATCGATCAGTTGTGTTTGGATTACTTTCTAGTTTCCTTGATGGGACTAAAGTGTTTATTTGATCTTGATGATGTCATGTTGTGACATGTATGACTTAACCATTTTGGAAGTCTTTGAACAATGTTATTATGAGATATTTTCTGGTTGCTCAATGAGAACCGATGGACATTGTGATTTGTCATTGATGTTTTTCAGTTGCTCACAGAGAACTGATATGCTATTATGATCATTATGATGCCTTCTAGTTGCTTGTAAAGGACTAAGGTGATTCTATGATTTTGAGATTTCATGAGCTTAGGGTAGGATATCTATATGTAGTGTCGGGAAGTGGCTTGCAATGGGGGTCGGGGCCCTAAGTGGCTATCAGGGTAACTCATTGTAAGTTGTTTAATAAGTGAAAACATTACACTAAATACTGACCTAAATGAACCTAATAAGATAATTGTTTGTTCTTGCTCATGCCTCGAGTGCTAGTACAGACTAGGATGGGAGTAGAGAGAATGCTTGGTTGGGACCTTGCATTCCATAGTATGCCTCGTCAGTATGAGAGGATACTAGTGGCCGCATAGAGATCACTCAGGGGCCGAGGTCTATAGAGAGACTACCAGGGTAACTCTAGTGTGATCCGTGCGATGACACTTTCCTGCTTACATAGTAGGTTCCTATGTGTCTTGTGTACCTCTGTGATTAGATGTTGGTTTATGTTGAAACCTTTGAGTTAGTATACTTTTAGGATTCCTAGACTTAGGAAGTACTTGTGCTATGTGATTTGATTACCTATTTGGGACTTGAGATTATCTCCTCAGCATGGTAGGAGTGGACCATTCAGGTTCCACGTGGCTGGGTGGTAGTGCTTTTTCACTCTTACCATTTGAGATCCGTCTGAGACACCTGGCTAAAGCATTATTTGATGGAATCTATCTTCACTCTATTCTTGGATTATGATGATGGACACGTATCCTTATATTGATTATTAGCATATGGTAGATGAGGTTATCTTAAGCCTTATTTTGCATGGTTAGATTTCTCATGCATATGTTGTAGCATGTTAGATTTCTTTCTGCATATGATGTAGTATGTTTTAGGAGTGACATTCCTACTATGATAATACCAATGATCTCTTCAGCGACTTGGGATGTTACGCACGGAGGGATGGCTAGGGCCCACAATGGTCTAATGATGCTATTTATGGTTGGGAGGAATCGTGCACTTAGATAATTATGTCTTGTGATTTATGGTTATCTTTTACGATGGATGTTGATATCTTCTATGATGATGTATCATGTATGAAATGTGATTTCATTTAATTTATTGCACTTGCATCATGGATTAGAATAGGATGATGTACTTTATTTTACACATGTATATTCTTTTATGTCTTTCATACCCTATGACATGTACAGTGGATGATTGAGCATTCTGAAATGTAATTTACTATGGGACATTTGGAACAAAATATATTGTTTAAGAATGTAGGAACTTTCATTATTATTTCATGTGGATGTGGTGTTAGTTGGAATCAATATTAGTTAATTTAAATGTGATTCAACGTTAAGGGATCCTTAAGGAATGTAACCTGTTATGTATACTTTCAGTTGAATATAATTTTTGCTTCCGTTACTATGTGTATGTTGTGAATGGTTTAACTTCATATTTCAAAAGAAAAAATGCTACCAAACTTGGTGAAACTTTAGGTTAATTCTTTTAGATCCCTTGGTGGGGTGTTACATATACGGACATCAGAGTCATCTATTGCATTCATCTAGTGATCTTCAATGGCATCTTCATGCTGAAATGTTTTATTGGCTAAATATTGCACTCTCTCAATGTTATCAAAATAGGGCCGAGGGGAATTATACTCATCCAAGGGATACTGATCCAATTCACACTCAAAAGATGGAATATCTTGCCTTCGATCCACCCTAAAAGGTCCTATAGTCATAAGCCACATCCAACATATTTTGTGTTGCTTTCTAACTCTATCATATGCAGACAAGAGTTATGGAGAGAGCTGTAGGAGAATAAGTCTATCATTTGGATACTTAGGGAGCTTCTTAGTGTTGAGAGTTGTACCCACTACCCTCAAATATGTAAATGTTTGAAACTGGATATAGTAAGCTCTAACTTCTGATATCTTTGTGTTTGCCTCTACTGACATCCTCTTCGCATAATCCCCCTCTGTAAACTAGATTATTGTGAATCTAGAAGCATCATTTTCAATCCTATATTACTTCCTTTTCTCTAAAAGCTTCTTCTTTACCAACTGAGTGTATACAATGTAAGGCCGTGCATTTGCATCCTGCATGCTACCTTTCTTATAGAGCCCTAGATAGTTTGTTGCCCTCATGGCTAACAGGTACACCAAGTATGATGTCATGTAAAACCTTATGTTATTCTTCACTACAACTAGCTTCTCACCCATGTTCTCACTAAGAATGGAGGCCCAATCAGGTGGCATCTTTGTCATCTTGATGGTCTTGATAAAATGCACCATCCATATGTTCAAATATCCAGAAGCGGGCAAACCCATGACTCTGCTCAAGAGTATGATTGAGTATCCAATATCTTCCTTCATGTACCCTCGTGTCATATCCACTTTTCTTGCCTTCCACCCTAGAGGAGTCTTCTCAATGAGGTATGATGACTGTATGATTTTAGAGGCTTCCTCCACATGTTCCCTATACCATCTCTCTACTTGGTGGTAGGTTAATCTGATAAATTGATCCACCCTTTTAGATAGAACACCTTCTCTATATTGTTAGGTTAGATATCCAATACAATCTCTCCAGTTATGCTTTTCATGACCCTTTCCTCAACAACATATTTCTCTACTAGCATCATTATCAATTCTGAAGACTATACTAAAACTAGATGCGATGCTGCGTTAACTAGTCTTGATCAGATCAAGGTGAAAAGTGTCAAGAATGCACCCAAATCTATGTGACAGAGTTCAATATCCCAAATCTCTGAATACTCATCTTGAAATCATGATTTCATCTGCACACCCTGAAACTTGAATACCACTAACTTTGGAACCATCTTCTCTGCAAGGGAGGATGATGAAGATGCCATCAAATCTTCACCAAAAGCATGTCCATTAGTTTGGAATCGAAGAAAAATTGATAAATTAAACCCTAGCACTAACACAAACCAAAACCCTAAAAACCTAACAGATAGAAAAACCTAACATATAGGTGCACATTAGTGCACCTCATGGACACCTTATGTTTCCCTCCGACACAAAGAATTTAAGATGCTTAAGGGTGCACAGTAGTGCACCTAATTAGGTGCGCCACTATGCACTCTAAATGGATATTCTACTTGTATTTTTAATTTTTGAAGGTTTTTTATGTTTTGTAGAATGTTTTTGAAAAAAAATGTGCATCAGTGCACCTCATGAGGTGCGCTAATGCACATCTTTTGATGGGTTTTATTAATTTTTGTTTTCTTTGTGTTTGTGCAGGTGAAGGAAGAGGATGCACACCTCAACTACTATAGGGGGTGCGGTGTGATGGAGCTCAGGGAACATAAAATAAAGGAAGTAGGAATTGAAGGTAGGGGGTGGGGGTTATATAGACCCCCACACACCTTTAGTGCTACGTAGGTGCACAGGTGCACTACTGCACATATGTACATCATCAAAGGGAAAATGCCCCTCTCTTTTTAGCACTTTGGCACACTAGCACACCTAATTAGGTGCATTGGTGTGCCCTTTTGTCTTCACAAAAAGGACTTATCTCCTCTGATTAATGAAATCTGAACTCTAAGTTTTTGAACCAAAACCTAGACCTAACTAGAAACACTAAATGAAACCATAAAAATCTCAGACCCTAGACTAGGGAATCTGAAAAGCCAAAAAAGAAAGTGGGGGTTCCCCATTTCTACTTGAAATGGGGCGTACATTGTGAAACTACAATACCTACTCAATGTAGGTTCTTGAAAATGAGCTAGCTCAAGTACATCCTTCTTGAATGCCTTATTATTTTTCTATTCATTTTTGTGGTTTCTTGAAAATTTGTTACAAAATTATTGAATTCAAAATGTGTGTCTATTGATACAATATGATGTTTGAAAGGAGAAAAATCACTTGCAACATTGTACCTGTCTTCACCAATTCCCAAGGTTGTAATAATTGCATTTTGAGTATTACCAATGATATCACCCCTTTCTAATTATGCCCCACTGCCACTAACAAGTGGAATTTTTGGATTGTTTTGAAGGTTTTTTCATGAGGGAGTTGTGACTAGCATTGTATCAGTATGAGTACCTGAAAACTTTTACTTCTTTGCACAGTGACCTTCAATTATAGTATTTTGCTCAATTTTTAGTCGCATCATATTTTTTGAAGATGAAACAATATGGAAGTTTACATTTCCACCATGTATGAATAATGGCATGGGTTCATCTTTTTTTTAAGAAATTGATGGGTAATCTGACTCATCTCCAATGATTGGTTTATGACGATGTTTTGGTGGCTCTGGTATTGGGAGTGGATACCAATTTCCTTGACCTATAATACCTAGCCCACCATCACCTAGATAACCCATTTTTTCTATCATCTTTGTCCCTATGCCATATTAGAATTTTCAGAATAACTAGGAGGGGGGTGAATTAGTTACTCAAGGTCCATCTCTACCAATTAAACAAACAAAATATTAAACACTTTTTGTTCTGCTTATCCTGTTGTAACCTGGTCTTTGCTAATATCTCAATAGAAATATTAACTAATAGTTCATTATCCTAATATAACAGACTTGCTGAATATAAATATTTGAAATCTAAAACACCATAAAAACATTCAACACAAGTTTGACACTAGGATTTAATGTGGAAACCCAATTTTGAAAAAACCACTAGCAACATGTCACCACTTTTTCATTCTTTTGAAGTAAGCTCTGTTAAGAGCCAACCCCATTAAAGGTTACAATACACAATGTTAAATGTGACCTAGTTAGAGGATTTAAATACCCTGTTAGGAGTGGCCTTCTTAGAGGAATTTAGAACATTCCATTAGAATGCCACTCTATTAAAGGATTTACACAGATTGTTAACTATTAGGTCAACCTCTGATTAAAATGATTTCAATACAAACTATTTACAATGATTAGAAAGAAAATAGTAAGGTTCGATCTAGATGATTATAACTCACTTTTGTAGTTTTGTATCTCTATTCATTTCATGTGTTGATTCTTTGATAAGCCTTCCTTGTCACCTATGTCCTTGAATTGCTTGGTAGTCCTTCAAGCATTCACCCTTCTCTTCACAACAATCTTGAGCCTTCTGCTTGGATTAGCTTATCAACCTCAGTGGCATTGTTCCACCATACTAGAAATCTCTCTCACACACACTATTTTGTTCTCTTCTTCGCATATATCATTGGTGCTCTTCTCCACTTCTCTCTAATTTTTGTCTCTATGCCTCCTTAAATAGGTAATTCTAGTCCTTTTTCTTTTCTCATAATCACCATAGATCTTAGGGTTTGTTTTTTGATACAACATATTTGTTGTATCTAATCATGATTATGTTCATCTCTTTCTTTTCTTTCATTTCTAGAAACTTCTCATTGAATTCATTCATTAGGTGTCTTACTTAGTCCTCACCTTAAATTAAATGATCCTACTCATCAATCTTATCTTCAACACACTTTTCATATCCTAAGAAACCAACTAAGTCAGTTGGAAATCACAATTTCTCATATGCACTCAAAATACTATTGCTTGGCCAACACTAGGTTCTGAAACTCGATCATCACTGATTTACTCAATCATTCTAGAGAATCTAGCCCAACATCAACACTATTTTCTCAGTCAATACTGATGCTCAATCAACACTCAAATTTCACTTGACACTTATTGTGGCTCGATTGACACTAGCATCACTTGGTATAAAATTCAAGTTCCTTAATATTTTGTTGTATTCCTTGATCAAAATTGTGCAATCTTTTCTCATGTCTTCATAATGTAAACAATCAAATTATCTTGTCAAATTATAACTAATCAAACATCCATTGTAGCTTCATTTTCACAACTCAATGTTTCCTCTAGGTGCTTTTGTTATGAACAACTTCTCAAATCCTCTTCATCAATCAAATAGATATAAAATTTAGATTAGATAGCAATATGTCTCATCAGTAGATTTGACATCAATGATAACATAACAATTGTTTCAATTATAGTTTCAAACAATCTCCCTCTTTGGTATTGATGGCAACACCTCAAATATGCTATGAATACAATCTATCTCTATGCTACCATGCAATCCAAAAGGTTTCTCTTTAATGAGTAATTTCAAAAACTCCCTTTACCATTTCATTCAATATGTCTAATATTTCATTTCCAATTTCTCCCTCTTACATCTTATATGCATTCTCTCCCTTTTTTAGAACAATGCTAAAGATATTGGCTCTCTTGCCTTCATTTCCTTCATACGTCTTGATTATGTAGATAAGTACATGTCAGGGCTAAATTTTGTCATCTATATATGATTGATCTATTATGTTTTTCTCCTTCTTTACTTTACTTGACTACCTTAGGCATCTCCTAAAGTAGAGTTTTCTGGATCAATGTGTAAGGTATTCTGATTGGAACATTTGATGCAATGCCTCTTTGTAGCTTAGGTAGCTTTGCTTAGGAGAATCACCCCTAATTTACCTCTAAGATATTCATGAAAATCTTTAGGTAAGGCTTTAATCAATATGTCATAAATTTGTTCTTTTTTGTGTACGTATTCTAATTTTACTTCTTTATCTTGAACTAGTTCTCTCAAGTAGTGATTGTATATGCTACTTTAGTATGTTAGAAACACTAAATTAAAACAATCAAAAGTATTTGCATACTAATTTAACATAACTTCATGAGAGACAAAGTGAAGTCCTCAAATGAGAATATGAGCCATGGATAGGCTCTCTCAATGACAATGATCACTTGATGTAGAGGTGTGTCTAATAGCTAAGATGGCTTGATTATGTATGTATGCTCAAATGCTCAAATGGGCTTTAATAGAGGATTTTTGATAGATTTTGGTGAATGGATTTGATGTAAAAATGGCTTCTCAAAATGGCATTAAGGCTTTACTTTCTAGATTGTGTTAAAATGGCTTGGGAGAGGATTCCTTAAATAGGAAAAGGGCTTGAGGGATCAAGGGCTAGGATGCAAGGATGGGAGAAAGCTTATGGAAAGTTTAGATTGAATGAGAGGAGAGCACATGGATTGTGCTTCCTTACAGCCAATCAGGGAGTGAGACATGTCACAGGGTCATTAGTTAGAGCAAGAGGGGTTGAGGGGTCAACAAAGGAGGCTCAAAGCTCATAAAGACCCTCATAATGACTTGTAAGAGCAATGAATGGGCTTGTAAGAGTGATTTATGGCTTTGTGGGCTTCATAAAATTTTATGGTTGGGATATTTGTGAGAGAGTTGAGATATTTTGATTTAGGTTGGATTAAAAAAGTCTTAAGCTTGACTTAGGAATGTGCAAATGATTAAGGCTTGGATTAGGTTTGGGTTAAAATTAGATTAGGCTTGTTAGAGATGGGCAAGTGGATGACAATAAATGAGGGTGGGTGAAGGAGGAGATATTTGTTGGCTTTGACTTGGGTTAGCAAGTCTTAACCCATGTTTAGGGAATGTGACAAGGTTAGGAGGGGATTAGGATTAGGATTAAAGATAAGGATTGACATCTTCTAGAAGAGTCTAGGCTTTGGATGAGGATGAAGACTTTCTAGAAGAGTCTAGAACTTCCTAGGATGAGGATAAATAAGGGTTTTAAGAAATAAATAAAGCTTTATTTATTTCAAGGGTTTGGGTTGAGGAGATATTTATTAAAATATTTTTAATAAACATGAGGATTAATATTTAATCTTAATTAAATATTTTGAGTTGGGATTAGGGGTAGGAAATGATGGGATTAGCCTTTAATCGAAATTGAAGAAGGATTAGAAGATTTTGGAAGAGGTTAGTGGTCTTAAGGAAATTGGCCAAATTTTGGGCAAAAAATAAATTTTTTATTTATTTTGAGATTTTTGGTCAATTTATTAATTAAATAATTAATAAATAAGGAAATAATGTTTAAATAAGATTTAAACATTTTTGGGAGGGATTCCTTAATTAAATATTTTTAATTAAGATAAAGGGATTTAATAACATAAAAATAAATTAATTAAATAAATAAATAATTAATTAATAAATGATGATGTCATCAGGGACTTTTTTTTAGAAAATAAAAATATTATTTTCTAAAGAATTTTTAGGTGTCTACATTTTGCCCCTCTTTGATGTGATGCGACAAGTGGCATGGCATCAAAGATAAGAAAATAAGATGCCCAAGGCTAGAGCAGAAGAGGAGAGAATGGACTGCGAGATGCCCCCTCAAGAAGGCGATGGGGAGAGAAAGCAAGACTCGACAGCTTCTTAAAAAGTACAAAAATCTTGGTGGGTGGGAGGACGAAGAGTGGCTTAAGAGAAGAGGTTTAGTTAGCTCAAACTCTCACTATGGGAGAATGATAAAGGAGAATCAAATGCACAAGAAGAAGCAAGCTTAAGACTTTAGGGAGGGTGGAGGATGAAGGAGCAAAGCGCTATAAAAAGGAATCCAAGATAGGGAGAAGGATGAAGGGATTATAAAGCTGATGCAATAAGATTTCAAAGAGTCAGATTGGTGGAAGATGGTTTTCGAAGATCCCTAGGACTAGGATTGTGGATCTCGAAAGATGAGGCTTGGTGGATTAATTTGATTGGTGGATCCCTAAGACTAGGATTGTGGATCCCGAAGGCTAAAAGTGAAGATTGATTCAAAGAGATACTGATGCATAAGCTGGGGTAGGAGATATAGATGCTGGATATGGATGGGGGATTATGGAGATGAAGGAAATCTATTGAAGCTTATTTAGCGGGGGATACTTCAAAGAGAAGTACCACCATGTAGTTGAGCACTAGATTTGCTATAGGATTGTTGGTTAATTTCCAAGGTTACCAAGAACATCAAGGATTTTTCACCAATTGTCCAGAGGACTAACAAACTAACTCAAAAAAAACATGCAAGGATTGCCCCAACATCACACATGATTCCTGGAGGAAGTAGCATGGAACCGACACTGGGTAACCCACAAGCAAAAAAAGAAACAAACAAAAGACTTGATCAAAATTGTACGCTCAGAGTGCCTCATTCGTAGCATACCATGACGTGGAAGATTGTGGCAACCTTGAGGAGGGAACAAAAAGATTGCTTGGAAAAGATACTTCAAGACCCAAAAGGGAAGATTCCAAATCGAAAGAAAGTGAAAATTCAAAAGAGAACTATTTGCCAACGAGATGGGTAGGATGAGGTACTAACGGACCAAGATCAGACATGAGGAAAACTATATCCTACAAGGATCTATCAGAGAGCACCTAAGCTGATGGATCTAGATGAGTTATGTGCCTGGCAAGTTGAACTAAGAAGGATAACACTTTGGTGATAGGAGATCTAGCTAAAGGATGCATTGGAATAGCTAAGCAAGGGTTGTGTGATGTGTGCAAGATGTTAATCAAGGAGGAACTGACACGAAAGCTAGATAGATACAATGGTACTAAGCTAAAGGGGATGTACAAGCTGACAGACCAAGATATGTTACAAATGTACAAGTTGTTCATGTTTTGGTTTTGTGAGATGGAAATGTTTGTGAAGGGTGGGATGTCTACAATAGTTGATAGGCGGATAGGTAGATGGTTTGTGAAAAGCTTAAGTAAAAATGGGGTTCTTTGTGTGCATGTGATAGAATACAAGCTAGGATACAAGATTATTTACAAGCTAGAATATGGTACAAGCTTTGGACAAGATTTGGATATACAAGGTATGATACAAGGGATGATACAAGATTTACAAAGTATAATACAAGCTCTGGTACAAGATTTACAAGCTGAGGTACAAGATTTACAAGCTATACAAGGAGGTATTTACAAGCTTCATTAGATGTGGAATATTTAGCTAGAACACCAAGGGAACAAGAAGATGTTTTATTGGATGGTGGGTGAATGGATGAGGGATAGGATAGTGATAGATAATGGATTAGTCTTAGTACACAAGGCGCCTGAATTACTATGTTTTCACCATTGGACGCTTATTTCTCTTTACTATTTTTTTTTTGTATTTTTCAAAAGCTAGGTATACCAAGGATCTTCAAGCATAGAACTTCTTGAGATGAATGATATTAGTAGGATCATTCAAGAGTTCTCCTTCTGGTGTAGATAGTTGATAGGCTTCGGAGCCAAAGGATGTAGTGACAACATAAGGACCAAGCCAGGTGGGTTCAAACTTGCATTTCCTTTCTCGATCTGCTTGGACTTTCATGTTTTCTTTGAGGACCATGTCACCTGGCTAAAAGTGTCATGGAAGAACCTTCTTGTTGAAATTCCTTTTGAGACAAGTTTGATAGACTGTGAGATGATCATAAGCTTGTTGTTGCTTCTCGTCTAAGAGATCTAGCTGGGTGAGCCGAGCTACTCTGTATTCTTTATATGATATTTGCCCTTGCAAAGATATGTGCAAGGAGGGAAGTTCAACCTCGATGGGTGGTACCGCTTCGACACCATAGACTAGGGAGTATGGAGTTGTGCCTGTGGATGTATAGAAAGAGGTTCAATAGGCCCATAGGGCTAGATTTATTTGTAGCTGCCAATTTCGGCCAGAATCATTGACAACTTTCTTTAGGATTTTGAGGAGAGTTTTGTTAGTTGCCTCTACCTGGCCATTACCTTGTGGGAAATATGGGCTAGAAAAGCAATGATGGATGCGGAGGGAAGTGCATAATTCTTCCATGTTGAGATTTTCAAAGTTACCTCCATGGTCGGTGAAGATGGTGGATGGGATGCCAAAGTGGCAAACAATGTGGTAAAAAATGAACTTGGAGACCTAAACTCCTATAGCTGAGACTAGGGGGATTGCTTCCACCCACTTAGTGAAATAGTCTGTAGCTGTTATTATCCATTTAGGTCCATCAGATGAGAGAGGTGTGATAGTTCCAACTAGATCAAGGCCCCAACAAGCGAAAGGCCAAGGTGGTGCAATAGGCTGTAGATCTTGTGCTAGAGCATGCACAAGATTTGCATGCTGCTAACATGGGAGACATTTTCTGACAAAGTCACATGAGTCTTCTTCAATGGTAGGCCAATAGTAGCCTACTCTAAGGATTTGTCATGCTAAGACAATACTAGTCATGTGGGCACCGCAAAGTTTGGAGTGTACTTTTAACACAATCGCGGCCTCATTTTGGTCTAAACACCTAGAGAGAGTATTGTGATAACTCTGACGATATAGAGTATTGGCTATGATAAAATATTGGGATGATTTTTGGATGAGGTTTTGGCATTGGGTATGTGTGAGGTGAGGGGAGATGATACCATCTTTAAGGTAAGCAGGAATGTCATGGTACCAAGGGGATTGGGGACCAACCAAGATACAAACACGATTTGAATCCTCATTCACATAGGTAGGTGTGAGAAGCTGCTCAACTAAAAACTCATACTGCGTAGCCACTTGGGGAATTTCCAAGAGCGAGCCGATAGTAGCCATAGCGTTTTCTGCTTTGTTCTACATTCGAGGCACTTGTGTAAACTGAAGCTTTGTAAAATGCCGGGTTAGCTGATCAACTAGCTCTTTGTAGGGTAATAGCTATTCATCTTTGGTTTGATATTCATTTAGGGCTTGCTTGATGATGAGTTGAGAATCGTCAAAGATTTGTAACTTAGTGATGTTCCATTCTGCAGCTATCTTTAATCCTGCTATGAGAGCCTCATATTCAGCTATATTGTTGGTGCTAGGGAATTGTAGCTTGAAGGCTTTTGGAATGTAATCTCCTTGAGGTGTGACCAACAATATTCTTGCCCTTGATCCATGAGATGTATATGAGCCATCAAAGTAAAGTTTCCATGGGGGTTGTTCTTTAATTAGACAGATATGCTCATTTGAAAATTTTGTGATCAAAGGATATCTATCTACTAGAGGTGCATCAGCTAGGTGATCTGCTATAGCTTGCCCTTTGATTTCCTTTTTGTCCACATACTAGATGTCAAATTCGCTAAGGAGCATAACCCATTTGGCCAAACAGCCTGTAAGTGCTATTCTGGAGAGCATATACTTGAGAGGGTTGATCTTGGAGACTAGTTGGATGGTATGACTTAGCACATAGTGGCGAAGCTTTTGAGTTGAGAAAACAACTGCCAAACAAGCTTTTTCCATAGGAGTATAATTGAGTTCATAACCAACTAAGGTTCTACTAATGTAGTAGATGGCTCTTTCTCTACCGTAGTCATCAAGTTGTGCGAGAAGTGTCCCTAGAGAAGTAGGCGTTGCTGATATGTACAAGATCAAGGGACGATCAAGAATTGGTGGAACCAAGATAAGGGGATTGGTGAGATACTACTTGAGTTGATCAAAGTCGCGTTGACATAAAGGATCCCACTTGAAGTTTTCATCCTTCTTCAGTAAATGTGTAAATGGTGTACACTTATCTGCAAGCTGGGAGATGAAGTGTCGAACGGATTGAAGCTTCCCCTAAAGAGAGCGAAGCTGTCACAGTGTCTGGGGAGAAGGTATGTCTAAGATAGCCTTGACCTTCATGGGGTCAATCTCTATACCTCATTTAGAAACTATAAATCCTAGAAGCTTGCCAGATGTGACCCCAAAGACACATATCTTGGGATTCAACATGAGATGATATGTGGCTAATCTATCAAAGAATCTCTCTAGGTCAGCAAGATGATCCATGAAGGTATGAGATTTGACCAAGATATCATCTACATAATCCTCCAAAATACTATGGATGAGATCATGAAAAATGGCTGTCATAGCTCTTTGATAGGTAGCCCTAGCATTCTTTAGGCCAAAAGGCATCATGTTGTAGCAAAAGGTTCACCGAGGGGTAGTGAATGCTATCTTATGTTGATCCTCTTCTGCAATCTTGATTTGATTATACCCAGAAAATCCATCCATGAGGGACAAAATTTCATGTCCAACTATAAGGTCTACAATCATATCTATGTTGGGCAAGGGAAAATCATCTTTTGGACAAGCTTTGTTAAGATCTCTGAAATCAGTGCAGATTTTGATGTCACTGGAAGGCTTAGTAACGAGGACCATGTTGGAGATCCACTCTAACTAGTCGATAGGTCAGATAACCTTAGCAGCTAACATTATTTCTAATTCAGATTTGACTAGTAATGCCACCTTGGGGTGCATTTTTCTAAGCTTTTGTCTAACAGGCTTGATCTTTGGATCGACTACAAGATGATGAACTACAAGCTTTGGATCAAGTCCTGGCATGTCCTGATATGACCATGCAAATTGGCCAATGTTCTCTCTTAAGAACTCAAAGAGGAGATCAGCTTGGTCTTGTGATAGGGATGCAACAATCTGAACAAGTCGAGGGATCTCTGAAGAACCGATGTTGATTTCTCTAGTATCCTCAATTAGAATAGAAGACACCTCTGGTCGATTATCTTGAGGAGGTAATGCTAAATCCTCATGTTCTGCTTGTGACTCTGGATTTTCTTGCTGAGGGGTTCTCTTTGCTGCCTTAGCTAGTCTTGGATTCACCTTGGTTCCAGTTTTGGGTGTATTGGAACTAGGTTGGGAATTTTCTCCAAAATACCCCTTAGGATCTAGCTTATAGATATAGGTAGAATTTGGCTTTGTTTTTTGTGAGATGTTTTATCTCTCATGAATCTCAGAAGCACTTCCTCTGATGTGAACTCATCAATGTGTATGATACTTGGTTGGTCCCAATAATTGAGTTGTGGATGGGCGAGTGGTAGGTCAATGAAATGGATGGATAGTTCTTGGAGAATAGAGTCTCTGAGGAAGATTTGGTCTAGGATATCATTGTAGGATCTCTTTTCAACTTCCTTAGGAATTTCTTCGATCTCGACAAGGTCGCGGTGAATGTTCGAAAAAGTATGACCATTCTCATTGGTGCCCCCAATTGTGGGTATGCCAAAGCCAGGACCTGACTTCATTTCCCACTTGTGTGCTTTGATGGGGCACTACATGCCTCTTTCTTCTGGTCCTAGACCACCACCTTGATAGTTCCATTTGTCAGTATGAGCTTATGTTCTTGGGGATACTTCTGGCTAAAGTGATCAAGGCATGCTTGATTTTTTGGAAGTGCATCCTTATGTAACCAATTGTTGATATTTGGAGTGAGCTCCTCATGAAGAGGGATTTTTGAGGATACAAAGGTTGTTGGGCCAAACTGTTTGTATCGAAGAGGTGGAATCTCCTTAGCTTTGTGATATGTTGATCGTCCATGGGCATGTGGATCAAGTGGGAGTGCCCCAACAACAAATGCATTTGACAGACTATACTCTCCACAGCCTTTGTTATTGATCTTCACGGTAGATAGGGTGGAGGCGAGGATGGTTTCTGGGTCATTACAAGTGTGGGATGAGCTAGCGATGGTTGTGCCGATATCAATTCCAGGGCAATGGTTTGCATATGAAGCTTCAACTGCATTGTAGTAAGCAAAGGGTTTTGGATCAGCATGGATGGTTACCTCAATGCCCTGATGTGGAAATTTGACGCACTGATGGTAAGTGGATGGAACGGCTTTCATGGCATGAATCCATGGGCGACCGAAGAGGATGTTAAATGGTAGGTTTAGATCAATAACATGGCAGAGTGTTTCTTGGATGACTGGCCCAACCTTGATTGGCAGCAAGATAGTTCCTTTTATGGTTCTTTCCAAGTTGTCATAAGCTTTGATGGTGATAACCTCACTGATGATATCTGCCTCAGTATACCCAGCTTGTTTTATGAATTTTAGGGTGCAAATATTCAAGGCTGATCCATTATCTATAATTACTCTTTTTATGGCAAAATTGGATACCATGATGGCTATGCGAAGTGGAAGGGTGTGACCTGGATCGACCATGAGTATGTCAGTGGGTTTGAATGATAGGGCACATGAGGAGGATAGGTGTCCAACAAGATTACAAAAATCAGTAGCATTGATATCTGAAGGGACATGAGATTCTATGAGAGCACTGTCAAGGATGCTTTTGTACACAAGGCTAGTGCAGAGAAGGTCTAAAATGGAGATTTGTGCTGGCATGTTCCCAAGGTGTTCCAAGATATTATACTGGATTTTTTATGGAGCTGATGGTGCTGGTGAAATGGGTGGGCCTATGATGTTGAATCGTGCTCTTCAAGTGGTGACTGCACACTCATTGTTTGGTCCCTGGATATTGATAACATTGACAAAAGGCTCTTTCTCAGATATACAACCTATGAGGCTACCATAGTCTATATAGGATGAAGTGTGGTCATTGTTCTTCCCATGCTGTTGGTTTGGTTGGCGATTGTTGGTGTTGTTGTTGCTGTTTTGGATAGGTTCTTTTCCAGGATTTTGATTATTGTGAGGAGGAAAAGTATTTTGATAGATCTGTAAGCCTGCATTGGGAGAGGTTTGGGCACCAACGGTGATTTCTTTCCGATCAATGAGGTCCTGCACATAATCTTTCAATTTCATGCATCTGAGGGTGGTGTGACCTTTTACCCTATGAAATTTGTAGTACTCATTGTCTTTGTACCATGCAGCTTTGGATTGGCTTGGGTCAATTTGCTGGGTAGGAGGAAATTTGATGAGGTTTTCCTTAGTCAATTTCTCAAAAATGACATCCAATGGCTCACCAAGGGGTGTATAATTTCTAGGTGCAGGTTGGAATCTGAGCTTTTGTCCTACATCTACATTGATGGCATTAGCATGATTGCTAGATCCTTGGAAGTTGGGTCTTGGATTGTGGTTTTGATAGCTTTGGTTATTCTGTTGTTGGTAGTTGATAGCTTGTTGATTGTTTGGTTGATAAGGTGGGTTGGACTGATTTTGAGAAGGACCAACAATATTCACATGTCTGGTGTCAGTGACGCCATCTATTGCAATGTGCTTGTTTTTGTTCCAATACCTAGACTTGTCATTGGAATGTGATTGATTTTGGTTGGCTTCCTTGTAAATCTTGACCACACCATCTTTAATGAGTCCTTGCTCAAGGATCATTCCTTTCTCTTTGATATCTTTGTAGGTCTACAAACAGTTTATGGTCATGTGGTGAGCCAAGCTAGGATGAGCATTATCAATAAACATTTTCACCAAATGACGCTCTAGCAAGGTGCAAGTTATGCGGGTGGTAAGGGTTTTCCATCTTTGTAGATATTCAGGAAGGCTTTCTCCACCTTTTTGCTTAGTGTGGACAAGATCAACTACTAATAGCTCTGTTTCAACAAGATGGGCATATTGGGCTACAAATGCCTCAGACAATTTAGCAAAGTTTTTAATTGTGCCATATGGTATTCTATAAAACCATTCAAGAGCTGGTCTGGCCAAGCTTTTGGAAAAGAGATGCAAGAGGAAGACGTCACCATATGCCACTTCTTGGTAGTGCATATAGAATTCTTTGATATGTGTGACAGGGTCTCCTTTTCCTCTAAATTTGTCAAATTTGGGTATCTCAAAGTGTTCGGGAAATGGTGTCATGGTAATGGCTCTGTCAAATGGGTAAGGACACACATTCTCAAACTTGAAGGTTTTTGGATCATTTCCCTCTTGCACGTTCTTCAAAGCTATCTTCATGGCTTCCCATTCTGCATTAATGGGTGATGGCTGGGGTGCCCCCAATGTAGGAGTGCCCTGAGGTAGGTATGTGCTAGATGGGGCAATGGAATATGGATGGCTTTGAGGTATGGGTTGGTAGGGATTGTACATGGCTTGGGCAACTGAATGGTGGATGATGGGTTGCTGAGGTGGAGGGGGCACATATTGCTGCATGTGTTGTGAGGCTTGCTGTTGATATTGGATTTGAGGTTGGGATTGAGGAACATAAGCTGGCTGTGTGATAAAGGGATTGCTTTGTGGAGGTAAGGTATAAGATGGGTGTGAAACTTGGGGAAAGGATTGGGGAGCTTGTGGAACTTGACTTTAGATTTGAGGAGTTTGACCAATATATGTGGGTTGTGCCCCCATCTGGGAAGGTGTCTGCATGGCAAAAGAGGCCAAGTAATTGGTGGTTGGTGGTGGTGGATTTCCTCCTAGAAGTGGCATAGAAAAATAGTTGGTAATAGGAGGTAATGGATTAGTTGGTGGTGGAGGTGGTGGGAATTGAAAGCTTGGGAATGGAATTGATGGGGTTTGATAGCTTGGTGGCTGGATTTGAAAGCTTGGTAGAGTGGTGGCAAGAGTTTGGGTAACTTGAGAGATTGGCAGAACATTGGTAGTAGCTTGTGGGGTTGGATAGCTTTGTGGAGTGAGGGTAGTAGCTTGTGGATTTGTGGCTAATGGCACTGAGCTCCAAGGACCTAGCTGAAATGATGGAATTGTGCTTTGGGCTGTGGTAAACAAGCTGGGGGTGATGAAAGGTTGATTACTTGGCCCCATGGGTGGCATCCCAATTTTATATTGCTGAGGTTGGCCAAAGATGCTAGCACTGATTTGGGAGATGGGTGGATTTGGAAGGCTGGGTTGGAGGGTAGTAGCAGCAATAGTGAAGGGAGTGAATGGTGATGTGTTTTGGGTGAAAGGGGTTTGGGATGGAGTGGTATGGACCAATGGTGGAGTGGTGATGGCTGGATTGCTTTGCAGAAGGGAGATTTCAACTTGAGTGGAGGCTGGTATGTTTGGGTCTGTTGGATCATATGGGGTGGGTTGAGGCTCTTCTTTTGGCACATATTGAGGATAATTCGAATCATAAGAGCCTATGGGTGGTGGGAGTTGCTCAAACAAGGGGTGAGATGGATCTGATAAGGGAGGAGATCTTCCAAAGTCGAAGGCTCCGATGTTGTCCCTTTGAAAGTTAGCCATGATTGTTTCTTTATTCTTGTCTATAATGGCGTTCACCAATACTGCATTTCCTAGTTGGTTCATGAAAGCTTAAATGTCAGTAGGTGATGGTGTAGTGTTCTCTGGGCTAAAGGATGGTTGACTGCTCAAGGGGAGTGATGTTATTTGATCCAAATGATAGAGCTCCATTGTTACCTTCTTCTTCTTGGCTAAGCGAGTGACGGGTGGCATGAAAATGCTGAATGTTTCCTAGGGATGAGATGCAACAATGCTGATGGATGCAAAAAAGGGAAGGCTTTTCTATGCAAATGATTTCCTAGGTTGAGGCAAAGCTATATGACAAAACCTAAGGAGGATTGGTTTGGGGACTCTAACTTCAAAGATATGTTGCCAAAGCACGAAAGGTCTACTTTCCTATGTGCAAGCTTGGTGGTGATTGTGTCAACTTAAGGATAGATTGATGATCCTTTAGGAAGAACATGAGATTGACCACTCGTGGATCCCTACCTTTAGCTCAAGGTGATGAGGGATAACAAGTGACAAACCTAGATTACCCTAGACAAAGCTCTATCAAAGGGATAACCTTGGTGAGATTGGTGGATTTGGAAGATGTTAGGAATGGAAAACTTTTGGCAAGGTGACCACAATTTTGAAGGCTTGGATGTGAAGTTTTGGATTGCTGGCTAGATGGTTTAGAACTAAATGAGATGGATGAGCTAAAATGCTTAAGAGGATGACTAAGGATGGCTGGCTTACCTACAAGGATGATGCTAAAGTGGAGCTTATGTAAGAAGATGTGGAGAAACAAGGGGGTCTAATCATAGAAATCATGCCTAGTTGGTAATGCATAAGCAGGGTTAACTCCTGGATGTTGTTTAAGTTGGATAGTGCAATCTAACCAAGTGTCTTGAAGGGCTTCATTAATAGCTTTGTCCTCTACTTTATGGATTTTGGCAATTTGAGGGCTTGGTGTTATTTCCTTTCTCTTGGCTGAAAGTTCTTGGTATGCCTGAGATGGCTTGAGTTTGGCTTTGTGAAACTTCTGTTTGGGTTTGGGTTGTTTTGACATGAATTTTTGAATCTGCTTGACTTTGAGAGATCTTAGTTGTTTTGCTTTGACTTGTTCAACTTTTGAAATAGGCACTGACTATGCTAAGTATACCCTAAGCTAGGATTGACCAAGTTTGGCAAACATTCATTCAACAAATAAAAGATCAAGCAATAGATAGAAACAACCAGATAGAAGTTTCTAGAATGTAGATTCTTTTTATGCCCCAAAAGATGATTATTTAATCTATGGCATTCAAGATTGAATTTTTTGTTTTAATCATGCATTCCAAGAAAAAATTGATTTTAATCCATGGCACTCAAGAGTGATTTTAGCAACATGCATTCAAAGACAAGTGATTAAACATTCAAGTTTTTTCCTTTGAACATTCAAGATTGAGATTTTGTGTGTTGTTTTAAGAACTTTGAAGTGCTTTGTTTTAAACTTAGATCATTCAAGATTGTTTTGGACTCAAAAGTGAAAATGACTCTTTGGACTTTGGTTTTCATTCAAGATTTTGTGTTCTAGTTTGCATGTTTTAAGCCCAAAAATGATATTCCTAGATTGTTTTGATGCATGAAAAACCTAAGAAACATTCAAGATTTTGCAACAAGACATTCGTTTGGAACAAATAACAAAGCTTTTAGGACAATTTTGGCAACCATTTAGGACTCTTAGTTTTCATGAGATTTTTAAAAGAACTTTAAAATATTTTCAAATGAGGTTCATTTTATCCTTGATTGATGCTTTGAGTTTGATTTAGATTTTAGTGTGCACTTAGTGTTGATTTTGAACCTTCTGAAATGGAAACTTGAAGTTCTTTTTAAATTCCCAAAAATGGAGTGTTCCTAACTTTGCATGAATGCATCTAAAACTTTGATGTTGCAAGGATGCAAATGATTGGATTGGTTTAGTTTCACTTGTTAAAATTTTATTTTATTTTTTGCAAATTTTTAGTTTTTAATGGATTTAAGTATGATTTGGGGGTTCATTTTAAGCACTAAAAATAAGTGTGTATGCTTTTTCTTCCTTTAAAAAAAATGGCCAAGATCTCCCACAAGAAGAAGAAGAAGAAGTAGATGGAATAAGAAGAATATAGACAAGAAGGGGAAGAAGAAATCCAAGTGCTTTGTTCACCTATAAGCTTGAAAAATCTGCAAACACTATGAGATAGACTATGAGTTCCTTTGTCTTCTTCATGCTCATGTGGACCTAAAAAACCAATTTATACAATCCTACCAATCACAAAAATAAGAAAAATTATCCAAAATTAATAAATGACATACAAAACTTGACTAAAAAAGCTAATTAAGATGACCCATGCGGGGTCCCACCGGGCGTGCCAAAATGTATATGCTACTTTAGTATGTTAGAAACACTAAATTAAAACAATCAAAAGCATTTGCATACTAATTTAACATAACTTCATTAGAGACAAAGTGAAGTCCTCAAATGAGAATATGAACCATGGATAGGCTCTCTCAATGAGGATGTTCACTTGATGTAGAGGCGTGTCTAATAGCTAAGATGGCTTGATTATGTATGTATGCTCAAATGTTGAAATGGGCTTTAATAGAAGATTTTTGATAGATTTTGGTGAATGGATTTGATGTAAAAATGGCTTCTCAAAATGGCATTATGGCTTTACTTTTTAGATTGTGTTAAAATGGCTTGGGAGAGGATTCCTTAAATAGGCAAAGGGCTTGAGGGATCAAGGGCTAGGGTGCAAGGATGGGAGAAAGCTTATGGAAGGTTTAGATTGAATGAGAGGAGAGCACATGGATTGTGCTTCTTTATAGCCAATCAGGGAGTGACACATGTCACAGGGTCATTAGTTAGAGCAAGAGGGGTTGAGGGGTCAACAAAAGAGGCTCAAAGCTCATAAAGACCCTCATAATGGCTTGTAAGAGCAATTAATGAGCTTGTAAGAGTCATTTATGGCTTTGTGGGCTTCATAAAGTTTTATGGTTGGGATATTTGTGAGAGAGTTGAGATATTTTGACTTAGGTTGGATTAAGAAAGTCTTAAGCTTGACTTAGGACTGTGCAAATGATTGAGGCTTGGATTAGGCTTGGGTTAAGATTAGATTAGGCTTGTTAGAGATGGGCAAGTGGATGACAATAAATGAGGGTGGGTAAAGGAGGAGATATTTGTTGGCTTTGGCTTGGGTTAGCAAGTCCTAATCCATGTTTAGGGAATGTGACAAGGTTAGGAGGGGATTAGGATTAGGATTAAAGATAAGGATTGACATCTTCTAGAAGAATCTAGGCTTTGGATGAGGATGAAGACTTTCTAGAAGAGTCTAGAACTTCCTAGGATGAGGATAAATAAGGTTTTTAAGAAATAAGTAAAGTTTTATTTATTTCAAGGGTTTGGGTTGAGGAGATATTTATTAAAATATTTTTAATAAACACGAGGATTAATATTTAATCTTAATTAAATATTTTGAGTTGGGATTAGGGGTAGGAAATGATGGGATTAGCCTTTAATCGAAATTAAAGAAAGATTAGAAGATTTTGGAAGAGGTTAGTGGTCTTAAGGAAATTGGTCATATGAAAAGAGATTGTATAAATAAGTTATTTAATCATGTTATGAACTTTTATTGTCATAATTGTCATGGTATTGGTCATAAAATAATTGATTGTAAGAAACCTAAATATAATAATAATAGAAGAAATGGTAGAATGTTCAGAAATACTAACCCTATAGATAGAAGGAGAAGTAGTGAGAGGAAATCAAGAGAATGTAGACCTTATGAAGAAAGAAAGCATATCATGTGTTATAAGTGTAACAACTTTGGATACATAGTTTGGAACTGTCAAGCACTTATTGATTAGTAGGATCCTAGAAGCAGAAGCCCAATATGTTAGTTTTATGGCAACTTCATACATACAAAAAAGTATTGTATAATGGACATAAGGAACAATGGAAGGAACTTTGGAAATGATAGAAGGAAACATGAAAGAAACTTCAAAAATAGAAGCAACAATGGAAGAATCTTCAAAAATGACAAAAGGAATCATGAAAGTAACTCCATAACTAAGAAAGACAATGAAGATCAAACAAATGTATTTAGTGAACTTTGAGAAGAACTTGATGAGGCATTTTTAAAGGGATTAAATATTTCTAGAAGGAAAAGTTAGCTAATGCTGAGATAGGAAAATTTAAGTTAGCAATCATGTTTGATCAACTAAGTTGAATTAAGTTTGTTCACAACACCAGAATTTGAAACTTCATTTAGAGATCAAGCTATGAGTAGTGAGGTTGAGATAAGATGTATGTTGATGAGTTTAGATTGTAGCTAAGCTCGCTTGCAATTTGGAGCTTATTGAAACAAGTTACGAAGGAAATAAGAGTTACTAGTATAGTATAGAAAGTTTATTCTATGACAAAAGATGAAATCTATGTTTTCACATAAACATTCACAAAGCGAAGTTTTGTGGAGTAGTGTCATGATGAAAGGAAGCTATGGTTAACCTCGAGTAGTATTTGAAGATCAAACATATGATCTTGAGCAAATATTTGATTCAGAATGAAATTAACAACTTTTTGATTTGGAAGAGTACATAATTAATGCAAGTGCTAGCTGGATAAATAGAGTGTGAACTTGATTATTTTCACATTATGATCATCTCAGAAGCTTAGAGCACTCAGAAGCAAATTGGCAAAGTGATTTCGAGCAAAACCCTACTTCAAAAAAGGTATTTATCATTTTCCACACATAAATTCTTCAATAAATTTATATTTGGTGAAATCATGGATATGTCAGTAGTTCAAAATGTTGAGAATGTTAAGAGACCCAAATTGAAGGTTTTTCCTATGAAACCCTTAGAGGAAAACCCTAATTTGGCTTTATCAACAACTTCAAACAACATAGTTTACTCGAAAGATGTATGAAGCTACTTGTCTAGTAAGTTTGAAACTATTGGAAGTGAATTTATGAATAAAGATATGGAATTTTTAAAAAATCATGATATGACTATTAAGCCCATATATGAGCATCTAAAAGATTTAGACTTAGTTAGATATTAATTTTACTGTGAACTTAATACTGAAGAAGGGACTTAGATCATATTATGTAGAATTCATAATGGAATGATTTGGATGGGAGGAGATGTAGTTGAAATCTCTATTGACCTTACTCATGAGGTTACTAATCTTAGCAAATGAGGTAGTGTATCCATTGGTGAGAAACTAGTTAAGAAGAAGGTGGAACTTAACACTAGGGCAGTTTATAATGGTAAGGCAATGGTGATCAACACCATCAAACAATATGATGTCAGATTCTTGAGCAGAATCATTGCATATTCTATTTGTGCAAGTTCTAAGAGTGATGAGTTGTCAAAAGACTTTATTTATGTAGCCTACAAAATTTGTGTTGAGAAGGAGAAAGTAAATTTATGTGAGATTTTGAGAATACAACTCCTTGAGAATTTGGAGAAGATTAAGAGGACTAAGAATAGTGTATTTAGATTCCAGTCTCTGACTAATCATTTTTTCTTTCATGTACTCAAGAGATTTCCATCTTTATCAATTACATAGATTATGAGTAGTGAAAGATGCACTATGGATAAGAAAACAAATGTATGCAGAAGGAATTTAGTAGATAAAATCTTGGATAGTGGTAATTTAATCATGAGGACATTTCAGAATGAGATGAAATAGAGATTTTGAATTGCACCTACAATTGTTGACAGATTTAAGGATGATATAAGTTTTATGGTGGATGCAGACCTAACTTATATTGAAGTAGTAGAACCTTGAGAAATGTTTATTGAGCCCTTAGGTTATGAGTTAAGTGATGATGTAGCTATTGGTTATATTGATATAATGTTGAAATCTAAAATAGATCAAGCATCATACAGATTTGGAATGTATGAGGAGATAACTCAGGCAACTTACCAGGCATCACTAGAGAAAGTGTCTCATAAGAAGGTTGCTACTATAATGAAGAAAGCAATATTTGAGGATGGTATGTTAGAAGAAGAATCACAAGCTGTTAGGCAAACAATCTCCAGACTGAAACAAATTGGTGAACAAGGTGTAATGTATGTGAAACCTCTGTTAGTTGGCCAAGCATTTGGTGTATCCATTGCAGAAACTCCTGCAGAAAAGAGAATCCCATATGCCATTGTATTAGCTAAGAAACCAAGTGGATCTAAAAGGTAGTCAAAGAGAGTTAAGCAGTAAGCTACTGGACCTGAGAAAAAAAAAAGACATTTTTGACAATTAAAGATTCTAGTGATGAAGAAGAAGAAGAAGAGGAACAAGAAGACAAATAGCCAAAGAAGGTTATTGTTTTGAAGAAGCAAACAAGTAAAATAAGGCAACCCTAGAAACCAAAGATAGAGAAGATTAACACAACCATTGTTAATGAAGGAAACTTTGTGTAGATGAATAAGTTCTATGATTTGTACAATGACATTGAGAAATAACAGATTGATATTTCTAATCTGAGATATATGATTATTAACAACTTGAAACTTGAAGACATTAAAGGTTTTGTCAATCAGAAAGTCTATGATAGACTTATAGTAATGAAGGCACCAATTTTGGGAAGATGATATTGAACTTCAAAAATTGATGATAAGAACTATGTGCAAGACTAAAGATGAAGAAGAAATAAAGAAATTGATGGGTAAACTAGCACCTATCTACAAAATAAAATTAGGTCAATTCTATTTATGGGTGGTCATAAGAATGTGATAAGAAGTGAAACTATTTCAATTATCAATAAAATGATTATTGAGGTAGAGTCAGTTCCTACCATTGTACAGAAAACTTCGAAAGTATCAATAAGTGGTGATACTATGCAAATTCATCAAACAAGTGTTACAATTAACATTGATGATAATCATTTCCCAAATTTTGATCAACCTGAGCCCTACTTTGAAGATATTCATAATCAGTTGAGACTAATTGAAGAAGAGAAAAGATAGTTAGTAGAAGAAAAGAATAAGATTGAAGAAGCCAAGCTGAAATTGACTGAAGAGGAGAAGAAGAAAAAAGAATAAGAAAAGAGGAGAGAAGAAGAAAAAGAGAAGTTGGAAGTAGAAAAGAAGGAAAAGGAAAAGAAAGAAAAGGAAAGAAAAGAAAGAGAGGAGAAGGAAGAATAAGAGAGAAAATCAAAGAAGGCAATAGAGAAGAAACAAGAGGAATATTTGGTGAAAGCTTCTAGCTCATCCACTCCTATATCTCTCGCTAACCTTACAGGTGATGATGATGATAAATGTAACTTGATCTCATATTTGAACAAGTTAATTGAGAAGAACAAAATAGTCAAGAAATTGCAGAGAGCATCAATGGAGGTGGCTGACAGATTGCACAACACCCTCACAACCAAACATACATAAGAAAACCCTAAACAAAGAGCTCAAGTAGTTGTAAAATCATTTGATGATGAGTTTACAATTTTTTTGAATGTTGCTGAGACTAAGGGTCAAATTTCACACGATGCTACTCTTTTTAGCACCATTTGTCAAAATATTTGAAATAATTTGCTAAGTCTTGATACTGGTATCAAGGAATTCCAAAGATGTCAACAAGTTGGCAAGGTGTTGTACATCAAATGTACTTTATCTCATAAGTTGACCAAAGATGTGGATAGTAAGATTCAATTGAAGCTAAGTGAGCTAGAAGCTCTAACTAGTCAGATACAACAACCCTCTTGCAAAGTTGATGAGTTTGAAGGACAAGTTGTCAGTGTTCACATAGACATCAGGAAAATGCAACTTGAAAAAGAGAAAGTTCTAAGAAGACTATTATAATTTAGAGAGTCTATTTCTCTAAAGCTATCAACCATTGAAAGACAGTTGGAGGAATGTGTAAAAGCAAAGGACACTTATGCCAATTTCACCTACTCTGACCTTAATGCAGTTGAGATTGCATCATATGCCTTATGTGTAATGCTCACTACTGCCAAAGTAGAAGAGGATACATGGGAGAAAGGTATGAATAGTCTGAAGGAAAATTTTGATGATTTTATGAAGATAATAGCAGCTTGAGGTAGTAAGACAAAAAATTTGACAGTTTTTGAAAGTCTTTTTGACAGCAGATAGACAACACTTTTTCACAATTTTTTTGACATTTTGACCTTTGTCATTGATGTCAAAGGGGGAGAAGTTGTAGAAGAAATTTTTAGTAAGTTATTTATGTAGTAATCATATCAAAAGGGGGAGCATTTTTAATATGAAGTATATGTAATAGATGATAAGTATTGCAAGTTTTGATAAAGTTTTTGTTACTTCGCCAATTTTCCTTACTTTGTTGCCATCAATGCCAAAGGGAGAAATTGATGAAAATTGGCTATATGTAGTGATGTAATTTTTGTCATTAATGGAAAAACATGATGCACATGTTGTAGAAAACCTTAGAAATAAAGATACTTAGCTTTTGGTACTCAAAAAATTGTCTAAGTATGAAACTAGTTTACAATAGTGTATTGTTTTGATGTATAACTTGTTTATATGATGTTATCTATGAGAGAGAGGTTATATGGAGATATTATACATGTTGATGATGATGTGTATAACCTAAAAAATCAATATGGACAATACAGAGAAGAGATATTCACGATTTACCAATGATCATAACAACGAAATTAAAGGTAAAGGACTTATTTTGTTTACAAAATAACAACTTGACAAATTAGGGCTAACATCCTAGATGTTTACTCTAAGTTGGAAAAGTATATTGTGGTCCTAGGCAACCTAGCAAAAATTTGTGAAAAGGCATGGTATTTATGCAAAGACATCTTGTGAAGTCATTTGGAAGAAAATGTGCAAATTATGTAATTGAATGCGAAGTAATATTCTATGTGAATGTGATGTTTTGTATCATATGCAGAAGCAATTTTTTGATTTGAGATTGAGATAAGGTTAGAGATTAGCTGGAAAGAAGGTACAACATCTATATACTTGAGGATTAATTACTTGTTTGGGCAGTAAGCTCTTCTTGTAATTGGAAGTGCATGTTTGGGCCAGTGAGTTCTTCTTGCATACATTGTACTACAACTCCTAATAGGGATTCAAAGTCTCCTAAAAAGGACTCGTATGTACTAAATTATTTTATAGACTCCTAATAGGGTCCATCCTCTAACAAGAAACATTTATATTAGTGCATCATCTAAGTAGATATCATCCCCACCGGGGTTTCCCCTTAGCCAAGATTTCCCTAGTTAACAAACTATGGTGTTATGAGTTCTCTTTATGCATGGTTATTATTACTATCAACATTACTTGTTTACTTTATTATACATGGTTCAAAGTAATAAATAATATCTAAATGGTGAAAAAAGTTTGTGGAATACTGATTCAACCCCCACCCACCCCCCCCACCCCCCACAATATTCCCTATTTCTAACAAGTATTTGGTTCATATCAGTAGATTCATCACTTCTAGATAACTTATGTCCAATAGACATTGGTGTGCTCACTAGTTTGGATTCTTTCATTCCAAAAAAAATTAGTATCTCCTTGATATATTTGGACTAAGTAATGAAAATACTAGATTTCATTTGACATACTTGCAAGCCAACAAAGAATTTGATTTAACCAAACATGGACATCTCAAATTCCTTCTTCATTTTATCAACAAATGATTTGCATAATGCTTCTTTTCCTCCAAATATAATGTCATCAACAAAAATTGCAGATAGTATTACCTCATTGTTCTTACTAGTGTTCAAGTATATATTACTATTATCATTTGTCATTTCAAAAACAAACTTCACCAAGTAATTGTGTAGTCTTTCATTCCATGCTCTTGGAGCTTGTTTCAATCCATGTAGAGCTTTTTTTAGTTAACATACCATATTCTTCTTGTCTTAGTCCACAAATCCTTTCAGTTGTTCTATGCAGACTTCTTCTTCAAGTATACCATTCAAAAATGTGGATTTAACATCCATCTGATATACCTTCAACTTTTTTTAGGCTAGCTATGAAAGCAAAGTTTTGACTCCTTCCAGTCTTTCTATAGGAGCGAAGGTTTCTCCATTGTCAATTCATTCTTGAGCATATCCTTTGCATACCAATCTACCCTTGTTTCTTATAACTTCACCTTTTTCATTTAGCTTATTCTTGAAAAAACCACTTTGTTCCAATAACATTTTTGTCCTTTGGTCTAGACACTAGGGTCCAAGGGTCGTTCTTCTCAATTTGTTCAATTTCTTCATTCATCTCTTGGATCTAATCTTCATTGTCTAGGTCATCTTTCATTGATTTGGGCTCTAGTTCACATAGTACGCATGTATTATCTATGAGTCTTTCTTTTCATAATACTAGATTCTATATCTCCAATTATTTGTTCAGGTTTATGATGTCTTCTTACATACTTAGCTAGCACAAGTGATCTTCTTCTCTATTCCTCAACAAGTTCATCTTGAAAAATAATCTCTAACTCATTATCTCCTTTTTGTTCAAGTTCAAGTTCAACATGCTTGACATTGTCTTCCTGATGTTTAACATTATCTATCTATGACTCATCGTCTTTTGCTTGTTGCTTAACATCCACTATCTGTTTCTCAACAACCTATTGTTGCACTTCAACATTCCCTATCTATTGGAAAATTACAACTTTGTTATCTTGTTCAGTAGGAGTGTTGGGAGCACCATCATCCACATATATGAATGTAATGTATTCTTTAAGTTCTTCCTTACATTCAACATTATTTATTTCTATAAATTCATCAACTTTCACATTTACACTTTCCACAACTTTTTTAGTGTTAGAGTTTAAACACTTGTAAGCTTTACTGTTGGTGGAATATCTTAGGAATATTCTTTCATCACTCTTGGCATCAAGTTTTCCATTCCTATTGTCCAAAAATATGTAGCATTTTCTTCCAAAGATTTTGAAATATTTCAAATTAAGAAATAAATTCACCACTTCTATCAGATCTCAGAAACTTCATACTCATCCCTATTTCTTTTTGAACTTTGGCCAAGTACTACTTAAATAACTGAAAAACATTAGATTTAGCGTTGAGAAACATCATAGTCATCATCCTAGAGTAATCATCAACAAATAGAATGAAATACTTATCTCCATAATAGATTTGAACATCAATAGGTCCACATAGGTCGATATGAACCAATTCCAAAATATCACTGGATGTTTATATTTTGATCTTGAAACTAGACTTTTTCATTTTTCACAATTAACATTATTTACACATAGCATTGTTAGGCTTCTTTAGTTTTGGCAACTCTCTTACTTTCTTCATTTTACTAATGTTCACCAAATTGTCAAATTTTATATGACATAACCTTTTGTGCCATAACCAAACATCTCCTTATTGTGCAAACAAACATGTCTCATTAGATAAATCTAGATAGAACAAGTTAGCTCTTGTTTGATCACCACTTCCAATCAGCTTGCCATCAACATCATATAGTTTGGCCTTTCTAAGATGGAATTTAAATTTGTACCATGATTTGTTTAACTGTGAAACATTCAATAGATTATAGTCAAGTCTTTCCACTCAAAAAACATTGTCACATTTGATTTTATCAGCCAATTGAATTGTACATTTACCTTTCACAACACACGGAATATCATTACCAAATTTAACATAGCCAACCTTATATGGTTCAATATTCTCAAATTTATTTCTATCACCAGTCATATGATTAGAGAAACCACTATCAATTATCTATCTTTCACTTGTGTTCACATATGAAATTAAAGTAGGTTTCTCATCTTCATCAAAATCTTCTTTCACAGCAACATAGAAGACCTCATCATCATTACATTCACATTCAGTATTAGTCTGTTTTTCAGCAATTTAAGAAGATTTCTTACCTTTATCATCCTTTTTCTTGTAGTCTTGATCATCTCTCCTTCCTTTGTGTTTGCTTTCCTTTCTCTCACCCTTGTCTTCCCTGTCAGGACACCTTGCAGCAATATGACCAACCTTGTTGCATGAAAAATAGATAATAGGTAGTTTACTTTTGCATTTACATCTGCCTCTTCCAAATATTTTTGCAATAAGTGCTTCAAGTTCATCAAGGTCATCATCAAAAGTGCCACTGTCACTCTTTACATATTTTTCTTTTCTTTTGCTAAGAACCAATTGTGACTTAAAAGCATATTCAATAGTATTAGGTGTGTAGTTATCAAAATTAGAGATCTTAAAAGTAGTAAGTCTACCCATTACACCTTCCAAAGTCAAATTGTTACATAGAGTGCATCATAGCTCTTGTATTCTAGAAACCCTAAAGGCACATATAGGAAGTAGAGTTCTCAATACCTTGCTTATCACTATTTCAACTTTAATCTCTTCATTTGCACCTCGTATAGCATTAAAAACTTCATTGATTATTGTACAATATTGCACTATGTTCTCACATTCCATCATTCTCATTTCATCAAATTTACCTCTTTGGCTCTCTGATTTGGCTTTTAAGACATTGGCATCTCCTCCATATATGGTCTTTAGTTTGTCCCAAATTTATTTTGCACTATCACTTTATTTTATATCATCAAACTTCACATAGCTTAGGGCTGAAGCAATTTTCAACATTGCTTGATTGTGTTCTTGCTTTTCTTTTAGTTGTTGAGCAATCAAAGGAACAATTGTTATCTTCACATATTCATTGTCTACAAATTTTATTGTAGTGTCACTAATAATGGATATGTGTAACCTCATCAGCATTTATTGTGTAGGAAAGTTCTCCTTATTCATCTTTGGTACCTCCATTTTGTGGGTCATTATCTTTAGCTTTAAGTACCTTCAAATGTCTCTATATAAGCAACTGAGATTTGATACAATTTTTTATATTGTTAGGAATAACTGAGAGGGGGGTGAACATTTACTCAAGGTCCATATGTACCAATTGAAAAAATAAACAATTAAACACTTTATGTTATGCTTATCCTTTTTTAACTTGGTCTCTATTGATATCTCAATAACAATATTAACTAATAGTTCATTGTCCTAATATATCAAACTTGTTGAATATAAAAATTTGAAATGTAAAACACTATAAAAATATTCAACACAATTTTGACACTAGGGTTTAATGTGGAAACTCAATTTAGGAAAAACCATCGGCAACTTGTCACCACTTTTTCACTTTTTTGAAGTGAGCTCTATTAGGAGCCAACCTTGTTAAAGGTTATAATACAAACTATTAAATGTGACCTAGTTAGAGGATTTAAATTTCCTATTAGGAGTGGCCTTGTTAGAAATCTTTAGAACATTCCACTAGAATGTCACCCTGTTAAAGGATTTACACAAACTATTAAGTTCTTAATGACTGTTAGGTCAACCTCTGATTAAATGGATTTCAATATAAATTTTTTACAATGATTAGATAGAAATAAATAGGGTTTTATCTGTATGATTACAACTCACTTTTACAGTTTCAGATCTCTTTTAGTTCATGTATTGATTCTTTGATAATCCTTCCTTGTCACCTTTATCCTTGAATTGCTTGGCAGTCCTTCAAGCATTCACCCTTCTCTTCACAACAATCTTAAGCCTTCTACTTGGATTAGCTTATCAACCTCAACAACATTTTTCCATTATACTAGAAATCTCTCACATGTGCACAACTTCTCTATTATGTTATCTTCTTCACATATCTTATTCATGCTCTTCTCCACTTCTCTCTGAAGTTCATCTCTGTGCCTCCTTAAATAGGTAATTTTGGTCCTTTTTCATTTCTTGCAATCATCATAGATCTTAGGCTTTGTGATTTGATCCAATAGATTCATTATATCTAATTGCCATTTTGTTAATCTCTTTCTTTTCTTTTGCTTCTAGAAACTTCTCATCAAATTCATTCATTAGGTATCTTACCTAATCCTCTGCTTGAATTAAATTATCCAACTCATCAATCTTATCTTCAACACACTTTTCATATCCCATGAAATCAACTAAGTTGGCTTGAAATCATGATTTCTCATACACACTCAAAATATTGTTGCTTGGCCAACACTAAATTTTGACACTCGGTCATCACTATTTTACTCAGTCATTATAGAGCTTCTATCTCAGCATCAACACTTTTTAATTGGTTGATATTGATGCTCGGTCAACATTAAAATTTCACTTGACACTTACTATAGCTCAGTTAACACTAGCATCACTCGACATAAACTTCAATTTCCTTAATCTTCTATTGTATTCCTCGATCAAACTTATGCAGTCTTTTCTCATGTCTTCATAATGTAAACAATCAAATTATCTTGTCAAACTCTAACTAATCAAACATCCATTGTAGCTTCCTTTTCATAACTCAACCTTTCCTTTAGGTGCTTTTTTTATGAGCAACTTCTTAAATCCTCTTCGTCAATCAAATAGATATGACATTTAGATTAGATAGCAATATGTCTCATCAATAGATTTAACATCAATGACAACATAACAATTATTTCAATTTTAGTTTCCAACATGTCATAATTTTCCCTTGTTTGTTGATTAAGAACAATATATTGTCCAATTGAATCAAATGTACTACAACTATTAGTAGTTGGAGCAGTGGATTCAGTGGAACCAATGGGAGTGCCTGTGGTAGTCGATGAAGGATCCTTACAAACCTCATACTCCATGCTTTCATCATCTGCATCACATTGTGTTGTTGCATCTTGATGCTCATTATCCTATAATTTGCTAAATATTTCATCCTCATGCAAGTCTTCAAAATCTGCAGAGGTCTTAGGTTTGTTGAGATTATTCCTCATTTCCCAAAACACACAATTTTTTTATCAACACCAATGTGCAGCTATAAAATCTTTATTTATGGCATCTGGAAGATATTTTTTTATTTGGATGATCTACTATCTAGTAGAAATTGTAAGATATCACTGGCTGTACTTTTTCTTTCTGTCTGTAAAATTCTTTAATTTGTGTTGACAATTCCTATATTGAAATATTATTTTCACTAGAGCATTTCTCCATCTCGATTTTGACCTCTTCCCACGAGTCGACATTTTTAAATCTTTGAGTCAATGGCATACTCTCATGTTGACATTTGCTTACAGAGTTCCCATTCTATATAAGATTTGTACCAATTATGTTTAGTGGATCATATTGCCAGTGCATGGCAACATCAAATTTAAAAACAACAAGAAATTCTTGTAACATATTGAATTTTATTCTCTCAAATGTGAACCCTCCACATTTGACAGGCAAGGAAGGAAAAATGGTTTTCTTTTGCGGACCATGAAGGAGCATATCTGTGTTTTCCATTTTTCATACATATTCCAATGCAAATACCTTCTTTGTCACATGTATTGGAATTTTTTAGGGTTCTATAGCTAAACCATAAAAACTTAATACAATGTACTCTTACATAAAGTACCACGCAACCAATTGAATTTGACTTCCCATTTGAACTAATAATTTACAAGGCATAGACAATCTAGGCGTTGAAGTGCTTGTAATTTTATGATAAAGTGGTGTCAAAAAGAAGTCTAGAAAGTGATCATAGTCCCCTTGGGCATCACCCATCCTAATCACAAATGTCCATTCAAATATTGGTTTATCAAACTTAAGCTAAATCTTGTTTGTTTCAAAAATTTGACAATGCTTTGATAACAGAAGATAACACAAGTAGGTCGTGTATCTAAATGTCTTATGTGGCAGTAGGTCTGACCCTCTTTTAATCATTAACAATTGTTCATTTATGTGATGTACAATGTGCCCAATATAATTATATCTTGTGGGTTGTTTTAGACTATGAATATTGAAAATCATTTCCAAAATGCTAGCACTCACTTTCTTATTACTTTCCAAACCTAAACATATTGATAGCAGAGATACAATATCCTGAACCCACTACAAAAAAAATACAATTCATAAGGAGGTTTATGATCATGAGGCAAATTGAATCCATTTGCTAACCCTCTAATATAACAATATTTTTTATCTAGTCCTATGTTGTCATATTCTTCTGCCAAATTTTCTAGGTCAATGTGGATTGGGTTTTGTTTTTCAAACCCTAGGTTCAATAGTCTACCAAATTCACTCTATGTTGTAAATTTATTTATAATGTGCCATGTCATGTTGTTCAATTTAATATATTTTGACTCCTTTTGTGGATCATTCCACTTATCTTCAATGGCATATCTAATTTCCTTAATACTCCTTCCATAGATAACATGATCCAAAATATCACGGAATTCATCAATAAAACCTTGCATTTTAATGAGTTTGTGCATGTCAAAATAGAGTTTCCTGGTCCCCTGTATTTTCTTTTGGGTTGCAATTCTAGTGCCAGTGCCAGTACCACTCCTCTTGTATGTTTCATCATCGTTGAAATTGTTTTAGATCTATACACAGACACAAATTTTAATTTACAGGCACAATTAACATTTAAAACCTAGATTATTTTTCTAATATTTAGCTTTGCAAGTTACCTAGCTTCTAGAAAGTAAATAATTTAGGCTTACAATGCATGATAAATTAAAAATCAAACCCTAAATTCTACAACCGATACTAGTTACTAAACTATCATTAAAAAATGTGTTTAGGATCTTATCTAGAAAGTTGAAACTCTAATTGATAAAAAAAAATTGTTACGTTGTGAGTTGTTTAGGAAAACTGGGTTTGTGGTGTAACTTGCAAATTGTGATTCGTAACCTCTTTCTAATGATCCAATACTTTTAAATTGGTAGTTTGTGTAGAGATCCAAGATTGAATAATGAAAACTAAACCTTATGGTCTACACAAAAGAAAATCTTACAAATTGTAAAATTGACAGAGTTGAGCATGTGCTTGATATTAATTCTTACGTACATTATATAGTGGATAGATGGTAATATAATAATTTGCAAAATCATAAATGTACGATGTTACAGTACAATTCAGGATTAACTCTAGTAATTATTGCTAATTTTTGAGGAGTTAGTGACTTCACTTCTTTCTCAAGACTTCTTTTTTTGGGAAATTTTGAAAAAAAAGAGGGTAGCCAAAATCAGCCCACAATAAATCTTGAGTTTTTGATATTTGATGCTCCAATGGTGGTAGTTGTCGATCTTTACATGGCCCATTACTATACCATGGTCTATGTCAATGCCACGTGTCTTCTTTCTCACCCCATACATGTATGGCATCTATCTTCTTTCCATTCCATTTGAGAAAGTAAGACTACTCTTATCGAAATTGCCCCAAAATAGGACTAGGGCCATTCAATTTTTTTTTATTGAACAATGTGTAAAGGATTTTGATGCCTCAATAGATGTTACATCAAGTATGCCACATGTCCTCTTTTTAGGAATATGGGAATTCAACTCAATTGTTGCTGAAATTGGCTCGAAATTCATTTGGAGTCATTGATCTAAGTTGATCAAATGGTGATAGGCTTGTTTCTTTTTTTGTACAACATAAATGATGCAGTGTCACATGTGTCACTATGATATTTACCATGGGTCCACCATCCATGTGAATTGAATAGTGAACAATCATTGGTATTACATGTATGCTACATATCTTCTCCCTTGGGTGATTTGGAAAAATGAGTTGAGTGCTACCCAAATTGGCCCGAAATACATCTCAAGTCATTGATCCTTGCTCATCCAACGGTAATTGGGGCATTCCCTTTATTATATTAGCACATGAGTCGTCATATTAAATTATAATTATAATATTAACTATTATTATATTATAATAATAACAACATTGTATTAACACTTGTTAAAGATTAAAATTACTAATTAAAAATAAATTGAATAAATATGTTTTATGTTTTATTTTAAGAAACAACTTAACTTATCTGTGATATATATTTTTAATTACTTTGTGATTGAATAAGAAGATGTTCATAACAAATTAAATAGAAATGGGAATCTGTGTATTTGTGCACTGAATTTCAAACTAAACCATTTACATTAACAAAATAATTATCTTATTTATGCTTTTGATGATGATTAAAAAGTAATTAAGGAGCTAATACATTATATTTAAATTATTCTAATTTATATAGCATACTTCAAGTTTTAATTAAAATTTAAAAGTCATTACAATATGAATAATTGAGTGTTCATAGCACAGTCTCTATATAGCATATTTATTAGTTATTAGAGACTAAAGATGGCATGTGTCTTTTTTTGGTTGTATTTATAAAAATGGTTGAGTGTTCCCCAGATTTGTCCAAAAATCATCCATGGTCGTTGATCTAAGTTGATCAAATGGTGCTACAATGAGCATAGTGATTTCACACTTGATCATGTTTGGCATGTGTCTTCTTTTCGAGGCATTTGGAAAAATTAGTTGGGTATTGCCAAATTTGGCCTGAAAAAAATCTAAAGTCATCGATCTTTTTTCATCCAACAATAATCGTGGCATCACCTTTATAATATTACTAACATAGTTCTTAAATATATTATAATATTTCTAATTTTTTAAAATACAATAATTTTTCAATGATACTTTAAATTTGATTGTAAAATAAGCCCATCCAATGGAGAGTTAAATCTGGGTGTAAAAGTAACTATTGATTATGTTCCACATAATCTATTTTTATATACTATTAGTGCTGAAATCGAACACTAAAGTAAGTGATTTATTAATTAAATTAATTGTTAAATTTAAACCTCAATATGCTAATTTTAATTCAATGTTCAATGTTTTTTATTAGATAAATAGGTTTTACAGGGGCCCTGAAACCCAAGAGTTAAAACATAAACAAGGCTGATAATAAGCGTTAAAAGCCCAACCAAAAAAGAACAAGTCTAAAGGTTGATAATAAGCACTAGGCCCAGCCGAACAACAAAGGCCATAGGAAAGGCCACACTATTTTTTGAAAAATGAAACAGACAAAAGCCAGGACAAAAAGCCCGACAAAAAAGGAACAGCTAGAAACAAAAGGACAAAAAAGAGCTAATCCTTGTTCTTTCTTTCTAGCTCATGCATGACCTACGCAGTCTCATAGGCCATCTAGTTCTCCTCAGCCTCCTGCTAATGAGTCTTGTGTACTTCTTGGTCCAGACAAGTGTAAGTGATACTCGTGGTAGTTTCATCATTAGATATGGCTTTTCCCCTGTCTTTTCCTTCCTCATCCCCCAACATTCCTCTATCTTTAAGAAAACCAATTAAAGACAGGATATTGTCATTTATCGAGTTGAGCAGAGAGATCATCTAGCTTGATAGATTGTGGTTGTAATTTTCCAAGTTGAGAATCCTCCTTTCTACTAGGCTAACTCTATCATCCTGGTCTGTCCCTTTCTCAAGACCCGTCAGATTCCTAGCTCCTTCCATTTGACCCACCTTCTCCTTAACCTCCTCTAGCTCATGAAGAAGCCACTTCATTGACCTAAAATTGTCAATCATGTCATTGCAGGCATTGTTCAAAAGGTTCATCCCAGTTTCCCTAGCATTATCAAAGATTACCACAATTGCAGGGTTAATTAGCTCTTCAACCCACGGCTCCTAGTTCTCCACCAAAATCTAGGGATTTATCACTTCTCTAAAATAACCCATTTTCATTGTCCTCACATTAAAATTCCTCCAGGCTTTCCTCCTATCTTTGGCTAGCACTTCCCCCCCCCCCCCCTCCCCCCCTCATCTCCAATACTGTCATTTTCCTGCTCATCTGGATGGGCTTGAGGATGGATAGGGGAGAGAGGTAGCAAAGACATATCCAGTTCCTGTTGCGTCCTCTCATCCTCCAATCCCACCCGCCTACGTTTCTTCTCACCTTGGTCTTCCTTTTTTTCCTCCTACTTCTCCTTATCCTCATCTTCAGTCTCCATGTGCTCCTCTTCATCACTGTAGTCCTTCTCCTCATTCCCAAGCATCTTTTGACCAAGACCCCTAGGGCTTTTTCTACTAGGGGTAATGGGAGAGAGAGACTTCTTATCATGGCGTAACATTTTTACCAGAGAACGTTAACCCCCCTTCCGTAGAGCTAATGCTCTAAATATCATCTGAGTGAGAGGAGTAGCTTGAGCTACCATTTTCCTCTCTCCCAGCCTGTGAGGGGATGTTACTTATCGTCTGAGCCTTAAAGTGCTCATAGATAAGCAATAACAACCCCTCATGTAAAGCGGGGTTAATAGTGAGCTTCTTTTTGAAGCTAGACATCGCCTTGCTCATGGAAGTCAACAAATAGAAAGGAAATGAAACCTTACTATCATGCCAAAAATGATTCAAAAGAACAAAATGGTGGGTACGAACATGATCAAACCTACTGTCAAGAGTAATGTACTCGATGATGGCATGTAGAACATACCTCCATAGTTTCATTATGGAATCTAGATCATAGAACATATCACTCTTTTTTAGGGCATTTAGCTCCTTAGTGTTCTCAACGAAGTCCATCACTGCATTGGCCAAGAGCTTTTTGTCCCTAAAGAACTTAAAACCCTCCATTAGAATCTCAATTATAGCCGAAGTCACCTCCTTCGTTATCAAAAATGAAACACCATTCACCTTGACTCTATCGTCCTTCCATGAGTTGACCATGTTGTCGGTCACATCTTGATCACAACCATGTAGCTTCATGATATATCTTGCAATCCTACCCTATTCCAGCTTCTCCCACACTTTGTCCCTGCTTCTCAATTTTTCCATCTTTCCCACCGATTCTTTTCTGTAGCTTCCACCCACCATTTCAGCACTTTGCACTCCCACAATTCTCATAAGCACAACACACTATAACTTCACCACCTGATTGGGACCTTTGTGTTTAAGAAAAAATTTGAAGAAATTAACCTTACAATAGCACAAGTTGCATATGCAAAAAATTACCCATAAAGTGTGTCAAATAAACTATAATAAATTCCACCTCTTGCACTTTCCAATACAACCTTTATGAATCGTACCCTTTCCCAAAAAACCATTCCTAGTCATAATTTCAAATTGATCTCCTCTGTATTCCCTTGGATCTTATCTAGCTCGATCAGGCTCTTGACATCCATCAAAAAACTCTTTTCCAATTGCCAAGTCATCTTTTGGTCAGATTCAACACCTTTATTTGTGAACCAATCTGCCATTGGGTTTACTTCCCAAAAAATGTGAGTGACATGGACTCTATTAAATTTAGCACGAGGCTCGTGTGTCTCTTCAATTAGATTTGCAATCAACCATGAATAATGAGAATTTCCATTAATACATTTAATAATGTTATTCAAATCCCCTTCAAGCCAGAGATTAGTAACTTCAACTTCAAAAGCCAATTTCACCATGTGGCAAGTAGCACTCGCTTTCGCAAAGTAATTAGTTTGGAAGCCCAGTGGGAGAGAGAAGCCCACTACTCCCTCACCAAATTCATTCCTTATTATGCCTTCACTTCCCAAGGAGCTAGGATTTCCCTTCGAGGCCCCATTAAAGTTGGCTTTATGCCATCCTTCTGGGGGGAGAAGCCACTTGGTTTCCTGTCTTTTTAACATTCTATCTTTTTCCTTCTCAATTTTTCTACCACCCCCTTCCTTACTAGGTAGTTTTCCTTTATATTTTAATAAATCTTCTTCCTGAGTACTATGGTCGACTCCTCTCTGTCTCTGAAGATTCTATTGTTCCTCTCCTTCCATATGCTCCAGCAGTAGTGAGGTAAGATCCAAATACTTAATTCCTGCAAAACAGATAGATTGAACAAATATTTCCATTGGCTGAAAAAATTCAAGAGATTATTTGGCATGCACTAGCTAATCCCTAAGTCTTGGGTAAGGAAATCCCAAACCTCCCTTGAGTAGGAATAGTGAATGAACAAGTTGTTTCCTTTTTCCAGCTGGTTCTTACATAAAATACATCTACTTGGCATAATTTGTCCTCTTTTTATAAGGTTATCCTGAGTGAGGATTTTATTCTGTAGGGCCAGCCAATAAAATATATTGATTTTTGGTATGAGGCCAGGGAGCCAAGCTCTCGACCATGGAGGCTTCTCTTTTAGGCTCCAAAGAGCCATATAACCTAAAGCAACAGAGTAGTTTCTATTGGAATTGTCTCCACAGATCATTTCATCCCTCTTATTGCTGAGAGCCATAGAATTTAACATTAACATGACTGGATTTAGATCTTCAAAGATAATAGATAGATCTTTCCAACCCTAGTCATTCCTATAGTTACTGACTTTCAGCCCAAAATGTTGAATATAGTGATTCACCAAAACTTCATAGATAGGATTGTTCATAAGGGGACCCTGAATAAGCCAACTATCAGACCAAAACTGGATATCCTCCCCATTCTCCAATTTCTAAGAAACTTTTACCTTAGCCTGGTCCCTGGCTTTCAGAAAACCATTCCAAATAGAAAATCCTCTAGGAATATCCTCACTAAAAAGGGTGAACTGAATTGAAGGCCTCTTAATATACTTGTTAACCAAAATGTCTCTCCATTCCCTAGTGCTATTGAAGATACGCCATAAATGCTTTTCCAAAAGAGCCTTATTTAGATGAGTAAGCTTCCTTATACCAAGACCTCCATATTTCTTAGGGAGACAAACTTTGTCCCAAGCAACAAGAGGATATCTTTTTTTCCCTTCTACACCAATCCATAAGAAATCCCTCTGTATTTTCTCCATCCTCTCAGCAAATTTCACTAGAAACATAAAAAGACTCAAAGTGTACACCAGCAAGTTCTGAAGGGTGGATTTAACCAGTTGGCATTTTCCAGCTTGGCTAAGAGTGGCACCTTTCCAACCAAATAACTTTTTGTTGAACCTGTCCATAATACCATTCGAAAAGGAGTTAGGTGGAATCGTTCCCAAAGGAAGCCCAAGGTAAGTAGAGGGAAACTTTCCCACTCCACAACCCAGAATCCTAGAAATTTTCTCTGTTTGTCCTCTAGGGTATTAATAAAGTATAAAGTGCTCTTATCCTAGTTAATAAGCTGCCTGAACCTCTGGAGTAGATATCTAGGACTTCCTTCATAGCTTTTGCCCCCTTAACTAAAGCCTCCCCCCCCCCCGATAGTATCATCAAAAAAATGTTGATGTGAGAGAGGATCGCTTTTAGAGGCAGGTTTTATCCCTTTGATTCTACCTTCATTCTTCTTTTTCTCAATAAGCCTTCATATACATTTAGCCAGGATAATGAAGAGAATAGGCGAGAGAGGATCCCCCTGAGGAAGACCTCTAGAGGGTTTGAAAAAATCCAAAGGAGCTCCATTAACCAACACAGCAAGAGAGGAAGTAGAAACAAGCTGAGATATCAACTTACAAACTTTTAAATCAAACCCAAAAGCCTTGAGCACCATATCAAGAAAAGACCAGTCAACTCGGTCATAGGCTTTAGAGAGGTCTAGTTTAAGCAACATCCCTTCTCGTTTGCCAGCTTCCATAGAGTGAATCACTTCATGCACCATCATGATCGAGTCTAAAATTTGTCTTCCCAGGACAAAACTCGTTTGTTGCTAGGGTATGATCAAATGGAGGAGCTTGAGAAACCTAGAAGTAAGCACCTTCGAAATAATCTTGTAAAAGGAGTTGCACAAACTAATAGGTCTAAACTTGTCCAAAGAGTTAGCCCTAGGCACTTTGGGAATGAGAACCAAGAAAGTGGAATTAATCTCCTTAAGAATGCTCTTGGCTCCAAAGAATTCCTTAACTGCCTTCACCACATCTTCCATCACCACCTACCAATACATTTGAAAAAAGAAGGTTGGAAACCCATCTAGGCCTGGAGATTTATTAGCAGGCAAAGAAAAGAGAGCTTCACAAACTTCAAAAGTAGTAGGAATAGCTTGAAGTATTAAATTATGGTGAGGTTGGATGATCTGAGGAATGCAACCAACCATGTCTTCCTGGTCCACCTTAGTTAGCAAAGGGTCCCAAGACAAGAGAGAGGAGAAGAAGGATACTACTTTAGCTCATATATCATTCTCCTTAGTCAGCAAATCCTGCCCTTTCTTGATACCAACAATTTTTTTATTAGCTCTATGCTTGAGAGTGGTTAGATGAAAGAACTTCAAATTCTAATCTCCATCTTTAAGCCAGTTAATCCTAGATCTTTGTCTCCAGAACTTCTCCTCTTTGCTGATAATATTATGTAAGTCTGAAAGAATAGACAACTCAGCCTCCTTATTAAGCTCATCATACCCATCCTACTGAATAGAGGCTTGAATAGAAATAAGTTTATTAGACAAGTCATCTTTCTCAAGAAAGATTTGGCCAAAATTAGATTTGTTCCAAACTTTAACCATCCTCGTAACATTACTCAATTTCTTGGCTACTCTAAACATAGCAGTGCCTTCCACATCTACTACCCACCAATTTTTAACTTTATCCAAAAGATCAGGATGAGTGGTCCACTTTTTTTCAAATCTAAAAGGGGGGTTCCTTCTAGGTCCTATAGGAACAACTAAGAGAGAGATAGGAGAATGGTCAGAACCCACTCTAGGAAGAAGAGCTAACCTACAAGAGGAAGACTGCAACCAATCAGGAGAGATTAAAGCTCTGCCCAATCTGACCTAGATAAAATCCTACCCAATATGTTTGTTCGACTAAGTAAAGGCACCTCCCATTAGATCCAGATCCAAAAAAGCCAAACCATTGATGAAGCTAGAGATGTCTTGTTTACTTTCCTAGTCCAGAGTCAGACGACCCATGTTCTTCTTATCCATAAGAGGGGTATTGAAATCTCCCATATTTATACCTTTCTTTAAATTACTACTTTACACCAGCTCTCCTATTTTAGTCCAATAATTCTTTCTTTCTCTTTTATTGTTAGGATCATATAAATTCAGAAAAAACTAGTTTTCATTGAATTGAATATGATAAACTTTATAGAAAAGAATATTACCTTCATTAAAAATTGATTCAACTCTAAAATGCTTGTTATTAAACAGAGTCAGCAGACCACCAGAAGCACCCTCTAAATCTGAAGCCTCCCCACTCATCATGTTACTAAACTTAATTTTCCCCAAAAAATCCTTTTTCATCTTAGTTTCTTGGATCATCATAATATCAGGTCTCTGATCTCTGATCAAATTCCTAATAATTTCCTGTTTGTGGGCTCCATTTACGCCCCTAATATTCTACAAAATAATCTTTATTTTCCATTCTTGGAACACTCCTGAAGAGTTCTCTAGTGCCCATTTGAAAAACATCTTCTGGTCTCCTCCTCTCTAGTTTGCTTCTCTATTCTTCTACCTCTTCTAGCCACTATTCCCACATCCAGTTTATAGCTACTTTTGGTCTCCACCAAAGAGGCCAAAGAGGGTTCTCTAACATATTTCTTCCTAGGCTTAGGGGAAAGGAAAACTTCTCTTTCCAATTCAATGTCCAATGACCTAGATACAATAAGAGCATTCTTTGGAGTACTTGGAAGATCCTCCCAATCATCAAGAACCTTCTCCAAAACATCATTCTCCACTACTCTTTCATCTCCTACTCTAGAGGAAATAAAATTATCCTCTGGACCTTGATAGATAATTATATCCTTCTTTACTCTATCCTTTTCTTCTTCCTTGGAGGCCAAAACACACCCCCCTTTAGACTCTTCAGGGATCCCTTCCAAATCAGCCTCTAGCATAATCTGTTGTAAAGCTTCCTTGCATTCAATTACCATAGGATTAACCTGTTGCAATTCTATTATCCCTTCCATGACCTAAGATTCCACTATCTCTTGAATGACATCTTGATTTTCGTTTAGGTCATTTGCCTCTGGTAGTTCCTTTAGATCGATGGATCCATCAGCATTTAAAGATTTTTGGGCTAGCTCCAAAATCTTAGTTTGGGTAACATCATTCTCATCTTTGGTCTGAGATATTGCAGCAGAAGATGATAGCTTTTGATTTTTGTCCTTAACTTCTACAGCCTTTTGACCAACCATTTTAGAACCATCCTTTTGGCCTTAGATGGTAGTCTTCTTCTTCCAAACTTTATTGTCCCTATTTAGATAAGAAGAAGAAAGAATCTTCTTCTTATCCATCTTTGCTTTTAGACATTGAAAAGCCTTATGTCCAATCTTTAAACAATGAAAGCTACCAAAAAGTACACTCTCATAGTCCAACTGTTGAATATGAGTACCGAGTTTAGACTTGAAACACACCACTTCTGGCATATCATCCCCTTCCCTAACTCAATAGTGATAGGATCAATAGATAAAAGTTCTCCAAAAGAACTGGCCACACCCAAAAAAAATCCTCATTCCAGAATTTCAAGGATAGCTGAGGGAGTCTAACCCATACTGGAGCTTGCTGAAAAAAGGATTCATTTAAGTCCAATTTTGAAGACCATTTTTGCAACACCAGTGTTGCTCATCCTATCCTTCAGGGCCCTTCACACAGAATATTAGCCATGTCCTCATTACTGGTGAAGTCAAAAGAGAGAAACCCCTTTGCCATCGTGGTAACATTGACCTAACATTTTAGATGCCATTTCTTCATGGTGAAGGATCACACCACATTAATGTTTGGTCTCTAACCGAGAAACTTCCCAACTAGCGTGGAGGCCACCAAAGCAATACTATGATCAACTAATTCATCTGGAATAGCAATTGTGCACAATCTCTTTTCCAGACTAGAAACAATCTTAACCAAAGAGAAAGATGACTTACCAGAGGGTTTGACATCGAAGAGCGAGGCCCATTTTGCTAGAATATTCTCTGGCCTGTCCACCTTGGGTTGCATTTTTGTCTTGTCTTGGACTCCACCAATAGCACGTGGGTCCTCATCCCCATTTTTTGCCTCTCCACACTCTGCCCGAAACCTCTCCTTCGTACTTGGTTTCTGATTTCCTCCTCCCTAAGGATTCTTTCCCGAGACCAAATTTTAAATTTGAACAAGTGCTTCCCATCTGCTCCCCTCTCTGCTCCCTCTCTCCATGTTCATTGATTTGTGAATAATAGTTGATTTATTCAATGTTTAATGTTATATTTTGTTTCTTAACTCTTTAATAGAAAATTTTTAAAATGCCAAAAGATTGCATAAGTAAGCATAACAATAAAATACCATTTATATAGAACCCAAAATTTTCATTGATATTCCTTGAAAATAACAATCTGAGGAAGATGTGTATACAATGGTTGTTATTTGATTAAACAAAATAGAAAGTGAAACCAAACTACAAGGGAAAACCCTAGTACTATTGTATTAGTCATTGTAGAAAGAATGAGGCCTGACTAAGGTTGTGAATTCTTGTAGCCACGAGCTATCCTGTGCCACTTCATCTAGATTATACCACTTTTGGAGAAAATCCAAGCTAATTCATGCCTATTTCTTATGGTGCTTCAACTGCCTAGCGGTCAAGCCCAACAAAAATGGTTGCAAGGTGACATTCTAGCCAGGTTCTAAATGCTTGTGGATTTCACCTACCCAAAGAATTCCCACCCCTAGTTCTACATAAGCAATAATTTCAATGTCATGGCCTAGGTATTCTTCTTTAAAATTCTTCCTCATGAGCGGCAAAATGTTGACCATTTCTTCTCTAAGGTCAAGCAAAGATGCTAGAAAATGGGACGTAATGTCTGTGTTGAAACAATACCTATTCTCATTCTCCAAAAACTCACATGCCAGAACCATTTTTACATCATGAATAATGAAATTCATAGCAAGAACAACCTCATTGAAAATTGACAAAAGGTTATCATCAAGGACTCACCTAAAAAGGCCTTATTTTCCTCTTCCAATTCACATGTTAGGAAAATTGGAGTGTCCATCTTGACTATAGAGGAAAATTGGAGTGTCCATCTTGACTATAGAGAAATGACTACCAGTCTACCATACCAAGTAAACTAGACTAGAATTGAACAAGCACTAAAAGTATACCTATTATGAGACTATTGACTACCAGAAATGAGATGAGAAATGACAAAAGAAGAAGCTCAATTCCCCATAAATAAGCTGAGTAGCTGAGAAATGGTCCCTACACATTTTTTCGTACAACTTCCAGTTTAATTTTGTAAATGATTAAATCTTTGCAAATCTTCAACATAAATGCAATTTTGTGCCAAAAAAGTTATAATGCATGCAAAGCTGATGTAAGAGGGAATGCCATTGATAGTGACAAGAAATCTATTTACTATCCACTGCAAGTGGTATAGGGTGGAAGGAAATGCATCACCATTCCAAAGACTTGAACAAGGTCAAGGCTTCATTTGAGACGTTTTGCCCAAAATAAATCTTCAACTGTTGATATATTATCATCAAACGATAGTGTTTAGATGGATGTTACTAGTTACACATGTATGTTGGAGATATAAAATGTTATTAGAAACATTTCCCAAAAATCCACAAGTTCATACATCAATTCTTGCTCGCATGTAGCATGTGTATTGGAAAGAAATAATTACGATTCACACAAATTTGGAAAGTAATAATTAAATACATCATCTGATTATTGTAAAATAACTAGAGCCCAAAATAAACCACCATGCCCACTGAAATATCAAATGTCAATGAAAAGGGGTTTACTTTGTATTATATTCTTTGCATTTTCTTTACATTTCATCTTCATATATATATATATATATATATATATATATATATATATATATATATATATATATATATATATATATATATATATAGTATACTAAAAATGATTGTGTTTTCCCTCAAAAAGGCAAGTGACAAAGCTTTGAACCATTACATTTGAAATTCATACACTTTCGATAATATGTTTTACAAAATAAACCCTAACTAAATTGATGATTCTTCATGTAACACTTCTTTTATCCTTCAAAACATCCCAAAACTGTTGAAGTTCCAATTTTGTTGTTCCACTGAATTTTCAATTTGTTCTTCAAAATTAATAGGGTCGAGACCCATTTCAACAAACATCACTCAAAGGTCTGCCTTTTCTTGCTCCTTTTTGAGCTCTTTGATGGCATACTCGGGATAAGTAGAGAGAATTTGTAAAGTTGTAATAAGCCTAGTAGTAAGATCACTTTGTTCCACATCCTCCTCCATAGTCAAATCTGGGTTGACAACAAGGCTTGGATTTTCATTTAATGATCTCTCTTGCACGAACAATCTCATTTTTGGCAACCACTGAGCAAGACGTCTGCAATTTAAAGAATGTGTTTTCAACCAGATTCCACTATGCCATAAATGCAATAGAACATTCCACATATGTTTATCCTGTATAAACCTCACTTTCTTATCAGTCTTTCATTTAATACTAAGCATAATCTTTTGATAATCTGAAAAACAACTTGAAAAAAATACGATTAATTTATATTCATTCACCGAGTAATCACGTCACTTTCTAGCACATTCACCAACACATTATATATGTTTTTTCAATAAATGGTAAAAATCACCTAATCAAATATATATATTTTCCAATAAATGAGAAAAATTTCCTAATCAATTTTTTTTTCCAATAAACAGGAAAAATCACCATACACAATTTTTTTTTTCTCTAAAAAGGACAAAATCACCTCGATTTTATGAAATTTTGTAATGGTCGGAGAAAAATTGCATCTAACATTAAAATTTTCCTAACATTGAAAAAAAATTTGCCAATAGAAATTAATTCCCCCCCCCCCAAACTAATTTTGGATTCACCATGAATTAATATTTTTTTTGGCGAGGGGGTCTCTTAAAGTTATCCTTGTTCACTGGATAACTATAAATAAATAAACATGGGACTAATTGCTTTGTTATTATTTTTCTAGTCATGGTTGTGATCGTTGTTGTTATTATGCTTCTAATTGTGGTTGTTATTTTTATTTCAATTTCCTTGGTTATTAGAACCTTGTAGAGCCTGAACATGTTTGACATCGATAACTTCATAGTTTGTAATGTCCTTGTTCTTAGATAATAAATTATGCTTTTCATGGTTATTATTATTATTTCTTGATAATGACGTGTTATTGTATTTAATAGATCCCTTTTGCAAGAATCCATCAAAATCTTTGGGAGATACCATCTTCATTTAGAAGGACATTTTTTGAATTATGTTCTTAATGAATATATCAATGAGGTGTGAGTCTTCAATTTTTCAAGGTATGTAGCTAGAAATGTATCTCTACCTTTGTAGGAAATAAGAAAAAGTCTAACCTTTTCATTGTTTACTATTGCAAAAGTCACTTAATAATGCACAATGTTTATATTGTATGAATATGAGAAATAAATGTTTTAGCTAAGTAATTAAAAAAAATTTATGGATCCATGGGAGATGCATCAGCCACTAAAGGGCAAGACCGCCAAGGTTCCTAGTAAACATTTACTTTAAATAGTTTTCATTGTATGCAAATTATTGACATGACACATAGAATGTGTAATTGGACATTTATCTCCCAAGTATTTTTAAAACATTGGTATCTAAAAGGTTGTTGGAAATGCTATTTATTTATCAAAGGGAAAGAGACATATGTCATCAAAATATAATGCCTTTTTACCTTTTTATGTCATTCCTTGCATAAATCTCCTAAGTTCATTGAATTTTTGTGCTAGATTAGGAGTATTTTGTTGTGTCAAGTAAGTTTGATTTACATCCTTTAAGGTTTAATTAATAGGTTATTGGTGATAAATTATGAGAAGGATGATGAGAAATGTATTGATAAAGTGGATTTTGTAGAAGGAACACAACGAAAGACTTCAACACACTAGATGGAATTGGGCAAATAAGGGGGATTGTTGGGGAATTGATTATCAATATAGGTAGAGAAAGAGGTGTGTGCCAAATGTTTAAGTAACCAAGACCAATGTCAATTGATGCTATGGGTGGAGTTCTATTATGTGACATTGTATTAGGTAGGGTACTAATGTTTTTTAATAAATTTTCTATTGTTAACTAAAAAGTTAAAGGTTGTGAGGTTGATGCACATGTGGAAGATATATCCATAGGCTCAACATAAGATTTAAAGTTGATGCAGAGGAGATAGAACATGACAAAAAATGGTGAAAAAATAAAATTCAAAATTCAAGAAAAGGGAAAAAGAAAACATTTCTTTTAATGGTCCATAGTTGTAATAAAAGAAAAGAAAAGAAATAATATTAAAAACATGTTTTTTCATTTATCAAGGTGTTTAGGGGGCATTTTAGAAGTTTGTGGAAAGTTCCTCAAATCACACATTTAATCTTTTTTGTTATCCACAAAGGTAATTTAATTTTCTAATTGGCCCACACGATGGTGCTTAGTTGTATTTGGGTGGGAATTTAATATTTGTTGTAAGGTAGTTGTATTTAACTTTTATCCCACATTGGTTGTGTTTGTAATATCTTGGATTGTAAGTGTCTATATAAGAAAGGCATATGAGCATTTGTAAGCAAGCTTTGGAGGTGAAGAATCTTAGTGTGTAAGATCTTAGTTGAGAAGTTCTTCTTGGTGAAACCCTTTGCGTTCAAGCTCTTTGGTTGTAAGCTCTTCTTGTGGAAGCTCTTAGCTAGGAAGATCTTATCTGGGAGTTCTCTCATTTTGAATAATTTGTAAGCTTTTTTTGGAAGAAATCATAGTTATGATATCATCTTGTTGATGTCATAAGGATTTTCAAGTATAATAAAAGCATGCTTTACAAAGATTTTTCTTTTTTCTTTTTCTTCGTATCGTTATGTATTTGGTTGTGAGTTAGTAAGGGTGGTGTGGCCCTTTGTCAGTGGTGTTAGAGTACGTCCTACATTAGTGATGCCATAGAGGAAGTTCCTCAGTGTATGGATAGATCATCAAATGTGAGGCAACTTGCATTAGGATCGTGATTTGAGATAAGTGTGTAGAAAGAGTGTCAGTTGTGAGGCAATTTGCACGAGGTACTTGTTTGGAAAATTTGACTTATGAAGACTTGATTGTGAAGAAGAGAAAGAAAAAGATAACTTTTGTGACTTGATGGATTTTGAGGATTCCTACACTTGAGAAATTTAGAAAGAGAATGCAAGAAGAAATATTGTTGGAATTAAATCAGTGAATGAATGAAATAGAAGAAAAATTGCAAAAAGAGAGGGTCATTCATTAAAAGAGAGATGTTGATAATTATTTGGATGTGGAAAAAAACAAGATGCAATGGAGTATCACACATGTAGTAAAAAAGAAGAGGAAGAGTATGAAGACGAAATTATTTGTGAACTTGAAGTTGAAGAGGATGAAAAAGAAGAGGAAGAGCATGAAGATGACAAGATTTATTTGGTTGAATGAGAATGAAGAAGTAACAAGGAAAAAGGCTAGACTTGTCTGCAAGGGAAATGTAAAAGAAGAAGGTATTGATTATGGTGAAATATTTTATCATGTTGCTAAACTAGGAGTTAGGTTATTGCTTCCATATGTTTCTTTCAAGGGATTCAAATTTTATTAGATTGGTGTCAAGTCTTCATTTCTGAATGGAATACTATAAGAGAAAGTCTACATTATGAAACCTAAAGGTTTTGTGGATCCAAGTCAGAGTAACATCATGTGTAATCTACACAAGGAAATATAAGGGTTGAAATAGGCACCCTGAGAATGGTATTAAAGATTACACTCTTATTTGATGAAAATTTATTTTGGTAGAACTAGTGAGAACAATAACCTGTACATGAAAATTGAATCTTCTTATTATTAGAAATATTTAGAATAATTAAGAACAGGGGGGGTGAATCAGTTACTCAAGGTCAATATGTACCACTTGAACAATTAAAAATAAACACTTCATTTTTCTAATTATCATGTTGTTTCTTGGTCTATACGATAAAACTATCATAAACATAACTTGCATTGCATAATGAAAACATTATCAAATATAAACACACATAAAGCATTCATCATAGTTTTCGCACTAGGATTTTATGTGGAAACCCAATTTGGGAAAAACCACCAACAACATGTCACTCTTTTGAAGTGAGCTTTGTTAGGAGCCAACCCTATTAAAGGTTATAAAAACCATTGCTAAATGTGAGTTGGTTAGAGGATTTAATCACCTTGTTAGGAGTGGCCTTGTAAGAGGACTTTGATCATTCCATTTAGAATGTCATCAAGTTAAAGGATTTACACAAAATGTTAAGTCTTCAAATGAGTGTTAGGTCAATCTCTTTTAAAAGAATTTCAATACAAACTATTTACAATGACTAGAAAGAAAATAGTAGGTTTTGATCTGTTTGATTACAACTCACTTTTTTGGTTCATATCTCTATTTTGTCCTTGTGTTGGTTTATTGATAAGCCCTCCATTGACATCATTGATCTTGATTTTCTTGAACACTCTTCAAGAAATCACTCCACTCTTCTCATCAACACTTAAGCCTTCTTCTCTAATGTACTTATCAATAATAGCATCATATCTGCAAGCTTTCTCCTTTAGCTTCACATCGACTCACACCCTTGTGTGTTCTAATTAACCTTGCTCTGTATGTCTCTCTTCACATACAAGCTTCATACATACACACTCATACACACCACATCCACACTCGCATCCACACTTGTTCGGCTTTGTACATCCTTAAATAGGTAATTTATTCTTTACCATTTTCTACATCCACCATAGATCTTAGGGTTTACGATCAAGTTGAACTTGATTCACTATATATGTCCATATTCTTGATCTTCTTCTAGAAACTTCTCTAGAATTTTTATGTTAGGTCTTTACCTAATCCTTGCCTTGAACTTAATGATCCAACTCATCAATATTATATTCAACACATTTTACATCTCTCGAGAAATCAACCAAGTTGGCTTGATTTCATGATTTCCTCAAGAACATTCTTATACTGTCGCTTGAAAATCTCTAAATTTTGGCACTCAATCATCACTAAAATACTTGGTCATTGTAAATCTTTTTTGGCTCAATATCAACTATCTTTCTTGGTTGATGCTAATGCTTGATCAACACTAGATTTCCTTAGCACTAACTGTAGTTCGGTTGACACTAGCATTATTCAACACTAACTATATTTTATACTTATGCTTAACTTGGCTTATCTTCCTTGAAATAAACAATCACTTTGTTTTATCAAAATCTATCTAATCAAACGCCCATTGTAACTTCCTTTTCATAACTCAATCTTTCTTCTAGGAGCTATTATTATGAGCAACTTCTCAAATCCTCTTCATCAATCAAATAGATATGACATTTAGATTAGGTAGCAATATATCTTATCAATAGATTTGACATCAATGATAAAACAATAATTGTTCGAATTGTAAGTTTCCAACAATGATAAGATCTTGATTGTTGAAATTATTTTTCATGACATTATATTTGGAAGACATGAACTGATGGGTAGAAGATTTATTGATGAAATGAGGAAATATTTTGAGATGTCTATGTTTGGAGAAATCAAATTCTTTAATGGATTGCAAGTTCAACAAGTGAAGGATGGTATTTACATAACTTGGTCCAAGTGTATCAAGGAGATCTTGAAGACATTTGGCATGGAAGACTAAAGACCAGTTGGTACACTGACGATCATAAGGTGTAAAATATCAAAGGATGATGAAACTATTGAGGTAAATGAGACACTTTATAGCTCTATAATTGGCAAGCTATAGTATGTTGTTCATAGCAGACTAGATATTGCTCATGTTATAGGTATTGTAGAAATATTTTCTTCTAATACTAAGGAGGTAAAATATTATTATGAAGAGAATCTTTATATATCTAAAAGGGATAGAGAACTATGGTTTTTGATACAAGAAAGACAAAGATTTTGAGCTAAGAGTTTATATTGATGCTAATTGGGCAGGAAATGTTGATGATAGAAAGAGTACTAGTGGTGGAGATTTCTTTTCAGGAGAAAGGCTTGTGACATGGATAAGAAAGAAACAAAGTTGTATCTCACAGTCTATTATTGAGGTAGAATATATAGTCGATGTTATTAATTGCTCTAATATTGTGTGGTTCATATAATTGCTGGAGGGAATGCAAGAGGAAGGGAATGCTCTTGTAACAAGATGTTATGATAATACAAGTTCTATAATTTTGTTAAAGAATCTGGTGATGCATGTAAAGATAAAGCACATATATATCAAGTATCACTATTTGAGAGAGCAAGTTCAAGAGAAACAAGTAAGATTGGAGTACGTGAATTCAAATGAGAAGATAGAAGATATATTTACAAATCCATTACCTAAGTATACATTTGAATATCTAAGAGATAAAATAGGGGTCCTTCCCCTATCTAATGTTCACTAGAGCAAGATGAAGGATTGCATCAATTCATCATTTATTAGAATATCTATTTGTGAGTTTGTGTAGGAGTTCACTCTTTAGGATATCCTAAAGTTGTGAAAAGGATGTAATGAAGCAAAAGTGATCAGTATATGCAAGGTACAAGGTATAACTACATGGTACATAAATTTCTAACTAAAGCTTATTATTACCTTTGGCATTGTTGTGAAAGGGGGAGAGAACCTGTATAAATGAATAAGGGAGAGATCGGTATTGAGGAGATGAGCAGTTAATGAGATATACCCTAAGGGGGAGTGTATGAGTAAAGGAGGAGAGAATGAAAAGGATATAAGTTGTAGAAGAACTTGATGAAGAAAATTGTAGAAAAGCTAATGTATTACTAAGAAGATGATGATGTTTGGTGTTGGATGGCATGTTTCATAATGTGTTTCCATCAATGCCAAATGCAAAGAATTTTAGACAAATTGATGTTCATAAAGGATTGTTGGACATAAATGATACTGATGAAGAACAAGGTTAGAACTGAGATGAAAAGTGTATGTGGACGAGTTCTATAATTTGTTATGTTGTTACTGATGTCAAGATATTTGATAGTACTAATTCATGTTACAAGTTACAATCATTTGAAGGATGTGATGTTGGATAAAGAAGTGTATGACAAAGTATAAAGATGAGTTGAAGAAGTGATGTTAAGTATGTGAACATAATTGGGAAACTGTGAATTAGTATATGACAACATAATGTTTTTTTGATTGTTTTATATGATTTCATGAAATGCTAAGATGATGTATAAGCAATTAGTTTGGTTAGTAAAAGAAGGAATGAAGTTGAAAATTAAAAAGAAAAGTTAGACCAAGCTAGAGGTTGTGGTTGGTAGATGAAGAGTATGAAAGGAGAAGCTAGTCAAAATAGTGTAAACCGAGAAAGCCAAGAGTTAATTGGTCAAATCTAGTGTTAATTGAATGCAGTATTAACCAATTGATAGAGGTTTTTGGTGAAGGAAGAACACAGTTTGGTAAATTAAGAACAATTTGTTAAAGATTGAGTAAGGGTTGACATAAAGGGAAGATCTAGACTATTCTAGAAGAATCTAAGATAAGGAAGAATATAGTTAGCAAAATCATTGGCTAGAATAATTAATACAAGATCTTATGGTAAATATTTAAGACGTGTTTTAAGATCTAAGAAAAAGTTCAAGTTCCAAAGTGAAGTTAAAGCTTGCAAAATCTGAAAATTATTTTACCTAGCATCAAATTCATTAAACCTGAGATTGTGTGGATAAGATGATTTCATGGAAACTCTAATGCATTAGATGAAGAGGAAAAAATTTGCCTATATAAGGAAGAGATAAGAAGGTAAATATTGTTGGTTCAATTGACAGTCAAGTTGGTGCAAAGTTGTTGAAGGAGATCCTTCTAAGAATATTAGAGTGGGAAGTTGAAGTAGAATGAAATGTTAATGTGATGGCCAGTCAATGAGAAAAGATATTAAGTAGAATGGAGATCTGAACAAGAAAAGTGAGATGCATATTTATCATATCATCTTACTGTTACTCTCTAATTATTGTAGCAAAAGATCTCTTAACCTAGTGGACTTGACAATCTTTTTATTTGTAAATTCTTATTGTAAGGTAACATTTCATTGAATATTTTTAAGTCCTTTAAAGAGGCCACTCATTGAAGGGTGGTAAGGGATGGATAATCTTGGATGAAAATCCCCTAATAGGGTCACACCTAACAAGTGTGTTTGTAACCTTTGACAGGGTTAGCTCTTAACTAAGCTCACTTTAGAAGAGTAAAATTATTTTGGGTAAATAGTCCATTGTAATTTTTATCTAATCAAGTTTCCACATTAAAAATCATGGTGTTAACGTGGTGATGGATTTTTTACATGTTAAAACTATTATAATTTATGTAAGTTAGTTAAGGAAGTTGATACTTAGTATTGGAAGTGGAATATGTTTACTGCATAAGATTGATTAAGTTTACTATGGTTACCAAGTTGATTACTGGTAAGTTAAAGTTTGTATTAATGTTGTGAATTGTTTAAAAGTGTGTGAGGATAAATGATTCACCCCCACCCCCTCCCCCTCTTAGCCATCTAGCAATGTATGTCCTTTATTCCTTTCACCTTTCTCCTTTACATCCAAAATTAGGTCCTTCCACTCCCTCTCTAGAATCATGGGGGACACTCATACTTTTTTTTCTTATTTGAATGTATCCTATATTGGTCCCTCACATACTTTAGATACGTGTCATCTTTATGAAGGGCCTTACTTTTATAAAATGTGTCATTCTAAAAAAAATAACCAAATAATTTATGAATTCCTCTTTTAACTTTTTATCTTGCATGTTCCACCATTTATGTATGGTTGGTCCAAAGATCTAAAATGAAATTTCATATAGATTTTGTTTTTAAACTTCATCTCTTATAAGAAAATCATAGGATCATTAGTCTAGAATGAGTGATGAATAAGTAAGTTATAATTAAACTATATATAATGATAATTTAAAGTACATGAAACCTTCTATATGTTTATAATAAGCAAATATTGGGTCACTATAAATGTGACCAACAATGTTCTCATACTAGAAATATGGGAAGATACAAGAAATGTTGCTATGGCATCACTATTAGTGGCATCTACATTGATATGTACATGTTAGTTGTCAAAAATGTTTCCACAATAAATGCCCTTAAGAAAGAGCACTTCAAGAGAAATAAACACATTAAAAAAAATAGCACAAGAGGGACATGCCTATTAGATAACTGAGAGGGGAGGGTGAATTAGTTATGTCCAATTATCCTATTGTCCCTTCAAATATTTTAGTACCAATTACACTTCATAAATATATAAAAAAATCACTTGGTGATCTCATTCAACTTCACAATTAACACTTATAATCAACTTACTTCAAAATATTAACTCATTGTCTTTGTTATTAACAAATATTAGTAATATAACATTACTATTACCTAGTTGTTACTAAGTTACAGTAAAAAGTAAGTACCATGAAAATTAACTTGCAACATAACAACAATCACACATCTGACACCATGATTTTTAACATGGAAACCTTGTAAAGGGGAAAACCACCTAGGAATGATAATCCAAAAACTTCACTCTTCTTAAGTGACCTGGTTTATATACACACTATTGATATGACCTAGTTAGAGGATTTACACCAAATGATCATCTAGAATTTATCACTCCTTAATCCTATCTAAAGAGTGGCCCTTTTTCAAATGACTTGCAAACATCACTAATTGATGTTACCATATAGGATTTCATAGAATTATTTGGTCCACTCGGTTAAGAGATTTTTCTTCTACAATGGTAAGAAAGTAACACTTCAAATGATTTGGTAGGTTTAGTGCTACCTTTCTTGTTCAAATCTATGTTCTTCTCGATCTCGTTTTGATCTCTTTCCTTTGATATCTTACCAGTTGATTTACACCTTCTCACTTTCACTTTGCACTTAACTCTTCTTTGATCTTCTCTCTTCTCTGCTCGATTCTCCTTGCTTCTTTTATCTTTGACAACTTTTCACTTTGATCTCCTTTTTCCAACAACTTAATTAGTAGCCAAAAACTCTCTCAACTACTCCTTAAATGGTAGTCTCTCTTCTTCCAGATTCCTCCATGTTTTGTTTCTTAACCACAATCATCAATCTCATATTCATACCAAATATAATGTATCTAGACAATCAAAAAATAGAATTTTCATAGAGATTTGTGCTCATCTTTATCCTTCTTAAATATCCATCATCAAATCTTCATTATATTTTTACAGTTTTAGATCTTGTAACAAACTTTAACTTGTGCCTTTCAACTTCTCAAACATTCTTTATTTTCACCAAAAGTTGGCCTCAAATTCCATCTTTATAAACTTGATCTTCCATCTGTTAATAGGCAAACATAACATTTTTCTCAGTAATACATTACTCAGTTAACATTGATCTATATCTTTCTTTGCCAACTGCTCAATGACAACTGTAGTCCTTAGATGAACATTGTCTTCCTTCTTCCACCTTGTCACTTGGTATAGCTTGTATATATCATGTCATTATAAGATTATATGATTGTAAAACAATCAAACCAACATTACATTATCACTCTCCAATGTATTCAAGTTCTCATTGAATATCATACTTATCATCTCTCTCATCAACATGCTTTCTTGAAATCCTCTTCATCAATAAAATCCTCCTCATCAATCAAATAATATAGCACTCTACAGAATTAGCATAATGTCTAATCAACTAAGACTTGACATCAATGATAATATAACAACTAATATGACTCTTTTACATACATTCATAACATTTTCAGTTACATCATCAGTTGGGCCTAACAATCTCCCCCTTTGGAATTGATGGCAGCACATAACATACAATTTTATATTACAAAACATTACATAAGATAATCAAATGTATGTAATAACAATAATGCAAATTTTCATCTCTAGGTTCTCATTCTAATTTTCTGCAAGAAATTTCATCATCAGGTGTACTTGGTCTATATCTCCAGTAGTAGCGAACATCTTCAACATTTTCCCCCCTTGGGATGTGATCTTCTTCTATTCAACAACATCATCATTTACTCTCTTTGCATATTATCTCTACGCTTAGTCTTTCTCTTCATTCACTCCCCCTTTTCTTATCCATACTTATTCTCTCTATTTCATATAGATTATGTCCATCTTAGTCATTTACTCCCCCTTTGACTTAATCTTTCTTACTGATTCTCCCCCCCCCCCCCCCTTTGATAGAAATGCAAAAGGTAACTATAAATTCTAGTGTAAAACTTATAAAACCTTGTAGTTATCCTTGTACCTTACATATACTATTTACATCAATTTCATCACATTCATCTTCACAACTTCAGGAAACTCCTAAAGAGTGAACTCTTGCATCAAATCCATAAATATATTTATGTTCATCCATGAATTGGCACAATGTGCATCTTCACTTAGTGAATTTTAGATAGGGGAAGAACCCCCAATTTACCTCTTATATACTCAAAAGCATCCTTAGGAAATGGATTAGTAAATATGTTTGCAATTTTCTCTTTAGACTTCACATATTCGAGCCTAACTTGTTTCTCTTGTACTTTCCCCCTCAAGTAGTGGTACTTCATTGATATATGCTTTGTATTTGCATGCATCATCAGATTCTTTGATATATTTATTGCACTAATCTAATCATAATAAATAGTAACAAGCTAGGTTATCTCTTCTTGTTTTCCTTCCAATTGTTTCTTTATCTATACAATATTTTAACAATTAACTATAGTAACAACATACTCAACTTTAGTAATAGATTGTGAAATGTAGTTCCATTTCTTTCTTATCTATGTAATCAATCTTTCTCCTAAAAAGAAAGATCCACCTCTTGTGATTTTTCTATCATCAACATTATCAACCCAATAAGCATCCACATAGACTTTAAATATAAATTCATCATCTTTCTTATACCATAGTCTACAATCTCTAGTTCCTTTTAGATATCTGAATATCCTCTTCACAACAGTCACGTGTGTTTCCTTTGGATTAGATAAAAACCTTGCAACAATTCCAACAACATGTGCAATATTTGGTCTACCATGGACAAAATACTATAATTTACCAATCATTGATTTGTATTGTGTTTCATTTACCTCTGCAATAGTATCTTTCTTTGATAATTTTACTCTAGTCACCATACGTGTACCAACTAGTCTAGACTTGTCCATTCCGAATATCTTCAAGATTTCCTTTACATACTTAAATTGAGTCACATATATACCATTCTTTGTTTGATTAAATTTTAAGCCAATGAAAATTTTGATGTCACCAAACATAGACATCTCAATTTTCTTACTTATTTGATCAACAAATGTCTTACATAACATGTTATTTCCTCCAAATATAATGTCATCCACAATATTTCAGCAATCAACACCATATCATTAGATTCACATTTCAAAAACAAATTATTGTTCTCACTTGTTCTAGCAAATCCAATCTTAATCAAATAAGAATGTAACCTTTCATACGATGCTCTCAATGCTTGTTTTAGTCATACAATGCCTTGTTCAATTTGCAAAGCATGTTCCTCTGATTAGGTTCAATAACTCCTTCTAGTTGTTGTATGTAGACCTAGCTCCTTCTTTAAGTATTCCATTCCATTTTATATACTTTAAACTTCTTATAGGCAGAATAGGCCAACAATGTTCTTACACCTTCCAATCTTTCTACAAGTGCAAAAGTCTCACCATAATATATTCCTTCTTCTTTTTTATCTAATCAATTTCTTCATTCATAGAATTTATATGATCTTCATTTTCAAGTGTAGCCTTAACTATTCTTGGTTTAAAATCAACTATCAAACATGTATTGTCTCTTAAGTTACTACTTATCAGTACTCCAATGCTAGTTTCTCCAATGATCTGTTTAGGTGAATGATTCTTTCTCACATATTTGGCTAATACAAGTTTTGATCTATAATTCTTAGCATTTTCTTTACTCAGTAGGGATTTAGCTTCTTGCTCAGATTGTACTATCTAGTTCTCATGTAAAGCAATTTGTAACTCAATATCTCTTTGTTGTAACTCTAGTATTCTGCCTGGTGTCTCATCATAGACATACACAAACTTGTCATAATCTTCAGGTTCCTTCTTTCTTTCCACGTCGCTCTTATCTACAAACTCATCAATTCTTACGTTTGCATTTCCAACCATCTTGTTAGTAGCCTTGTTCAGACATTTATAAGTGTTGTTCTTAAATGAATAGTGAAGGAATATACCTTCATCTCCTTTTGAGTCAAATTTACCACTCCTTGCATCCTTATTAATTTAACATTTACTTCTAAAGATTTTGAAATAACTCGCATTATGTGTATGACCATACCAGAGCTCATATTGTGTTTTATGTATTCCTTTCTTCAACTAAACTCAGCTGAGAATATAAATAGTAATGCTAAAAAATTCTCTCCAAAATATTTGTGCAACATATTTTTCAATCATCAATGTCCTTGCACAATCCACAATTGATCTATTTCTTCTATCAATAATTTTATTTTGTTGTGGTGTTCTCAGTGTAGACAACTTTCTCTTAATACTATGCTTAGTACAAAAGTTAGTGAATTCAATAGACAGAAACTCACCACCTCTATTAGATCTTTAACATTTTAATGATTTTCCAATTTCTTTCTCAATTCTAGCCTTATACCATTTGAACATATCAAAAACATGTGATTCCACCTTTGTGAACATAATAGATATCATTCTAGAATAGTAATCAATAAACAATATGAAATATCTATCACCATAATAACTTTCTATAATAATAGGTCTACACAAGTCAGTATGCATTAGTTCCAACATATCATTAGAAGTGTGTGCCTTTCTTGAAAAGATTGAATTTTTCAACTTAACAAGCTGACATTCTTTACAGATAGCATTCTCATTTGTTTGTAAATTTGGTAAGCCTCGAACTCTTTTCTTTCTACTTATCTTCACCATGTTCTCAAAATTTACATGACATAACCTTTTATGCCACATCCATACATCCTCAACTCTCACAAAAAAACACGTCTCCACATTAGGATCATGATAAAATAAATTACCTTTAGTTTTCATCTCAGTTCCAATTAGATTTCCTTTATCATCAAAGATCTTGACTCTTTTTTTTAGAAAGTCTAGTTTGTGACTCGAATCGTTCAACTAAGCAATACTCAAAAGATCATAATTTAGTCCTTCTACTCAATAAGCATCATCACATCTAATTTTATCATTCAACATCAATGATCCTCTACCTTTCATTAGACATGGAACATCATTACGTAGCTTAATAGTTTGACCATCATCAATTTCCTTGAATTTGTCAAATTTACTTATGTTACCAGTCGTGTGATGTGAGCATCTACTATCTATAATCCATGAATCATTCTTGCTAACATGTGAAATAAGGGAAGATTAACTCTCATACATTTATCCATTGGGATCTTCCTTGATAGAAACGTATACCATCTGAACTACTTCCCTTTCTTCATCAGTATTGGACTCAATGTGCTCTTCTTCAACAATGTAGCATGATTTCTTTCCTTTGTCCATGTAGTCCTTGTTCCTCCTATACTTGTAATCTTTCTTGTCATTTCTATCACTCTTGCTTCTATTAGGACACTTAGCAGCAAAATGACCAACTCGACTGTACTTAAAACAAATAAGGGGTAATTTACCTCTACCTCTTGATAACCTTCTTGCAAGAAATGCTTCAATTTTATCTAAATCGTCTTCACATTCAGACTCACCCTCATCTTTACTCTTTTCCTCTTTCTATGAATTTCCAATAGTTAGTCATGGCATAAAATAATTTCCAAGTGTAGCCATATTGTTATCATAATTTCTCAATTCAAATGCAGTCAATTGACCAACTAAACTATCAAGTGTCAAGACATTACCAGACAAAGCTCTTACTTCTTGAATTACAGAGACTTTTATAGCATAGAAAGGTAGAACATTTCTAAGAACTTTACTTACAACTTCACTATCACTAATAATACCTCCAACAACTCTAATTGCACTCATAACCTCCTTGATTCAGTTCACGTACTGTGCAACATTCTCACCTTTTTTCATTCCCATGTCATCATACTTGCCTCTAAGACTTTTTGCTTTAGCTCTCAACACATTTGGATCTTCAACATGTACAAGTGTCAATTTGTTCCATATTTGTTTAGCATTAGTGCAGTTCTTGATATCATCAAACTCGACATCATTAAGCGTAGATGCGATCTCAATCATCAAGCTATTGTGATTCTTGTTCTCAGTCATTTATTCCACAATCATAGGAACAACAAGTGCATTGTATTCATTGTCCAACTAGTGTGTGACATTATCTCTAATTCCATATAGCTATAGCCTCATTTTGTCTTTCCATGAGGAAACATTCTCCTTATTCAACTTTGGTAGCTCTTTCTTATACATCTTTAGATCTTTGGCTCAAATTCCTTTAAACTTATTTCTCCAAGCACAGTGATTTGATACCAATTATTAGATAATTGAGAGGAGGGGGGTGAATCAATTATGTCTAGCTATCCTACACTCCATTTAGACATTTTAGTCCCAATTACACTTCATAAATATCAAAAGCACTCACTCAGTGATCTCATTCAACTTTAGAATCAGCATTTATAATCAACTTACTTCAAACAATTAACTCATTATCTTTGTTACTACCGAATAAAAATAATACAGCATTATTGTTTCTTAGTTTTTATTGAGTTATAGTAAAAAGTAAATACCATGAAAATTAACTTGCAACATAGCAATAATCACACATTTGACACCATGATTTTTAATGTTGAAACCTTGTAATGGGAAAAAACACCTAGGACTGACAACTAAAAAATTTCACTTTTCTGAAGTGACCTCTGCTAGGAGCCAACCTTGTTAAAGATTTACATACACATTGTTAATGTGACTTGGTTAGAGGATTTACACAAAAAGATCACTCCTTGATCTTATCTAAAGAGTGGCCTTCTCTAAAGGAATTATAAACATCACTAATCAATGTTACCATATAGGATTTTGTAGACTTGTTAGGTCCACTTGATAAAGGATTTTTCTACTAAAGTGGTAAGAAAGTAATAGTTTAAATGATCTGTTAGGTTTAGCACTACCTTGCTTGTTCAGATCTCAATTCTTCTCGGTGTTTTTTTGATCTATTTCCTCTGATCTCTTACTGATTGATTCAAACCTTCTCGTTTTCACTTTGCACTTAACTTTGCTTTGATTTGGTTCTCCTTGCTTCTTTCATCTTCAAAAACTTCATATTTTGATCTCCTTTTTTCAACAACCAAAAACTTTCTAAACTACTCCTTAAATAGTAATCTTTGCTTCCATATTCTTCCATGTTTTTTTGCTTTAAAATAATCATTGATCTCAAATTTGAATTCATACCAAATACAACATGTCTAGACACTTGGTAAATAGAATTTCCATAGAAATGTGTGCTCATACTTATCCTTCTTCAATCTCCATCATCAAATCTTAATTGTATTTTTCCAATTGTAGTCTTGTAACAAACTTTAACTTGCTCCTTTGAACTTCTCGAACATTCTTTATTTTCACCAAAATTTGGCCTTAAATTCCATCTTTATAAACTTGTTCTTCCAGTTGTTACTCAGAGAACATAACATTTCACTCGGACAATACATCACTTGGTTAACATTGTTCTATATCTTTCTTTGCCAACTACTTGGTGACAACTCTAGTCACTCAATGAACAATGTCTTCCTTCTTTCACCTTGCCACTCGATGTAGCTTCAATATCTCATGTCATTATAAGATTATATTATTGTAAAAAAATTAAACTAACATTGCATTATCACTATCCAACTCATTCAAGTGCCCAATTGAATACATATTTATCAACTCTGTCGTCAATATACTTTCTTTAAATCCTCTTCATCAATAAAATCCTTCTCATCAATCAAATGATATATAACACTCTATTGAATCTAAATAATGTCTAATTAAATAAGACTTGGAATCAATGACAATATAACAATTGATATGACTCTTTTACATACATTCATAGCATTCTTAGTTACATCATTAGTTGGGGCTAACATTACCTACCTTGGGGTCAGTATGATGTGCAATATTCAATGTTTGTATGTTGCTTTTTATCAACGCTATAGTTGGAAATACATGTAGCAATGATGGGTTAAGATGAGATAGTGTCTACATAGGAAAATGCACAACACTTGAAGAATAATGCATTAAATATATGAGAAATGACACATTAACAGAAGGACAAGAACATGTAAAAATATGAGTTGGTGTACACATCTACAACATGGTCATCACCTGAACTACCTAGAATACCTTGATCATCATTACCAACTTCATGAGGATGCAAAAATTCTTGTAAAAACAACATATACATATCTTAGTTCATAATGTAAAAAAGTATAAAATATAACCCATTGATAAAATTATGTTATAATTAAAGATTTCATGATTGCTTACTTGCAAGGTTTGCGCTCTATGAATCAATTGTCTTGCTCTCTCTTTTATCTCATCAATTTGAGGGATTATGTATGCCACAACAATAATTTCTTTATTAACTTTTTTGGCATTTTTTAATCATTTTGACAAGGTATGTAGAATATGTCATGTCATCATCACATAATAATGAGTCTGCCTTTGTATTGATGTCCTTAGGTACTATAGGTGTATTTTCCCCAACGTCTATCTATGATAAGAATATTAGAAACATTACCAAAATTAACCAAAACCCTAAAGAAAAGAACATTACAATATTAAAAAAATCTTCTGTCTATTTTTTACAATTTCAATGAGGTTTACCTGTTAGGTAGAAGGGCCTAGAGCTACATCCTTGTCTATGTTATGTGTGAGATCAATGTCATGCTATGATAAAAGTTAAATATTAAAAAAAAAATTAGTGAAATGAAACTAATAGACTTACCACAAATATTTAATAATAAAATGGTATATTGGAGTCATTAATTGGATGCTGGTTTAAATGGTATATAGTATGTACTACCCCCATGATAGTAACTTTGTGTGTATCTATGCAATTCAAATTGTAATCAATTAGCATCTCTTCCCCTATACTTATTGATTTTATCACACACGTGAATACATGATTTCTCTCACACACCTCAAATATTAAATTGAGTTTCTTATTAGTTGACCTAGGTCATGTCCTTTTTATAAAACATGCAATATTTTCTATTGTTTTTGGCCTTCTATCAATGTACATAGCCACTCTTTTACTTTGATCATTGTCTTTCTATTTTGTCTATAATTGTTTAAGAGTGTGTACCTTTACATATTATACATCCAATTTCCTTGATTTTAATAAGGTCCAACATACTCCATCAATTTAGCAACATTTTTGTAAGAGACCTTTATGCCATCCATAAAGAATATGCCTAAATCATGCAATGACAATTTCACCATGTCATAAATACTCTCGTTAACTCAAACATCAATGTTAATTGGAGGAAGTTACTTGGGTGCCCATTATTTTTGTAGATGTGTGTACCTTAACAACACCTTGATGTCTCCTACACTATCATCATCATAAGAACATGACCCCTTGAGCAAGACAAGGTTCCATGCATTCATTCAATTTTATTATAATGTTTTGGCTTCTATTTGATCTCCCTCTTTTAGATCTACTACACATCTCACTTTCATCTTCTCTTCTTGAATTTCACTCGCTTGAGGAAGACACATTTGACTATACCTATTCTGTGGTGTTTGCACTCTATCAAATGAGATAGATGATCAGTATCAATCAATAGAAATACATATAATAAACAACTTACCAAGGACAATAATCATGCCCCCCTTCAATGTGATCATGTTGCCTACAATGTTTCTTAGTTGATGTGATTTAAAGTCTTCTTATCATTAAGTCCTTGCAATTATTGCAAGGACAATAACATTTCTCATCACCTTTTCTTTTCAGTGTAGAACATAATCTAGCAATGGTCTCTTCATTTTTTCTTGACTAATATTATCTGATATGATTTTTCTTCACAACCAATAAAATTGGACTATAAGAAATTTGAGTTATAACTCTCAAAAACCTAGCGAAACATTATTGCAAGTACAAAAAACATTATCTGGAATTGTGACAAATACTGTATCAGAAGTATGACAAAATCAAGTATCATAGAAATTCTAACAAACATTGGACATTCATTTTTTTAAACAACAATTTGACACCTTTAACCTCATAAGATTCGACAAAACCCAAAAAAGTCTCATAGTCCTTGTTATAAACATGAAGGCAACTCAAGGTAACTACTCATAAGGGTGCATGACCACTGGTCTAATAATAACACACAATCAAATGATGTGTAGGTAGAAATCAAATAGATATCAAAGATCAGGGATTGAAACCCCAAACAAAAAATGAAAATGAAGCACAAATAGAGGGTAGATCCAACACCTATTCAAAATTGAAATTAAAGGTTAAAAAATCATATTATAAATATAAGATATAAAACTCTAATTTGGAAGAAACATGCCCAAATAAAAAACTCGTGTAGCCAAATTCAATTTATTTAAGAGAAAAGAATGCACTTCAAAATATGTTCAAAGTAGGCTTGTTAAACCATAATAATATAAAATGATTTAACCTAAAGAGTTCACATTGATCATGCAAATAAAATAAGTGAATTTTTTTGAATAAATAAATTATGATAATTAGCTCAAGTTCATTGTCAACTTGATTATGACATTTCATCAACTAATACACTAATGTGATAGAAAGTTAAAACTTAGCAAATGGTTTCGTTAAGACTAAACAAAACATTTTCTACTAATTTGGTTCATTTTAACAACAGTAGAATTGACTTCTGTGTATTAAAATATTAACCTCATTCATGGATCTTAATTTCCTTGATTTTGGCACTAATAAATTTACTAGGCTAAGATTGTTCTCTTTTGGTCAAATCTATGTTATTAAGTTAGTAGTATGGAATGTTGATCAAAGACAATAGGTAAGCATGCAATATATCTTAACATGTGTTATTTTTTATGTAAAGTTCTTATGATGACATTATGTGTGATATAGCTCTTATTCCAAGTCTTAAATGTTTTTCAAATGAATTAGGGTTTCTCTTTAAATACAATACCTTAATACGCAAGTTAATGAATTTACTACGCAAGTCAACACGTGATAGCTAGTTAGAGAGAGATAAATTGGAGTTAGAAATTCAAAATTAATTTTTTAGCTTAGGAACCATTTGCACACACGTAGAATCATACTAAATTTGACTTAGGATAATGAATAAATAATGAAGAAAAATATAAGACATGTAAATTTCATTATTGTATATAAACAAAGATTTTTTATATCATAATGAGTAACAATAGAGTTATATATTAAAATATTTTAATGATCATAAAAATATTAAAATGATATGATATTTCTATAAAGAATTAAAAATGAAAATAGAGGAGTTGTAGGAGATTACAGACTTTAGATATTAATCCTTTATATATTACTTGTGATGAAAAGCTCTGCATTATCTAATATAAAATAATAATAGTGAATGGATATAAAATCGCACCCCAATAATCTAGTCAGAACTAAAACCTTCTCAGACTAAAATCAGAAATAAAATAATAATAATATAAAAATTAAAATAATAATAATAATATAAAATAAACAATACGTATAAATTATAAATTATAGTCTTCGTTCAATTGATTATTCTCTTGCTCAAGCATACTGATCGTATTATATGGTAAATACATCTCATTTATCTTCAATCTCAACTAAAAATTTGTTAAAACCTTTTTCAACGTCATGTTCCAACAAATTAAGAGTGGCACATTTTTTTTAAAGATTGAAAACACGATCGATTAAACAGGAGGATATGGACTATGCAACTCATGCGTGCATTCCTCATAATAAGCTCTTAGAAAGATTATCTCTGAGTATTTGTGCATTTCTATCTGCAAATTGACAGAATTGTTGGCTGTAGCCTTCATCGTGATGATTAGATAAAGGGACATCTGCGTGCAACTCATCACCTTGATCGATCATAATGTTATGCAAAATGCAACAGACAAGGATTATGCGAGGCAATTTATGTTTGTCTGGTCGCCACATCACCCGATCAATGATTTTCCATGTCGCTTTGAACCGTGCTATTGCTCGTTCTGCAACCAATCTTGTATTTTTATGTTTTTCATTGAAAGCCATTTTCACAGGAGAAAGATCTTTGCCTTGGTACGGAGTTACAAGCCATGGTAACAATGGATAACCTTCATCTCCCACTATATATTCTCTTATTTGAGAGCCATCTTGCAACTTCTTCATGGGACCATTCAATTTCTGTCCATTCTTACATAGCTTAAAAAATCCCGAGCTTTTCAGGATTCCATAATCATTGAGGCTGCCGGGCCATCCAGTTAGAATATCTCGAAACCTCATTTCGGGGTCCACAATTGCCTGCATGATCATGCTGTAGTTTTCCTCAGAGTCATACCAAACACTCGAAGCTTCTCCAGATGGCAAACTCATGACAATGTGGGTAGTATCAATAGCTCCACAACAGTTGGGTAACCCTTCAATCTTTTCAAATTTAGCCTTAATTTCCTCCACTTCATTTGCATGAGGCCATTTCAAGTGATGTATGCCTCGCTCTTCAATAACCTCTACAAATTTCCATGTCACTTGAGAAACTGTTGACTGCCCCACATCCAGTGACTCCCCTACACTGAGCTGTGACTCACCTGAAGCCAACCTTCTCAAAGCAATGGCTACTTGTCTTTCAATTGTTACCACTCTCCCCGCGATATCAAGTATACCTGATGATGATGACCTTGCTTCCAACTCGAACCTCACCAGAGAGCAGATATAATCAAATGTTTTCCTGGAGATCCTGAAAAATGACTTGAATTTCTCTTCTTCGTTGTCTGCATACGCTTGTCCTGCATAAATGGAAATCAATTGGCTGAGTTCTCTGATATTACTAGCAAAAGAAAAACAAATAGAGGATAAATACAGAGCCATTCAGAGGGACTATTTGATACTTTTAGTCTAGGAATCGTAGTGTGTGATGTTTAAGCTGTTCGAAGTATACATGATAAGCAGTTCCAATATAAGTCTTCGTATAGTTTAAAAATTTACACGAAAATTGGTCTGTCAGAGCAGTCACATATGTTACAAACTGTTCGTAAGCATGGCAACACATACAGTTTTAATTGAAGCATAGGCATTAAAATATCTCTAAGGAAAATATCTCAGAAAGATTGATGTAACAATCATGGAGTTTTTTACTGATTGCATTTTCAAAGTACTTATTTTGTTGTCAGTGGGACTTGGTTTGCTGGTAAGGTTGAATGGTTCTAAATAAGCCCATCAAAAATCAAGTCTTGCTGAGTGCAAGGCACAAACATTATGGATTACCTCAGTCCTTGTTTTTTAGCCAAAGAGGTTTCAGCCTAAGGCTCATGCTCCCATAAGGGGTAGCTAAAAAGGACTTTGCAAATTAAAAATATTTCTATATAAAAAAACCACTTATTTTGCCAAAGGGCTCTTGGTCCAGCAAAGTTGAATGATTCTTACCGAGTCTGCCAGCAATTCTTGTTGGGTGCAATGTTCTAACATCATAAGGAATGACGCTAAGATCATGTCCCATAGCTGAAGAAGTTTCGACCTGAAAGCTTGGATAACTACAGGTCATTGTAAATAATATAAAACTATCCATAAATAGTAGTGTAACACTGGTGCTTGGGTACATCGGAATGCTGGAACAGGGGAACAAACGGCCTCAGTTTCGGGACGGCAAGGAGATGGCAGGGGGAAGGTGGAGGGGGCAGGGGGTGGGGGGTGTTGTATACTAAACATATAAAACTTGAAATGCCATTTATGAAATGATGTTAATATAAAATATCAAATTGAAATACTTGAACACAACGAAATTGCAACATGAACCAAACCATTGAACTTAAACATGGTAACATAGTACATACCCTATAGTAACATTCAAAAATCAAAATTCAAATAGAAATTCAAGTATATGTCCCAGCGACAACATGGTTGCAGAATGGTGGAGGTAAGACTACTCATATATTCCGAGTACATGGTGAGGGGACATCGTGGAGATGGGTACTCCAAGGTTTTGGGAGGGGTGCAAGTCCCTGGGTTTCACTGATAAAAGTAAAAATAAAATTCAATTTTTAATGTAAGTGACTTATACATAGTTTTCAGATCATTCCGTTCCAAAACGTCCTATAAATTGAAAGAGGTCTTTATGTTTAGGTTAAAAAATCATTTCTTTTGCTCCAAAGTTTCTTTCTTCGATTACAATAATTGATAATTGTGTTTGCAATAAAGAAATTGGCAGTAGGTTTAAGTCAGACGGGGTTACTCCAGAGCATAAGTCGAAGCATTGTACATTTAGAACACGCCTAAAATATTATGCCCTAACAGGATCACTAGTATTGCTGGTATATGATGATGATTTCTCCTACTTTGATATTTTCCTGTCCCAAAAAAATATTATTACAATTCCACTTCCTTCTTCTTTTACGCTCTCTCTTTCCTCTATAATCCATTTGGAAACAGAATATGCAACTGAGAAATGGATGGCTTTGATGCAGGACTCCTATGCATTGTTGTCATGGGATTATAGGAACACAATCCAGATAGAAAGTTAGATGATACTATCTGGAAACAAAGTTATACCAGTCAGAAGTGATTGTAAGATTCGTACAGGAAAAGATGCTGGGGCCATAACTACCACAAATCCCTAATCAAACCAAGTCCAGTCAAATTTTAAGCTTTGTTTTCTAAATCAAGAAAATTAAGAACATGGTTGAAAGATAGTTTTTACAAAATAATTTGAAAAGAAAGCCAGGTTCAAAGATGGATTTCTAGTAGTATTGGGGTGAATGGAAATACTGAAGTCAAGTAGAATCTAATCAAATAGAAGGCAAAATGTAAAATCAAAATTAAATAGGACAAATAAGGTCAGAAAACAAACCACAAATTAGACGGCATCGACTTAGTAGACCTTTCACATCTAGAAATGATTTATTTTAAAGTGCCTTTGCAGGTTGAAAACAGAAGTGCCAACTATGTAAACTTCTGATGTACTTATCTGTCTCAATAAAGTTATATATGGTGCAGAATTTTACAAATTTTTATTTATTTTCAATGAAGAACCTTTTTATCATCTATGAGTTTGTTTTGCTATCTGATATGGGAGCACAAACTTATGCCGATACCTCTTCAACTAAAGCCAAGGACAGAGTGCATTCTGTCATGCCTCAGGTGACCATGATCCCACCACATCCCGTATATCATACCTAAAGGGAAGTTAAACCTAAATAGATAGTGTAATAAAAAAAGCATACCACCACCGTCAACAAATTTTCAAATCAAATACCTTTGATTATTCAATTCAGTAAATTTTGTAAAAAGACCTTGAGCAAAATTTCATATTGGATGTATTTTATTTACAGAATTTTTTTGGGGAAATTAAAATTTAGATAAAAGACTCTTCATCAGGACAATGTGTTAAGATCGTTCGAAAATGATGGCTTCTTGTTACTGAATAAATAGGAATTCTTTTGAGGTGAATAAAAACTGAAATGAACTAGAGAAATGCTTAGTCCAAAGTGGGACTGTTATTATTAGAATAACTGTTAAACAAATACCAATATTTCCAGTGAAGAACATGTAGCTATCACACATATAAGCTTACATACATAGGACTTAGGAGTAAGGGACATGAGCAAGAAGCCCATATTGCTGAAATTGATTTAATTATTTTCTATTGTGATGAATCAATAAAAAAGCACATCAAATGTAAAGGGAAACACCATAGATCTTTTGAAATTTTTAAAATAAATAATATTGATAGCAGCTAAAAGTACCCACACGATGCTACATATCTATTTTGTTTAATTTTGTGAATTCTATATCCCTACTTGCAGGTGAACCTCAAAAAGTCATTAAAGGGAAAGTATGTCAAGAAGCAAAAAAAAAAGCATCAGCAACTGAAAAGGGAGAAAATTCAAAGAAGAAAAAAAATTCAACATTAACTATAAGTAATATAAAATAAATTTTTTTATCATCTCAAAAAAAGGTTGAGCTTGAACCAGAACTTACTATTTTGTTTCTGACATTTTTGTGAAAATCAGCACTTTTTGTGATCTTTAATTTCAATGTTGAAAACTCTCTGTACCAGGATATGCAATCATTTATGGTCTGACATTCAATTACCTGAAGACAGCATTTCAAACCTAAGTTGTCAAATTGTGTACGGGATGGGTACGGGTATTTGGGTATGAAATGCTGGTATAGCAGAAATTTTTGTAGGGAGTTGGGTACGTTTTTGGTACATTCATACAAATATATGTAGATGTATGCATATGTATGGGTGTGTATACGTATGTATGTATCTAGATATGTATGTATATGTATGGGTGTGTATACATATGTATATATCTATATATGTATGTATATGTATGTGTGTGTATACATATGTATGTATGCATCTATGCAGCTCAAAATTAGAATTAAGTTTAAAATGTCATACACTATACATATGCTAAACATAACCATTACAAATTTCAAATTTTGAAACATATCATTCTGATTTAAATTCAGGTTTCTCTATCAAGAAGATCAAGCCAGAATTCCATGGTAGATAAGTTCAGAATTTGCTAATCAGCAGTCTAGGTCTCAAAAATATCTAAAAGATCAAACTAGAATCACTAAACATTTCGGCATTGAAAAACACAAATTCTAGATGTGTACCCATGAGAGATTCATTTCAGAATCAGATTCCAGTATATTTCTTACCCAGAAATGCCCAGAAAAGCCACACAATTCAACAACTTAGTTTCAAACCCTGACGACATAACTTCTGCAAATATGACATGCTTACTTCTCCGTAAGCATAGCATACATTATTTTCTTTCTTATGCAAATCAACAGTAACATATAGTAGAGCTCAAAAGACAACTTCCAAATTTTATGGGATTGTGGGAGACAAATTCAACTCCTATAATAGTGTGCATCAGGTGTGTAATTCAATGCTTATAGGTTGTTTCAAAAGTTATTCAAGGTGGATAACATAACCAATATATCCAACTTGATTGTAGAATAAGGAATTATTACACAGCTACGGATAGGGGGTATGTTACATTCATGATCCATTCTTGAATTGAGGGTTGACGTTTGAATTGTTCATTAATAATCTTTCATTGGTTATAGATTATTACTTATAAAAGGTACTTATGAGTTAATATGCTCTAAATTAGGACTACAACAAACCAGAAAGTATTTATGTATTATAGAAGAAGAAAGATATTATTTTCTTTTGAGTGGAGGAATAAAGTTCCTTGCTAAAAAATAAAGAGTCATGTTAGTAAAATGTCTTGTGCCTGAGGAACACTAATTTTTATTTTTTTTTGCATTGAACAGCCAATATAAGATTAAAAGCTGATCAAAGAAGAAAAAGATTAGATTTGTTTCACTTTTGTTGGGGATTATTGAACGGTATGTAGTTAAGGTCATCTCTATGCTGACCAATTTCCATGAGTACCTATAACTGTAATGATCTTTATTTATGTATTTTCTCAATAATGAGAAGGTACGCACCCACAAAGCACACAAGTACCTCTAACCATTTGTTCCTTCTACCCGCTACTTAAGACTTTTACTCCTGAAAAAGATATGAGTACATGTACGTCGACTGATGAAAACTATACTTTTCATTAAGCATTAGATATTTCTTTCTCAGCAAGCTCCACAATTCTAAAGCTCACTGTTGATGCGATAGGATAGTAGCGAATATAGATGAATTCATTGACTATCGATGAATATTTATTGCATTTCCATCAGATGGCCAGAGACTAAAGCGATATTTGGCTCTGATGTGTGATCCCCTACATTTGATTGGCTAACAAATCCTCTTGATCATATGCATGAAAATAGGTTGGAGATTAAAGTAAAGATGCATTTTCGAGGGATTCATATTCCTTTTTATTTGAAATCACTTTATTGAAAAGGATAATCAAATTCAAAATAACTAAGTTCTATAGCCAAGCGTCCATTCAAAATAAAAGCCAAAAAAGATTGAAATAAATAGAATGCCTCTAGTATATTTATTCCATGCCCCCGAACTATGCAACCTCAAGTGCTTGTATAATTCAACATTTTTAAAATATTGCAACCTAAATTCTTGGAATAAGTAATACTAATGGCATTCAACAATATCTACTCTAAATAAACCCAGAAGGAATTTGAAAGATTGCTTCTGGAATCACTGTGCATGTTTTGCATTGGCATTTTGGATTACACTCAGTAATCCATCATCAGGAAGAGGAAATGGAAGAGTTGGATTGCAAACAAAGACTTAAAAACAGACATAGTTGATTCAGAAGCAATCTTTTGGAACAATACGGACTGAGGAAAATTTATGCCAATCCAGGAGTTTTTTTTTCAGCAAAAAGATTCATTGAAGAAGCAATTGTTCACACCTATTTAACAAGAAGTAAAGGGTGATCCTCTGCCAACGTAAGTGTGTATTGAAGTGAGTATTTGACACCCAGATAGTGAAGTAAAGACAGTGTTCTACAACTAAACCCCATTCTTAGCTATATAGCCATAAATGTAACGATATTGTGGAATAGTAGCTGTTTTACATTTCCTGAACTTCTTGTTAAGATTATCCACATCTCTTTAATAATACTAATATCATCACTGGTTCTGAGTTTGTGCTGTTCTTTCCGAGCAGGTTATATCATATATATGAAAAATGCTCAGAGGAGGATTAGTTTGGTAGAGCAGTTCTATAGGCATTTCAAAATACATACCCAAACACAATTGGCATTGGTGCAAATTTTTAATATTAATGTTAAGATCAAGAATAACTTATAAAAGGTAAGGGCATCTTGGCTTTTTCTGGTGCAAGCATCATTGGCTCTTATTTAAAGGAACAAACCAATTGGCAAAAGAAGTACAACTGTCTGCAAACCAAAATGATGAAATATGGATTCAAAAAGCAGATCTACAAAATAATTAGCAATATCATGATGTCACTTTTAAGAGCCTAACCTTTATCACTACAAAGATATTAATAAGAACTCTTGTTAAATGTAGCACATGTTATGACTGGACATTATATCCATCAGTAGCTGTGGTATTACACAATAAAAACCAATCCTGATTTGAGATACCAAATCATATCATATGTAACTCATAAGAATTCATCAAGACAACAAATTTAGCTTTGTTTTGGATTTTGGATGTTGCTTGACGAAACTGCAAATCCACTTTTCCTAGGGGCCATAGAGATTTTCTTTTTCTTTTTTCATTTTTGGTATGATATTCTCAGCATTTTATTTTTCATATTCTCAATGCATCACCCATATTGGATTTCTGTAACTGTAAATTTTATACACTGTCCAGTTGACTTGTTCCCAAACATTTGAAATTGGCAAAATGTATTTGAGAACACATCCCATACCTGATACTTTAGCCACAGGTTGATTGCAACTTCAATTCTCAATGGATTTTCATATCCAGTCCATTACACTGAATCTAAATGAGTAGTAATAATGTATTATGCACACAAACTCAAATACCTAATCAGAATTATGCACACATCCACAACAGCATGAACCTGCTTAGATCACCTGATATTTTCTAGAGGAAATAAATCAATATACCGTGTAAAGCGCTTTAAGAAAAATCGGGATAGAAAAGAGGGTAAGAAATCCTAAAATACAAAACAAAACCAACAAATAGTCAATCGATTAAACTGGCCTCATGGGGGAATTGGTAAACTGTTTCTCTTTATCTTTTGACCCAAATGTACCAGAAAGCATAGACCCGTGCTCCCGACAATACATAGAACTTTCCATAACAGGGGAAGTGATCAACTATAGATTACTGATATTTAAGGGCCAGAAATAATTTATAAAAATTCTATCGATCCTATCCTCTCCTAATTCCTTCTCAAGGAACGTTTATGAATGAAAACAATTACTCTGATCGAAAAATTTATCGCGAATACAAGAAATACGAAATTTAACCAAAACAAAAATTATTTAGAAAAACCATACTTGCATTGAAAACCACAGAAAACAAACAATACACATTTCTTCATAAACCAATCCTATTTAGCGATACTTAGTGAGAGTTAATTATAAACAATCATACCTGAAGTAGACATCTTGTGGGAGAGGTCATGCCACCAGTCTGATTCATTCCCATTTGCTGAGGCCTCTGCAGGAACACCAACATCTCTTCTCCTCTTCTTGCTAAATTTTCTTGGAGGTGCCATAGTAAACAAAATATATAGATCTGAGAATAGCCAAAGCTTGAGTAAAAATATATATCTTCCTATTGGAAGTTGGAATGAGCAATGCCAACTGGGGTTGCAAGAGTGGGCAAAGAATAAAGAATCAATGGATGTGAAATAAGCCGAACAGGATAATTCCGGGTGGACGATTAGATAATCCTTGTTCTTTTAGTCCGAACTGAGAAAACTACCCCCTGTGTAAAGAACTAAGACAAGAAAAAGTACCTTTCAATTAGACCTGGACACACTAAAACGACTACACGTTGTTTGAATCAATATGTAGTGGAGACAGTACGGTTCCCATGATCAATGCTAAAAAATTAAAAACAGTTTGTAACAAGGGATAACCAAATGTAGTGAATTGATAAGCTGGCCACATAAGTTAAATAGATAAATTTCATTCATCCATGGTATTGTCTTGGCCCAAGGTATAACCTAGAAGTTCAAAATCATCACAGGTGCTTGGTTCTACTAGTTTACATGGTGTGAGTTTAGGCATTGGTTATAGTATGACTTTATTGTGAATATAGATATTTTATTTCATAAGTTTTTATTCTTTTAGATATATTGGCTCAATTTCGAATATGTTTGATATATTGGTTTGCATGATGTAAGTTAAGGTGTTGGTTAATGCTTATTGTGTAGTATGACTTTGTAGGACTAGAAAAACGGGTTAAATGCATAACATACTATGAGCAAATCACAAACTCAATCAACATATATTAGCACCCACTAGTCTACCATGAAAGCCAAACTAATCAAAAGAAAGCAAACATAATTAAAAACTCTCTTTTCCGTTTGTAGCTCCCATGTCCTTCTTTCTTCTCCAAATGATTGTAGCTCCAAAGTTGCCTATAGTGCACACAAGATTGAAGCAAAAGTCTATGATGTGGATAATGCCATGAGAATACCTGAAGTTGTGATTTGAATGTGAGAGATGGAGTGAGAAATCTAAAAGAAATTAGGACCTAAAGGCTTCCAAGACTTCAAGAAGACAAGGACCGAAAATGAGAGAAAGAGTTCCATTTTATAATCAACACTCAGAGTGAGGGCATTGGATTTGTCACCCATAGATATGCGATGTGGCAAGAGATTCCTATGACGCATATGACAGAATATGCCAATTGTGAGATTCTATGACACATGCAAGTCAAACTTGGCTAAATGTGGAAGAGAATCTATGACGCGTCATAAGACACCTCAACCCACTTAAAGCCAAGAATCTATGACAAAGAAGCCAAATAGAGACATGCGTGAGAGAATAAGAATATTTGATTATGACAAATCTCAGCCAAGTGTCAAAGGAGAATCCACGAGGTGTCATATCCAAGTGTCATGATGATGGAATATTTGAATAAAAAATCCTCTTATTCCACAAAATAATAATTAGTAGAAAATGGAATTAATGATGGAAAATGGAACTTAGGAAATTGTACATTTTCATGGTTTGTAGATAATGAATCAATTAATTAATAAAATTAATTAATTGAGGATGATAATTAGGAAAAATAATTAGAAAGAATAGGATTAAATTATGGGTTATTTAATCCTATAGAGAAAATTAGTAGATGATTGGCCAAATTGATTAAATGAATGCAACCATATCCTTTGATGAAAATGTGATGATGATATAGATCGAATAAGATGATGACCAATAGATCAAAGCCATGATCAGATTGATTGATTGAAGTTGATAACATGCCAAGGACACATGACATGAATTGGTTGATATGTAACATTTAATCGACGTTGTAAATGCTACAAGATTGAAATTGATTGATAAGGTTTGATCATAATAACATCAACGAACATTGTTAATGTTATTAAAATGGTTGATGATGTCGTGATTTGACATTGAAAGCCTCAACAATGTCAAAGATTGGATGACATGAATGATAGTTTGACCTAGCATTGAGAGTTGTGACAGTACTAAGGTCAGATTGATAAGATTGATAAGTTGATAGGTTTTCAAGGCACTGAAAGCCACAACAATACCTAGGAGTCGAAAAAATGATGATTGATTTGAGATGTTTGATATGTTTTGGGTTGATTAAGACCGATTTCGAGTGATCCCGAGTTGATTTGGGGTGATTCCGAGTTGATTTGATATGATTTCGAGTTGATATGAAATTGATGTGAAAGGGGATACAAATGACGAAATATGGTCAATCAGGCCAAAAGATCAAAGTTAGTAGAATGAAAAAATGGGAAAAAATAGTATGAAGAATTGATGAGGTCGTAGATGCAAACCATTTTTGAGCGTCTACATTTTGCCCCTCTTTGATACAATGTGATTTAGAGCATTGTATCAAAGAATAACTGATGAGAAAGTCACAACATGCCCAGTAGGGATGATATATATGGGTGCCCCCTCGATAAATTGACTAAGATAAGCATATGATAATTCAATTTATCGATAACAAGAAGACAAAACCATAGCAATTGACAGATCGCAAATCAGAGCTAAGATGTGAAAGTTATGAGGTCTAGAGTGCAAAACAGGGTCAATCGAGAACCTGAGAGTGATTGCATGGGTTACCACTCAAGAAAAACACAAAATGATGAAAATTATATTTCATGTTGTTCGTAACAAAGATATGAATCCAACACAACTGACGGATTGCAATTTTGAGTTAAAATGCAAAAGTTATGGGCTCCAGAGTGCAACATAGGGGCTCCGGGAGCAGTTCTAGGTATCCTAGGTCCCCAACTGCGCCCAAAACTCAACCAATTGCATCATTGATGCACTTGGTAAGCCCAAGTGCACCATGATAGTACCAAGTGCGTCAATGACACACTTGGGAAGCCCAAGTGGTCTAAGAAAGTGAAAAATGTGCCCGAGAAGGCCCTGGGGGCCAAAATCAACATGATGGGGGGCAACTAGGAGCCCAAGAGTAATTGCAAGGATTAACACTCCATACAGTGACCAAATAATGAAAATGATAGCTCATTTTGTTCACAAGAAAGATATGAGCCCAACACAACTGACGGTTCGTAAATTGGAGTTGAAATGCAAAAGTTATGGCCTCCGGAGTGCAACCTAGGGGTTCCGAGAGCAGTTTTGGATAACCTAGGTCCCCAAGTGCGCCCAAACTCTACCAAGTGCATCAATGACACAGTTGGCATGACCAAGTGCATCAATGACACAATTGGGAGCCCCAACTGCACCCAGAGAGTGCAGATTGCGCCCTAAAAGGCTCTAGGGCCCAGAATCAGCCCGATTGGACTCGGAATGACCCGAAACTGTGTGTGCATGCCCAAAATGATGGAAAGATGTCATAACATGAGGGAAATCATCAAAAATGGTCGTATTTGGTCAAATATGATGAGAAAAATGTCAGACTAAGGTTGAACCAGGTGGAAAGCCACAGAAAGTTGATTGACAGTGCAGGATGATGCAGGAATGCATGAATGCGAGATGAAGATGATTTGGTGAATCAGAAGACATGATCATGGTGATGGAGAATGAGATGAAAAATAAAGATGAGATGAGGAGATGTTAGTATGATGGAAAGACTTTTACTTTTAAAAAGTGCACTATATGTCAAATGGAGCTTTATTTTGATATGGCAAATGGAATGCAACGCATCATGGCATAAAGGGCCAGAGCGCAAATGCAAGCCTTTTGCGTAAACAAGCATGATGCAGACAGAGAATGATCTTGTCCTTCCTAAGTCATATGTACATGCCCCAGACTCTCAAAGGTACATTGTAACAGATAGAAATAGAAAAATATGACCATGAACCATCCTGGCTAGTCTCATAGATTAGTTTTATATCATCGAGTAGCACAGGGACATGATCAAAGAAAAACAAAGCAAAAATAAATCACTCACTAAACAGCATGAGCCAACAGCTATCCTTGTCCATTATTACTTGCTTTTTAGTGTGTTAGGTGTTTAGATGGTGTTCGACAGGTTGATAATGTGATAGCACTATTGGTGGATTCAGTTGATAGGTTCGTAGTGACATGTTGGGTTGATTGTTGGTTTACGTTGGTCAGATAGTGTGATTGTCTTGAAAGTGTAATGCTTTGAGTTTCAATCTGCAAAGTGCAAGTGTTTACACAAAAGGGGTGGTTATCCACAATGAGTATGTACAAGGTTTATTGCATATTTTTGACTGCTTTTGTGATTTTTAGGGTTTTTGAGGATATTTGATGTTTTTGTGTGACTAGTTTCTTTAGGACATTTTATGATTTTTAGGGTTTTTTCAAGATATTTTATGATTTTTAGGGATTTTTTCAGGACATGTTATGGTTTTTAGTAATTTTTTCAGGATCGTATTTGAATGTTTAGGATTTTTTTAGGACACTGTGATTTTTAGTGATTTTCTCAAGACATTTTATGATTTTTAGGGATTTTTTCAGGATCGTATAAGCATATACAAGTGTTAGCTCTAATTCGTTATGCAATAGGTCCAACGGATAGAAAGCACTTAAGGAGATACCCCCAATTCAAATTCAAACTCATGCACCATGTAGGTAATATGCCCCCAGACAAGATGCAAGCTATGTACAAAGGTCAATGACAGAGTGTGTGTGCAGATTGGTGATGCTTAGGCAAGGTAACAAAGGACATTAACCAGTTCGTGAGCCATGATAAGGGACCAAGGATGTCTTGCAATATGAAGGATATGATCAAGGAATGATAGAGGGGGAAAAGACCAGATGGAATCCTGATAGATGCAGGAGCAATAACTAATTACACATGGCGCCTGTTTGCCAAGTTTTCACGATGGTACTTGCCCAAAGCGCCTATTTGCTAGGTTTTCACTTTTGGACGAAATTTTTCTCTTGGCTCAAATTTTCATGCCAAGATGCCTGTTTGCCAGGTTTTCATCAAGGCGTCCATTTTTTATGACTTTTTTCACTTTTTTCTTTGCTTTTTTTCATGACTTTTTACTATTTTTTCAGGACTTTTAGATGGAATCAAGAATGTCACTGACAAATGCTGAGAAGATATTTGTTGTTGGTGCTGCTAGCTGATGAGCTCTGAATCCATGACTGACCATAACTACATAGGATTTGTTCCGAGTCTGTAGTTAAAATCAAACCACTAGAAAGGCCTCGAGAGATACCATCATGTACCATATGTAAGACAATGTCTCTCTCTTGCGAATCAAGGCATCTAAGGATAATTGGGTCAATAGAAATGTCATGTGGGATGTCACTGTTGATGACATATGCAAAGGCTTGTTGGATAAAGGACTGATTGTGGTTATAGGACAAATTAGGTAGCTGGATTGGGGGATAAACAAAGGGATATAAGGGAGGGTTGGGAGGGTTGAGACCAATGACCTTCTGCATGAACTCTGATTGAGAGAGCTCCAAAAGACTTTGTGGCATGTTGAACACTGGAACACTAATATTCATGGCATCATATTTTTCATTTTGTATCAGTGGGAGCTGCTTAGCTTTTGATTTTTTATAGTCTAATGGCGCCTTTTGATTTTCACCAAGAGACCTATGCTTGCTATCTTTTTCTCTTTTTGCTTTGTAATTAGAAAGTGGAGTTGGCTCCCCAAAATATGCCAATGTGTTCTCTTTAGAAGGAATTGCTTCTTTATGATATTCAGTCATAATGCCTTCAAAGTCCATTATGAGACTGTCATCATCATTGAATTGATCAAAAATTGGTGGTCCACGTTGGTCCCAATCCAAAGGTTTGGGATAGCTTGAGGAGATGTCATTATCAGTACTGAATGGGCTTTGGTTGAAGGTAGATATATGGGTAACTGATTCAATTGGGTCATTGGGGTTATGCTCAGAGGCTAGGGGATTGTTGGTTATTGGTGGGATATCCTCAGATGCCTTTTCATCGTTCAAAACATCCATAGTCTTACACGTAGGTACCATAGTACTAGGAGGACCTATTCGTAATGGTTTAAATCCAAGCCCAAAACTAGGAGGTTGTCCTTCTGTAGTGATAGGTTCAATGATTCCTTGTTTCTGAGATCCAAGACCACTATAGCCATCATAGCCTTGTTTCTACATGATGGTAAACCCAAGTCCATACTTGCTAGGAGATATCAAAGTGGGTTCTCCTTCTGCTTTTACTTTCTCAATACATACGGATGTATTCTCATTGATAGAAGTATAATTCTTTGTACTGATGGGAGAAAGTGGTGACTCCCTAATGTGAGAGACTTGAGACATAAAGTATTCTCCACACCCATTATCTTCAATCTTCATCTTTTCCTTGGCTTTATTGAGCAGTATATCAGCATCCACATACTTAGAGGAATTTGTGGGTTGTGCTTCATTGTTTGTTGGGATTTGGTATGCAGTAGCATCTCTTAGATTAGCACAAAACTGGAAAGGATCTGGATCACTAGGGATGGTAACCTCTATGTTGTGATAGGAAAACTTCAGACATTGATGATATGTAGAAGGGACTGCTTTCATAGCATGAAGCCAAGGGCGTCCCAGTATCATGTTGCAGTTCATTTCTATGTCTAGGACATGGAACAATGTATCTTCAATAGCTGGACCAACTCTAACAGGTAGTGTGATGATGCCCCTGGAGAAGCGTTCACCATCATCATAAGCTTTTATTGTGATTCTTCGAGATGGATCCACATCATCTTCAGAATAACCCAAATTGTTGACAACCTTAAGAGTACAGATGTTTAGTCCTGCTCCTCCATCTATTAAGACATGTCTAACTTTGGCATTATGGATGAAGACTTCGAGATAAAGGGAATCATTATGGTTAGGTTTGTCCTTAGGAATATCTCAGGGTGAAAAAGTAATATGCTGTGATGCAGATAGGTTCCCAACCATGGCTTGGAACTGGGCAACATCAATGTTATCTAGGACAACTGACTCTTTAAGGGCTTGATCCAAGATCTTCTGATGTTGGGGGATGCATGCAGTAGGTCCAAAATGGATATTTGTGAGGGGGGGTTTTCGAGTTGTTCAACAAGGCTATAATTAGATGAAGTAGGAGCAGTAGGTCTACTTGGAGGTGCAGGTCTAGTAGAAGCAGTAGGTCTAGATGGGGCTCTAGGTAGGGTGATCTTGCTATGGCATGTAGTGACAGCACAACGAGGGTCTTCAGCCTTCAATGTGAATGTGGATATGCGAAAGTCATACTCATTAAAGAAATTGATGGTGTAGTCATAGCCGGTGCATGTGTAATTCACATTACCTTGTGATTTTGAGTTTGAACTTGAGGGTTTCTCTTTGTCATGATTACCCAAAGGATCTTTGAAAATAGTATGATCAGATTTGGATGCTAATAGTGATGGATCAACTGTGATTACACCATCATCAATAAGATCTTGTATCGCATGTTTCAATTGGAAGCATGATGAAGTCTTGTGTCCTTTGGTGCGATGGTAATCACAATACTTTTTGTCATTCCACCAATCTGCTTTAATCAGTGGTTCATCTTTGATTGGGGGTAGCTGCAGGAAGTTATTACTCAGTAACTGTTGTAATGCAGTCTCAAGTGGTATTCCCAATGGTGTGAATTTCCTGTCTTTGGTTCTAGGATGTCTTTTGTCTTGTGTGGAAGTCTCAGTTTTATGTTGTGGAGCTAATGTTTGATTAGAGGTTTGTGAATTTCTAGGGTTTACACCTTTCAAAGTCAGTTGAGGTTGTGTTGTACTAATCGCGCGGGTGTCTACAATGCCATCATTAGTCACATTCTTGTTTTTGGAGAAAAAATTTGCCTTGTCATTAGATGAGTTGGTGTTTGTATTTTCTTTGTTTATCTTGAGGATTCCCTTACAGATAAGAGCATCTTCAATACTAGCCCCTTTTTTCATCAGTTTAGAAATGGTGCTTGGACTCTTGATTTTCAGTTCATAAATTAAGTCGAGGACTAAGTTTTCAATGCACAAGTTTACTTGTTGTTCTTCAGGAATGTCTAGTGAGCATTGACTAACTAGGCTTCTCCAATGCAGTAAGAATGTGATGAATGATTCTCCTGTCTTCTGTTTAGTTGAGCACAAATCAGAAAGTGTAACCTCATTTGTAATTTTAAAGGCAAAGTGGGAGATAAACTTGTCTGCTAGCTCTGACCAAGATTTGATATTACCAAGAAGTTTGGAGTACCATTCAAGTGCAAGCCCACCTAGAGAACGAGGGAACAATCTCATAAGGTAAGTGGGCTCATCACTAAGTTTGGTACATGAAGCACAAAATTATCGGATGTGATCAATAGGGTTTCCTTTTCCTCGGTATTTTTCAAACCTTGGAGCTTCAAAGTGTTTTGGGAATGGAGGCATATACAGACTTTTATCGAATGGATTAGGACGTAGGTCCCTTTCTGTATATAGAGCCTATTTCTTTTGGACTCCCAATGCCTTGACTTGTTTGGAAAGTTGTTTGAATTGTTGTAATAGTTCCTCGTTGGGGTTTTACATGATGGTCTTTCCTTCAAGTCTTTTGTGCCTATGAGTCAACCATTTGTTGTGGCGAGAACTATGTCTACTTGGTTCTGACATTTCTGTGTCTGATGAGTCCGATGAAGTGTCACTAGGTGGTGGAGGTATGTTGACACCTCAAAGATAGAAAGGTCCTTGTTGTTGGGGAACTTGTTGTGGTATTTGATGTGGCACTTGTTGTTGTTGTAACAAATGTTGCTGGTATGCGATTTTTTGCTCAAGGCGTCTTTGGTATTCCAACTATTGTTTGAGTTGCTCTTGTTGTTTAGCAAACATCATTTTTTGTTGTTGGAATTGATGCTGAAATTTTTGTTGATGAATTGTGTGTAAGTCAAGTGGGTTCACATGGGATTGCGTATTAGGAATGTTGGATGTTTGCCCCACTTGCGGTTGTTGTCGTTGTGGTTGATGTTGTTGTTGATATGTGGGATGTGTTTCAAGTGGATGTAGACTTGGTTGTGCCTTGGAAGTGTTGAGTCCTTTTACCATTGTAGGTTGTTGTTGTTGTGGGGGTTGACTAAGTCCTTGAGAGTTGAACGTCATGTTTGTATTGTTGTTTTGGTACCTTTGTGTTTTAGATGTTCTTGCTTGTGACATCATATTGACTTGACTATGAGATGCATTTCTATTGGGAATGGGTGTAATGTCAATAAGACTTTTCCTTTTTGTTTCCATAGGGATGGTTGTGCTTGATGTTTCACATGTTGTACTTATGAGAGGTTCTATAGTGTTTGATGTCGTAGCACTTGGTAAAGTTAGGAGTAAAGGTGTACTTTGTTGATTTGCCTCCAAAGAAGGTATGTTTGGAATTCCTAGAGCACAAGTCCCTTTAGGTGCATCTCGTTGTTGCATCATGTGACTAAAATCAAGTCTTAATGTCCTTTTGGGGTGTTTAGCGATTGGTGGTATTTCATCAAACAAGGGATTAACATTGATGTGTTCAAATGTACTTTGGAGGATTTTGATAGTTGACTCTTGATGGGACCTTATAGGTGCCATTATTGCGTTTGAAAACTCCAAAGGTTGTTTTCCCTTGTCTAAGTCCAAATTTATCATGGGTTGGATGTTTTCAATTGTTGTGTTGGTTTGATTTTTGGACTTAGGACCTTCCAAGTTTGGGTTAAATTTGACAATTTCTTGGGCTGCCAAACGTTTGAAATTCTTGCGAAAACTTTTGTCTTGACATGCCCTAGCCATTTCTTCATCAGTGATGTCATAATCAGTGTTAGAGTCATCACTTAGGTGTATAGTACCTTGTTGTATGTTTGATGTGTTAGGTTGGCTAAATTCAAAGGAATGTGATTGTTCATCTTTAGGTGCGGTTGGTACACTTCCTCCTCCTGGTGGCATTGGCATGAATATAGGTTCAAAGTCAGGACTCCATTGAACCATCCAATGTGTGGGGGAAGTGTTTGGAGGAAATCTCATGGTAGGTGTATTGTTCAAGGTTTTTTGTGCCATAGCTTGAGGATCTTGCGGATACATGTTCAAGGGGTCTGCTAGTAATGGTTGTGATGCCTCGATTTGGTCTTCGTCAAAGGTTTGTTGGATTTTCTTGCTCTTTCTTTGTCTTGGATGAGGTTTTGGTTGTGCTTGTGCCTCAGAAAACAAAGGTTGATAGAGTTCCTCGGGTCTCTGAGCTGTTTTTCTGCTAGTAAGTGTTGGCATGATACCTAAGAGTGCAAATGCAATAGAATTTTTGAGTGTTTTGGGTGATTTTAGAGTGGTGGGTATGCAAGATATGAGTGTTTTTGGGATTTTTAATTGTTTAGGAATGTTATGAAATGTGAGGAAATGCTAAATTAATTATGGTTTTGATGTGCAAAGTGAAAATTTCCTAGGGATATTATGCAAATGCAAAATGCAAGGTGATGTTTTGAAGTTTGACTAGAGGGGATGAAAATGACTCTAAGGTATGGAAAATGACAATTAGGGTTATGTTTTGGACTTTTTAAGGATGCTAAAGGTTGATGTATGCAAGGTATATCATGCAAAGGATGATGTTCTAGGGTTCGTAATGACGTTTGGGACATGCAAAATGAGGGTAAATGCTCAAGAAGGTAATTTGGTTGATGGACAATTTGATAGGGTTTGGTAGTGAAAATGATGTTAAGGATTTTGATCAATGCAATATGAAGGGGATATACCACTAGGGTAGGTCAAAATAACATTCGAGGATGCTAGGGATATGATTATAGTATGACAAGGGTATATGGAAAGTTTTGAACTTAGATAAAACCTTTTGAAAGTATTTTGCCTAAGAGTTTAACCTTGTGATAAAGGACTTTGGATCTTGACCAAAAACTGATAAAAGATGAAAAGATCAAATTGATAAAAGATGAAAAGGTCAAATATATCAAGACAGAGATAGATTTTGACCAAATAAAATGATAAGAAAAGAGGTAAAAAGACTAGTCAAGATCCATTATCCATCAACACTAGGAGATACTCTAAGACTTATACTTTGTTTAGATTTTTGACTAAATTCAAAGGTTTTGGGGGTTCAAAATGACATCTAGAGGACTTGAAATGGTGGTGATGCTAAGAGGATATGTGATATGGACAATGCCTATGATGAAAAAGGGAATTTTGGGTGCAAGATACGATTTTGGGTCAAGTGCAGAATGGGTAGGTGTAGAGGCTCCTAGATGCAGTTTTGGGGTCCTAAAGTGTAGTTCGGAGGCCCAAAATGGTCATGTAAGTCCCCAAGTGTTCCCTAATAGTGCCAAGTGCACCCTAAAAATACCAACTACGTCATTGATGCACTTGGAGCCAGTTTGGGCGTAGTTGGTAGTTTTTGGGCGCAGTTGGTAAGCTAGGAAGAATGTTTGTTGATTCTGGAGAGTATGGTTACCAAACTGACATGCCAAGAAGCCAAGATGCTGGGGTTGATGTTAGGATGGGTTGGGAGATGAAAAATGAAGGTTATGATGCATAAAATAATGTCTTAAGTGAAGGTGATGAAGATTAGGTGTTGTAGAATACAGATCCGAGCAAGCTAGTGCAAGGGGAGCTAACCAGGCACCTATGGACACTGTTGAAGCCCCAAAATGTTATTTGGAACCCAAAACTAGATCTTAGGACCACCAAGTGTGCCTAGATAGTGTAGAATACATCAATGATGTAGTTGGGGCCCAGTTGGGCGCAGTTGGTAGTTTCTGGGCGCAGTTGGTAAACTGGGCTGAAACTGAGGCAATTCTGGAAGCTATGATTTCAGGATTGATGTTACAGAGAGGTCAATGGTAGAGGACAGTGTTAGGGCCAGTATGAATGCTCAAAATGATGGTTAGGAAACTCAAAATGATGGATAAAGTGGTCAATATGATGAATAGGTATGCAAGGATGCAAGGTGATGAGTGCAAAGTGTTGATTTTGAGATGAGAATGCAAAAAACTAAGGAAAGTAAATTGAACCTAAATGGATGCAATATGAAAAGTAATATATACTAAATGAGGACTAAAAGGTGAAATATGAAGTCTATATGATGGAAGAATGAAGCTTGGACTAGGGTGAATGCAAGTGAAATCTATGCAAGTGTGAGATCTACATTTTGCCAAGCACGTTTAGGAGCACAAGTCACCATGTTTTCCAAGGTTCGAGTGTGTTGAATCAATTTTTTCAAAGTTTGATAAAGGTTGAAATATTTTGGCAACATGTGGTGTTTTGACAAGTTCAAATGATATCCAAGGTATAAATTTAAAAGTTTGGCTTTTATCTTGATTATGTTTTACACACACGCAAGACACGTTAAGACAACAATAGTTGTTGTAAAAAGTTAACAAACACACCACAACCTAGGCTTTTAGGATTGTATCCATTGAATTTCTACTTGAACTGAAGTTCAGTCATGCTTATCCAGAGCGGACAACCTAGGATCTTGGCACCACAGGCTCCCCCTTACAGTGCACTCACTTCTCGAGGCTACCAAGAACCACTTCCAAAAGGGCATGACTTCCCAAGGGACTGTTGCCTCTACTAAGGACCATGAGAATGTAGGATGTCTTCACGGGCATGGGTGACCCCTTGAGTCAGTGGATAGAAAGGATATTGGCCTCTAAAACACAATTTTTAGTAAGGGCATTCCATTCGGCAAGTGAATGATAAACTTTCGCAGAAGGTCTCCTAGCCCCGAGAACTAGGGTTTGACGCACCACAAGGGTACTGGAGGAGAGCTATCACATAGCAATACCACCGACACAGCTTTCACCATAATTGAATTTTATATAGTGACTGGAATGTTGACCTGGCTTTGGCCTGTTATCGCTCTGAGGTCGTCCCCTAGCATACCCAATATTGAGTATCTTGGTACAAGGCAGGCCTCTTATAGAAGTTACATGGATTTCTCTTACACCCAAGATCCACGAATGGTGAGGGGAGAGGATACGTCTAATGCAAATCCTAGGGATTTAACACCGTAGATACACCAGGCAGAAAAGAAAAGGTTCTTTTTAAGCACCAAACAAAATGTTATCTAATCTAGGAAATCCACACACATGGTTTTGAAAGACACACAAAGTCTTTGACAACGTCCTGTAAAGCACACATTAGTAGTTTCTTATGATCACGTCTTCACCCAACGATTGCCACATGCTGCAAATAGACCATCAGTAACACAAAATCACCTAATCTATGTCCTAGAGAGTGATAGGAACTTCAAATGCGGATTTTGATTGATGCATGTGCTTACTGTGAACCTAGGTGTGCTCCAACAATGCAAATTGCTCCCCAGAAGGCCAAAATGGCTCTGAACATCCCCAAGTGCGCCTAGTTAGTGTAGACTGTGTCAATGACACAGTTGGGGCCCAGTTGGGTGCAGTTGGTAGTTTTAGGGCGCAGTTGGGAAGTCAGGTGCAAAGTGTGGGGAAATGGTGCCTAGACAAGACCCAAAAATTCAAATTTTCAAAGCTACATCCCCAAGTACGCCCAAACAGTGAAGACTACATTAATGATGTAGTTGGGGCCTAGTTGGTCATAGTTGGTAAGTTAGAAACAACAAAAAGAGGTTTTGGTGGCTTCTGGGCTCCTAAAACTGCTCCTAGGGGTCCCAAGTGCACCCTGATAGAGCAGAGTGCGCCATAGGGCAGAAAGCTAACATAATACATGAAATGAGAGCATATAAGCATTTTAATAGACCCCCTAATTAATCTAGGTGTGAAAAGGAAGAGCAGATAGTCATTATACCCTTCCAAGTGAGCTCCTTCCTTGCACCTACAAGCACAAAACAAGAAAACCCAAGTTAGATATGCATGTTCACGTCGGGTTCACCAAATGTAGGACCAAAAAAATGGGTTAAATGCATAACATACTATGAGCAAATCACAAACTCAATCAACATATATTAGCACCCACTAGTCTACCATGAAAGCCAAACTAATCAAAAGAAAACAAACATAATTAAAAAATCCCTTTTCCGTTTGTAGCTCCCATGTCCTTCTTTCTTCTCCAAATGATTGTAGCTCCAAAGTTGCCTATAGTGCACACAAGATTGAAGCAAAAGTCTATGATGTGGATAATTCCATGAGAATACTTGAAGTTGTGATTTGAATGTGAGAGATGGAGTGAGAAATCTAAAAGAAATTAGGACCTAAAGGCTTCCAAGACTTCAAGAAGACAAGGACCGAAAATGAGAGAAAGACTGTCCATTTTATAATCAACACTCAGAGTGAGGGCATTGGATTTGTCACCCATAGATATGTGATGTGGCAAGAGATTCCTATGATGCATATGATAGAATATGCCAATTGTGAGATTCTATGACACATGCAAGTCAAACTTGGCTAAATATGGAAGAGAATCTATGACGCGTCATAAGACACCTCAACCCACTTAAAGCCAAGAATCTATGACAAAGAAGCCAAATAGAGACATGCGTAAGAGAATAAGAATATTTGATTATGACAAATCTCAGCCAAGTGTCAAAGGATAATCCATGAGGTGTCATATCCAAGTGTCATGATGATGGAATATTTGAATAAAAAATCCTCTTATTCCACAAAATAAGAATTAGTAGAAAATGGAATTAATGATGGAAAATGGAACTTAGGAAATTGTACATTTCCATGGTTTGCAGATAATGAATCAATTAATTAATAAAATTAATTAATTGAGGATGATAATTAGGAAGAATAATTAGAAAGAATAGGATTAAATTATGGGTTATTTAATCCTATAGAGAAAATTAGTAGATGATTGGCCAAATTGATTAAATGAATGCAACCGTATCCTTTGATGAAAATGTGATGATGATATACATCGAATAAGATGATGACCAATAGATCAAAGCCATGATCAGATTGATTGATTGAAGTTGATAACATGCCAAGGACACATGACATGAATTGGTTGATATGTAACATTTAATCAACGTTGTAAATGTTACAAGATTGAAATTGACTGATAAGGTTTGATCATAATAACATCGACGAACATTGTTAATGTTATTAAAATGGTTGATGATGTCGTGATTTAACATTGAAAGCCTCAACAATGTCAAATATTGGATGACATGAATGATAGTTTGACCTAGCACTGAGAGTCGTGACAGTACTAAGGTTAGATTGATAAGATTGATAAGTTGATAGGTTTCCAAGGCACTGAAAGCTACAACAATACCTAGGAGTCGGACAAATGATGATTGATTTGAGATGTTTGATATGTTTTGGGTTGATTAGGACCGATTTCAAGTGATTCTGAGTTGATTTGGGGTGATTCTGAGTGGATTTGGGGTGATTCCGAGTTGATTTGATATGATTTCGAGTTGATACGAAATTGATGTGAAAGGGGATACAAATGACGAAATATGGTCAATCTGGCCAAAAGATCAAAGTTAATAGAATGAGAAAATGGGACAAATTAGTATGAAGAAGTGATGAGGTCATAGATGCGAACCATTTTTGAGCGTCTACAAACTTTATTGTGAATATAAATATTTTATTTGATAGTTTTTTATTATTTTTGATATATGTGGCTCAATTTCGAATATGTTTGGTATATTGGTTTCCATAATGTAAGTTAAGGTGTTGGTTAATGTTTATGATGTAGTACGATTATAGTGTGAAAATACATATCTTATTTATCTACTTTTAAAATTTATTTGGTAGATTGTATATAGTTGTTGTGGAGTGTTTTAAGATAAGGTTTATTGTATATCATTTAAAAATACATATATATTTATTTATTTTATTTGTTTGTGAAGGGGAATTGGGCATTGTGAAAAAGAAATTTGAGATCAATATGTACATCTAGTACCTATTGCTTCACAAACAAATGACAATAGATTGATTTAAACCATACTAGACTATGTTAAAAAATGGAATAAAACACAATTTATTTTCCACAGTTAAAACCCTAGAGGAAAGTACTTGTGATTTCAAATCTTGTTAGATCGAGCAATTTTAGTAGCATGCACACATTAAGATTTAAGAATATAGAATCAACAAATAGAAAGAACAAGACAAAAGATAGAAGAACACAAAATCTATGTTGGGAAAACACTTTTCGATGAAAAACTCCACACTCCAAGACCAAAGAGTCATTGTATTATTCAATGATAGGATAAAATATAATTTTCAAACTCTAAGCCTTGACATTGATATTTGCATCTTTCTCCATCCTAGAAAAAATCAAAAGACATAGCCCCTCTAAAATGAATCTCTCTCTTATTTAGTTGGACTATGTCAACAGTTATATTTATAGAGCTTACAATGCAACAAAAAAATCTTCTTAAATGAATCCATATTCAATGTTTCTTCTATTAGAAAGTAAAGTCCATAAAGATAACTTTGGGGAGGGTGGGGAGGACAGGGGTGGAGATCCTTGTTAAATCTGAAATAGGTAATCAGCAAGTGCAATAACCACAAGAAGATAACCATGCACAATAACACTAGATTTGTTGACTAGGGAAACCCTTAATCAAAGGGAAAACCCCGATGGGGATGATACCCACAAAATGATCATGTACTAATATATAAATTTCTTGTAAGAGGATGGACTCTGTTAGGATCCAATAAGATACATTCAATACATATCAATCCTTGTTAGGAGACTTTGAATCCCCGTGAGGAGATTTTGACCCTATTAGGAGTTGTGCCAACCCTGTTAAGAGTTGTGCCAACTTTGAAAGACCCACTGTCCAAATAGCTTCAGGGGCAAGCCCACCAACTCACTATCTAATTGGCCTCTGTATTATTCCTTTTAGAACAATACCAAAAGATCAATTTTCCACTAGCACTCTCTACCAAATACAGTCACTTTGTTCATTCACGATGCCTCTGTTGCACCAAATACTTCTCAAATCTCAATATCAGATTTGCAAACTCACATCACACTAATCCCTTAGATCACTTACTTGCATGTAATTCACACTTACAATTCACCTTCTTATTTCAACCCAATACATATATCCATACTTAATTGCAAGGAAAAACAACTTTCCTTTATACCAAGTCCTCGAATTAATTAATTGAGTTAGTCTTGAGGCTTTTCCAATTTACTATTACAATAGGACTGCATTAAGATAAAACAATACGCGCTACATTACATCTTTTCATAATTACATAACATTGTCATCTCACAGTCTTCACAAGTCTTTCACATGTGTAATCCTGAACTTTGGGTGCTCACTAACATCATCATTATGATGTCTTCTATCTGTGTACAACCACGCACAATCAAATTCTATCCTTGTTAGGAGATATAATCCAATTACGAGAAACTACTTCTCATAAACTTTATTTGTATATTGTCTTCTATAAATCTTGAATAACCATTAACAGTCCTCAACTTTCTACATGTGCTCTTACTCATAGCATTAAAATACTCTATAGAACATATCCTCAAGTGCACTTGATCTCATCTTCAATCCTCAAACCGTACAACCTTAACCATTGTTTGTTGCTCTGCTAGTCTTCGATATGTTGACATCAATGACGAGCACTACCATGAATGAAACACATGATCACAAAAATATTCTCCCAAATGCTTCTAGAAATGCTAGGATACTCCCTCATAGTGATATCATCAACATTCATGCTAACAATCTCCCCCTTTGGCATTGATGGCAACATAGATGAAAAACATCTAAGTTCTACGAATACCAAACATATCACTCTATTGTAACTGTTCCATTGATGTAGTTATCTTCTTTTCAAATTCTCTTCATCAATCAAATCAATCTCTCACATTAATTATTTTTCCCCCATTGATATACATCCATCAATATTCATCAATCTTCTCTAGAAACAAACTCTCTCCCATAACTATAAGATGTTTTTCATGTACTTCTTCTCCCCCATTGACATCAATGACAAAGGAATCATTATGTCAATCTTCTACAAAAATATATTCATCAAGCTCAATTGTCCAAATATATTATTCAATATCAGCTATCGAGTCCTTCATGACTTAGCTCAAACACATATACTCCCCCATAGAGGAAGCATCATCATCTTGTCCAAATAAACAATAATGATATGTACCACTTGGCTAATGTTATCTATGCCTCCTCTATTAAGAAGTAGGCAAGGGTGTAACCCCAAGAATGCCTCTCAAATACTCAAATGTATCCTTTGGTAAAGGCTTTGTAAATATTTTATTTATCTACTACTTTGTACTAGCATACTCCAGTCGTATCTCTTTCTTTGCAACGTTCTCTCTCTAAACATGATGCTTAATAAATATGTATTTTTTCTTAGAATATAACATGATATTCTTAGCCATATGTATTGTACTTGTATTATCACAATGTATGAAAATAGGTTATGTAAACTCAACTCCAATATCCTTCTACATTTGCTTCATCCACATAATCTGATTGAAATTATTTGTTGTTGCTACATACTATGCTTCTTCTGTGATTTGTGAAGTGTAATCTTGTTTCTTGCTCAACCAAGAAACCTATGTCCCTTCTAAGAAAAAACCTCCACCATTTGTACTCTTCATGTCATCCATATTGTCTGCCCAATCTACATCAATATATGCACATAGAGTAAAGTCATTTGATCTACATACCACAACTCAAAATTACATTTACTCTTCAAATATTTAAAAATCCTCTTTACTATTGCATAATGTGCTTCTTTCAGATCATCTTGAGATCTTGTAACAATGCCAACTACATTAGCTATGTCTAGTCTTATATGTGTTAGATATTGGTAACCTTCAATCATGGATATGTACTTCTTTTGCTCAGTTGTAGGTGTCTCATATTTTCTAGATAACTTATGACCAATTACCATAGGTGTACCAACAAGTTTACAACTTTTCAAACCAAATCTTTTTTAAAACTCCTTCAAGTACTTAGTATGTGATAAGAAAATATCTTCATTGTTTTACACAATCTGTAAACCCGAGAAATACTTCATGTTACCAATCATGCTCATTTCAAGATCCTTCTTCATTTTACTATCAAATGTTTCACTTGCTTCATCATCTCCTCCAAAGATTATATCATCTACAAATACTTCAATAATCAGGAAACCATTCTCAATTTCTTTTAAATACAAGTTACTATTTGTAGTACCTTTTGTATCGTCTTAAAATGGATGCACTTGTCTTTTAAGATTGTTGAGCTCCCTCCTCTCAATGATTCCCTCTTTAGATCATGGATATGCTCATGCTCACTCTTCTTTTCCTCCTTTTCCTCTTCTCTCTTCCATTTTTCCACCTTATCTCTCTAGTATTTTCCTTGGCTCTCTGTAGTGGCCAAGACTTGTCCTCCTAGACCAGGTCAACCCAAGTCAACCTAGTCTGGACTAGGTTAGCCCAAGTTGACCTAGTCCTCCTAGGTTGACATAGTCCTAGACTAGGTCAAACCAGTCCCTAACAGTCTTTTATCTCAAGGCCTAAAAGTCCTCAGGGATTTAATTAGCTATTGATCGTTATCTAGTCGGCATGTATTGATTTCCCACCCAAAAACTCATATATAACCTTTGGAGACTTGGAGGTTTCATTTTTATATCTCATCAAGAAATTCATATCTCAAGCATCTCATTCTCAAGCTCTACTCTCTAGTGAAGGATTTTTCCTTTCACATGCAAGGAGTTCAAGTATTGAAGCATTCAAGCAAGGAGATTTTCTCTAGCATTGGAGAATCCTTTGTGAGCATTTCCTCTTCAAGATCTAGTGTATTGTTGGCCATCAATGGAGGGTATCTACATTGAAGCATTTATCCTCTTCATTGATGCATATCTATATCCATGGCACCATGATGAAGTTATTATAGATCCATTATAATGTGTGGAGATATCCTACTTTTCTAATTCAAGATTTGTATACATGAAAACCTAATATGTTGGGAGCACACAGAAACAAGCAAATGTTAGTAGCATTTGCATATATCAAGATTTAAATCAAACAAAGAACTACTAACTATCCTTGTGTTTTACTACACTAAATACAACTAAAAGAAAAGACTCCCCATGCAACCTTGGAGCAGCTCAACAAGGACACCCGTGTGAACCTTGTTGGTGTGCTCTAGTTGGAGGGATGTGGATGTGCTCTCCCAAACACAACTATTTGAATTCCAAAATGAAAGATGACAAATGAAACTAAGCTAAGATGAATGAAGAATACCTTCAAACAATGGCTATGGAAGCTACCATGTTTGAGAGCATTCAAGAATGTGGAAGTGGATGTAAGAACCAAATAGTGCAATACTATCATGAATATGCAAAAAAATGCAAGAAGTATACAACTACCAAAGGGTTAGTACTAAAAACTCTTAAATAACTAGAAAACTCTAAAGCACAAACTAGCATGATAACAATGCAATGGAGGAGATGAGAAATGCTTGAGACAAGGGCTCTATTTATAGGTTTGAGAGAGGCCTTGGGTAGGTGGCATCTATGTGGCATCCACATAGGTGCCACAAGGGAGACACGTGGGCTAAGGGGACAAGTCATGCAAAGGTCAACATAAGCCCTTTTGGTGAAAGGGATGACTCAAGGTTTGTTCACATGTGTTTGAGAAACCTTGGAGAAAGGAAAGGGGAAAAAGTGTGTAAGAGTCATAAGAGGCTTTGAATAAAATAATAAAATGGAAGCTTTCTTGGATCTTGAATTGCTCGCACATGTGTGAGCAACCACTTAGGGGGTAAAAGGCGTATAGGATTAATTAATTGGGATTACCTAATGGGTAGGCTTAGAAGGATGAGAGTGATGGATGTAGACTACGTTTTAGGATGGGATTAGTATTTAACTTAATCATAGGATTAAAGAATTTAATAAAGTGGAGGGAATTAAATAAATTGAGATTTATTTAAAAGGGGATTTTATGGAGCATTGTGCACTAAATAAATTTAATATATTAGAGGGAATGTATTTAAATAAGTAGAAGAATATGAAAAATATAATTAATTATAATGTCAAAAGGAAATATTAAATAAATTAATATCATGTTTGGGATGATTTTGAGTTTCTACATTTTGCCCCTCTTTGATGTGATGTCAGGATGACATTATATCAAAGAAAAAAAATATAGGTTTCCCTAGAGAGGATAGGAGTCTTAGGAGTTGTGTCATAGTGACAACAAGGGAGGAGGGTTCCCCCTTGTGAAAATAGAGAAAAAAAAAAAAATTTGGGCAATTTTCGCAAAAAAGGACCCTAGAAAAAAAAAGGGGTAGGAAAAAGGCATAGATGAACATTTTGCATGACTTGGGGATAAAAAGGGGTAGATGTGGCAAGGAAAGGATACAGGCTCAAAAGGGGACCTCAAAGGGCCTATGTAAGCCTCCAAGGGGCATGTGGAAGAGTCATTTGTACACCTAGAGAGCATAGAACTAGAGTGAAGGATGGATCCGATTGAGAAACTACAGCTTGGAGAGCGCATTCAGGAGCACCAGAGACTAGCCAACATGGGGCTGCTAGTAAATTGACTATCCCAACTTTTCAAATTTTCAATTATGCTTTTGAATTATGCATTTATGACATGGGAAATTGGGAAAAATAATGGTCAAGGTGGAGACGACAGTTCTCTACTCCATCTTCGTAGACGAAAAAATAGGGAAAGCGACTCTACAGAGATGAAAGGATACATCTTGTCATCTTTGAAGACAATAAGGTTCATCTTGTCATCTATACAGATGGTGAAAAGGGAAAATAGTAGGTTAGAGACAAGGTTGAAGATGAAAATCTCCATGTTATCATCTCTATAGATGATAATATAACAGTCATCGGCAAGAAAAATTAGGATCAACGTAGTCGTCAGAGATGTCAGATCAGTGTCTCCATAGTTTTTCATCTGTGTGGATTGGTGTCTCTGTTGATTTGGATAAATCAGTAGATTCAAGTGACAGGGATAACCGAGGGAAGAACAGAGCATGATGCCCCATGCTTAGCTAAGAAAAAAGAGTAGGAAACAAATGATAAATTAACTATTGCATGTCTATGCTACAAATTGGGACGGTGACATTTTGGTCATGAGAGAACTATCCAATAACGATGGTGTTAGCAGAGAGACTCCCAGAGGTGGAGTGGGGACATTTGTGGCTATGTGGACTTGCGCATGTCCATGAGTAGTCAGATATGAGGGCACATTCAGTACATCTATTAGCACTAATAGAGCGATGGCATACACTGACCTCTATCTTCCATTTTCCTATAGGAGAGGCAACATTGACCTTACTAAATGTATGGCAGATTCTATGAGTGTCAATCCACGAGCGATATCTTGAGTATTTTCTAGAGGGTGCAGATCTCTATCTACGAAAATGCTTTGGGCGGCAGTGATAGAGGCTACCAATACAGCAATCATGGTTGGTATGGAGGGAGGCATTAGACCAAGGGTTGCCATGGCATGCTCTATACTTGGCCTCACTCATATGGAGGATGGTACCAGACCATGTTGCGCATGGATTTTTGATCAGATGGATGCAAGTGCTAAGCACTCTTCTACAAGATGATGACATGATTTTTTATTGGGTTCACACTATCTTGGCCTAGTTGTATTATGATCTCCATATGTGTGCTTACTAAACACAACAAACCATAGGTCCAAGGCTGACTCTACTGATGGTATGGTCATGGGAGTATATAGGCATTACCTGACCTATTACTAGATGAGAGACATGACTTCCTGGTGAACCATATGCCTGTTAGTATTAACCACCTATTTAGTACACATCTACCAAGTCGGTAGGATTCTAGAGGAGATGCCTAGATGATATCATTATGTTTGATTAGACACCATATGCAAGCAGTGAGTATTGGGGAGCCATATTGCCAGCTGGGTGAGAGGATGACACCAAGGATAAGCTCTATATGTGGTACACTCAAAAAAATTGTTGGTTGATGAGTTGAATAGTGCACATAGTCATGTGATATATGCTCTCTAGGGTCTAGCAACAATTCAATCAGATTCAAGATGATGTGCCAGATAGATTCATGTATCTAGTGGTATCCCAGAAGTACGATACACTATGGGAACATAGGACCACTTTAAGATTAGCAATGATGTCATGGCATGGCATACAACCAATGCCATGGGTACATTGGTAGGATCAAGGGGATGTAGGTATGACACTGACATATACGCAGTGGTGGGAAGTGCATCAGCCATTAAGACTAATAGTGCTAGAAGTGCCTCCACCAGTAGAGCAGCTACAAGGTGGGGGAGATGGGGTTGGAGGGGGAGAGGGTGTACATGTACCAATGGGTCCACTACCAGTACAGGTACCACAGTAGGGGTCACAGTGATGACGAGTTGATCAGCGAAGAGTGGCGGCACCAACAGGGCCACCACTAGGGTAGGGACCACAATCGGGTCCACAAGTACAGGGGCCACTAGTAAAGGTACCATGGGGCCACCTTAGCAGGGGGATGCAGATGCCATGAGGGCTGAGCAAGATAGCCTCCAGACCAAGGTTTCCCATCTACATGGGGAGGTAGCAGCTAAGAGTGCCAGGGCTGCGAGCACATAGGAAAAGATTTCTAGATTACATGTTGACATATAGGCAAAGCAGGCCAGGGTAGATAGTGCATAGGAGGCCCTAACAATGCTATAGGTGAGGGTAGATGCTGGTGAGTTTAGTGATCTCATGATTCATTTGGATGCAATGGAGCTAGCAGAGTTAGACACTCTGCAATGGGATGTGGCCTCCATCCGAACCGACAAAGAGACTCTGAAGCATCAGGTGGATGATTATCGTGGGTAGTAAGATGTCACTAGGTAGATGGTTCAGGGCAGGGGGATGATTACAGTAATGCAAGATGCCCTGACTGCACATTGACATGAGGCACAAGTCATACAAGAGGTGACCGACTAAAGGTCCTTATATCTTGAGGTCGTGCTAGTAGAGCAATGACAACCATATTTTGAGGAGGCAACTAACTCATGAGCTATAGGTAATCGACAAAGATCAAAGTCATTAGTTGGACAGGTCAGGTATAGGAGGGGTAGGGCCCTCATCACCAGGCTTAAGATCCTTAGAGTGATCAGTTTTGACACAATGATGTATATGCAAATGCAACAAGTTTTTTGCATGATTCTTTTTGTATATGGACTGTATATTGACACTTATTCTTTTGAGATATACATGACATGATTCGATGAGCCTATATGTGTATGCATGATGGTATATGATGCATATGATGTTCATGATGTTTTTATGAGTACTATATGTGATACATGATGTTATGATGTTGTTACTAACATTGATGGTGCATGATGTGTGTGATGTTATGTTTCCTATGATGCATATATATGACTAATGTGTGGATAATGCAGTTCCTATGGCGATATATGAGATGTATGTATTTTGTTATTTCACATGTATGGATTTACTATATGCTTTGCTTTAGATGTATAATGATGTGTATGTCACTTAATGTAATGATTATGATATCCAATGGATTAATATAATGAACAAATAATGTGACCTTATGATAAATAAAGAATGAGATGCATAATGTAATATGTAATGAATGTAATAGATGAAAAATGAATGTATCGTAAATGAAAATATCAATAACATACTAATCAGGAATGAGCTAAAAATGAAAAATGAAGTGATGTAAGCACAAAGTGTAAATGAAAATGTAAAAATGAATGAGATCTAAATGTTGGGCTTGTGTCAAACTTTATAACTCATAGAAATCAAGTAGCCTAGCATAGGAGGGGGAGATAAATAAAACCTTTGTCTCAAGCATAACGCAATGAAATCCTATACTACATGAATCCTAGCTACATGATACCAAGGAATTAAGTTGTATTTATATGAGAGTGCACACCATAGATTGATTTTGCAAAAGGAGTTATGCACCCAATCCAATAGAAGCATAGATGACAAGATTCCTTTGCGTGAACTAGACTCTCAAAAAATAGAAACTTTAGGACAATAGATGTAGTTTTCATAGTCATGATGGAACAAATTTCACATACGCACTGGAGAGGTCTAGGCACACCCAAAAAAAATTTAAGGATATTGGAGGAAAATGTGTTAACCCATTGCCCCCAGTGAGCAATGCATAACCATAACTTGGAATGGTGTGAGTGTTCCAAGGGTTGCTTGCATTGCTCCTCAAGAGACCTAGTTGTCTCTTCTTGGCACCTAGTCCACCTAGGTCCATGATTGGTTTAGATGATTAACTAACACCAATCCAAACTCCTCTCTAAGAGTTTGATCCTTTGTGCTTACCCTCATAATACTAACACACACTAATTTTAGTACTCTTCTCCACACACACACTTAGAGGGTTCTAAGTGCAACTTGCTCTCTAACTTCATCCTTTATTGTAGGGTCATCCAATATCATGAGATCACTCCATTTTCTTCCATTTTTGGCCATTTGGAAATATCTTTAGATCTCTTCCTTAACAATTTCAAGTTTTTGACTCAAGAAACCTAATTAGGCCTAGTTCCAATTAGCCCTAGTAATCCACTAATTCCTCTTTCTTGCAAAACTCTCCAAACAACCTAGTAAATAAACTCTAGATTCAAACACCCTTTTGGATTCCCTAAAATATTTTGTAGGTATGAAACCTTAAGTTTTATGTATGGTTGATTCCTATTATGTAGGTCAAATAGGACTAAAAGGCCTATTTCCTAGGACTAGACCACAAATGGATTGGTAAGACCTAAATCTCCAAGATATATCAAGATATTTCTACCTCCTTCCTAGAATTGTAGTTGTTCCATACATCCCTTTCATTCCCTGCACCTAAACATTGGTTTCAGCATTGTCAAACCTCTAACTCAACCTTCCTAGCTCGCCTAGGGCTTGAGTTTAAAAATAGTAGCACAACTCCTCTAGAATCCTACATTTATATACATCATGTACAATGGCTCCACTCTAAGATTCATCCACATTTACTAAGTTTCAAGGGTTGAATCTTAAGTGGGAGACATGAAAACAAAAATTGTCTTCTCAGGACCAACGCACTGTCAAAACTAAAAACAATTTATTTAACCCTCCAAAACTACTCTAAGAAACTTGATTATTGAATGAAAGACTCTTAACACAAAACCTATAATACTATTTAATCACCAAGTCAATTCTTTCAATCTATTTTAAGGCACTATGATAACGAAATTCAAAAATTGTTGCAACATTATACAGAACTCTATTTCACACAAAATTAATACAATGTATCACTCCTCCACATAGCAAGATTTGAGTCTTCTCTCCTTTATAGATGCCATCTCCACCATCCTAGGCCTGTTGGTTGGTTTCCCACTCCCTATCCTTAAGGGAATCTAAGGTAACCAAGTTGCATGCAACATTTTCAATAATTGCAAATGTTATCATGACAACTTTTTAGCAACAATTAGCATCTTTGCACTTATGCCATTACCCTTGTTTCTAGGACCTCTAACCCCTCTAGGTCAATGTATAAACATCATAAATGACCTTAAAGCATCTTTCCTACCTATCCTATGTGTGAGGACATATTTAAAGACTCAAACTCACTCTTACCTCTAAACACTAAGAAATTGAAATAACTACTAACAATAGCTATTTGTGTGACCTTAGTCCTAATGAATAACTCACCTAGCCAACAATGTAAATGACCTTCTAAGGTCCAGAAACAAACTAACTTATGCTCTTGACTTGGATAGAGTCAAGTACAAGTCAATAGTTAACCAAACAATGGAGGTTTCCTAGGTGTGCTCCTGCACCATCCTCCCCAAAATAAAAAGATCAATCCACTCTTGGATTGAGGATGTTTGGATCAATCCCCAACTTTTTGAAATCTAATTCCTTTATCCATACTGCATCAGCATCCATATGTCCATGCTTCTTTATCAAATGTTCCTTGTATTCCCTTGTTCTAGTCTTTTATACACTCTTGTGTCCAGTATGATGTATGGTCCTGAAGCTATAGCAATAGGTAAATGGAGATCCTCTACATCTTTGACCATTTCATGAATAATTTGATCCACTTCTTGTTGTGGTCCCTTGTAATTGACTAAGTTTGCAATGTTGAAGATTGGTGATAGTGCACTATCTTGGGTAGTTCAACCTTGAATGCATTTTCACCATACTTATCCAATATAGGATAGGGTCCTATACTCTTCATCTACAACTTGTGAGGGACTCCCTTCTTCAAACTTGACTTGTTAAGATGCATTGTGACTAAGTCATCACTATTGAACTCAACTACCCTTCTACTTGTTGGAAATATTCAAGATATGATAGGTTACTGAGAGGGGAGGGGTGAGTTAGTAACTTCAAAACTTTAAACAATTCAGCACTTTAACTATTCACCATTCATTCATCTAATATACTGCATATATGAGAAATCAAACATCCATAACACATGTACACAATGATTTGGTAACCCAAAAACCTTCCAAATAGAAAGTAAAACTAGGGTGGGAATGATACCCACAAAACTTCATTACTGCAGTATGAAGTTGGCCTGTTAAGGCCTACATTGATCACTTCTGGCGATCTGCCTTGTTAGGAGCACAAAGGACTGCTAGGTCCACCTTGTTAGAGGATTTACAAACATACACTGAAGTATGCACTCTGTTAGGAGATTTATAAAAAGACTGTTAAGTCTACCCTATTAAAAGATTTACAAATCCAATTTACTTGTTAAGATGAAAAAATGGATCTACTTACAAACTTGATTTTCTGATTAGATCCTTGAAGTATAGATCACCTCTTGTGACTGATGAATCTTTACTGCTCCTTGTAGACCTTGCTAAATACTTTGCTCTTCTACTAATTCACTTTCATTCTTCTCAAAACATTACATGTCTATCTTTTATCCTTACTTCCATACATTGTAAATGATATAATACATTACATATATACCATTCCAATAATTACAATTGCAAGGTCCGCCAAAGCACAAGTGAACAAAATATTACTGAGTCGACCAAACAGTAAATAACTTGGGTTCACTAAACTGACTCGGTGACCTTCTGATACTCGGCATCCACTACATTACTCGACATCGTCATGCACTCGGTAGAAGTGAAGGCTCGATCCATACTAATCACTTGACATAGTTCTGAACTCAGTAACCATTGGAGACTCGGTAGATATAGTATCACTCGATAAAAATTGAATCCTTTGTTTACCTTGCTTTCACTCGATAAACACTACAGTTTCATTGCTCGGTAAACACTGCACTTCCATCACTCGGTAAACACTGCACTTTCATTACTCGATAAACATTGTACTTCCATCACTCGGTAAACACTGCACTTCCATCACTTGGTAAACACTAGATTCCCATGACACAATCTCACTGCTCGGTAGATACTGAGATGCTCAGTGTAAATTATGAAGCTCGCTTAACACTAGAATGCTCAGTGTGAACTGTGGAGCTTAGTTAACACTAGAATGCTCGGTGTGAACTATGAAGCTCGGTTAACACTAGAATGTTCGGTTAGTGTAGGAAACTAAGTGCTGAGCTCGGTAGCTATACTGATATAGATAAGTGTTTTCACTAATGGCAATAATAACTTAATGCCAACAATCTCCCCCTTTGGCATTAGTGACAAAAACACTTATAAGCCAAAACATATGTACATTACCTGACTCAATGAATTTTGGTTTTTCAAAATTGATCTTTGTAGAAAAGTTGCATATACATTTCTATATACCTTCTTGATGACTTACAATGTATATACAAATATACTTATGTACACATGCTAACTCTAATGAGTGCTAACTTCCCCTATCACTTATAGTGATAACTCTCCTCATTTATTATGTTGAATCTCTAAATCTCTCCCCCTTTTTTTGATAGTAATGACAAAGGACTGCATATATACAATTTATATGGCTACACCAAAGTGAGATAGAAATTCTTGATATACCTTAAGGATGGTTGCAAAAGTACTATCCCAAGTCTGCTACAAAATTTGACAAGTGGAGAGAGCAATTTGAACTTCTGCTGATAATTGGATTGAGTGATCAGCCATTGAGAAGTTCTGATCTTGGACCAATATTTTGCAATGAGCAAGATGTTTCTACATTGTGTCCATGATAGGAAGGATCATGTGTTGGATGTCTATGAGTGTAGAACGGATCCTTGCTTCTTTTCTCAATAGTTTTGCCTGAACATCTGCCAAATATCTGATCTTGGTGTGATGGGAGGTTGTGGAGGAGGAGTCCACCTTCAACTTGGATGCACTTGATTGCATATCAATGTCAATCTTATTTAACTTATCCTTTATTTCTTTGGTGAAGCCAGAAACATCACAAAGTCTAGCAAAAAGTGATGTTGCATTATTAAAAGAATTTTTAAAATTTCCCAAAAATGTTGACAATTCAACTTGCTGTATTGCTATCTTTTGAGCAATATGCTCTAGCACCTTATTATCAAATTTCTTTTCAGCTTTCTCAATAAGTTTCTCTTGACCGAAAGAATCCTCATTAAATTTTTGTACAACTTCTTCTATCTGAATCAAAATGTGTTGAGTAGAATCTACTTCAACATTTATAGCATATGTAATTATATTCTTGGCATTTTCAATTATCCTATATTCCTTATCCCTTTTTTATCTTAATTGTTTCTGCGTAGCTTTCATCTTTATGAGTTCACTGGCTAACCTCATTTCTTCAATGGTAGCATTTTCATAGTCAATCTTTGGAATCACTATCTCTATGTCTAAGTCAATGCATGTCTTCTGCAATTTCTTTTCCAGTGATCAGAAGTTTTAATGGATGCTTATGTTTGACTTCTGTGATGACTGGTTTGACCTTAGGAACAAACACAATAGTGGATATAGAAGGGCTAGCAGTGAAAACTAGGATAGGACTTGAGGATTGAATGCCAATAGGAGTACTAACTAGATCAAAAATTGAAAAACTTCCCAAAAATGGTAGCATACTCGGTAAAGTACCCATAGTAGTATCCAAACTTATCCAAATGGAAGTGGATACAGATGATGCTAACAGAAACAAAACTGTAGAACTTACTGGAATTGATGAAAACTAAATTGTGGAACTTACTGGTACACTCACTGATGGTGAAGGAACTGAAGAGGTTGGCTCGGTAGCTGAAGAAGTGATAGACAGCTCGGTAGATGAAGTGCTTGGCACATCTATTTCAAATACTTGGAGCTCACAATCTCACTTGCAAAAGTTGTCTCCATAGTGGATGTAATAGTCTTTGGTGGAGAGTGAGGAAGGGATGCAATTACTTCTACTGCAATTTTAACTGGATTCTCTTCATCTTTTCCTTCCTCGTGTGCTTCTTCCTCCTTGTCTTCTTCCTCTTTTTCTTGCATTAGTGCATGCAGCTCTCTTGGAGTAACTGTGATGGATGGAGTGTTATCAAAATCATCACTGTCACTGCTATCATCATCCTTGATTTCAACTGGATCTTCACTAGGCTTTTTTAGATGATAGATATTCGTCCACATGTTTGTTGCATCATTTACAACATGCTCAATGTCTTTAATTAAAATCAAACATGTGTGAAATCTAATCATCATTTTACCTTCATGGTTCTTCATTTCTACCTTTATTTATGTTCTAGTGAGATTCGGTAGAAGATATTTCAAGTATTTCTCATATATATCTTTGGTTGTTTGGGTGGCTGACTCCCATCTTGGTTGCAATCTCTCCAATAGTTCTTTGGAGATTTGAGAGGCAAGCTGGTCCGGGGAGTATTTCCATTTGCCCATCTTATTGAGTACCAGTTCCTCAATCTGCATTTTCTCAGCATCAGTTCTTGTTTCAAATTTCAATGCCTTGAAATTTTTGATGCCAGCTCCCTCTTCCAACTATTTAAGCCTTTCCTCAAATGTGAGTGGAGGCCTGACAAGTATAGGTTCCTACTTTCCTTTTTCTGGTTCTTCTAGAGAATACTGCAGTAGGCTTCTTCTTAGGTTTGGTAATAATTGCCTTACCTTTCTTCTTTGGCGGTTCCTCTTCATATTCATGTTCTTCTTTTTCTTCTTCATCATCTTCTTCATCCTCACCTTTTCCTTCTGTAAGCATAAGAGGGCCGGTAGCAATTTTCAACTTAGCTATCTTTCTCTTGCCTTTGCTTATAGCCTGGGGTAGCTTGATTTCAAGCTCAATTCTGGCCTTTGCCTCATCATATGTTCCAAAAAAAAATTTCTTTGGATCTACTGGTTCATTTGCTAGTGCTTCAATAATGTCCCTAGCCTCATCAATATTAACCTCATAAGGAAGAGGTTTCACCCATGCAACTCGAGGTCTGACTGCCTGAATGTATACTTTATAACAATCAACCATAAAGCATAAATCATCTTTGTAGTCTTCAACCAATTTTGGTGGAATTCGGAACCTATTATTCATCCTTTCCTTGAAATCTTTAAAATAATTGTCCAAGATGCTATCAAATTTTTCACCCATTTCTTCTACAAACTCATTTATCTGATAAAGAATGGGAATATCTTTTCTCCACACTACAGTTCCTTTAGACAGAAAGAATTTTTGAATATAGAAGAACAAACAAGTCAACAGATAACCAACTTTATAGGGATTGTTCTTTGAAGTCCTTATACTATTCATGTTCTTATTTAATTGTTTCAATAGTAATTCAGACAGGTCAAATTCAAGGTTCTTCTTTACAATTTTGAAGGCCAAATCCACAGCCTCACAGGGCACACTGTTCAGTCGACTAGAGCTATAGATTTTGTGGGCAATGACATGAATGCCAAATCTTAGTTTGACATCAGATATAGTGCTAACCTTCAAACCTCTACCTTCCCATTCAGTTAGGGTTTGCTTCTGTAACTCATCCTATCCTAGGGTTTTGGTTACCTTCACTTTGTTGAGCATAGGGAGACCCATGATTTTGTGAATCATCTTCTTTGTGATTAACACTGGCTGCTCTAACCATAGCTTTCCATTGTGCACCTGACTCAAAATATATCTAATCCATTTGGTTTGGAAGCTTCTTGGCATATGCGAGATATGAGTCAAGCCTTTGGTTTCAAGATGCTTATGCTCAAGTTTCAAAGAGCCATCAATACTCATTTCTCCTAGGGCATTGTCCATCTCTAAGTTTCTAATTTCTTGAATAGAACATTTGAAATGAGTATGAATGTCATTTATAAGGAGTACCTTTGGTGGAATTTGAGATTGAGCTCCATTGGGGTCAAGTGATTCTACAATGGCAGGAACAATTTTGAAGTTGGGCGCTTTCCATTCTGTACCCTTTACCAGCATTTCTAAACCCTTCTTTGCCTTGGTTCCGCTGCTGCTCCCAGATGCCATTGATGCTTGGTAAAAGATAGAAATTTTTTGAACAAATATTTTGCTAGAAAATCACTTGGAATCACTTGGAATTTCTTGAATTGCACCTGAAAATTTCTTAGCTCTGAAATTGTGATGAAGAATGAAATCAAATTCTGCCCTTTTGATGAAAAGTTTGTCATTAATGCTTGGTACGAAGGTAGCTGAGATGACATAGTGTTTGACAGGCTATCATTCATTTTCTCGATAGATGTTTGTAACTCAATGATCAAACAAAACTTTTAGTTGTTCTCGACCTTGCTCGGTAAGGTCTTCAACTGACTTTCCTTGGTAGATGCAACTTAGCAAAAGATACGCTTTCTTTGATTCTTGTGTATTTGGGATACTGATTTGATCATTTTTCTTTCTTTCATTTTGGAACTGCTTGAGATGTCACTTAAAGATGTAGTTCCATATCCTCCTTTATGAATCTAATTGGAATTGATGGAGTCACTCACTTCTTGAGTGACATTGCCATCATTTGAACTATCTTGCTCGGTAGATTTAGGAATCCATTGTTGCCTCATCTACTTTCGAATGTTATCAGCTTTAGTTTTCTTTTCATCTTCGACTCATCCTATGTTCATGCAGTTTTTAGCTATATGGCCGAGTTTAGTGCATGTATAACATCTTACAGTAGTGCCCTTCTTCCTTAGGTGATGTCTTGCACAGTTTATACCAATATGTCCATATTCTCCACAATAATGACATCTACACCAGGTATTGTAGTCCCATCCAAAGATTGCCTTAACAAGTTGTTCAGTTGGATTGAATGATTTGGATCTACATTGGAATGCCTTGTGACCATGCTTCTTACATTTGTGACAATTGCCTTCAAATTTTGGTTTCTCCTTACATTCATTAGCTTTATGACCATGCTGACTGCAATTGTAGCATTCACCATTGAATTTACCTTTTCCATTGCTCCAACACTTATTTGATGTGTGACCTAGCTTACCACAGTGATTGCAAGTAGGTCTTTTTTTCCTTTGGGCACCTTGTTTGGAGGTTTCACCTTCTTCCTTATAACCAAGTCCAGCTTTACCTTTTTTTCTATGAAGATTCTGCTCACTTTGTTGATTCAATTGATTCATGTCTGCTTGAGATTTCATCATTCTTTCATTGATTTGTTTTTCAGCATTTAGGTCATTTTCCAAACTTTCATTGATTTTTCTTTTAGATCTCAAGTCGCTTTTTGAGCTTTCATTGATTTGTCTTTCAGTGATCAGATCATTCCTCAGGCTTTCATTTTCAGATCTCAGATTCATAATTTCTTCATTTACATTAGATAGTTGATCCACAACATCTTCATGCTGATTGAATTGATTATTTCTAGTCTCTAAGTCTTAAGTTGCCTTGTTTCTCTGTTCCAAAACTTCACATAGCCTGATTGATTGGATTTCTTGTTCTCTTTTAAGATTTCTTACTTATTCCTACAGAGAGCCATTCTTTGCTAGAAGTTCCTTGATTGCCTCATTAGCTTCATCTAAAATGCTTGATGGTAAAAGGTCTTCAATCTTTTCTTCAACATACTGATGGTCATTCATTTGTCTTGCAAGTTCCTTCCTTCTCTTCAGGGATTGAGAAAGATGCTCCTTTGCTTCTTTGACTTGGGCCATGGCCATTTCTAGATCTAGCTTTTCATTTTCAATAGCTTTGTCAAGTCTGAATATCTCCATTGTCCTTGATCTTTTCTCAAGCTATCAAGCTTTGTCCTGAGAACCACAATGCTCTGATACCAATTGTTGGAAATATTCAAGATATGATAGGTTACTGAGAGGGGAGGGGTAAATCAGTAACTTCAAAACTTTAAACAATTCAACACTTTAACTATTCACCATTCATTCATCTAATCTACTACATATATGAGAAATTAAACATCCATAACACAGGTACACAATGATTTGGTAACCCAAAAACCTTCCAAATAGAGAGTAAAACTAGGGTGGGGATGATACCCACAAAACTTCATTACTGTAGTATGAAGTTGGCCTGTTAAGGCTTACATTGATCACTTCTGGTGATCTACCCTGTTAGGAGCACAAAGGACTGCTAGGTCCACCTTGTTAGAGGATTTACAAACATACACTAAAGTATGCACTCTATTAGGAGATTTATACAAAGACTGTTAAGTCTACCCTGTTAAAGGATTTACAAAACTGATTCACTTGTTAGGATGAAACAGTGGATCTACTTACAAACTTGATTTGTTGATTAGATCCTTGAAGTATAGATCACCTCTTGTGACTGATGAATATTTAGTGCTCCTTGTAGACCTTGTTGAATACTTTTCTCTTCTGTTGATTTTCTTTCATTCTTCTCAAAACATTACATGTTTATCTGTTATCCTTACTTCCATACATTGTAAATGATATAATAAATTACATATATACCATTCCAATAATTACAATTGCAAGGTCGTCCAAAACACAAGTGAACAAAATATTACTGAGTCGGCCAAACAATAAATAACTTGAGTTCACTAAACTAACTCGGTGACCTTTTGATACTCGTCATCCATGGCATTACTCGGCATTGTCATGCACTCAGTAGAAGTGAAGGCTCGGTCCATACTAATCACTTGACGTAGTTTTGAACTCGGTAACCATTGGAGACTCAGTAGATATAGTATCACTCGGTAAAAATTGAATCCTTTTTTTACCTTGCTTTCACTTGGTAAACACTACACTTTCATTGCTCAGTAAACATTGCGCTTCCATCACTTGATAAACATTGCACTTTCATTACTCAATAAACACTGCACTTCCATCACTCGGTAAACACTGCACTTCCATCACTTGATAAACACTAGATTCCCATGATTGTTGGTAGATGTTGAGATGCTCAGTGTAAACTGTGAAGCTTGGTTAACACTAGAATGCTCAGTGTGAACTGTGAAGCTCAGTTAATACTAGAATGCTCAGTGTGAACTATGAAGCTCAGTTAACACTAGAATGTTCGGTTAGTGTAGGAAACTGAGTGTTGAGCTCGGTAGCTATATTGATACAGATAAGTGTTGTCACTAATGGCAATAATAACTTAATGCCAACACTACTTTCATCCATCTTTGCCTTATGTTTCATGGTGTTCTCTGGCAATGTTTTCCTCACTGCTTCATGAACTTCTTTCATGGCATATGCAAAATCATCAGCATAACCACTTGCCTTCACTCCATCTTTCAAATCCCTCAACTCATAGACACCTCTAGGATGTAGTCCATAAACTCTCTCAAATGGACTCTTCCTAGTGGATCTATTTATGGTATCATTATAGACATATTCAGGTTGTCTAATCAACTAATCCCACTAGTGTCATAATACTTTGTCAAGTATCTTAGAAGATTTCTAAGGCTTCTATTAACAACTTTAGTTTGACCATCAGTTTGGGGGTGGTAAGATGATCCAAAGGACAAGTTGGTGCTTAATATTTTCCAAAGAATCTTCCAAAAATGACTCATAAATGTAGTGCCCATGTCTAACATAATGTTGATTGGTAATCCATGGGCTCTCATAATCTCCTTGAAAAATAGGAAAGCTATGTGAGTGGAATCACTTGTCTTGCATGGCATAAAGTGAGCCATTTTTCTAAACCTATCTACAACCACATACACACTATTCATGCCTCCTCTTGTCTTGGGTGACCCAATTGCAAAATCCATGCTTAGACATTCCCATGGCCTAGTAGAAATTGGTAGTGGTTGGTAAAAACTGGCATTTATAGAAGTTTCATTAGCTTTTTGACATGTAACACAACTTCCCACATACCTCCTAACATCAAGATTCATTCTAGGCCAATAGTAAAACCTTGAAACAAGATCTTGGGTCTTAGTGATCCCAAAATGACCACTCAAAGCTCCATTATGCTTTTCTTGTATCAAATTCTCTCTAATAGAGCCTCTAGGAACACACAACTGATTCCCTTTTAACAAAAGATCACTTTTCAAAGTATATTCAACATACCTACTATGAAAATTATTCTTGTATTCAACGCATACCTTATATATGGCAGAAAAATCCTCATCACCTATATATAGATCGTTGAACTGATCTATCCCCATGCTTTTCAACTAAATTTCTTGGAGTGTGAGTGCCCTTCTAGATAATGCAATTTCCACCTTGTTTAGAACACCTTTCTTGTGCTTGATATTGAATGTATATGCTTGTAGGTATTCAACCCACTTGATGTGCTTGTGACTTAACTTTTCTTGTGAATTCAAGAAACTAAGTGCTTGATTGTTTGAATACACTATGAATTCCTTGGGAAGAAAATAATGCCTCCACTTTCTTAGAGATTCAACCAATGCATACATTTTGAGGTCATAGGATGAGTATTTCCTCTTGGCTTCACTCAACTTTTCAAAATGAAAAGCTACTAGTGTTCCCTCTTGACTTAAAACAACTCGAATTGCTACATTGCTAGCATCACACTCAATAGTGAAAAGCCTTTCAAAGCTTGGTAACACTAAAATAGGTTGAGTAGCTATCTTCTCCTTGAGTAATTCAAAGCTCTTGTTAATATGATCATTCCACACAAACTCGGTTTTCATTCCTCCTTTAATAGTATCTAACATAGGAGCACAAATTGCACTAAATTGTCTTATGAATTTCCTATAGTATTGTGCAAGACCATGAAAACTTCTTACCTTTGTTGTTGATTTTGGAGTAGGATAATTCATGATAGCATCAACTTTTCTTGTATCCATTTTTAGTTGACCATATGCTAGAACAAACCCAAGTTACACTAGCTCTGTTTTGATGAACTCACACTTCTCCAAGTTGATCATCAACTTCTTCTCATGTAGCTTCTTGAAAACAATGTCAAGTTGTTCTAGGTGTTCACTATTTGTGTTGCTATAGATTAGTATATCATCTAGATACATTAATACAAACTTTCCTATGTAGTCCTTGAGAACTTCATTCATGAGTCTCATGAATGTGGAGGGGGCATTAGACAATCCAAATGGCATGACAAGCCTTTCATACAGCCCTTTATTGGTCTTGAAGGTTGTTTTCCACTCATATTTTTCATGTATCCTTATTTGGTGATAAGCACTCTTCAAGTCTATCTTGCTATAATACTTGGCTTCACTTAGACAGTCCATTAGGTCTTCAATCCTAAGAATAGGGAACCTTTACCTAATGGTTATCCTATTTGCGGCTCTTGAATTTGTATAAAGCCTCCAAGTTCCTCCTTTCTTTGGTTCAAGTACAGTAGGTATGACATGTGGACTAATACTCTTCCTAATTAGGCCTTGGTTTAGGAGTTCTTGTATTTGTCTTTTTATTTCCTCATTTTGTTGAGGGGTCATCTTGTAGGCTACTTTGTTGGGTAAGGTAGCTCATGGAATAAAGTCTATTATATGGCTTATAGATCATTTAGGGGGCAAGGTTGATCATTTTCCATCACTTACAATACCTTGGTAAGCTTGCAGCATCCCTTAAATATCTTTAGGTAACTCTTCCTTCTTAGTCTCCTTATCTTCATTTCCCTCCTTTGGTCTCAACATCAATGCAAAACCTACACCTTCACTTTCTTCCATGATTTGTAGGAACTCTTTTTCACTCACTATGAGTACATTTGGACTAGTTGTCTTTACTTCAGCATCTTCCATCAATGATTGTATTTTGAAGGTCACATTGTCCTTCTCAAAACTATAGGAGTTCTTTCCTCCATCATAGATAGCTTGGTGATAAAATTGACATGGTCTACCCAGGATAAAATGACATGCATCCATAGGTAACGCATCACATAAAACTTTATCTTTGTACCTTCCAATTGAGAACTCCACCCATGCTTTATCATTTATTAACACATGTTGGTCTTTGGTGAGCCATGTGACCTTATAAGGATTAGTGTGGGGTATCCTTGTTATTTTTAGCTTGCTAACTATTTTCTTTGACACAATGTTGTTAGTAGACCCTAAGTCAATAATGACTCTACACACTGTTCCCATCATTTTGCACTTTATCCTAAATAAAGATGTTTGGCTTGGCTCCTCCTTCACTACCTCTTTGATCAAAGTTCTCCTCATCATGAGGTTCTCCCCTTCTTCTAAATTCAATGGTACTTCAGTATGCTTGTTTATTGTATTAGACTCTTCTTGAACTAGATTTGTCCTCTTGTCACCTCCTTGTGATGACCCACTTTTCTCTAGACATCTATAAGTTGGGTGCCCCATTTTATTGCAATGGTAGCACTTCATATTAGAAAAGTAGTTGCCTCTTCCTCCTTTTCCACCACTTCTTCCTCTAGAATTAGAGTTTCTTCCTCTACGAACTCTACTTGAGCTTCCTTCTTGTTGTTCACTAAATTCCACCTCACCTTGAGTCCTTTAATCTGAATTATTTCCACCATTGCCACCTTTTTGACCTCTATTATCCTTGCCCTTAACTTTACCTTTAGAGGTTTCTTGTTTCCTCTTGCTTTTATCTTCAACCTTAAAGCCCATTTGATAACATTGCCTAATGGTTTTGAAATTTACTAGGCTCATCTCTTATTCAATAGACCATTTAAGGCCATTCAAGTACCTTGAAAGCTTAATGCTTTCATCTTCAATTTCCTTGGACCTCAAACATAATTTTTGAAATTCCTTAGTATATACTTGGACATCCAAATCTTTTTGTATAAGATTTTGTCTTCTCCTATGAAGTTGAACTTCATAGTCATCAAGAAGATAGGTTAGCTTCACCTTTTTTACCATACCCTTCCATGTAACAATAGGACCTTTCTCATCCTTCTCTCTTTCAATTTGCACAAATTTCCACCAAGTAAGAGTTGAACCTCTTAATCAAGACTTGGCCACCACAACTTTTTGTGCCTTAGAGATAACATCACATTTAAAATGGTTCTCAATGTTTTCAATCCAGTACAAAACTAAATTTGGATCCATTTGTCCACTAAATAGTAGTACTCCTTCTAGAGCTTTTCCACTCAATGCTTTTAATGCCTTTAAGAATGTCTCTTTAGGAAAAATAGGGTTAGGGGTTAGTACTTCATCTTCCAACTCTATGTCCTTCTCCATTAATTACTTCGTTTTCTTCCTTTAGGTCAATCTTCTCTTTAACACTATCAGCTTTGTCTTGGACTTCACCCAAGAGTTGCTCCATTTGAGCTATTTTTTCCCTTATTGACTTGTTATCTTCTTCTTGTTCTTCAACCTCCTTGGCTAACTCAATGTTTATCACCATGGTTGTGTCTTATACTATTTCAATTGGTGTATTATCTCCCATTGATTCTATAGGTTGCAACATCCACCACAAGTCTAATCAAACTTGGCTCTGATACCAATATGGTGTGAGTGTTCCAAGGGTTGCTTGCACTGCTCCTCAAGAGACCTAGCTATCTCTCCTTGGCACCTAGTCCACCTAGGTCCCTAATTGGTTTAGATGATTAACTAACACCAATCCAAACTCCTCTCGAAGAGTTTTATCCTTTTTTCTTACCCTCAGAAGACTAACACACACTAATTTTAGTACTCTTCTCCACACACACACTTAGAGCGTTCTAAGTGCAACTTTCTCTCTAACTTCATTCTTCATTGCAAGGTCATAAAATATCATGAGATCACTCCATTTTCTTCCATTTTCTTCCATTTGGAAAGATCTTTAGACCTCTTCCTTAATGATTTCAAGTTTTGGACTCAAGAAGCCTAATTAGGCCTAGTTCCAATTAGCCATAGTAATCCATTAATTCCTCTATCTTGCAAAAAATCTCCAAAAAACCTAGTAAATAAACTCCAAATTCAAACATCCTTTTGGATTCCCTAAAAGATTTTGTAGGTCTTAAAATTTTAAGTTGTTCATACAGTTGATTCCTATTATGTAGGTCAAATAGGACTAAAAGGCCTATTTCCTAGGACTAGACCACAAACTTATTTGGAAACTTACCTAAATGGATTGTTAAGACCTCAACATCTAGGATATATCAAGATATGTGTACTTCTTTCCTAGGAATGTAATTTTTTTGTACATCCCTTTCATTCCCTACACCTAAACATTGGTTTTAGCATTGTTAAACCTCTAACTAGGCCTTCCTAGCTCCCCTAGGGCTTGAGTTTTAAAATAGTAGCACAACTCCTCTGGACTCCTACCTTTCTATACATCATGTACAATGGCTCCACTCTAAGATTCATCCACATTTACTAAGTTTCAAGGGTTTAATCTTAAGTGGGAGCCATGAAAACAAAAATTGTCTTCTCAGGACCAACACACTATCAAAACTAAAAATAATTTATTTAACCCTCCAAAACTACTCTAAGAAACTTGCTTATTGAATGAAAAACTCTTAACACAAAACCTATAATACTATTCAATCACCAAGTCGAGTCTTTCAATCCATTTTAAGGTACTATGATCACAAAACTCAAAAATTATTGTGAAGCTGTTTAGAATTCTATTTCACACAGTTAATACAACGTATCACTCCTCCATATAGCAAGTTTCGAGTCTTCTCTCCTTTTTAGATGCTATGACCACCATGCTAGGCCTATTGGTCAATTTCCCACTCCCTATCCTTAAGGGAATCTAAGGTAACCAAGTTGCATGCAACATTTGCAATAATTGCAAATGTTCTCATGACAACTTTTTAGCAACAATTGGCATCTTAGAACTTATGCCATTACCCTTGTTTCTAGGACCTCTAACCCCTCTAGGTCAATGCATAAACATAATAAATGACCTTAAAGAATCTTTCCTACCTATCCTATGTGTGAGGACATATTTAAAGACTCAAACTCACTATTACCTATAAACACTAAGAAATTAGAATAACTACTAACAATAGCTATTTGTGTGACCTTAGTCTTAATGACTAACTCACCTAGCCAACAATGCAAATGACCTTATAAGGTCTAGAAACAAACTAACCTTTTCTCTCAACTTATCTAGAGTCAAGTAAAATCCAACAATTAACTAGGCAATGGAGGTTTCCTAGGTGAACTCCTGCACCATGGAACTGACATAGATGTAGTAAAGAATCATGAAATAGATCATACCACAAATGACAAGTGTAGTCAGTTGGAACCATTCAAGTGATACCAAGATATAGAAGATTGAGGCACACCGTAAAAGGCTACTACTAGCACACAAAGATGAAATCAAACAAAAGAGACCTCATGACCAAATAGTCATTCAGCCCACAATTCCTACCAATAATGTTAAGTCCCAAAAGTAAAGGTTGTAGTGCCATTTGTAGGAAGGAGCATCCTATAAAAGTTTGTTTTTCTAATTTTGTTGTGCAAATATTTGTTGGCAATAGCTATGAAAAAACAATTTTCTTGAATCATTAAGTCTCAAATGATGATTTGTTTAAGTTCTATTGCAGTCACTATTGTGGTAAAAGGCTCAGCGTAATGGGAGTAGGACAAACAATCAATGGGAAAGTGCCTTGCAAACTAGAGGTGTTTTGAAAGATGAAAGTGAATGAAAGTGTCATAGATAAGAGGTCTTTTATTGGATGCATGAAAAGCACAAGTTAGATAGTACTTTTCCACAAATATGGGATGAAATGGGGGAAAATTGGTGAAGAAGGTGCGCCTTATAGATAATGGACCAACAGAAAAAATTCAGGAACTTTTTTCTCTTTTTAGTCTTTTCTTCAGGAACATTTTTACAAATGTTTTTGGAGTTTTCTAATTTTCTAACTTTTTTGAGATTTTTTGCCAACCTTTAACAACATTGCACAGGAACTATAGAAGTGAAGCATAGAACTGCTTGAGGTGTTGGATATTTATAAGCTCAAGGAGCGGATCTCCCTTTGAAGTGGCAATCTGATATGCCCCAGAACCATATTTTTTTGTAATGATAAATGGATGAAGCCAATTAGCTTCAAATTTTCCTTTCTATTCATAGTTCTAGAGATTTCTCATGTTATGTGTCAAAACTAGGTCCCCCATTTCAATTTCCTGAGGTCTATTTTTTTTTGAAACTAGAGTTGAAGGTGATTTTGATATATGCAGAGGTGGTTAGGGCATTGAGGTGTCTCTCATCGAGGAGTTACATCTCTTGCAAGTGAGCAACTCAGTATTATTCTTCAAACATCATATTCTTGAGAGAGATTCTAAGGGAAGGGAGCTTAATTTTGATGTGTAAATTAGCTTCAAAACCATAAACAAGGAAAAATGGAGTGGCTCCTATGTGGGTATGGATGGAGGTGCAATAGGCCCAAAAGATGGGAGCAATTTGGAGGTGCCAGTCATGACCAGTTGCATCAAGAAATTTATTTAGGATTTTCAAAATAGTTTTATTAGTGGCTTCAACTTGGCCATTTCCCTGGGAGAAGTATTTGGTGGAAAAATGCTAGGTGATTCCAAATTTCCTACACCATGTGGAAACTTCCCAATTTTTGAAAGGAGTTCCATTATCAGCCATGGTGTCTTGAGGGATACCAAAATGACAGATAATGTAGTTCAAGATGAACTTTGAAATCTATTTTTTGATGGTGTAGGTTAAAGGGATAGCCTCGACCTGCTTTATGAAATACTCAATGGTGGCAATAATATACTTGTGGCCATTTGCAAAATTTGGAAATATTTGACCAACAATATTGAATCCCTAGTGGGAAAAGGGCCATGGTGTAATGGTGGGTTGAAGGTCTTAGGTGGGAGCGTGTATCAAATCTCCATGTTGTTGATAAGGAACACATCATTTCAAAAAATGATAGGCATAAACTTCCATAATATGCCAATAATAACCCATTATGATGATCTTTTTTGCTAACATAAGGCCACTAGAATTGGCACTATAAATTCCTTGGTGAACCTCTTATAACGTCATTCTGGCTTCATCTAAACTAAAATATTGGAGGAGGGTTCCATCAAAGGTTTTCAAAAAAGTGTATCACCTAGGATAGTATATTGGGCAGTGTGACAGATGAAGATTTTGCTTTGGTTTGCAGAAAGGGCTATGGGGATTGTTTTGTGATGAAGGTAGGAAAAAATGTTGGAGTATCATGGAGACTCAGGACCAACAATCTCACACACTAGATCTAATTCAAGTTTCTCATAAGCAAGAAGAAAAATATTCTTAGTAAGAAACTCACACTTAGGATTGTATTTAGGCATGGTGATCATGGAGGCAATGGTGGCCATATCATCTTCTTCTTTGTTATTAGTTCTTGGTATCTGCTAAAAGATAATCTCAATGAAGTTTTGTTTGAGATCTTCTACTATCCGATGATAAGGCAACAACTTTTCATCCTTTGTTTGGTATTCATCTGTGACTTGCCTAATGACCAATTGGGAATCTCCAAAGACAAGTGGGCTCTTAATAATCCATCAGATAGCTTGATGGAGCCTTGTTACTAATCCTTCATACTCAGCTATGTTGTTTGTATGAGGGAATGAAATTTTATAAGACTTAGGAATAAGGTCTCCTTGCTATGTAACAAACAAAATTTCTTCCCTCAATCCCTTTTGTGTGAAAGAACCATCAAAATATAGTTTCCATTGTGTACTAGGGGTAATAGTCATAATTTTGTCATCTGGAAAATATGCTATGATAGGATGATTTCCTTGAAGAGGAGCTTTTGCAAGTTGGTTGGCAATGACTTGTCCCTTAATGGCCTTGCAGTCTTTATAAACAATGTCAAGTTCACTAAAAATCAACACCCATTTTGTAGCCTGACTAGTGAGGGAATCTTTTGATAACAAATACTTGAGGGGATCTATCTTAGCAATGAGGTGTGTAGTATGATTAAGCATGTAATGGAGCAAATTCTATATGCAAAGACTACTACCAAACAAGCTCACTCAATAGGAATGTAATTTAAATCATAGCCAACTAATGTTAGACTAAGATAGTAGATAGCTTGCTCATTACCATTGTCATCTAGTTGTGCTAAAAGGGTACCTAGGGAAATTGAAGTGGCAGAAATATAGAGAATCAATGGTCATCGTGCAATTAGAGGGACTAAAACTGGTGGATTAGCCAAGTATACTTTAACTTTCTCAAATGCTTTCTGGCATAGGAAATCCCATTGAAACTTGGTGTCCTTTCAAAGCAAGTGTTGGAGGGGTTGAACTTTATCGGCTAATTGGGACACAAACTATTTGATGGCCTGTAACTACCCTTGAAAATTGCAAAGTTGTTTCAATGTAGTAGGTGGAGGAATTTCCATGATGGCTTTCACTTTTGCAGGGTCTACCTCAATGCATCTTGTTGACACTATGTAACCTAACAACTTTCCTAATTGGACCCCAAAAACACACTTATTTGGATTAAGGCGCACTTTGTATTTCTCCAATCTCTCAAATATGGTGGTAAGAAAAGCAATATGGGAATCACGTGCCTTAGATTTTCCTAGAATGTCATCAACATAGTCCTCCATTATGACATGTAGAAGGTCATGGCATATTTTGGTCATTGTGCATTGATAGGTGGTGTCAACATTCTTCAAGCCAAAAGGTTCCCCATGGGGTAGTGAATGTCATTTTCTGTTGATCTTCCTCTACAATTTTGACCTGATTATATCTGGAGAAACCATCCATTAAAGACATTTCATGTCTAGTAGTCAAATCCACTATTATATCTATGTTAGAAAGTGGAAAATAATCCTTAGGACATGTGAGATTTAAATCTCCAAAATCTAAATAGATGCCCCCAAAGGCTTTACCTATAGGAACAATGTTGGAAACCCACTCAGGATAATCAATAGGTTAGATGAATTTTGCCTCTAACATCTTCTATGGTTCTACTTTGACCAAAAGTGCTATCTTAGGATGCATTTTGCATAATTTTTGTTTAATAGGTTTTAATATTTGGATCCACTACTATGTGATGCACAACCAAATCCATGTCTAAACCAAGCATGTCTTTGTATTTCCTTGCAAAATTGATTTTGCCCTTCTGTAGGAACTTAACCATCACTTTTTGTTCTTCAGGACTTAGTGTAGCAGCAATGTAGGTGATTTGTGGATTATCTATCATGCCCAAGTTAATTAGAATTTTTGGATGACTGTAATGGTGTTAAAGATCTAAATGGCAAGTCAATCTCTCCCACTTCTAACACCTCTAGGAGATTTTCACCAAAAGATGCATCCTTTATTTTGTCTTTTTCTTCATTCAAGAGTGCTTCAAAAGAGTTTTCACTAGAGGATGTTTCTTCTATTTTTTTATTTATATTTTCTTTTTTCTTTTTGTGACTAAGAGAGTTGACTTGGCTACCAAAGTAAGCTTCCTCATTGTATTGGATCTCATGTTCATAATCCTAAAGATTCTTAAGGCCAAAAAGTGTCATCACTACTTCATCAAAGTTACAAATATCAAGAGTTGGTGGCATTTATTTAAGGTCCCAGTTTATCAAGTTAGGGTTAGTGAGGGGTAGGTCAGTGGGTTAAAGGTTGGATATGGTGATGGCATGGACATAGTTATCTAGGTCATCTTCAATGTATTAAAAAGGGATTTTGAATAATTCCTCCTCCTTAGTCTCAGAATCAGATTCATTTGTACAATAATTGTCATCAAAGGACATATTGGGTTTAATGGAACCCAAACCATGTCCTTTAGGATAGCTATTAGCCTCAAGGGGTTGTCTAATTCCATCTTCTCTAGGTCCAAGGTTGGTGCCATGATATCCCTTGTTTTCAATGATGGGAGGAGCCTTGACATACTTATCTTTAGGGAATTCCATAGGATCGTCTTTTTTGTCAAAATATAGCTAATCTAAGATATTAGACTCCATGTGTTCATCACTAAGTGAGCTCCAATATTCAAAGGTTTTTTTATTAACATGCATAGTATCCTTATTTGTAGAAGGTGGTATTGGGGAAGGCTTTCCAAAGGATCAAGGGAAGAGTGGTAGTTGTCCAACACACAAGGCATTTTCAAACTTATACTCTCCCAGTCCTTGATTAGAAAAGGTAATCTTCCTTGCTATAATATTGATCCTAATATCTTCAACCTTCTCTTTTCCTTTATGGGAATTGGAATTAATACTGGATGACTCTGGAATTATTGTGGAAAGTGTTTCTGTTATGGTGAGAGATCTAGGTATAACCTTAGAAAACTCACTAACTAGACAAAAATTTGTTGGGGCACCTTCTAATCTCTTACAAAAAGAAAAAGGCAAAGGATCACCTAGAATTGTGACCTCTCTTCCCTGGTGGGGAAATTTCAAGCATTGATGATATAGATGAGACTCTTTTAGTGTATGTATCTAGGATCAACCAAGGAAGATGTTATATGGTAAATCCAAATCTAGGACATGATATTCTATATTTATTATAACTGGCCCAACCTTTAGCAGTACCATGATAACTCATTTTGATTCTCTTTCTCTTTCATCATATACTTTAATGGTTATCCTTTTATTTATGTCTAAGAGGTCTTCTAGGACCCCCAAGAAGTGGATCATCTTCAATGTATAAAGATTCAAACCAAATCCATTATCTATAAGGACTCTTTTTATTTTGTGTAATTGTATAAGGACTTCAATGTGGAATGACAAATCATGGTGTTGACCAAGACCTTGGAAATCTTTGTCTATGAAGATAAGGTATTGTTGTGCAACAAGATTTTCAATCATGGTAGTAAATTGGGATGCATTAATGTTTTCAGGAACACAAGACTCTAAAAGAGTAGTCTCAAGAATTTCTTTGTGGATAGGTGAGTTGGTGAGAAGCTTGAGAATGGATATTTGTTCAGGAATCCTCCCAAGAAGTGGATCATCTTTAATGTACAAAGGTTTAAACCATATCTATTATCTATAAGGACTCATTTTATTTTATCTTGTTGTATAAGGACTTCAATGTGGAGAAAAAAATTGTGGTGGTGATCAATACCTTGGAAATCTTTGGCTGTGAAGACAAGGTGCTATTGTGCAGCAAGATTTCCAATCATGGTAGTGAATTGGGATGCATTGATATTTTTAGGAACATGAGAATCTAAAAGAACAGTCTCAAGAATTCCTTTGTGGATAGGTGAGGTAGTGAGAAGCTCAAGAATGAACATTTGTGAAGGAGTCTTCCCTAACTAAGAGAGCACATCGTAGCGAGAAGTGGGTCTTTGTGAAGTGGATGGCACAGCAGGCACATGTGGAACTAATGGATTAGTGGGATTGGGAGTGGTAGCTTGCAAAGTAATTCTTCCCCATTGAGTGGTTGAACCATAATTATCTTCTTGTAGGATAATGGTATTTACATGAGTGTTCACTTCTTCAATGTGGCCACACATGGAGTCAAAACCACAAATATCATTTGTTTCTATTTTACCACAGGAGTCAAATCCTAATATACGGTTAGTAGAAGTCGTAATGTAACGCATTAGACATGGAAGCTCAATTGACATTGTTCATACTATTGTTTCCACTATTCTTATTGTCATTGTTGTGGTTCGAGAATGACTTTTGGAATATCTTCAGTTTAGCATTTTTAGAGGGTGGTCCTCCTTCAACCTCAATTTCCCCATCATCGACAAGATTTTTGATGAAGACTTTGAGCTTGATACACTTATTTGTGTCATGTCCTTTGATGTGGTGGTACTTGCAATATTCATTTTCCCTATACCATTTGGATTTGGGTTGATTTTCATCAAAGATTTGTGTGTTGGGAAAAACCATCAAATGGTGATCCACTAGCTTCTGAAATATGGCATCTAAGGGTTCAAAAAAGCTAGTGAACTTTCAATTTCGGTCATAATCACAATTATAGTTGTTATTATTGTTATTGCAAGGAAATAATTCTGTTTGATTGTGAGATTGTTGGTTATTTTGATTGTTGTTTTTCTTTTGATTCTTATTGTCACAGTTTGAATTGTTGTTGTTTTAGTTGTGATAGTTGTTGTTGTTTTCATTGTTTCCACCTTGAAGGTTTTGTACACTTTTGATATTGGTGACACCATCATGGGTAACACCTTTGTTTTTGGACCAAAATTTTTTATTATTATTATTGTTCATGTCATTGTTTGAGGATGATGAGCTATAATGTTGAATGGAACCCTTATCTAAGAGTCCATTTTCAATGTTCTTTCCTTTCTTGACTAATGTGGCAAAGTCCTCAGGACTAGCCATCTTTATTTGGAAAGACATCTCTAGGATCAAGTTCTTGATGAATATGTCTACAAGGTGGGAATCTTCAATTTTGTAGGGCATGTGATTAGAAATATATTGCCACCGTTGCAGAAAATTGGAAAATGTTTCACCGCTTCATTATTTTTTGTTGCACAAATCACTCAATGAGGCATGATGTTCAATGTTGTAAGAATATTGTGCTATGAATTTCCTTGTCAAGTCATTGAAAGAGGTGATGGAACCTCTAGGAAAGTTCATTAGCCATGCAAGTACAGGACCACCAAGGCTTCTTGTGAATAGCCTCTTAAGATAATCCTCATTGTAGGCCACTTCTTGACATAAGATGGAAACTTCTTTGAGATGTGTGACGGGACATGTTTCTCCCATGTATTTGTTGAATTCAGGAATCTCAAAGTTTGGTGGAAATGGTATCATATTGATAGATCTATCAAATGGAAAAGGGAAAATTTCCTCAAAAGAGAAATATTTCACCCCTTTGTTGCTCATATTGTGGACAAAATTTTGAAGTTCATGCAATTTTTGGGCTAGATCTTGGTTTGGTTGCATTTGTGATGGTTGGGGATTGATGAACCCACCTCCAAAGTTGTATGGATTCTCAAACATATTATGAGGTGGTGGAGGTGGTAGTGCATGACTTGGCCAATGTATTGATATTTAGTCATTGGAATTGGGACAGATGTTTTCATCACACTTGTTGGAATTTGTAAATAAGAGGAATACATTGGTTGCGTCGGGATTGCCATTTGTTGTATAGGTACTTGTTAAATGTCTAAGAATCCTATAGTTGGACCTATCAAGGTTGACTACGGAATACTAGCATTTGTAGTTGTGTTGGGCATAGCACTAATGATTTGTTGAATATTTCCTGCACTTAATTGGAATGTGGATTGTGTGGAAGTTGATGTAGGCATGGAACTAGTTCTCACCATAGGTTCTTTCTCCTTGCCAAATACTTGGGCTATGTTTGGAGTTGGCAACATGGGAGCACCATCCTTGGTAATTTTTCTAAACAAAGTGCTATCATCAAAACTCATAGGGACACTAACACCATCCTTGACAAGGTTTAGGAAGATCTCTATTTTGTTTCCCCAAATAGATTTTTCCAACATTTCCAAGTTGTATGGATCTGCAAGAAATGTTTGGACATCACTAGGGATGTTATTATTGTCAATGGGGTCTTCATCTTGGTACACTTCTTCCTCATCATGTGTGTTACTCCCTAGAGTGGTTTTTCAAAAAGGATTCTCTGGTTCTTGTGTGGGTGTTGAGCTAGGCATACCCAAATTCATACTAGGGGGAAATGTGTTCCCCAATGAGGCTAATCAAGGAGGAAAAGGATTCTCCATCTCTTTTTGTCTTAGTGATTCCAATAAGCGTGATATAGGATAAAATGTGAGTCTATCGAATCATGTTTGTACCATACAATTGTGACCAAATCAATGGGTGGAAGATTATGGAAGAAGGAGATGTGAGAGAGCAATTGAACCTTATGTGATAAAAGGGAAAACAATCTAAATGTAAACAAAAGACCTTGTTGATCTATAAAACAAAGTATGATATAGGATAAAAGTATCTTTCTCATACCAAAGATGGACAAGTGATCTTTGGGCAAGATAGGACACCTAACAGATTACTCATTATTTGGACATGGACTTGTGATCCCCAAATGAGTGAGTGCAACTATGATAAATGTTTTCTTTTGGATAAAGGTCTAGTGTTGCAATCTCAAAAAATTTGTAACTAAGTTGTTTTTAGGCCAAAATATTAAGGCTCAAATGATCAAGCTCTCTAGAGGAAATTTTACAAATGGAAGACTAGAAATTTCAAAAATGGATTGATGTGGAAAATGAGGGTGATGTGGTCACTATGTGGATAGCTTAATCTTCTCACATTGGAAACAAAAATCTTGGTTTTACTCCAAGGAAAATAGACCAATTTTGAAGTTTACCATTATATAAGATTATGTCATAACAATCCTATTCAACTTATTCCTTCTAGATGTCTTTGATAGTGTATTGGAATTGTTTATCACTATGTGCTAAGCTTTTTCTTTCCTTGTAGGAAAATGATTTGGATAGTTTCACCTTCTTAAGTTTGAGTTTGTTAGTCATGGAAAGAACAAAATAACCCTAATTACAAGACCAAACACAAGAACCTTACAAAAAAAATTGTGAATAACAAGACCCAATGAATTTCAAATGCTAGAACAAGTATAAGGACTCATGAAAATAACCATAGGTCAAGAGGACCCACTTACAAACATTTTTCTCACTGAATGTTTGGCTCACCATTTCACTCATTTTTAGATCTATTTGATGTTTGGTATTGGTTTTGGATGTTTAAGCACTCAAGCATGTTGAACACATCAACAATCCTAACAAGGTTGTAACTAGGATGTACAAAGATCAACTAGATGGTGTCCTTGATATATGTAAGGTATGTGAGGCCCAAATTTGTAGATGAAAGAAAATAGTGTCACATGGCTGGGAGGAGATGGTAACCCAAATCTCCACCTTCACTTCCTAAAGTTATAAATTTCTTTGGGGCTTAGCCAAGAGTGACAAAATTTTAATTCCAAGAGAGGTGTCTTTCGATTCACCTCTCAATATTTATACTCCACTAGGACACTAGAGTTGAGGTCATCCCAAGGGGTGATGAAATCTGCAAGCAGGCCTTCTAAAAATTAAAAAAAAACCACTTATTTCTTGTGCACTCAAGATCACCTGAGGGCACAAGAGGAGAGAATACATAAGTGGTCTTGGGGTTTAAAAGATACTTATTCTTTTCCAATGAAGCTTTAGATTTTCTATCTACTCTTGAAGAGACTCATGTTTAATCATACATTGTTCTTTCTAACTTGATAGTGTCGTCAACATAATAAAAGTGAGGATTCATCGACAAAAGTAAATCAATTTTTTTCAACAAAACCAAATTGATGAAGTAGAACAAATTCTTTTAAGTCATTCAAGATTGAGTGTATTCCTTTTAAGCACCAAGTCCAAATGTTTCATAGCAAGCTTCTTTTTCCCCTCAGCATTCAAGATTGTATGAACATATTTTAAACCCAAATCAAAATATTTCATCGTATTCTTCTTTGGTCCTTAAGTATTCAAGAGTATATTTTCTATCTAACCATTCATTCCAATAAAAAGCATGTCAATTCCTTAAGGCACTCAAGATTGCATTTTTCTACTCTACACATTCATTCCAATGAAAATCTTGTTCATTCCTTAAGGCATTCAAGAGTGTATTTGAACAACATTAATTCCAATGAAATATGTGTAAATTCCCTTAAAACACTCAAGAGTGTATGTTTAATGTTACCTTCATGCATTCAAGAGTTTGTTTGGATTTAGATTTTACTTGCACCATACATTCCAAGGACAAGTGATTAATTCATACATGTTCATTTGTCATCTAAATCCTACAAGTGATTAAAATTACTATAAATCTCCCAAGTCATTAAAATCACTATAGATCTCCCAAGTGATTAGAATCACTAAAAATACTCCAAGGTTTGTCTCACGCAATAAAAATAAAATTAGCAATCCCTACATTTCAAATAATTAGTAAATTAGGCATGAAAAACATAACTTAATCTGCAAATAATTAGAGACGATAGAATACAGGTAGAGACGAAAAATAACGAAGACAAAAAAACTCGTAAACGATAGAACACATACCTATATGATCTACTTTTCACTTACACCTCACAATCATAGACGACAAAATAGTATCACTGACACCAAAACTTAGAGATGCCAGAATATCATAGACAATAGAATACTAAAAATGTTGACTTTGCACCACCCATAACACAAATGACAAAAATCCTAATAGTAGAGATGACAGATTAATGAAAAGATAGGCTTAAGTTTACTCGCAATGCAGATGATAGTTTACTGTGAAACTTTAGAGATGACAATTTAACATTCTGCAGATATTAGGCCACCAACAATGGAGATGACAAACCAAGTAAAATAATGCAGGTGACAATGAAATCTATAGAGACATCAATATGAAGTAGAGACAAAAAAATGGGTTTGGTTCACAGAATGAAATAGTTTTAAAAAAATTTCATAGGTAGAGATGAGAACAATGGAGACATTGATCTGCGAAGATGACAAAGTGTCTTCGTAGATCACACAATGTCCTAACAAAGAAGATAATGCATAGTTTTTACAACAAATTTGAGTTTTTGACCAAATTCTAGAAGTGGAAGAGGGACGTGGGTCCCACTTGACATGCCAAAATATACACATGAAAACTTAATCTGTCAAGAGCACACATAAATAAGAAAGCATTAGTAGCATGTGTATAGTAGAGATGACAGATTAATGAAAAGATAGGCTTAAGTCTACTCGCAATGCAGATGATAGTTTACTGCGAAACTTTAGAGATGACAATTTAACATTCTGCAAATATTAGGCCACCAACAACGGAGATGACACACCAAGTAAAATAATGCAGGTGACAATGAAATCTATAGAGACATCAATATGAAGTAGAGACAAAAAAATGGGTTTGGTTCACAGAATGAAATAGTTTTAAAAATCTTTCACAGGCAGAGACGAGAACAATGGAGACATTGATCTGCGAAGATGACAAAGTGTCTTCGTAGATCACATAATGTCCTAACAAAGAAGATAATGCATAGTTTTTACAACAAATTTGAGTTTTTGACCAAATTCTAGAAGTGGAAGAGGGATGTGGGTCCCACTTGACATGCCAAAATATACACATGAAAACTTAATCTGTCAAGAGCACACATAAATAAGAAAGCATTAGTAGCATGTGTGTATATCAAGATTTAAATCAAACAAAGAACTACTAACTATCCTTGTGTTTTACTACACTAAATACAACTGAAAGAAAAGACTCCTTATGAAACCTTGGAGCAACTCAACAAGGACACCTGTGTGAACCTTATTTGTGTGCTCTAGTTGGATGGATGTGGATGTGCTCTCCCAAATACAACTATTTGAATCCCAAAATGAAAGATGGCAAATGAAACTAAGCTAAGATGAATGAAGAATACCTTCAAACAATAGCTATGGAAGCAACCATGTTTGAAAGCATGCAAGAATGTGGAAGTGGATGCAAAAACCAAATCTAAGAATGCAATAATATCATGAATATGCAAAATAATGCAAGAAGTAAATAACTACCAAATGTTTAGTACTAAAATCTCTAAAATAACTAGAAACTATAAAGCACAAACTAGCATGATAACAATGTAATGGAGGAGATGAGAAATGCTTGAGACAAGGGTTGTATATATAGGTTTGAGAGAGGCCTTGGGGAGGTGGTATCAATATGGCATCCACATAGGTGCCACAAGGGAGACACATGGGCTAAGGGGACAAGCCATGCAAAGGTCAACATAAGCCTTTCTAGTGAAAGGGATGGCTCAAGGTTTGCTCACATGTGTGTGAGAAACCTTGGATAAAGGAAATGGGGCCAAGCGTGTAAGAGTTGTAAGAGGCTTTGAATAAAATAATAAAATAGAAGATTTCTTGGATCTTGAGTTGCTCACACATGTGTAAGAAACCATTTAGGGGGTAAAAGATGTTTAGAAAGGTGTTTAGAATTAATTAAGTGGGACTACCTAATGGGTAGGCTTAGAAGGATGAGAGTGATAGGTGTAGACTAGGTTTTAGGATGGGATTAGGATTAAATTAAATAGGATTTAACTTAATCATAGGATTAAATAATTTAGTAAATTAGAGGGAATTAATAATTGAGATTTATTTAAAAGGGGATTTTATGGAGCACTATGCATTAAATAAATTTAATACATTAAAGGGGATGTATTTAAATTAAATTTAAATACATTAGAGAAATTTACCTATTTAATTAAATAAATTTAATTAATTAGGTAGAAGAATATGAGAAATATAATTAATTAATTATAATGTCAAAGAAAACATTAAATAAATTAATATTAGTGTTTGGGACGATTTTAAGCATCTACAAGATCTACATTACATACACACAAGCAAGGTGAATCCTAACATTTATCTTGTTCTTTATGGTCCTTTATATTTTTCTTTCGCATGTACAATTAATTCCTTAACCTATGGTTTGACCAAGGCAAGCCCTATCAAACCCCAACCCCTAAACCTTTCTTTTCTATGGTGATTTCTGAATTAGGAGTGAAATGAATTACAGATCTGGAACCTATAGTTCACAAGGTTTCTAAACTTATGGACTATGTCAACCTGGTAGTAGGATGTCCTTCCAAGTCAACCTAGTCCTTCAATCTTGGATTCCAAGGATAATTTTTTGTTTTGTTCCTTTTGTTGTTTCATCCTAAGCTTCACAAACAAAAGTTCAAATAATTTTCAGATCTGAAAGTTATTGAGTGAAAATTGTTGGAAATATTCAAGACTGCTAAGTTACTAAGAGGGGAGGGGTGAATTAGTAACTTCTAAAACTTGAACAATTTTAATTCTTAATCCAATAAATCAATTAGCACTTAATTCATCACATTTGATCTAACTGCATGCATGAGAAACTTAAAACATGAAAGCATCCATAACACTTGAACTCAAAGATTTGGTGACCCAAAAACCTCCCAAATAGAAAGTAAAACTAGGGTGGGGATGATACCCACAAACTTTGGTACTGTCGCATAAAGTTGGTTTGTTAAGGCTTACATTGATCACTTCTAATAATCTACCCTATTAGGAGCAAATAGTACTGTTAGGTCCACCTTGTGAGAGGATTTATAAACATATAATGAAATATGCACTCAGTAAAGAGATTTATAAAAGACTGCTAAGTCTATCTTGTTAAAGGATTTTGAATAGTTCACCTGTTAGGATGAAGCAGTAAATCACTGACTTGCAACTGAGTTTGTTGATAGAGATTCCTTAGTGTACTGATCACCTTTTTGTGATAGATATGTCTCTGCCACTCCTTATACTGGTATGGCCTTTATAATTCTTTATCTACTACATTCATAACTTGAACTTTTCACATCCACATTACAATACATATGCTCACACATTTGCATTCTCACTTCTTGGAGATGATACAATAGATTACATATATATACCTATCCAAATTACAAAGTCATCCATGACACAAGTTAACACAAATATTACAAAGTTGACCCACATGAAGATACTTAGGTTCTGAAGACTAACTGAATGAGGTTCTGATACTTGGCATCCACTATCAAAGCTTGGCATCATCATGCACTCGGTAGACATAGAAGCTCGGTCCATACTGATCACTTTCAAGTAGTCTTAACTCAGTCTACATTGGTAACTCGATAGATATTGTGCAACTTAGCAAACACTAAATAGCTTGGTTGGCATGAAGAAGTTTGATTAACACTGGCTTCGCATCACATGAACTATGAACTCAGTAGATATTGCAATGCTTGGTAATAACTGATAAACTCAGTGAATACTGAAATACATGGATTAAACTGCTAAACTTTACACTAACTGAATCTACTCGGTAACCACTGGGACTAATCCAAAAGACTCAATAGCAATTGTAGAGCTCAATGGCTACTGAATTACATGGCAAGCAATGTAAATTGTTTAATGATCTTGGTAGCTATACATAATTTGAATAAGTGTATGTCACTAATAACAAACTTGACTAATATGTCAACAATCTCCCCCTTTGGCATTAGTGATAAAAACACTTATTAGCCCAAAATTGAATACCTAGTATTCATCACCATGTGATACTAGCTTAGTATATTTATTGAAATTTTTCAAAATTGATCTTTGTAAGGTACATATAGAGTAGTTGTCAACATAGCATATTTCTCCCCCATACTATGTGTCTCACTATGTACATGTCTTGCTTCCTCATAACATATAACTTTTCTCTTATGTCTCTCATAAAATAACATATCTCCCCCTTTTTGATAGTAATGCCAAAGATTTATTCTAACATATTTACATAGAGACACCAAAATGAGATAAGAATTTAGAATGTACCTTGAGGGTGATTGCCAAGGTTTTATCCCAATTTTTTTGGTAAGACCTTGCATGTATGAATTGCAATTTACACCTCTACTAATAGTTCAATCATGTGGTCTGCAACAGAGAAGTTGTTATCATGGATCAGAGTTTTTGAATATACAATATGTTTCTGCATAGCATCCATGACTAGAAGGATCATATTTTATATGTCAATCAATGTTGAGTAGATCCTTGCTTCTTCTCTTAGCAATTCAGCTTGCATGTCTGACAAAACTCTAATCTTCTTGAAATGTATAGAGCTTGAACTAGAGTCAATTTGTAGTTGAGATTTTTTTTAAAGATCTATATCAATTTTGGACAATTTATCCTTTACTTCCTTTGTATACTCAGTGACATCACATAGTTTCCCAAAAAGTGATGACACATTTGAACAGGAGCCTCAAGATTGACCAAAATTGTTGAAAGCTCAACTTGATAAATGGCTATTTGTTGAGCAATGTCCACTAGCACTTTATTGTTAAATTTATTTTCAGCCTTTTCAGCTAGCTTATCTTGACCTTCGATGTCCTCTTTGAATTTTTGGACTGCTTCTCCAAGCTGACACAAGATAGGTTGAGAAGAATCAACCTCAATTCCTAGTGCCTCAACCAAGATATTTTTGGCATCATCAATTATCTTAAACACTCTGTCTCTTTCCTCTCTTAATCTTTGTTGTTTGGCCTTTTTCTAGAGGATTTCACCAAATATGTGCATTTGATTTGTAGAAAGATTGTAAATATCCCATTTGGGAATTACTATTTCTTCATCTAAATCTATATCTTCCTCTATCTCCTTTCCCTTCCCCAAAAATTTTGTACTCAGCTGAACCTTAGGTTCAACTGTCCTCACACTTATTGCTTTTGTACTCGAAATGGAAACAATAGTAGACATACTTGGACTTGCAGTAAAAGCTGATATTGTACTAACTAATGGAATACTTAAAGAGATGCTTGAAGAATCCAAAATTAATGAAGTCAAAATTGTAGAATCCAAAACTGAAGTAGACAAAACTGGAGAGCTTACCATGGATGTACTCAATTCTGTAGAAGTCAAATTTGGAGAAGTGAAGATTGAATTACTCAACTCGGTAGATGAAGAAGGAGTCTACAACTCAGTGGATGAAGTGGAAGTCACTTCTATCAATGATATGTTGAGTTGAGTTTGGGCAAAGAGTGATTGAACATTTGATGTATCAGTAGTAGTCACAACCATACTTGCTGAAGTTGTCTCCATACTTGATGTAGTCAATGGTTTGCTCAGGGAGTGAGGAAGTGAGGCAATGACTGCATTAGCTATCTTGACTGGGTCAGTCTCCTCATCATCTTGCTTTTCTTCCTTGGTAGCTTCTGGACCTTGATCCTCTTCATTTTCTTCATTATGAAAATAAGTCACTTCTTCAACATTTTCTTCCTCATATTTCTCCTTATCTTCTTCTTCATCAACATCCTTTACTTCAATTGGTAATTCACTTGGTTTATGAAGATGATAAATATTTTTCCAAGTGTTTGTAGCATTTCTAACAACATGCTCTATGTCCTTAATAAAAAACAAACAAGTATTAAACCTTAGAGTCAATTTTTCTTCATTTTTCTTTAAAGATTCTTTCACCTCTACATCTGATATGCTCAGTAGTAACTACCTCAGGGTTTGTGCATATATGTCTTTGACTATTCACATAGAAAAATCCCATCTTGGCTTTATCTTCTCTCACAATTCACTAGAGACTTTAGAAGCAATTTGGTCTAGGGAGTACTTCAACTTACCCATTTTGCTCAGCACCAATTCTTCAACTTGCTTCTGCTCAGCCTCAGTCCTAATCCCATATTTCAAAGATTTAAAGTTTTTAATTCTTGCTTCTTCTTCCAATTGCTTCAACCTGTACTAGAAGGTGGGTGGAGGTTTGCTGAATACAATGTCACTTCCTTTCTTTCATGACCTCCTTATGAAGACTGTAGTGGATGACTTTGCAAGCTTGGTGATGATCACCTTTCCCTTTTTCTTCAAAGGTCTTCTTCTTTCTCAGATTCTTCCTCATCCTTTGCTTCTTCTAGATCCTCACCTTTTCCCTCAATTAACAAGAGAGGTGCACTTGATTTCAGCTTTGCTATCCTTCTCATCCCTTTGTTAATTGCCTATGGGAGCTTTATTTCTAGCTCTATTCTGGCCTTAGCTTCATCATAAGTTCCAAAATAAGGGGTCTTGGGATTAATAGGTTCATTGACAAGGGCATAAATGATGTTCTTTGTCTCATCAATATTCACCTCATAGCCAAGAGGTTTAACCCACGCAACTCTAGGCTTAACTACCTAGATATATACCTTGTCATTGTCCACCATGAAGCACACATCATCCTTGTAGTCTTCAACTAACTTCTTCAGAATTCTGAACCTATTGTTCATTTTCTCTTTGAACACATCAAAGTAGTTGTCCATGATGTTGGCATAGTTCTCACCCATTTCTATAATATATTAATTTTTTTGGTAAAGTACAGGCACATCTTTTCTCCAAACTATAGTGCCTTTGGAAGGGAAGGACTTTTGAACATAAAACAATAGACAGGTTAACAGTGAACCAAATTTGCAAGGGTTGTTCTTTTATGTTCTAATACTTTCCATATTTTGGTTGAATTGCCTCAACAATAGGTTGGTAATTTCATGTGATAAGTTATTTTTAACCACTTTATATGCCAAATCCATGGCTTCACATGATACACTGTTAAGATAGCTTGAACTGTATATCTTATGCCCAATAACATGAATTCCAAATTTTAATTTTACATCTATAACACTACTTATTTTCATACCTCTACCATCCCACTCGGCTAGGGTTTTCTTCTCCAACTTTGCCCAACCTACAGTTTTTGTTGTTTTGGCTTTTGCAAGCATGGGAAGACTAGTGATTCCATGAATCATTTTCTGTGTTATCAGAATTGGCTACTCTAACCATAACTATCTATTATGCACCTGGCCAAGGATAAACCTAATCCATTTAATTTGAAATTCTCGAGGCATTACGAAATATGTGTCAATCCTTTTTCTTCCAAATGTTGATGCTCAAGTTTCAAGGTTCAATCAACACATAATTGACCTAGGGCATCATCCATCTCTAAAGTACCAATTTCTTGAATAGCACATTTAAAATTAGTATGAATATTGTTAACAAGAAGTACCTTAGGAGGGATTTGGGATTGAGCTTCACTTGAGTCTAGGGTTTCAGCAACTGCGGGTGTGAGCTTGAAATCTAGCACTTTCCATTCAACTCCTTGAGCCAACATGTCAGATCCTTTCTTGACCTTGCTACTATTGGATGTCATTTTGACTCAATAGCTTGAGAGAACCTTGAAAGACTTTTGCAAGAAATTTTCTCAAGTCACTTTGATCACACTAAAATAGCTCTTCGCAATAGCACTTGAAAATTCACGATAAGAAATGAATTTGATTCCATGCCTTTTGTTAAAACTTTGCCATTAATGCTCAGTGCAGAGGTAGATAAGTTGATAGACTACCATCCATGATATGATATTGATTACTTGGTGACATCTCTAGGATTCAATAACCATAAGTGCCTTTGTTACTCCCGACCTTGCTTGGTAGAGTCTATGACCTGACCTTACTCGGTAGAGAAGGTAACTCAATAATAACTGATACCGATCTTGCTCAATGATCCCTTTGTATCTTGTATATGGATTTGGATCTTTGTCACCTTCCAACTGGAACTGATTCAGATGTCTCCTTTGATAGCCTAGTTCCAATTCTTCCTTGAGAACTTAATTAGGAATGGTAGAGTCAACTAATTCTTGAGTGACTTGACCATCATTGCTCATACTAGTATCCTCGGTAGACTTAGGAATCCATTGTTGTCTCATCTACTTTTAGATGTTACCAGCCTTTGCTTTCTTCTCATCTTCAATTTTACCAATATTCATAAAATTCTTGGCAAGATGACCAAGTTTTGTACAAATAAAACATCTTTTAGTGGTATCTCTTTTTCTCATATGATGTTTAACACAATTCATACTAGTGTGTCCAAATTCTCCACAGTAATGACATCTACACCGAGTATTGTAATCCCAACCAAATATTGCTTTCACAATTTATTCTGCGGGATTCAATGTTTTTGTTTTGTATTATGATGCCTTGTGTCCATGTTTCTTACATTTATGACCGTTGCCTTCTAATCTTGGTTTCTCTTTGCATTCATTAGCCCTATGACCATGCTGATTGTAATTGTAGCATTTTCCATTGAATTTTGCTTTTTTATTATTCAAACATTTGTTTGATGTATGACATATCTTACCACCGTGATTGCAAGTAGGTCTTTGATTCTTTTGAGTATCTTGTTTGGAGGATTCACCTTCTTCTTTGTATCTAATTCCTACTTTTCATTTTTGCCTATATAGGTTTTTCTCATTTAGTTGATCCATGTCTGCTTGAGATTTCATCATTCTTTCATTGATTTTCTTCTTAGTGTTTATGTCATTTCTTAATCTTTCATTGACTTTTCTTTCAGATCTCTAATCATTTTTTATTCTTTCATTGATTTGCCTTTCAGAATTTAGATCATTCCTCATTCTTTCATTTTCAAATCTTAGGCTCATGATTTCTTCATTTGCATTGGAGAGTTTATCAATAAGGTTTGTTTGCTAAAGGGATTGGTTTTGGATTTCATTATTCCTTGCATCCATCTCTTCTTTTATCTTGTTTCCCTTGTTCCAAAACTTCACATAACCTTACTAACTAAATTCCTTGTTCTCTTTTTAGCTTTCTTACTTCTTCTTGCAGGGAACCATTCTTCTCTAGGAGTTTTTTGATTTCATTATTTGCTTCATCTGAGCTGCTTGAAGGGTGAAAGTTTTCAATTCTTTCTTCAATGTAGAGATGATCATTCATTTGATTTGCAAGTTCCTTTCTTCTTTTTAGGGATTGGGAAACTTTCTCCTTAGCTTTCTTGAGTTGGGTAATGGCCATTTCCAAATCCAACTTTTCATTGTCAGGAGCTTTGTCAAGTTTGAATATCTCCATATCCTTGATCTTTGCTCCAGCTATTAAACTTTCTCTTGAGAACCACAAAGCTCTAATATGAATTGCTGGAAATATTCAAGACTATGCTAAGTTACTAAGAGGGGAGGGGTGAATTAGTAACTTCTAAAACTTTAACAATTTTAATTCTTAATCCAATAAATTAATTAGCACTTAATTCATCACATCTGATCTAATTGCATGCATGAGAAACTAAAAACATGAAAGCATCCATAACACTTGAACACAAAGATTTAGTGACCCAGAAACCTTCCAAATAGATAGTAAAACTGGGGTGGGGATGATACCCACAAATTTTAGTACTGTAGCATAAAGTTGGCTTGTTAAGGCTTAAATTGATCACTTCTGATGATTTTTCTTGTTAGGAGCAAATAGGATTGTTAGGTCCACCTTGTGAGAGGATTTACAAACATACAATGAAGTATGCACTCAGTAAAGAGATTTATAAAAGACTATTAGGTGTACCTTGATAAAAGATTTTAACTGATTCACCTATTAGGATGAAGCAGTAGATCTCTGACTTACAAATGAGTTTTCTGATAGAGATTCCTTAGTGTGATGATCACCTTTTTTGTGATAGATATATCTCCATTGCTCCTTATACTGGTATGGCCTTTATAATTATTTATCTATTGCATTAATAACTTGAACTTTTTGCATCCACATTACAATACATATGCTCACACATTCACATTCTTACTTCTTGGAGATGATACAATATATTACATATATATACCAATCCAAATTAAAAAATTACAAAGTTAGCCATGACACAAGTTAACACAAATATTACAAAGTCGGGCCATATGAAGATACTCGAGTTCTGAAGGCTAACTCAGTGAGGTTCTAATACTCGATATCCACTGTCAATGCTTGGCATCATCATGCACTTGGTAGACGTAGAAGCTCAATCCATACTGATCACTTTCAAGTAGTCTTGAATTCATTCTACACTAGTGACTTGGTAGATATTGTACAACTCAGCAAGCACTGAATAGCTTGGTTGGCATGAAGTAGTTCAGTTAATACTGGCTTTGCATCACATGAATTTCAAGCTCAATAGATACTACAATGCTTGGTAACCACTGATAAACTTAGTGAATACTGAAATATAGGGTTTGAACTGCTAAACTTTACACTGACTAAATCTGCTCGGTAACCACTAAGATTAGTCCAAAAGACTCAGTAGCAACTATAGAGCTTGATGGCTACTGAATTACATGGTAAGCACTATAAACTATTCAATGAGCTTGGTAGCTATATAGAATATGAATAATTTTGTGTTACTAATGACAATCTTGACTGATATTAGGTGAGTCTTTTACATTTTTTCTTATTTCATATCTTTACCCCAAATTTACATCTTAACTGCGCTGATTCTATTCACCTAGCATCTATATTTACATTTCTTATGCAACTAGTTCAATGTCACATTCACATTATCCTTTAAGGGCCTCAGAGAGTGTATTTCTTTGTATTGCATTCCTCTTTACAACCCAGATTTAGTATTAACACCCTTCTCCCTTTGGGCCCTAGCTAATCTAATTTGGAGCATAATTGGAATCATACTTCGAAATCCCCCTCTTTCCCTCACATACATATATTTGAATGGCTTAGTACCCTATAAAGTGGAGACCTACATCCTATTAAAGTGCTTCTATTTTACCAATGAACATTTTGGTGAACCCCCCATCTTTTTGGTATTGGATTATTTTGCACATGTTTGGATTTTCGTTCATATGGTTAGATCTTAATAGGTTTTCCTTTTGTGATATCTTATCTTTATGAGCCTAATTACACAAATTCCTACCTATAGCATTCCTATTAGGTGAAATCGTAGTCTCATGGGTTTGTTTGATGATACTCATATTTTATCTCATGATCTTAATCCTATCTTAGAGCATAACTCTTCTCACTCATCTCATGATGAGAATGATGCTCTAAGATTTCCTCCTTCACAAGTTGATAAGATTTCTAGTGAATTTGATAAATTGGAAACTTGGCTTGCTCAAGAAAATTAGAATCCTAATAGAATTCTTTTTGTTGAAGCTCTTAAGAAGTTTGTTATTAATGATGACAAGAACCTTTCTATCTTGTGTGGTATATCTCACCTTATTGATTCTCATGTTGAGTCTTTGACGAAATGTGATCAAGACTTAAGATACTCTCCTCCATCTTCGACCATCATTGAACCTTCCATCCCAATCTCTACCACTCTTTCTAGCACACCTGCATATGTTCTACTTCTTATGACTACTTCTACACAAGTTTCTGATCCTTTAAGTGTTAGTCTTCCTAGTCTTTCAATTCCCATGAGTGTTCCTCCTACTTCTATTCCTTCTTCATTACCTTCATATAATGTGGTTCCTTTTACTTATTCAAACCCTTTACTCATTTCTTCTCATCCTCCACCAACATCCTTGCATATTCCTTCCACTTCTCATACCTTTCCTAATCCATCTAGTATACCTATGGCTACTACCATTTCTTTTGACCCTACTATAAGTACCTTAGTTCAAATAGTGTTTACTTCACAACAACAACTTGCTCATTTAACCCAATCTAAGTACAATATTCTTACATGTGATGTAGTGAATCCTTTTCCTTAGATATCCTTCATGTTTTTATTTTGCAACATGTTGAGGTACCTCATCTTGAGACTTATAATGGTAAGGGAGATCTTCTGATTCATGTTAAAACTTTCCAAACTATATGTAATGATTTTTCTCATGACTATAGGCTTATTGCTAAGTTGTTTCCATGTACCTTTAGGGATAGAGACTTGCAATGGTATTTATCTCTACCTCCTTATTCTATAGATTCTTTTCAAACTCTTTCTAGTGATTTCATTCAACAATTTCAAAATAATATTGGTCCACAAGTTTTTGTGACTAATTTAATGCATTGTAAGGAGAATGTTAAAGAGAAAGTTATTGAATTTATTGGTAGATTTAAATATTTGTATGCTCATATTTCTTATCTTGTACCTGATCATTATATTCAATGCATTTTTATTTATAATATATAAAAATACATTAGGGATAAGATATTATTTTTTGAATATACCTCATTTTCACACCTATGTGTAGTACTTCACCATTACTAGTTACAAGTGAGTTGACTCAAGATCTCTACTCTAATAGCTCATGTTTTTAGTGATAAGAGTGATGTCATCAGACATTCAAACAAGTTCTCTAAATCTAACAACTTTATTAAAATCAAATCTCCACATACAAATGGTGATCGAGTGACTACTACATCTTGATGTACAACTACATTTTCCTTGATATTTCATCCTAAACATCAATATACTGACTATTCTAAGCTTTTTTCTAAGTTGATGACTAAGTTGATTCATGCTCATGTTCTTAATCTTCCTCCTATTTGTCCTACTGGTCCTAGCAAACCTTTTCCTAAGTCTTTTGATTATAGAGCTTTTTGTTAATATCACCATCAACTAGGTCATGATACACAAAAGTGTTATGGTTTGAAGAACGCTATTCAAGACCTTATTGATTCTAAGGCTATTTATGTTGATACTCAAGTTAATCGTATGAATAACTCTATTGTGCCACCTAATCAAAATTTGAAAATCTACACTAATCATTTACCTTCACACTCAATGGATGTCATTAATCAACCTTCTTCTTATAATTGTCATATCTCTTATGATGAGAAGATAGAAGAAGTGAATCATGTGGTTAATCATGTTGAGTTAGAGTCTCAACCTCTAATTTCTTCTCCACTTGATCCTCAACAAAAACCACCTATTATTATCTTTAGTTAGTCTAATATGTTTAAGGTACTTAATGGTCCTCTTTACATCACTGCTAGAGTGGCTCATATTCCTTCTCATGGTACTTTGGTTGATCCTTCCTCTACTGTGAATGTTATCTCCAAAGAAAAAAAATTTAGTAAAGGGTTATATAGAGATATTTATGATTCAACTCCTACTTAGATTCAAACTTGTAATTGTTTTCTTTATTGACCTCAAGGTTCTATCACTTTATTTGTTACTATTTTAGAGAAAACTATTTTTGCTACCTTTGCAGTTATTCCTACTTCTGATCAATTTCAAGTTAAGCTTGGTATTCCATGGCTTTCTTCCATGTGATTCATTGCTTCTCCTATTCATAAATGTCTTAAATTTCCTCATGATGGAGTCATTCTTATGGTTAATAATTCTCTTTATAAACCATTACATCCTAGAGATTGTACTAAGATTGATTTTTATTAGCCATCTTATCCTTAAAAACCACCTACTCATCTTGATCATCTTTATAGAAACTATCAATGACATAAGGTAGCTAAGATTGTGGAGCTTAGTCTTCCTAAGGGTTTTTTACTTCCCCATGTCTTGCCTACTTCATTTGCACCTTCTACTTTTGCACCTATCTTATCTTCTACATCCATCACTTTAGTTCTTGCATCTCAATGTGTTCATGTTCTTTCTATGGAGCTTATGGTAGTTGATCCCAATCCTTCTTTCCCTTAAAAAATTAGTCAACATGCTCATCAACTTTGTAAGAACTACCAATATAGAGATAAGGCTCAAGTTTGTTCTCTTGCTTCTCAGCCTACATCTTCATCTCAAACTTTACCTTCCTTTGATCACACCCTGCGTGCATCTTTGGAGGAGATTCAACAAGGTAACACTATGAATTTGGATAAACATAATGATTTTGTTCATATTTTAGATTCTATTAATCTAGATATGGAAGATACTTTAGATGATAGTAGTGATGATGATTTAATTATTGTAGATAGTTTTTTACCTAACATGTTTTCTACATAGCTTACAATCACTCTTAGTAATGAGCATAGTAACTCTCAAAGTCCTTTCTTAGAAATCATTGTGATTCCTACTATTATGGATATGGTTCCTCTCTTGATTTTTCATTCTTCCCCTATCATTTTAGACTAAGATGGGGGGGCACACAAAATGCTTGATGTGAACTCCATCCATAATGGTAAGTTTTTTAGTGTTCTTGTGTTATGTTTCTCTTGTGTTGTGCTTTTGTTTTCTACTTTCTTTTAATTTATTTAGATGATCCTTTTTGTGTTGTTGAGAAAAAGGGGATAAAGTGATCACTCTATCATCTATATTCTTCTACTTGAATATCTCTTCTTCTATGTTATGTTCTGCATGTGCTATTGTTTGTACTAGTGGCTTTGTTTAGTCTTCTTGGTTGCTAATGATATGATAGCACTGATTCTTTTTTGTCTCCATATTATTGGACCAAAAATTCTCTTCTTCATATCTCTCTTTTGTGTCTTTTCCTCCATTGTGTCATAGTTCTACTTCCTTTGGGAATGGTGATAATTTCATACATCACATAATATTACATATTATCATATGATCTTACTAACCTCTTAGTTAGTAGATTCCTTTTGTGCCTTATCTTTTGTTGTTCTCATTTCCCTTGATATATTTATTCTCTTGGGGGAATTTCATATTGGAAATGTTATTTCATGGATGCATGTACACTTTCGTTAAAGCTATTGATCTCATTAAGGCATTTGCAATTGTTTTAATGTGGGGGCATACAGTCTTCTCATCCTTTTTCCATGGAATGCAAATACGGATTTTGTGTATAGATTGGAGTAATTCATCCTTAGTACTTGGTATGATTTATAACTTATACTCAAGTCTATGCATTTTATCCTCTCTCCTTTTTATTTTTCCTTTCCAGTTTCTATGAACTCTGGATAGTTCCTAGGGGCTTGATCTCTTTTTGGATCTCTCTCTAAACTAAGATAGTTTGGGAGGCCCGATCCTTATTTTCAACCATTATTTTGACTACAAACAATATGGGAAGCCCAGTCTTGATCCCATAATAACACACACATCCTTATGCCCAAATCACCTTTTGATTCTTATTTTTGGGACATGGAGATCCCTTAAAGTTGAATCCCTCAATGGATTGACTAGCATGCCACACACACTTGCTAGACTATTCAATGCCATCCCCTTTTGCAAAGACATTTACCCCTAGTTCTTTCTTTTTTCCTTTTCCTTGTGTGGTTCACAATAAGGCACACAAACCTTATTGGGCAAGCAACTACACCCCTTAGTTTGGTAGCACTTATATTTCTTAACTCTGAATGTGATAAGACTCAAGTTTATTGTGGGCTTGATGATTTCTTTCCTCTTTAGTCATTATAAGACTAGCTCTTTTTCTCTTAGTCTACTTTACCATGAGTTTGAGGAAACTCATACTACCACTAAAGTGGGGGCTTAATGTACCATATTAAAATGGACGTACTTTCCTTTTAAGACCATTGAGCTCCCTCTTCTTCATGATTCCATCTTCAAGCCATGGATATGCTCATGCTTGCTCTTCTTTTCCTCCTTTTCCTCTTCTCTCTCCCATATTTCCAACTTATCTCTCTGGCATCTACCCTAGCTCTCTATGGCATCCAAGACCTATTCTCCTAGACTAGGTCAACCCAGGTTGACCTCTTCCCTGACAGTTTTTTATCTTAGGGGCCAAAATTCCTTACGAGTTTAATTAGTTAATGATTATTATCAAGTTGGCCTTTTTTTTTCCACCCAAAAAATCATATATAATGATATGTGGAGACTTCATTTTCATATCTTATCAAGCAATTCATTTATCAAGCATCTCATTCTCAAGCTCTTCTCTCTAATGAAGATTTTCAGTCTTTCACATTGAAGGAGTTCAAGTGTTCAAGCATTTTTCAAAAGCTCAAGCAAGGAGATTTTATCTAGCATTGGAGAATCCTTTGTGAGCATTTCCTCTTCAAGATCTAGCATATTGTTGGACATCAAGGGAGGAGATCCACACTGAAGAACTCATCCTCTTTATTTATGCATATCCATATCCATGGTACCATAACCCCAAAAAACAAATGTGGGCCCTATTTTATCAGGATTTTGGGCTGATATTTAATTATTAATTATAACCCTAAAGAGGTAAAAATACTTGTATAAAAGGGCTTAGGGTTAGGGATTGTTTCATTGTGGGTGATGCAAAAATTGGTTCTTGCATTCTTTTTTGTGAGATCTATTATTTTCTTATATTGTTTATATTTGCATGTAATTGTTATTTCTATCTATGGTTTAATCCTAACAAGTGGTATTAGAGTGAGGTTGTTTTTTAGTTATCCTCTATAGGAAATTCTCACATTTGAGTGAGAGTCTCACGGTTGAGTGGGAGCGATGGAAGATGAGGATAAGCTGAGGGTTGACAATTTTGATGGGAAAAACTTTCAGTTATAGAAGATGCAAATGGAAGACTATCTTTATTAGAAGGATTTATGGAAGTCATTGGAAAGCAAAACCAAGAATCAAGGATCTATGTCAAATGATGACTGGGATCTTCTAGATAGAAAGGCACTTGGAAGCATTCAATTATGTCTAGCACCATCAATGGTATTTAATATTACAAAAGCAAATACGATAGAAGAGTTGATGCAAACCCTAGCAAAACTATATGAAAAGCCCTCTACTTCAAATAAGGTATTTCTCATGAAGCATTTATTTAATATGAAAATGATAGAAGGTGGATCTATTTAGTCAGTTATCTTCTATGGGTATCAATTTTGATGAAGAAATTAGGGCTGTCTTGATTTTGTGTTCTTTTCCTGAAAGATGGAATGGCTTGGTAATGGTTGTGAGTAATTATGTTCCTAGATATAGTACCCTAAAATATGATGATATGATCAGTGTTATTTTGAGTGAGGAAACTCATAGAAAAATATTAGTTGGATCTACATCAAGAAGTGGTTTGAATGCACAAAGTTGAGGCAGAATGATTGAGAGAGGAAGTAATTTTGGAAATCGTGGGAAATCAAGAAGAAAGTCAAAGGGGAGGATGTCTCAATCGAGAGGACCAAACAAATGTTGGTATTGTGGGAAACCAGTGCATAAAAAGAAAGATTGTTGGACTCGAAAGAAAAATGAAGGAGATTAACTAGATGGAGACAAGGAGAAAAATGTGGTAAGTAACAAATCCGAAGAAGATGCTTTGCTTCTATCCTTAGAAAGTGTTGATGATTCATGGGTTTTAGATTCTAGTGCTTCATTTCATGCTACATCTCATACAGGTTATTTCATTGATTATGTCTAGGGGGATTTTGGACTTGTTTATTCAGGGGATAATGAACCTTGTCAAGTTGTTGGAAAGGGAAAAGTTAAGATTAAGTTGCAGAATGGGAATCATTGGCTACTACATGAGGTAAGACATGTTCCAAGGCTAAGTAGGAATTTAATTTTAGCAAGGCAACTTGGTGATGAGGGTTGTGTAGTTACTTTTATTGATTAAAATTGGAAGGTTTCAAAAGGTTCCCTCGTAGTAGAAAAAGGTGTGAAAGTAGGCACCTTATATCTTTGTACAGGTCATATTGTTCCTTCTACTTTAATTTTTTTAGAGAAAAATGAATTGTCAAAAATAGTTGTTGCAGTTGAGCAAGGAGAAAAAATAGTTGCAGTAGATTCTAATACAGCATTGTGGCACAACAAACTTGGGCACATGAGTGAGACAGGTATGAAAATACTTCATTCAAACAAAGTTTTACAAGGTTTGAAATGTGTTAATATGGATTTTTGAAAAAGTTGTGTGTATGGAAAACAAAAGAGAGTGAGTTTTATGAAGACTAGGAATTAAAATAAAAGAGAGAAATTAGAGCTTGTGCATACAGATGTGTGGGGACCAGCTTAGGTATCTTCCCTTGATGGCTCTCATTATTATGTTACATTCATGGATGATGCCACTAAAAAAGTATTAGTTTATTTTCTTAAATAGAAATCTGATGTATTTTAAACTTTTATCTCAGATCTGATAATGGTGGTGAGTATTGCAATCATGAGCTTAAAGATTATTGATCCACTAATGGTATTTGTAGATAGAAAACTATTCCATGGACTCCACAGGAAAATGGAGTGGTTAAACACATGAATAGGACTATAATGGAGCATCCAAGGAGCATGAGGTTGCATGTTGGGTTTCCCATACACATGTGGGTGGAGGCTATCAATATTGTTGTATATTTGATTAATAGAGGTCCCTCTACTCCTTTGTGTTGTGGTATTCTAGAGGAAGCATGGATTGGTAAGAAGTTGAGTTATTCTTTTCTCAAAACCTTTGGTTGTGAAGCATTTTCTTAGATAGATTCTGAAAATGAAACCAAGCTAGAAGCTAAGTCAAAGAAATGTGTATTTTTTGGATATGGCATTAATGAATTTGGTTATAGGCTTTGAGATTTTGAAAATCATAAAATTGTAAGAAGTAGGGATTTCATATTCAATGAGAAAGTGTTGTACAATGATTTGTTGCAAAAACATGAGAAGAAAGAAGATGATTATGTAGTGTTGGATGATACTCCAAAAGATGATGTTCTAGCCATTCCTCATGATGTGCAACAACTACAACAACAAATGCCACACACATCAGTGAATGTTAGATGGTCAACAAGGCTAATTAGACCTCCAAAAAGATTTTCTCCCTCTTTGTATTTTATTTTACTTACTAATGCTGGTGAACCTGAATGTTATGATGAATCTATGTAGGTGGATACTAAGATTTAGTGGGAGTCTGCAATGAAAGACGAAATGGACTCTTTGCTAAAAAATAAGACATGGGATTTATGCAAGTTTCCTGTAGGCAAAAGGGCTTTACAAAATAAATGGGTTTACAAGTTGAAAGAAGAGGAAGGGGGTAAGATAAGATTTAAAGCTAGGTTAGTTGTAAAAGGATTTGCACAAAAAAAGGGCATTGATTTTGATGAGATATTTTCTCTTGTTGTTAAGATGACTTCTATCTGTACTATTTTAAGTATTGTGGCTACTGAAGATTTGCATTTAGAGTAGCTCAATGTTAAAACAACCTTCCTTCATGGTGATTTGAATGAAGAGATATATATGGCTCAGCCACAAGGATTTGGAGTCAAAGGTAAGGAGAACTTAGTGTGCAAATTGAAGAAAAGTTTATATGGCTTGAGGCAAGCACCTCAGCAATGGTATCTAAAATTTGACAATTTTATGCATGAGCAAGGATATAGTAGGTGTCATTTAGATCATTGTGTTTATTTTAAGAGGTTGGATAATGATAGCTACATTATTTTATGCTTATATGTTGATGATATGCTTGTAGTTGGGTCTAACATGGATCATATTAAGGGGCTAAAATGCCAATTAGCTCATGCATTTGTTATGAAGGATTTGGGGGCAGCAAAACAAATCCTTGGTATGAAGATTTACAAAGATAGAAAGAATAGAAATTGACGCTATCTCAGGCTGATTATGTTGAGGTGTTGCAATGTTTCTCTATGGAGAATACTAAAGATGTCAACACACCTTTACCTGGTCATTTGAAGTTGACCAAGGAGATGTGTCCCAAGACACAAGAGGAGGAGGATAAGATGTCAAAGGTACCCTATACTTCAACTACAGGAAGCTTGATTTATGCTATGGTATGTATAAGGCTAGATATTGCACATTGTAGTGGGAATCGTTAGCAAGTATATGAGTCATCTAGGAATTGAGTATTGGAATGCAATTAAATGGATTCTCGGATATCTAAGAAGAACATCCAATAAGAGCTTACACTTTTGGGGCTCTACTACTTTTTTATAGGGCTAGGTTGACTCAGATTTGGCAGGGGATATTGATACTAGGTAGAGTACTATAGGTTATGTTTTTACTGTTGGTGGAGTAGTTGTGAGTTGGGTTTCTTGATTATAGAAGGTTAATGCTTTATCCACTGTAGAGGCAGAGTATGTTGTTGCTACAAAGGTGCTAAGGAGATGATATGGCTTTAGTTCTTCTTGGAAGAATTGGGACACCCTCAAAAGGATAATTATTTGTTTATAGATAGTTAGAGTGTCATTCATCTTGCAAAGAATTCAGCTCTACATTTAAAGACCAAACATATACAGTTGTGGTACCATTTCATTTAGTTAGTTTTGGATGATGGACAGTTAAAGTTGGACATGATACATATAGATGATAATCTAGCATATATGTTTACAAAGATAGTAACAAGGGAGAAGCTAAACTCCTCATTAGCTTTAGTTGGTCTTCTAGACTGAACATGAATAAAAGAAAAATAGAGTCCAAGGTGGTTTGATCCAATAGGAGCCTCATGGAGTAGTGGCATAGCTACAGGATTAGTCTCCAAGTGGGAAATTGTTGTTTACTATGGAGCCTGATCAATCCCCTAGTGGGAGATTGTTAGATTGTGGTGACTGATTAGGGAAGTATTGTGCATACTCCATAATTCTTTGATAGGGTTCAGGGTCAAGCAGGGCCCCAAGTGGGGATTTGGGGGCAGTAGCCCCCAATATAGCCAGGGCCATTAGGCTACAGCTATTTGGGGGTTCAGAGGCAGAGCTCTTGAAAAAAAAATTGGGCCCTATTTTATTAGGATTTTGGGCTGACATGTAATTATTAATTATAACCCTAAAGTGGTAAAAATAATTGTAAAAAAGGGCTTAGGGTTAGGGATTGTTTCATTGTGGATAATGCAAAAATTGGTTCTTGTGTTCTTTTTAGTGAGATCTAATATTTTTTGATATTGTTTATATTTGCATGTAATTGTTATTTATGTCTATGGTTTAATCCTAATAGATCCACTGCAAAGTGTGGAGATATCCTGCATTCCTAGTTCAAAATCTACATTACATACACACTACATACACATGGGCAAGGTGAATCCTAACATTTATCTTCTTTACAATCATTTACATTTACATTTCTCATTTACAGTTAATTCTTTAACCTGGGGCTTGACCAAGGGAATTCCTCATCAAACCTCAACCCTAAACCTTTCTTTTATGTGGTGATTTGCAGGTTGGGAGTGAAAAGAATTATAGATCTAGAACCTATAGTTTGCAAGCTTTTTGGAGTTGTTTGTTTTAGGAGTCATGGACTACATCAACCTGGTTGTAGGACATCTTTCCATGTTAACCTAGTCCTTTAGACTCAAATTCTGGGGAGATTTTTTAGTTTTGTTCCTTTCATTATTTTATTTCAAGATTTATAGATAGAAGTTCAAAAAAAATTTAGATCCAAAAGTTATTGAGCGAAAATACACCTTCCTCTATGTATTTCAAGGTGAGTCTTTCACATTTCATTTCATTCCATATCTTTACCCTAGATTTACATCACAATTGGCCTAATTATATTCACATAGCATATAGATTTTCATTTCTTTTATAATTAGTTCAAATTCAAATTCACATTATCCTATTAAGGGCCAAACAGAGTATATTTCTTTGTATTGCTTTCATCTTTACAACCCAAATCTAGTATTAGCACCCTTCTCTCTTTAGGTCCTAGCTAATCTATTTTGGATCATAAGTGGAATCATACTTGGAAATCCTCTTCTTTCCCTCACATATGTATATTTGAATGGCTCAGTGCCCTGTAAAGTGGATGCGTACATCCTATTAAAGTGCTTCTATTTTACCACCAAACACCTTTAGTAAATCCCAATTTTGCCAAATATTTGTCCAACCTCACATACCAATCTCTAGGTTCTTGTTTCAAACCATATAGTGCTTTCTTTAACTTATAAATTATATCTCCTTTTTTCAAAGGAAAACCTTCAAGTTGCTCAATACAAACTTCTTCTTCAATTTCTCCATTCAGAAATGATGACTTCACATTCATCTGATACACCTTGAATTTCTTGTAAGTCACATAAGCCAGAAGCATTCTAACTATTTCTATTCTAGAAATAGGTGTAAATTTTTCTTCATAATCAATACCTTCTTGCCATGAGTATCCTTTACATACTAGTCTTGCTTTATTTCTTAGAACCGCACCTTGTTCATTCATCCTATTTTAGAAAACACATTTAGTTCCTATAATGTTCTTGTCCTTAGGTCTAGGAACCAATTCCCATCTATCATTTTTCTTAATCTGATCTAATTCCTCTCTCATAGCTTGAATCCAAAAGTCATCTTTACTAGTTTCATTTGTACTTTTAGGCTCTACTTGAGAGATCAAGCATAGTTCTTTGCTTTGTACCTTGTTTCTTGTCATCACACCTTTTTCCCTGATATCAATAATCTAATCAATGGGATAGTTCTTTATCACATTTTTGTTAGGTGTCATTGTCTCAATTCTTACTTTAGCCTTAGGTTCACTTCTTGGTTCATCTCTCTATTCCACAATATTTATATCATTCTGCAAATATATGTTAGTTTCATAAAACAACACAACATTATCTTGGTTAGCCTTTGGAATAGTTTCTTCATCAAAATCATAATCAAGTATTCTCTCTTGAATTCCAAAATTCTCATCAACTTTAACATTTTCACTCTCAAAAATAGTCTTAATTCTCTAATTAAAACATATATATGCTTTACTCTTCAATGAATAACTAAGAAACATACCTGCATCACTTCTTGCAGCAAACTTATCAATGCCATCTTCTATCTTAATGTAACACTTACTTCCAAAAATTCTAATATAATTAATTGATGGTGCATGTCCAAATGAAATCTCATAAGGGGTCCTCACCAATACCTTGTCTAATTTAAACTATGTTCATTCTATATACTTTTGTGTTAATTGCTTATCTCCAAAATATCTTTTAGACATTATTCTCAAACACCATAGCTCTTGATGCTTCTAATCTTCCAAGAAGGGCCTCTCTTGTAAAAAATTATGTGCATGGTATAACTTGTTCAATCATCTGCATTATCTTCTTATATGTAGGTGTCAGAATTTTCAAGATCTTCCATACAATTTCATCTTCATCCTTCTTCCCATCACATGCTTTAATTCCTGCAACAAATTTTGATATCCTACCAAAAAAACTTCTTACAAATTCATCTTGCAGCATTTTAGCTTCTTGAAACAAACGTATCCAGTTTTCTAATCTAACCTTCTTAGCATGCTTATCACCTTCATAAGTAGAATCCGAAGATTTCCAAATTTTATTTGATAATTTAAAATATTTTACCTAACTATAGTCATTTTTAGAAAGGGTTGACAAAAGTGCTTCCCTAGCAATCATATTACACATGAATAAACTATATTTGTCTTTCAATACAATCATCAAGTTTTTCTTCATCAATCACTTCTCTATTTCCCTTTGTAATCAACGAATATCCTGGACCAATGCATAGAAAATGTGTCTTAATCTTCTCCTTCCAACTATCATAGTTGGTTCCATCAAACTTTGGACTATTCTCTTTGAAATGACTCACCATAGATCTCCTTAAATTGTTGAGCTTTTCCTTTAAGGACCTGATGCTCTCATACCAATTGTTAGAAAGTAAAGTCCACCAAAATAACTGAGATGAGCGAGGGGTGAATCAATTATGAAATAAAAATAATTTATGTTATCCTTATTAAATCTAAAACATGTAATCAATAAGTGCAATAACCACAAGAAGATAACCATACACAATAACACTAGATTTGTTTACTATGGAAATCCTTGATCAGAGGGAAAACCTCAATGGGGATGATACCCACAAAATGATGTACCAATATATAAATTCCTTCTAATAGGATGGACTCTATTAGGATTCAATGAAATAGATTTTGTACATATCAGTCTCTATTAGGAGACTTTGAATCCCTGTGAGGAGATTCCAACCCTGTTAGGAGTTGTGGAAGGCAAAAGGACCCACTATCAAAACAACTTTAGAGGCAAGACCATTGAACTCACTATCCAACTGCCCTCTATATTATTCCTTTCAGAACAATACCAAAAGTCCAATTTTCCAATATTACTCTCTTCCAAATACAATGACTTTGCTCATTCATTGTACCTCTTCTACACCAAATACTTCTTGCATCTTAATACCAAGAGGATTGGAGACCAACCAGAAATTAAACAGTCATTGATTCATCATTTTCATAAGAAGGATCGTGTAATTTTTTGACTAAGAATTAGTATTGTGAAGATTGTTGTGGAATGTCTAGGAGTGAGTTGATAGTATCCATAGCATCAACAACCTCATTCTAAAGCCATGAGATCTATGTGAACTGGAGCTTGGTAAAGTGTTCTTTCATCTTGTTATGCATCTCTTTGTAGGGAAATACCTTATCATATTTTGTATGATACTCATCCAGGACTTTTTTGATGATGAGTTGGGAATCACCAAACACTTTCAATTCTCTAATGTTCTATTCAATCACTATTTTGGGTCTTGTGATGAGAGCCACATATTCTGCTATGTTGTTTGTGCATGAAAACTTTAGTTTGAAAGGATTTATGAATGTAATTACCTTGAGGGGTGACCAACAAAATTCCTTCTCTTGACATAGTAGATGTATAAGATCCATCAAAGTAAAGTGTCCATAAAGTTTTTTCTTTTACCAGACAAAGATATTCATCAAGAAATTCTATAATCAAAGGATGAACATCTTCTAGAGGTGCATCTACCAATTGATCTACAATAACTTTTCCTTTAGTGTTTTCTAATTTATATTCTAGATATGGAACTCACTGAGAAGGATGGCCCACTTTGTGAGATTCCTTGTGAGAGTTGTCTATGAGAGCATGTACTTTAATGGGTCAATTTTGGAGATGATCTTTACTATGTGGCTAACCATGTAGTGATGAAGTTTCCAAGTGGAAAAGAGCACTACCAAACATTCTTTTTGCATAGGTGAATAGTTATGTCATAACCAACAAGAGTACAACTTATGTAGTATATAAATCTCACTTTTCCATTATCATCTAGTTGAGCTAAGAGCACCCCCAAGTCTATTGGTGTAGCTATTATGTATAGGATCAATGGTTTGTCTGCAATTGGTGGCACTAATATTGGTAGAATTTCTAGATACTTCTTGAGTGTTTCAAAGCTATGTTGACAAATTGGATCCCACTTGAAACTCTGGTCTTTTTTCAATAAATGTGTGAATGGATGGCATTGATCTACAAGTTGTGATATGAATATACACATCGATTACAACTTTCCTTGTAGGCTTCTAAGTTTCGTAAGTGTCCTTGGATGAGGCATGTCCATGATAGTTTTTACCTTCTTGAGGTCAATCTCTATACCTCTCTGTGAAACTATGATTACTAGAAGTTTTCCTAATGTGACACCAAAGACACACTTTTTTGGATTCAACATGAGATGGTACTTTTCTAGATACTCAAAGGCCTCTTTTAAGTGATGCAAATGATTTAAGTTGTCTAGTGATTTGACCAAGATATTAACTACATAATCCTCAAGATTTTTGTGGATTAAGCCATGGAAGATAATTGTCATGGCTCTCTGATATCTGGCTCTAACATTCTTTAATCCAAATGGCATCATGTTGTAACAGAAGGTACCCTAGGGGGTTGTTAATGTTATCTTATGCCAATCTTCTTCTGCAGTGCAGATCTAGTTATATTCTAAAAAATTTGTCCATGAGTGATAGCTTCTCATGCTCAGTTATAAGGTCCACAATCATGTCTATATTTGGTAAAGGAAAGTCATCTTTAGGACAAGCCTTGTTGAGATATTTGAAGTCGATGCAAATTCTAATGTCACCAGATGGTTTTGTAATAGGGATAAGTTGGAGATCCATTTTGAATAATCAATAGGTTTGATGACTTTTGCACTAAGCATTTTCTCCTATTCTACTTTTACTAACAAGACTACCTTAGGGTGCATCTTTCTCAACTTTTGTTGGACTAGATTTGCCTTTCGATCTATGACCAAGTAATGTATAACTAGTTCTTGGTCCAATTCTAGCATGTCTTGATAAGATCATGTAAAATGACCAATGTTTTCCCTTAGTACTTTAGCAAGTGTTTCCTCTTGAGGTACTGGTAATGATGTGGAGATGTGAACAAGCCTTGGGATCTCTATTGTACCAACATTGATCGAATTTGTTTCCTCAGTTATGATAGATGATACTTCTAGTCTATTAACATGTATGAGAAGGATGAAATATCCATTTTCAGGTGCCTCTAAGAGGTTTTCACCATCAGATGCATCCTTTATTATTATTTCTTTTTTGATTGAGTCTAGTGATTCCCCAAGGGAGTTTTCACCAAGAGATCCTTTGATTTTTTTATTTTTCTTTTTTTGTCACTTTTGTGACTAGGGATTTCCTCCTCCCCAAAATATCCCTTTGGATCTAGTTTTTAGACATATTTTGTTGATACTTTGACTTTCTAGTGTGATGTTTCAGCTCCCATGAATCTTAAGAGTGCAATATCACTTGAAAATTCATCAATATGGAGTACACTAGGTTGGCTCTAATAAATGAGCTCAAAATGTATAAGTGGGAGGTCAATAAGATTAATGGATAGTTCATGGAGGATAGATTCTCCTAGGTAGATGTCATCAGGGTTTCACCATAGGCTCTATTTTCTACTTCTTCTGGGATGTTTTTGACTTCCATGAATTCTTGTTGGATGTTAAGGAAAGTGTGACCATTCGCAGTTATACCCCCTTTTATGGGTAATCAAAAGCCAAGGCCTTTCTTCTTTGTATTTATATATGCTTCTACAGGTTGTGTGATGCCTGTCTCTTTTTGGCCTAGGCCATCTCCTTAATAGTCTCATTGTTTGGTCACAAGCTTATGGGAACAGGGATATTTGTCTTTTAGATAATTTAGGAGATCTTTTCCCTTAGGAGGTTGTTCCTTGTATAGCTAGGTGCTTATCTCTAGTATCATTTCTTTCCCATTCAGTGTGCCATTAGAAACAAATGTCCATTTTCCCATATGCTTGAGCTGAGGGGTGGTGTTTTTTTTTGCCTTGATGTGATGAGTGACCTTGTGTATGTGTGTCAAGGGGAAAGGCACCAACTGCAAATGCATCTATGAGGTTGTATTCACCACATGCCTAGTGGTTGATTTTAATGGTGGATAAAGTGGAGGTGAGGATGGTGTGTGGATCATGAGAAGTATTGGAAGAGATGGTGATGGCGATGATGATGACAATGCCAATTTCAATTCCAAGACAATGGTTGATGTAGGATTCTTCTATTGTGTTATAGTAGGCAAAGGGTTTTGGGTTAGCATGGATGGTTACCTCAATGCCTTGATGCAGAAATTTGATGCATTGAGGATATGAAGATGGAATGAACTTCATTAGATGAATCCAAGGTCAATTAGGGAGGATGTCAAATGGTAGGTTTAGATCAACCTTGTGGCACATTGTTTCTTGAATAACTAGATCAACTTTGATACATAATCTAATTGTTCCTTCTGATGTTCTTTTAAGGTTATCATATGCCTCGATTCTGATTACTTCATCCATGATGTTAGCCTTAGTATAGCCATGAATTTTAGAGTGCATAAGTTAAGGGTTGAACCATTATCTATCATGACCCTTTGGACTGCGAAATTAAAGACCATGATAGCTATGTGAAGTGGGAGGATATGAAATGGCCCTACTATAGGAATGTCAGATGATTTGAAAGATAGTGCACATGGTGCAAATAGGTGTCCTACCAAATTTATGAATTCAGTGGAATTTATGTCTATGGGGATACAATATTTATGGAGGGTGTTATTTAGGATCTCTTGGTGAAGTGGGCTTGTGTGAAGAAGAACCAAGATGGCGATTTGGGCTAGTGTATTCCCAAGGTGTTCCAAGAAGTTGTATTGGGATCCTAAGGTGGTAGTCATAGATGGACCTTGGGCTCTTGAGGTGGAAGATGTATTTGGTCCTAAAACATTCATAGGGCCACATCGAGTTGTGACATCACATTGGTGCTCAACGCCTTTGACATGGATGACATTAATTGAAGGTTCTTATTTGGATATATAGTCAATAAGATTGTCATAGTTGATGTAAAATATGGTGTAATCCTTATTATCTTGAAAGTCACCTTATTTGTGCATGTCATTGTTGTTGTTGGTGGTGGTGGTGTTGTTGATAGGTTCTGTTGAGTTGTTGTTTTGCACAATGCTTAATGGCAGGATTCCTTTTGAACTCCTCTCTTGAAAAGCTAATCTGAGGATCAACTCCAAGGTTCCAGGTGATCTTGTGACCTACTAGAATCTACTCAGTTGAAGATAAATGTGAATGTTCAAAAGGAGGCCTTTTCTGGTCTTAAACAATTTGGAAAAGATTTTGAATCTACTTGCTATTTCAAAAGAATAACCACAGAAGAAAGAAATATATTTTTCTATTTTTCTATTTTTATGATGAATGCAATCTAACAATGAAACTATATGAATTCCTAAATTAACCAAGGGGTTATTAAAGAAAATAATGAAGATAAGGAAACAAGAAATTTAAGCAAATAACATGAAAAGTAAATCCTAACAGACATGAACTACGGAAACAACACATTTGCGAGTTAAGCTTTTGAAAAGATCGGTAGGTAACCAATGAAAATAGGAGTAGCGCTTCCTTAATATCATTGATGCAATCATCGATGGGAATTCAGTAACTATAAGATATTTCACTTTTCATCAAATCACAAGGCCATGAAAAGTGCACTCATGCGAGACAAAAAGCTATGCAAGAACAATATGATGATCTCTTCTCGAACTAAGTACATCAATAGAATTTATAGACCCATAGCAAACACTAGAATTAAAAGATCACACAACCAAAACAATGTAATAAAATTGTTGGCTCAATTACATCCCATGAACATACATTTACAAAAATATAACACACTTAGACAAGAATCACTACACTCTACAGTGCGAGTACCAACAGCATATATTATTGCATCAGAATAATGGTGGTCTTGAATACATATTACGTTCCCAAATTTATAAAAAATCTTATCCTCAATTTGTGTTGAGAGTAAGAGATATTTTTATGCAATCATATGCTTCTAAACTAATAAAAAAAATCAATTCATGTACAAACAAACTATTTAACTAGTGCTAAGTAGGACTCCATCCATATTTATATCATTAATTGGATGCATGAGCCTTTGCATGTCATAAAATAAAGAAAGCATGAGATAATATGAAAGAGAAAGCCTTTAGTTGATGTAGAAGCATCTAGAAGTAGCAAAAATAGGAGCTCCTTCTTCACTAGGCATCTGTAGGAGTTAAACTGCTATCAAAATGTGCTTTTGATGCATGGAAAGCTCTAAATTTAGAACTGGTAGTTAATTGTTGGTGGACCTCTAAATTCCTCAAAATCTTCCAGAACACTACTAAAAAATCACACCTACACACTTGGTGCACCAACGCAACAGCGCACCTCAGAAGCAAGTTCTAAAAATTCCAAAATTTCACTAAGTGTCAAAATTGAAATTTTGGCTTCTAGGTTTTCTTCCCCTTTATACCAAAGCTATGTCTAGGTATTTTCCCTTGAATTTCTCAATGATCTCAATGATTTGAGCCACATCTAGAAAATCTAAGGCTTCATATTTGTCTTTCACCTTCTGCCTGTAGGTGCCAACCTCGATACGAGTCTCCACAATATCTCCTAATTTCACATCCAGATCTAACAATACCTCCTTTGTTCTAAATGCTTGCCTAATGTCATCATCATTAGTAGCTTCCTCAAAAAAAATCTATAATTTCTCAACTACTACATCTACTAGTATTAACTTCTCCTGTGCATCATCCTAAAAAATATCTAAACAGGCATCACTATAATGCTTCTTAGCTTCCAAAATTTTCTCTTGGGCTTGATCCTTGAGCCTATGAATCTCTGCGTATAATGTCTCCATTACTTTATTGCCACCACAATCTTTTCAATCCAATCATTAATCTTGTCTAATTCCTTAGTTGTATATACATCCATCAACATCTAATACATTTATCCTTTGATAGACTGAAGTGGTTGAAAATCCTTGCCCCGGGCATGTACTTCATCCATCAAACCAAAATCTTGATTCAAAATGGCCACAAGCCTATCTGTATTATCTTGCATATTGTGTAATAGCTTTAGATTTCCTGGAATTATATGTACACCTTTTTCCTCAAAACTTTCTCTCTACTACCGACAAGCTCTCAAAAATGGATCCAATTGGCTTGTACCCCTATTTATTATCTCGATTTCTAAGTTCAAGCTTTCTTTGGGGTTTGTGGGATCTAAGGGACCAACAAGCTTGCTTAGATATCCTTTTAGGATCTCATTTTGTTGCCAAAGAGTTATTAATTCTGCCCCATCTTGTTCCAAGCTCCTAAATATTTCTTTAATCCCTATTGTAACCATCAACTTAGCAATATACAAGGTAGGTTTCCCAAGCATAACCTCCCTAATCTGATAATCCCATGATCTGGTAATCTCACGCAGTCAATTTTTCAATGTTTGAATGCAAAGGGAGGATAGCCACATGAGCAAACAAGTCCTAGCTCTAATCACTTATGATGAAGGCTAATGCATGTGCATCCTTTGGTGGTGACTTAGGTTTCCTAATAACTTCAATTAATTCTATTCTATTCTCCTCTTCATTGGCGAATTGCTACTTCTTATTTTTTATTACTTCTTTTTTCAGCCATCTTGGAATATGTTGTATCGAGGATTTTCCTTTTGAGGATGAAGGAGTTTCCTCAACTATGTATTTTCCCTTATCTCCCCTTTCTGGAGTCCTCTCCTTTTGTAAGAGATCTATACTAGGAGTCTCTATGTTTGTATAGTCCACAGTCCTTACCTCAGTGTCTTATGAAGTTTGCTAAGGTTGTTCACTTATCTACCCTTCTTCTGACACTTCCTCAGTGGATACTTGTCATGGCTCTTTGTCTTGCTCTTTCTAAACCTATTCTCCTTCGATGCTTGGAGGTAGAGGTGTAGCTAATCCCTTTTCTACATAGAATGCGACTTGTACTAGGGATGATGGAACCACCTTGGGTTCTTGTGGTTTGGGTGGCAACTGAATCCAACCCTCTTGTTGAGGTTGATTGATTGGAATTTCTCTTATCTTATCTCTGACCAATTTAGTACCCATAGGCATGAAATCAAAATTTGACATCTGAAAGACATTAGTGCCCTCCACATCTTGCTCATCTATCCATTGGTGCATCTCATCTTCTGATGTTGTAATCTGAATGGGTTGCTCAAGAATAGATGGAGATGTGATGGTTGAGTTTCTTCTCCTTTCTAACTATGTAGCTCTTGTGAGATGAGTCCTCTATTTCAAAGGTACATTGTCCTCTTCATCCTCATCATCTTCTTCTTCTCCGTCTTCTAGAATATGCTTAGGGACTAATGGGAAAGGAGTCACTTTCCTAATGATAATTTGTCCACTCTTTATCAAAGTCTTGATTTTTCTCTTCCTAGGTGTGGAGGGGGAGGCTTTTACTTCTTATGAAGGCACTTCTTGTATTTCAATCTTAGCTTCTCCTTGGCCTTGTTCAGCTAGTGGCACTTGAGGATCATCTTGAGCTTGTGCAGCTTCCACATTCTCCGACCCTTGTACATTTTCTTCTCTCTATTGTGGAGGTGCCTAAGTCACTTCTTCTTCTAGCTTAGTTTGTTGAGGAGAAGTCCTCTTCCTCTTTCCTTTACATTTACCTTTTTTAGACCTATAATACCCAACTAGTCTATCAAGTTGGTATACTGTATTGGGTCTCACTAGCGATTGGGTTGTAAATGTAGGCACTATGACTTTAGCTTCTTGACCTTTAGTTGGGTGGACTTGAGCATGAAAGTGTACTATTTGAGGAATTGGATCAAGTTGGAAAGGTCTCTTGATCCAATCCTTTATCAATTTGATGATGTGCCTCGCCCTATGTTTAATATCCAAGTTCTCTTCTTTGTCAATCTCGGCATTCATAATAGGTCTATCACCAATCTTGTCCCTATTGAACAATGGATCAAGTAGATCCTCCATATCTTGTTGCATAATATTCAATGGGACATTCATCTTTAAAGCCCTTTCTACCAGATATAGAGTCGTCCTACAATAATCCCTGATGCAAATATCATAGTCATTGACTACATTCATCCAGTGATCCTCAATCACATCCTCATGCTGAAATGTCTTACCAGCTAGATGTTGCACCCTTCCAATGTTATCAAAATAGGGCCATGGAGAATTATATTTTTCTAAGGGATATTGATCCCATTCACACTCAAAAGACAGAATGTCTTGTCTCTGATCCACACTGAATGGTCCTATTGCAATAGGCCATGCCCATATTTCTTTGTGTTGTCTCCTTACTCTGTCATATGTAGACAAGAGTTGTTGAGCAATCTCTAAGAGTATAAGCCTATCACTTGGATATCTTGGGAGCTTCTTAGGATTGATAGTTGTGCTCGCTACCCTCAAATATGTGAATGTTCGGTATTAGATGTAATAGGCTCCAACCTCTAAAATCTTTGCAGCTACCTTTTTTGACATCTTCTTTGCATAATCTCCTTTGATGAACTAGATTATTTTGAATATGAAAGCATCATTTACAATCCTATATTCCTTTCTTTTCTCTGAAAGCCTCTTCTTTACTAGTTGAGGATATATAATATAGGGCCATGCATTTGCATCTTGCATGCTACCCTTCCTATAGAGCCCTAGATAATCCATTGCACTTGCAGCTAATAAGTACACCAAGTATGATGTCATGTAAAATTTTATGTTATTCTTCACCGTCACCAACTACTACCCAAGTTATCGCTAAGAATAGAAGACCAATTAATCGACATCTTTGTTGTTTTGATCATCTCAATAAAATGTACCATAAAAATGTTTAGGTGTCCAACTACTAGCAAACCCATAACTTTACTCAAGAGTATGATTGAATATCCAATATCTTCCTTTGTATAGCCTCTTGTCATATCCACATTGCCTGCATTTTGTCCTAGAGGAGTCTTCTCAATGAGGTATGAAGACTAGATGATCTCAAAAGCTTCATCAATATGTTCCCTATACCATCTCTCCACTTCTTGATTGGTTAATCTAATCAATTGATCTACCCTCAAGAGATGGAATAGCTTCTCAATGTTCTTGGGTTGAAGATCCAAGATGATCTCTCCAGTAATGTTGTTGAAAACTCTTTCTTTAGGAACATAATTCTTTGTAAGTGTCATAATTAGCTCTAAGGACTACAATAACATCAGATGTGATGCTACATTGACAAGCCCTAATTAGATCAATGCAAAAATCTTTGGAGACCTTTATGTTGGTTTGTTACACAGTGTCAGGAATGTACCCATATTAGTGTGACCTAGTTCAGTGTCTCAGATCTCTTAATGATCATCCTAAAATCATGATTTGGTTGGAACAACTTGAAACTTGAATACTATAGGCTTTGGTACCATCTTTGCAGCTAGGGAGGACGATGAGGAAGCTATTGATTCTACATAAAAATGATGTCTATTAGTTTAATATTGATGGGAAATTGATAAATTCAAACCCTATAACTGACAGAAAAAAAATCCTAAAAAACTAATCTACCTAAAAACACCAAAAAATCAATGTTATGACCCTTTTGTGCAAAAAAAGGGTGCACCTAGCACACCTTTTATTGTTTTGACATATTGGGTGCATAGTAGTACACCTAATTAGGTGCACTACTACATACCTTAAATGAGTTTTTTATTTAAATTTTTTAAAGTTTTTTAGTTTGTTTAGCAAAAATAAGGTGTGCTACTATGCACCTTATTTAGGTTTTAATGTTTTGCATTGTTAATTTTGAGTACATGTGTAGGAAGCAAAGGAGGCATGGTGCACTTCGAGCTCTGCAGAGATGGTAAAATAAAAATAAGTGGAGGTAAAGGGGAAGGTCCCAGGTTTATATAGACTCAGACCTAGCGCAACTATGGGAGGTGCGCAAATGCATTGTATACACTTTCCTATAGTGTGCACTTCCTTTTTTTGAATTTTGTGCACTAGCACACCTAATGAGGTCTGCTAGTGTGCCTCTTTTTGCAAAATAATGACTTGGTACTCTAAATTTTGATTTTTGAAAACTAGGTTTTCTAGTCTGGACCCAGTTGACACAAGGTAGGTTGGGAGTAACTAAGGCCAAGAGTCACACTCAGCTACTCAAACCACCATGCAAGAATTAACACAATAGAAGAAAAAACAAAAGAGAATAGCACCAGAGAGAGAGAGAGAGAGAGAGAACAATATTCTTTATTGATTCATGAAAATATCATCATACATGCCTAGCTATAAAGCCATCTGGGTTATGACCAAATACAAAATACATTCAAATCCAAGATCCAACTTCAAGTCCAAATTTTCATCAATTATCTACCTTCAATTCTGATTAAGACTCTACCCAAGACCCCTACTTATACTAATCTAAGCCACAAGTTGACCCAGAATGCTAAAAACTAAAATTAAATACTTGAAGAGCCACGAGTCGGCCTTCATCGGCAATAAAATGTCCAAAAATCAATATATTGATGTCTGAGAAAAATCATGATATCTCCTAGCTCTAATTGAATTAGAACTCGTGCTTCAAAATATGGGTAGTAGTTTAGGTCCTCTACAACCCCTTCAATGTGTAAAGGTTGTTTCACTAAGGATAAATGTGCATCCATCCCCAAAGTCAAGCACAGAAAGCTATCGTACAGAACAACCAAAAATTGATACTTAGGGAGAATTACCATATCTTCCAACTAATGAGGAATTAAAATTTGCACCTTTGACACAAGGAATTAATCTAGGCCCTGTTCAATCCTTGAAAAGTGCATCCTCTCATTCATTGTGTAAAATTAGTTACACGGTCTGCAATAGGCACCCAAAAACCAAAAAAAAAAGCTTTAGTAGCAAGGTAAAAACTAAAAACATGTAGGATAGCAGTGCAACCCAGGATGCTCCTGCATCAGATAACTAGGGTTGGAAGAAATGATTCTCCTAAATCATTGAGATGTCACAACCTGAGTTCAATCCAACTCAGATTGAGAAATCCATGAAGCATCTTCCATAGGTCTGTTCTTCCACTTCACCAGATATTCATAATAATATTTTCCCTTTGTGCTCTTACCAATTATCTTATCCAATATATGTTCAACTTCTTCAATATGCTTCTTAGGGTAGTCCTCTGATGCAATAACTTCATCATCTAACTCATGATACTTGTATAAATTAGCAACATTGAATATACGAGATATATCCATGTCATCAGGTAACTCAATTTCATAAGCATTTCCACTATCAAACTTCTTCAAGATCTTACAAGGTCCAAACTTCTTCATCTTCATCTTATTGTATGTTCCAACAGGAAATCTTCCTTTCTTTAGATGAACCATCACCTCATCACCAACTTGAAAATAATGATGTCTCTTAGAATGATCAGCATTCTCCTTATACTTTTGATTACTTTGTTCTATCCTTGACTTCACTTCCTTATGTAAAGATTTCATAAAATCAACAAATTCTTCTCCTGCAGCACTTCTCTTTTCTTCACTAGTAATATCTCTCAAATCTGATACTCCTCTAGGCTTTATTCTAGTAAAAATCTCAAAAGGTGTCTTCCCTATACTCCTATTCACAAAATTATTATATGCAAATTCAACTTGTTCCAATACCATCTCCTAATTACTTGGCTTATTCCCAATTAAACATCTCAAAAATTTACCCAAGCTTCTATTCACAACCTCTATCTATCCATCTATTTGTGAATGGAATGTAGAACTAAACTTCAACTCAGTACCCATCTTCTTCCACAAAGTCTTCCAAAAATAACCAATAAACTTATTGTCTCTGTTAGAAATAATACTTCTTGGTAGTCCATGCAATCTCACAATCTCTTTAAAGAAAAGTTCAACAACATGCTTAGCATCTGATGTCTTCTTACATGGTATGAAATGAGCCATCTTAGAAAATCTGACCACTACAACAAATATGGAATCATACCCCTTCAATGTCTTAGGTAATCCAAGAACAAAATCCATACTGATGTCACTCCAAGGTTTCTTAGGAACAGTAATAGGTGTATACAAATCAATATTTTGACTCACTCCTTTTGCATACAAATAAATTATTTAATCAAATGGGGAATTATTTCGTGCATGAGATTTGATTAAATAAATGAATTATTTAATTAAAAGAGGAATTAATAGTGCATGAGATTTAATTAAATAAATGAATTATTTTATTGAAAGAGGAATATTTGGTCCATGAGATTTAATTAAATAAACTAATTATTTAATTAAAAGAGGAATTATTATTGCATGAGTTGAGTTTGGTTAACTGTTGGTTTAGAGGATGAGTTTGTGGTTGGAGGGATTTGATTAATTAAATTATTTAAATAGAGAGGGTTTTTGGAGATTAAATTAAATAGGTTTTGCATAATTTATTTAATTTAATAGAGGAAGGGGGATTTGTTTAATAAATTAGACTATTGATTATCTGTTAATTTATTGATTGGGCTATAGTGTATTAATTAAATTAGTTAATTTTAGGATAGTGCTAAAATAATTAAATATTTAATTAAAATATGCTTTAGAAGGTGACTAAATTTGATTAAACCTTTATGCGATCAAATTTAGGTGTTTACATTGGTTGCATACATATTTTTCCTAGATCTATTAAATCTAAAGTGTCTTTATTCATCTTTGTCATTTAATCAATTGATCAATTTAATTTCATATTGTACATTTAAGGTTAATGAACATTGCATGAAAAAGGGACTTGATTGAGTACTTCCTTAGTATAATTAGGGTTTAGTATTAGCATTCATTTATCCTATTTGAGTTTTTCTAATCTAACTTGAGTTATATTGAGATTTATGTTTTAAAGCATGTCTTTCTCTTATATTTGAATGTTGGGGAAGTAAAAGTTTCATATTTACACATCTTATTCAATGCTTCCATTTACCACTAAACACTTAGAAATAATGATGATGATGTTTTCTCTTATGATTAGACATGTCTTTATTGGGACACTTGATGGTTTTAACAAGAAGACCGAGGAGTGTCCACTTGGTTTAGACTTGAGAGGACAGTTCTCTTAGATTAGTCTTGGTTGGAGACATAGATATCTTGATGAGCATTCATATTCCCCACTTTTGGTTTGATTGGCAGTTTACTACTTGAGAGGTATAGCTCATTATTCCTTTAAGATGAATTATGTTTATGTTTATGCTAATGTAGGGAGGGAGAAAACTTAAGCAAAATCAACTCAACTTAAGCTTACAAATAGCCCTGCTTGGAGTTACACGCAGAAAAAACATACAAAACCATGTACATAAAGAAAAATTCTATACTTTTACTTGAGTGTAATTAGTAAGAAACACATTTGAACATAAGGCTCGACAATTGGCAGCTAAACTAGTGTAATAATTAAAAGAAGTCTATCAACATGCCCAATTGTGAGGTCATTCAGGTTTTGGCCATATACATAAAATTACAAATTTAGAATCCAAGTTTGCATCTATCCTGCTTCTCAATATCTATTCATCTTCCTGTTATGCTCTTTTATCCCTAACCAAGCTTCTTATATAGTCAGCTAAGCCACAAGTTAGCTAGTCAAGCATTTAATTACACTATAGGTCCAACCAAAGAAGAGTAAACCAAAACCGGTGCTAAATAAAACATAAGGCACTATGCAATTGAAGGAATATCCACACATGTCCTAGGAGTTAGCTACTAACTTCACAACATGTCATGTTAACATAAGAAACCACACCAAAAGAAACAACACGCCTCACTAGAAGGAAACATGCCAAAATAGAGACCACAAAGAACGGTTCACAACTCAAGAAATACAAATGATCCAAGATTACACTCTTAGGAGGAGGATTGAGGATATATCCTCATCAAAATGTTATCTATGCATAACATGGTACCAACAAAAGAAATTACTACTTCATGAACAATAGACTGGTATAGAAAACAAGATATATTTTTGGTTGATGCAAGATTGCTCACACACCCAAGATGCTCCTGCATCATATGTTTATCTTTAATTGATATGGTTCTTGAGCAATGAAATGAGTTATTTTTAGAGGAATTGATTGAGAGATGGTTTTACATTGGTTATCTTCTTGTACATATGTGTTGTTATGACATCATTATGGTTAAATTTAATAGATGCTTTTATAGGGTATATTCCTTGGTTTAGGAATGGTTATTACTTTGACCTTCTTGTGAGAGGATTACATCCATGATTGGTCATATGGTATATTTTTGGTATTTTTGTAGGGTCTAGATTGGCATTTTATGGAGGAGACCATACTTGGTATAGTTAGTATTTATAGGTGTGCATATAAGGATGCGATGCACAATTTCTCTCTAATCTTGGTTATCTTTGTAGATATTTGGTTTCACTTACTTTGAATTGTAGATTAGTTGGAGCTTTGTGATTACCTTTTTGCATTCATGTGTGTCATGTGAGAGATGATATAATTATTTTTTATCTCTTTCCTTTGTTCATTGTGGGAAAATTTGGAGAAGGTTAGACTTGTTATGAGAATTGTGTTTGTAGAACATTGGTTTATAACTTGTATATTATTGTGAATGTCCTTGATACTACATGGATTCACTTATATGAGGTATTGCAATTGAGGATCTTGTTCTTGTAGGTTACATGTTGGGTATATCAATGTTGTGAGATTCACTTGGTATACCTTTGAGGTATAGATAGTTGGATAAGTTAGTACTTGTTGTGGGTGTTATTTGCACTATGGTTTTGATAATTACTAATACATGTGATCACCTTTGGATTGAGAGTTCATACTCTGGCATTTTAGTTGGTACAATATTGATGATTCTTATATATGACATGTTAGGTGGATTTTGATTTGATTTCTTCTATGAATTTTGAGTGGTAGTGGCGAAATAGGTGGTGGAACCTATTATGCCTTGTATACTTTTCCCTACTTTTTGTGAGCAAATAGTTAGGTCCCCTCTTTTTTCTTTTTGCCTTGCCCCGCTTGAGGCAGGTCCTTTGTGTTTTTTGGGTTTTCAGTGTTTTAATCTCCACATCCCTATCCAAATTGCTAGTTCGTTATGTGTGGAAGAAGAAAGTAACAATCCCCAACCTCGTGCCTAGGGGTCTATGGGTGATGAAAAAATAATTCCCAGATGTATTAGGAACACTTTCCCTCATATCTTCCATGGTGGGAAAAGGCTTCTATAGTCTACGAGCAAACACAAGGCAAGGTTTATTAATAAAGGATAAAGTACAATTAATGCACACTTTAAGTACCATGATTAGTGGATTATTTGAGATGCCTAAAGGGATTAATTATCACTTTAATCAATGATCACAATTGGTCTCTGCAAGAAAATTTTTCATTTTGGGTTGCCACCTCATCTACAAGTGAATTATTTCTAAAGTCTGCAAGCGCTCTAGTGGGTAGACTAGTTCTAGTTCATGTTTGGACAAGTGTGGGTCTTAGCATTGTAGCACCTCTACAAGTTGGTGTTTCAAGTTGGTGTTTTTCTCTTTGTTTGTAGTTTGTGGTTTTCCCTAGTTTTCTATCACTCGTCCTTTCTTTCTTTGTCTTGTCGGTGTCTATTTGATTCACATTTCTACTTGTCCTACCTCTCAAGGAATTATTTTAGTGGTTGTCTCTCATCTTTTTTTTCCCATGTCTTCCTTTTTATTTCTTTGAGAGGTTCATTACAAGGCATGGCTTTTTGGCTACACCCTCCTCATGTGCAGAACTTGATAACTTTCCTCCCATGAGATGTACTCAGTAGCTTGTGTTAATATAGCTCCTATTACATTACCACTTGCATCACATTCAACTTGAAATACTTTGTTGAAATCAGATAAAGCTAATACAGGTAATTCAACAACCTTTTGTTTCAAAGTCTCAAAACTCTTATCAGTTCCATGTGTCCACTTGAATTCCTTTTTATCTCCTCTCATTGTCTCAGTCATAGCATTACAAACAGAACTAATATTTCTTATGAACTTTATATAGAAACTATCCAAACCATGAAATGATCTTACCTCACCCACAATCTTAGGTGTAGGCCACTCCAAAATTACTTTAAACTTCTCAAGATCCATCTTAAATCCATTAGCTGAACTCACAAATCCCAAATATGCAATCTCCTCTTGCATATAAGAACACTTTTTTAGATTAATTAGCAACTTTTCCTCTTTCAACCTCTATAATACTTGTCTAATATGCTCAAAATGTTCTTCCTTGGTCTTACCAAATATCAAAATGTCATCCAAATAAAAAATTAGTAACTTATCCAAGAATCTATTGGGAACTTCATTCATCAACCCCATGAAGGTACTAGGTGCACTAGTCAAACCAAAAGGCATAACCAACCATTCATACAAATCATCTTTTGTCTTGAAAGCAGTCTTCCATTCATAACCTTCTTTGATTTTGATCTGATGATAGCCACTCTTCAAATCAATCTTGGTAAAATACCTTGCTCCACTGAAACAATCCATTATGTCATCCATCCTCGGCATAGGAAACCTATATTTCACTGTGATTTTGTTAATAGCTCTAGAATCAATAGACATTCTCCATTCTCCATTCTTTTTAGGTGCTAACATAGTAGGTACAACACATGGACTCAAACTTTCTCTGATTAATTCCTTTTGTTGAAATTCATGCACTTGTCTATTAAGTTTTTCATTCTCTATAGTTATCAATCTATATGGTGTTTTATTTGGCAAACTAGCTCCAGGAATCAGATCCATACAATGAATTATGCTTCATACTAGAGGTAAACCATCAAGAATATCCTCAGCAACAATATCTTTATAATCATTAAGTAATTTTGCAATTTATTTTGGTACTTGGCTACCACTATTTGTTGTCACTCTATCCTTACCAACTTCTACTACTTGGTCATTACTACCATAACTCGGTCCTCTAGGAATTATAGTAAAACAAACTTGATTCTTCTTTACTTCCTTTTCAAATTACTTTCCATTAATCATGTAAACTTTTATTGCAGTACAATTGACCTCATCTGGACTTTCAATCAAAGGTAGCAATATTTGTTTCTTTCCATTTACCTAAAGAGTATATTGATTCAATCTTCCATCATGCACAGCATATCTATCATATTGCCAAGGTCTACCCAACAAAATATAACAACAATTCATGGGCATAATATCACACAAAACTTCATCAAAGTAATGTCCAATATTGAACTTCACAATACATTGCTCACCTACCAATATCTTATGTTCATCTTTGATTCATGAAACATGATAAGGCTTGGAATGTTTTAACCTCTACAACTGCAACTTTGTAACTAGCTCTTCTGATGCTAAATTTGTTGAACTTCCACTATCAATGATCACCTTGTAGCATTTTTCATCCATCTTACATTTGGTCTTGAAAAGACTTCTTCTAAGGGCAGGTTCCTCATCACTTCCCTTGTTACATAAGGTTCTACTCACCATCAAATTTTCTCTAGCCTCAAGTCCACTTGGTGAACTCTCAATGTCTCCTTGAATCACAACATTTCTATTATTCTACCCACTTTTAGAAGATCTACATTCAAAAGATATATGTCCTTCTTTACCACATATGAAACAATTACCATGAAAACTACCTCTAGAATAAGAATTACCTCTTCCTCGGTAAGATCTGACACCTCCTCGATATGAACTACCACCTTTCCACTCGATATTGTCTTTGTCATCATTCTTCCATTTAAATTTTCCTTTATCATGCATAGAATTGTCAAATCTACCACTTTCTCCATAAGATCTACCTCTGCCTCTCTAGAATCTACCACCTCTACCTCTTTGTCAAGATCTCCTCAGCTTTCAAGGCATATTGATATGCTTCTTCCAGACTTTCCAACTTCACAAAACTTATTTCATCTTGAATTCTAGATCTCAATTCATTTATGTACCTTGCAATTTTCTCAACATCATCACCCACATGTCCAGATCTGATGTCTAATCTATAGAATTCCTCAGTATACTCTTTTATAGTCATGTCCTTTTATTTCAAATTTTGCATCTTTCTCAACAAGCTAACTTGGTAATTAGCAGGAAGGAATTTGTTCTTTACCTTGTTCACCATCTTCGACCAAGCTCTTATCTTCTCCTTTCCTCTCCTTTTTCTATCAATTTACAAATGCTCCCACCATAGTGAAGCGTGACCTTTCAACCTAGTAACTACAATCCTCACCTTATTATTATTAGGAGTGTTTTCATACTCAAAGAACTCCATATCTAAGATCCAATCTAACATAGCATTGGTATCCAATTTTTCATCATACGGAACAACTTTTATAGTAGGCTTTGAATTTTTCCTAGACAACACTCTCAATAACCTTGCATCATCTTGATCTTCTTCAAGTTATACATTAGGGTTTGGTGCTACTTCTTCATCATCAAGATGTGCTCCTCTCCTCTAGGCTATCTCCACAACATCTAATCTAGCTTTAATTTGTCTCAATTGATCCAATATAGCATTATCGACATTTCCTCTATCACAAACCATCTTTACAAATTAGATTCCTACAAGATTATAATCCTCTACAAGTTAGGTCAAATTTGTAGATTTGCAACCCTACAACCAAATTTGAAATAGGGTTCTACATGATCCAATCTCTAGAAGGATGAACCTCAAGCTCTGATACCACCTGACACAGGGTAGGTTGGGAGTAACTAAGACCAATTGGCACACTCATCTCCCCAAACCATTATGTGAGAGTTAAGACAACAAAAGAAAAAACAAAAGAAAACAAGACAATAGGGAGAGAGAGAGAGAGAGAGAGAGAGAGAGAGAGAGAGAGAGAGAGAAATATTCTTTATTGATTCATGAAAATATCATCATACATGCCCAGCTATAAGGCCTTCTGGGTTATGGCTAGATAAAAAATACATTCAAATCCAAGATCTAGCTTCAAGTTCATATTTTTATCATATCTACCTTCAATTCTAATTAAGACTCTACCCAATACCCCTACTTATACTAATCTAGGCCACATGTTGGTCCAAAATGCTAAAAATTAAAATTAAATACTTAAAGAGCCACAAGTCAGCCTGCATTAGCAATTAAATGTCCAAAAATTGATATCTGAGCAAAATTGCGATATCTCCTAGCTCTAATTGAATTAGAACTTGTAGTAATTTAGGTCCTCTACAACCCCTTAAATTTTCAAAGGCTGATTCACCAATGATAATCGTGCATCCATCCCAAAAGTCAAGCACAAAAAAATGTCATGTAGAACTGCCAAAAATTGATGTTGTGGGAGAATTTCCATATCTAAAAACTAATGAGGAATTAGAACTTGTGCCTTTGATACAAGGAAGAACTCTAGGCCCTCTTCAATCCCTAAAAAGTGAATCTTCTTATTCATTGTACAAAATTAGTTACACAATCTGCAATAGGCACCCAGAAAAGAAAAAAAATAGCTTCAACAGCAAGGTAAAAACTAAAAACATGAAGGATAGCAGTGCAACCTAGGATGCTCCTGCATCACTAGTTTTGACCAAGGACTTTAGAAAAAACCTTGGAAAAGACTCAAACCCTGGACTAGGGTTTTGGAAAGCCAAGAAAATAAAGTAGGGGGTCCCCATTTCTATTAGAAATGGGGCGTGCATTGTGAAACCACAACAGATTCCTTTCCCATCTTATTGTTGTGGGGTGGAAAAGCATTTTCTTAGATTTGTAGTTTTGCATTTTGGGAGGTTTATGTGTTTCCTGCTATTGTGATTTCCTTGTGATCAATGAGGTATTGTACATAGTCTTTGAGGATCATGCACTTAAGGGTGGTGTTCCCTTTTACTTGATGATAAGTGCAGTATTCATTGTCTTTGAGCCAAGGTGTCTTAGGGGTGTTGTCATTCATTTGTTGTGTATGTGAGAAGATCTCTAGATTTCTCTTTACTATTCTCTTAAATATAACATCCAAATGTTCACCAAAGGGAGTATAAACTCATTTAGGCTCATTTTGGATGTGTGGTCTTTGTCCTGATGTGACAGATATGTCATTTTTTTGATTTGTGAGGGCCTATTGTTGGTTTTCCTGTGTATTCTATTCCTTTTTGTTGATATGGTTTTTGATGATAAGTAGGAGATAATTTCCACAGCAAGTGAAATTGTGATATTGCTATTAGGATTTAACTGTGTGATTTTTTAGTCAAACTCATTGATCCATGTTTCATGAGTAGTGATTCAACATGAATCTATCTCTCATGAGAATAAATGGAACACTTAGCACTCATTGGATCTAGGTGATTCTCATAGGGTTGAAGCACCAAGATTTGCCAGGAGGTCACCCATCCCTGTACTACTCTAGCCTGAGCGCGCTTAACTATGGAGTTTCCTCCATGGTAACCTTCACCAAGTATTGTGCCTTATCTCATACTTATCAATGGATGAGCTTAAGGGGATTTCTAATGAATGGTTCATAAGGCACAACACTTGGTGAAGGTTTTGCAAATAGGGTTGCAAGCTTTGGGTTTAACCATGGAGGAAACTTTGTAGTTAAGCACATTTAGGCTAGAGTAGTACTAGGATAGGTGACCACTTGGGAAGTCCCAGTACTTCACCCCCATGAGCATCACCTAGATCCAATGAGTGCTAAGTGTTCCATTTATTCTCATGAGATATGGATTCATGTTGAATCACTACTCATGAAACATGGGTTAATGAGTTTGACTCAAAAATCATACAGTTAAATCCTTATAGCAATATCACAATTTGACTTGTTGTGGAAATTATCTCCTACTTATCAATGGATGAGCTTAAGGGGCTTTCTAATGAATTGTTCATAAGGCACAACACTTGGTGAAGGTTTTGCAAATGGGGTTGCAAGCTTTTGGTTTAACCATGGAGGAAACTTCATAGTTAAGCGCACCCAAGCTGGAGTAGTAATAGGATGGGTGACCTCCCAAGAAGTCTCGATGCTTCACCCCTGTGAGCATCACCTAGATCCAATGAGTGCTAAATGTTCCATTTACTCTCATGAGAGATATATTCATGCTGAATCATGCTGAATCACTACTCATGAAACATGGGTCAATGAGTTTGACTCAAAAAACACACAATTAAATCATGATAGCAATATCACAATTTGACTTGTGGAAATTATCTCCTACTTATCAATGGATGAGCTTAAGGGGATTTCTGATGAATTTTTCATAAGGCACAACACTTGGTGAAGGTTTTACAAATGGGGTTGCAAGCTTTGGGTTTAACCATGAAGGAAACTTCGTAGTTAAGTGCGCTTAGGCTGGAGTAGTATTGGGATGGGTGACCTCCCAGGAAGTCTCGGTGCCTCACCCCTGTGAGCATCACCTAGATCCATTGAGTGCTAAGTATTCCATTTATTATCATGAGAGATGTATTAATGTTTAATCACTACTCATGAAACATGGCTCAATGAGTTTGACTCATAAATCACATAGTTAAATCCTGATAGCAATATCACAATGGTTGTTATTGTTGATAGTATTGTTGTTGCTGCTAAGATTTTTGCTATTGATAGGGTTGTTTTTGTTGAGGTGGTTGTTGTTGGTAATATTTTTTTGGTTGATAAGTGGTGTTGTGTTTATTTTGAGTGACTTCTACCACATGAATGTGCTTTGTATCAATAACACCATCAATTACCATGTTTTTGTTTTTGTTCCAATACCTAGACTTGTCATTAGGATAACTATGATCCTAGTTGTTTTTCTTGTATTGTTTTATGATTTCATCATTGATGAATCCATGCTCTAGCTCCATAACTTTTTCTCCAACATCCTTGTGTTTTTGTAGGAAATTCATGTTCATATGGTGTGCAAGTTTAGGATGTATGTTGTTGATGAACATTTTAACAATTTGTTTCTCAATCAGGTTGTATGCTACTCTAGTGGTGAGGGTTTGCCACCTCTACAAGAAGTTGGCAAATATTTCACCCCCCTTCTTCTTGGTTTGGACTAATTCCACCACTGATATCTTTGTCTCAAGTAGGTGAGTGTACTATGCAATGAATGTTTTGAAAAATTTAGCAAAGGTAACCACAGTCCCATGAGGTATATGATAGAACCATCCTATAGCAAGACCCTCAAGACTTTTAGGGAATAGATTCATGAGGACCACATCATTTTATGCTACTTCCTAATAATTCATAGAGAATTCTTTCGTGTGTGGTACATGATCTCCCTTCTCCCTAAAATTTTCAAACTTGGCTATCTCAAAATGCTTAGGAAAGGGTACAGTTGTGATAGATCTGTCAAATATATAGGGGCATATAGTCTTGAGTTTGAAATTATTAGATTCATTTCCTACCTTGAGCTCTTTAAAGACTTTTATCATTTCATCCCACTCTAGGTGTACTGGTCTTGTAGGGAGTTTACCCATTTCAAGTGCCCCTGGTATATGATATGGATATGATGGAGCTGGAGAATATGATGAGTTTTGTGGTATGATTGGTGGTGGTTGAGATAAGGATTGTCCTACTGCTTTAAAAAGATTTGGTGTTGGATGAGGATGTGTTGGGACATACTATTGTGATAGATTCTGCACATATTGTGGTACTAACGAAATGTGTGATTTTTGCGTAGATGGATGTGTTTTTGTTGGTGCATATGGCATGTACAATTGTTTAGGTTTTTTTGTGGTGGATGAAGTTGCAAATTACTTTGGGTAGCTATATTTTTCCCATCATATGGTAGTGGTATGTTGGTATGGGAAGGTACATGGGTAAGGGGTGGTATAACATAGTTGATAGGGGGGTTACCCTTTTCTGCTACTAGAGCAGTGGGTGATTGGTGTGATTGCTTCCAAGCGGTGGCATCATAAAGTAATTAGGCATAGGTTTAAGGTAACTTGCTAGTAGAGGAGTTGGCACAAGGAGAGTGAAGGTAGGGATGCTTACAATTTATATTTTTTCTTGGTTCAAGTTCCATAAGGCAAACTTAAATAATGTGGACATGCTCAAATTTGTTGTAGATGGAGTGGAAGTAGTAATAGATGATGGGGTGGTTTGAGTAATGGACCCCATGTATGGAATTCTTTTAGTGTATTGGGGTATAGATTACGAACCTTTTTGGGTTAGGTTGGTAGAATTACTAGTGGGCAGAATGACAAATGCATATGAGGTTTACTGGGTGGTAATGTTTTGGCTAGGTATTTGGGAAGTGATAGGCCATGAAATGTTCAAAGGCATGGATATGGGTTGTGTGATAGAAATAGTAGTGATGAGAATTCTAGTGGATGGAACTAGTAATGTGTTGGTTATTTGTAGTGTTGTATGAATTTTAGATGGTGTGATGGGTGATGATTTTCTTTGGAAGATGAGAGTATTGTTTTGGGTAGATACAAGAAAAGGGTCTATTAGTAGATGTATCAATGGTTAACTTTTATTTATGGGTTGTTCTGGATCTAAGGGTTCCCATGACATGGGCATTTCAAAAGTGGATGGTTGGGATTTGTGATAGTTTTGGATGTTGGCACTCGCCCAAAGTCAAAACTTTCAATGTCTTCTCTTTGAAAATTGGCCTTAATGGTATCTTTATTCTTTTTAATGATGGTGCTAACCAATGATGCATTCCTAGGGAAACCCATAAATGCCTCTATGATAGGATCTGTACATTGTGAAGTCATGATGTTTTTGGTGTTGGATTTTGGACCTTGAGATGTTGGGTCTTGCATATTTTTTATTTTCTTAGGATTGAGATGTACGTTAGTTCTTGTGCTGAGAGGATATGGAGTAGCTTCCTTTTTCTTCCTTTTACTAAGATGTGTGGTTGGTGGCATGAAATGACACTAAAACCTAGATGTGGGGTGCAAAAAGACAATATGATAGTGGATGCAAGCTAGGAGACAAAGTCTATGATCTTTCTGAAGTGCACAAAGTTTCTAAGATCTAATAGAGGTGACCAATGTTGGAAGATAGTATGATGATGGAGGACTAGTATTAGGACATAATGTCTATAGGACCATGAGGATTATCTTAGGCTCTCTTTATACTTGGGATGGATGGAACTTAAACCTTTTGAACTTGGGTTTGGATCATTTTAACATGAGGACTTAGCTTTTTAGATTTTATCAATATAACAACTTTTAGATCAGGTAGTGACTACTATAAGTGTACTTTAGCTTTGGTTAAATAATTGCTTTCTTTGGAAAAAAATCTTACGATTGTTGCAAATGGACTGGCTAACAACCTTTCGGTACTTAATGATAAAGATCTTAGTAGCAAAGTGCAGGATGTGTGATCAGGATAAAAAGGATCATGATGGTTGATGGATGAATAGTTAATAAGCATGTGGTTTACTCCTTTCCCAAGGATTAAATTGTTGACTTTGTTATCCCACTTAGTTTGTATTATTGTTTTGACTTCTTTCACAATTTGTAGTTCCTTCACAAGTCTAGGATTGGATGGTGCTAGTTTTTGGCATGTTAACTCTCTTTCTCTATGTTAAGGATGGTTTAAGCTTGACCTTTGTAAACTTGGGCTTTGGTTGGTCGGCTATGAGAACTTGACTTATTTATGCACAAATAAATAATCACAATAATAAATAGGACAAGTAATCTTTCAAACATATAAAGCAATGATACAATTGTATAATTTAAACCAAAATAATCCTAGGGTTGTTGCGAATGAACATGCTAACAACTTGTTGGTACCCAAAGATAGATTTCTTAACAATAAATAAGATATGTGAACAAACAGTATCTCAAATGGCATATCAACTTTGAGAGAGACAAGTATGCAGTCTTTTCTGAAAAAGAATTTTGGAAAATAAGACCAAGAACTATGTATGTTCAACAAATATTTTCATGATGTCGAATCACAATGCAAGCACTTCATAAACACATTATCCTTAAGGTCAAATTGGCTTTATAGAAAATGGCTAAAACGGTATCTACTAAGTTGGTTCATAATAAGATATGTAGAGTCCTCCCAAATGGTTGTTATGTGCATCACCAACTTAATATTCTACCATCATAAATGCATTACCCAAACTTACGTGGATATAAAGTGATAATTTTTCTAGTACCTTGTTTCTGTACCGATTAGGGAATTCAACGGTGTGAGGTTGTTCTCTGATGGGGTGATTCTTCCAATGGATAGGCCTCTGTAGAAGTGCTCCTAGGGTTGTTGCAGATGATCTTTCTAACAACCTTTCAGTGCACACGTCACTTAATTAACTATATTCTAAAATGTACAAGAAATCAAATGAGACCATGAAAGTGTTGTAGTAGAAACACTCCTGGAAACACACCAAAAAATTTGTTCTTTCCAAATTGAAGATTTTAAGTTGGCTACCTATGATAGAAGACACACGTGATTAAGATGCAATATTCACTTTTCCAACTTGAAAAATGCATGTGGTCAACTTAGTAAATTGATTATCAACTTAATAAATCATTTGAAGGGGTCAACTTAATAAATTGAATCATGAAAGCTAAAAAGGGAAGGGAATAAGAGCATGTTAACCTTAGTCATTCAAGAATTGTGCATTCATTTTAAAATCACAAATTGAAGTGTGAAATTTGCAATATTCTTTGAAACTTTATGTATTCGAGATTGTGTGACTTCATTTTACACCAAACAAAAAAAATTCATTGTTTGGCTCATTCTCTTAAACATTCAAGATTTTGTCTATGTAAGAGTATGCATTATTTTTTTTAGTACCCAAAATGAAATGTGAGTTGTATTTTAAGATTAAAAAATTTAACTCACAAAGATTTTTTTAGATTTGAACTTTTTATTACAACCTCCAACATCTCCAATGTGCAAACAAAATTGTCAGACAATGAATTTATTTTCTCCTAGAAGAATTGTTTTACGAAAAATCATTAAAAATTTATAAGTTGCAAAATATTGATCCAACAAATCTGAGATTTTTACTATAGTCTGCCAACATCAACATCAACCAATTCTTTAACTTCCCCCAAAATAACTTTTTTATGAAAAAATGTGAGAAAACTATAAATTGACAAAAAATTAATCTTTAAACTCTGATTTTTTAATTGTAGACTGTCGACATCAATATCAACCTAAAAAGGAAATTACTATCCAATTAGTTTATTTGCTCCCAAAATGATTTTTTTATGAAATCTCATCTACAAAATATAAAATATCACATATTTCTCAAAAATTTCTGAATTTTTTATTGTAGCCTACACACATCAACAACCTACAAAAAAAAATCATCATCTAGTTCTTTTATTTGCTCAAAAAATAAGTTTTTGATGAAAAATCATGAAAAGATATAAATTATTACAAATTAATCAAAAAAATCTGATTTTTTATTGTAGGTTGCAGACATCAACATCAACCTACAAAAATAAATTCATTTTTCAATTCTTAAATTTGCTCACAAAATAATAAATTATCAAAAAATTATCCAAAATTTTTGAATTTTTGACTGTAGGGTGTGGACATCAACAAAAACCTACAAAAAAAAATTCATTATCTAATTCTTTCCTTTTCTCCCAAAATGATTTTTTTTAAAGAAAAATCATGAAAAAAATATAAATTGTTGAAAAATGATGTTGAAACTCTGAATTTTTTATCGTAGGCTCTTAATATCAACCTTGACCTACAAAACCCAAGAAACTATACAAGGGAACCATAAAAACACAAAAATGTTAGCTTATTCATTAGTCTATTAACAAAGAAAAATGAACCTTGGATAGCAAAATGACCCATTTACGAGGTCCCACCGAGCGTGCCAATATGTATGCAATAAAATTAGTGTGCTAAGAATACAAAGAATAAATTAAGCATTCACATACTAATAATAAATTTAAAAATATATTGAACAAAAATAAAATTAAATAACAGAACATGCAAACCTTGTATCTTCGTAGCTTCCTTGATGTGTAGATATGGCCATGATTATGGATGTGTCCTCAATCGTATGCTCAATGCTATAACAATGTACGATCGTGGATGGATGCATGAAAATCAAAATATCTCCAAATAGTGCTTTGAAAGTAATTAGTTCTCAAAATGAAATGATAATTCTACTCAGAAGGTGGATGATTTGTGAGGAGCAAAGGGTTCAATTTATAGGCAATTGGGTGAGGATGAGATAAGAATTCCTTATGGATAGTTAAATGGGTAAGGTTTGAGATAGGATTCAATTGACTAAGATAGGTGGAGGAGATGGAATTCCATGTTTAGAGATGGATGAAGGAGATGTGGCATGAGAGTGAACTTGGGCTTGAGTCAGAGGGAATAAATCATGCATCAATTTATGCAAGCAATCTAGAGAGGGATTTTAGACATGGAAGAGGAGGTGATGTGTTTTAGTTAAGGTGGGTGAAGTGGCTCAAATGACTGAATGATGTGGGAGGTGGATGGATTTGTTAGATAAGAGGTTGGTGGGTGAGCTTAATTAAATAAATAAATTATTTAATCAAATGGGGAATTATTTCGTGCATGAGATTTGATTAAATAAATGAATTATTTAATTAAAAGAGGAATTAATAGTGCATGAGATTTAATTAAATAAATGAATTATTTTATTGAAAGATGAATATTTGGTCAATGAGATTTAATTAAATAAATAAATTATTTAATTAAAAGAGGAATTATTATTGCATGAGTTGAGTTTGGTTAACTGTTGGTTTAGAGGATGAGTTTGTGGTTGGAGGGATTTGATTAATTAAATTATTTAAATAGAGAGGGTTTTTGGAGATTAAATTAAATAGGTTTTGCATAATTTATTTAATTTAATAGAGGAAGGGGGATTTGTTTAATAAATTAGACTATTGATTATCTGTTAATTTATTGATTGGGCTATAGTGTATTAATTAAATTAGTTAATTTTAGGATAGTGCTAAAATAATTAAATATTTAATTAAAATATGCTTTAGAAGGTGACTAAATTTGATTAAACCTTTATGCGATCAAATTTAGGTGTTTACATTGGTTGCATACATATTTTTCCTAGATCTATTAAATCTAAAGTGTCTTTATTCATCTTTGTCATTTAATCAATTGATCAATTTAATTTCACATTGTACATTTAAGGTTAATGAACATTGCATGAAAAAGGGACTTGATTGAGTACTTCCTTAGTATAATTAGGGTTTAGTATTAGCATTCATTTATCCTATTTGAGTTTTTCTAATCTAACTTGAGTTATATTGAGATTTATGTTTTAAAGCATGTCTTTCTCTTATATTTGAATGTTGGGGAAGTAAAAGTTTCATATTTACACATCTTATTCAATGCTTCCATTTACCACTAAACACTTAGAAATAATGATGATGATGTTTTCTCTTATGATTAGACATGTCTTTATTGGGACACTTGATGGTTTTAACAAGAAGACCGAGGAGTGTCCACTTGGTTTAGACTTGAGAGGACAGTTCTCTTAGATTAGTCTTGGTTAGAGACATAGATATCTTGATGAGCATTCATATTCCCCACTTTTGGTTTGATTGGCAGTTTACTACTTGAGAGGTATAGCTCATTACTCCTTTAAGATGAATTATGTTTATGTTTATGTTGATGTAGGGAGGGAGAAAACTTAAGCAAAATCAACTCAACTTAAGCTTACAAATAGCCCTGCTTGGAGTTACACGCAGAAAAAACATACAAAACCATGTACATAAAGAAAAATTCTATACTTTTACTTGAGTGTAATTAGTAAGAAACACATTTGAACATAAGGCTCGACAATTGGCAGCTAAACTAGTGTAATAATTAAAAGAAGTCTATCAACATGCCCAATTGTGAGGTCATTCGGGTTTTGGCCATATACAATAAAATTAAAAATTTAGATTCCAAGTTTGCATCTATCCTGCTTCTCAATATCTATTCATCTTCCTGTTATGCTCTTTTATCCCTAACCAAGCTTCTTATATAGTCAGTTAAGCCACAAGTTAGCTAGTCAAGCATTTAATTACACTATAGGTCCAACCAAAGAAGAGTAAACCAAAACTGGTGCTAAATAAAACATAAGGCACTATGCACTTGAAGGAATATCCACACATGTCCTAGGAGTTAGCTACTAACTTCACAACATGTCACGTTAACATAAGAAACCACACCAAAAGAAACAACACGCCTCACTAGAAGGAAACATGCCAAAATAGAGACCACAAAGAACGGTTCACAACTCAAGAAATACAAATCATCCAAGATTACACTCTTAGGAGGAGGATTGAGGATACATCCTCATCAAAATGTTATCTATGCATAACATGGTACCAACAAAAGAAATGACTACTTCATGAACAATAGACTGGTATAGAAAACAAGATATATTTTTGGTTGATGCAAGATTGCTCACACACCCAAGATGCTCCTGCATCATATGTTTATCTTTTAATTGATATGGTTCTTGAGCAATGAAATGAGTTATTTTTAGAGGAATTGATTGAGAGATGGTTTTACATTGGTTATCTCCTTGTACATATGTGTTGTTATGACATCATTATGGTTAAATTTAATAGATGCTTTTATAGGGTATATTCCTTGGTTTAGGAATGGTTATTACTTTGACCTTCTTGTGAGAGGATTACATCCATGATTGGTCATATGGTATATTTTTGGTATTTTTGTAGGGTCTAGATTGGCATTTTATGGAGGAGACCATACTTGGTATAGTTAGTATTTATAGGTGTGCATATAAGGATGCGATGCACAATTTCTCTCTGATCTTGGTTATCTTTGTAGATATTTGGTTTCACTTACTTTGAATTGTAGATTAGTTGGAGCTTTGTGATTACCTTTTTGCATTCATGTGTGTCATGTGAGAGATGATATAATTATTTTTTATCTCTTTCCTTTGTTCATTGTGGGAAAATTTGGAGAAGGTTAGACTTGTTATGAGAATTGTGTTTGTAGAACATTGGTTTATAACTTGTATATTGTTGTGAATGTCCTTGATACTACATGGATTCACTTCTATGAGGTATTGCAATTGAGGATCTTGTTCTTGTAGGTTACATGTTGGGTATAGCAATGTTGTGAGATTCACTTGGTATACCTTGGAGGTATAGATAGTTGGATAAGTTAGTACTTGTTGTGGGTGTTATTTGCACTATGGTTTTGATAATTACTAATACATGTGATCACCTTTGGATTGAGAGTTCATACTCTGGCATTTTAGTTGGTACAATATTTATGATTCTTATATATGACATGTTAGGTGGATTTTGATTTGATTTCTTCTATGAATTTTGAGTGGTAGTGGCGAAATAGGTGGTGGAACCTATTATGCCTTGTATACTTTTCCCTAGTTTTTGTGAGAAAATAGTTAGGTCCCCTCTTTTTTCTTTTTGCCTTGCCCCGCTTGAGGCAGGTCCTTTGTGTTTTTTGGGCTTTCAGTGTTCTAATCTCCACATCCCTATCCAAATTGCTAGTTCGTTATGTGTGGAAGAAGAAAGTAACAATCCCCAACCTCGTGCCTAGGGGTCTATGGGTGATGAAAAAATAATTCCCAGATGTATTAGGAACACTTTCCCTCATATCTTCCATGGTGGGAAAAGGCTTCTATAGTCTACGAGCAAACACAAGGCAAGGTTTAATAATAAAGGATAAAGTACAATTAATGCACACTTTAATTACCATGATTAGTGGATTATTTGAGATGCCTAAAGGGATTAATTATCACTTTAATCAATGATCACAATTGGTCTCTGCAAGAAAATTTTTCATTTTGGGTTGCCACCTCATCTACAAGTGAATTATTTCTAAAGTCTGCAAGCGCTCTAGTGGGCAGACTAGTTCTAGTTCATGTTTGGACAAGTGTGGGTCTTAGCATTGTAGCACCTCTACAAGTTGGTGTTTCAAGTTGGTGTTTTTCTCTTTGTTTGTAGTTTGTGGTTTTCCCTAGTTTTCTATCACTCCTCCTTTCTTTCTTTGTCTTGTCGGTGTCTATTTGATTCACATTTCTACTTGTCCTACCTCTCAAGGAATTATTTTAGTGGTTTTCTCTCATCTTTTTTTTCCCATGTCTTCCTTTTTATTTCTTTGAGAGGTTCATTACAAGGCACGACTTTTTGGCTACACCCTCCTCATGTGCAGAACTTGATAACTTTCCTCCCATGAGATGTACTCAGTAGCTTGTGTTTGAGCTCATGATATAGGATGCATTCCTCTAGAGGGAGGTGGCCTTTATTTTTTTGTTGTTCCCTTTTTTTTTTGTGGTTTGGGGATACAAGTTTTCTTCTTTTGGTTTTTCTAGGTGTTGGTCCTATGAAGAGGGTGGTTTTTGTGTCCTAGGTGCCATTTGGTGCCCATTTTTCATCCTTGGTTTATTTTGGGGTTGGATTTCACCAATCAAGTTGATCTATTTGACTTGGCTAAAAGGTTGTAGGCATGCCTTCATGGGTGCGTGCTTGGTGGCTTTACCTCTGAAAGTTAGAGTGAGGGATATGTTGTCATGATAAAAATTACATGTACAACCTTAATCCTGGTGGGTTAGTGGTGGCTTGGTGTCACTATGGTGACAGTCTTGCTCATATTCTTGGGTGACTATAAGGGGTGGTTTTTTCCTCTGATCATCTACCAAGGTGCATTTCCCATTCTCGAGTTAAGTATCTTGCATCATTAACAATAAGTTGGATGGTATTTCAAATTCAAATGATTATCACATCCAAAGTAAGCAACATTTATTAGTTTCATGTGTCACATGACTGAATGTTAAATAATGGTCTATCTGCATCGTCATATTCTTTGTCTAGGTGATGTAATTTGGGATTTCAGTAAATAATAAACAATCGATATTTTGTAAGTTTGAAGAACTATTTATTTTGTAATCACAAGTCCTAAAATTGCACATTTTTGGGGTTTGGATATTCCATCACCCATGACCAATGAGAAATATTTTTTATGCTTCCAAGGTATGGCCTTGAAATACCATTTTTGTCTTTTACCAAAAGTTACTTTACTTGTTTTGGTTTCTGGGTTTTCTGCTCCCTCTTGAATGGTATATTTGTCTTCAAAAAAGAGTAGGAGAACATAAGGTCCTTGAAACCCTCAATTTTAAAACTTGGTATAAGTAGGGTTTTTATGTATCATGGTATTAAGAAGTGTCCATTCTTCATAGGTGCTAATGGATTCTAGCTCCGGAGGATTGAAAAAAATATTTGGGTATTAGGGCAAGACAAGAGCCAATATAAATTCTAGAAGATGGTTGTTGCTTTGTAAAATAGCACTTTTGAGCAAAGAAGGGAAGATGATTCCCCAAGGGTTCTAAGTCTACTTGGTCTCAAGATCCTAACTATGGAAGGACCAGTTGCCAACACGTGACTTGAGGTTTCCAAGCAGGAATGAGTTAGCAAATAGAAGGGTGCTTGCACGATTAGTACTCCATAACAGTGGGTCTGAATGTTTATCTTCTAGGGTTGATGAGGCTTCAACCTCTATGTACAATGTGTCATGTCTCATGACATTGGTGGATACATGATGACACAAGATTTTTAGCATTGAGGGATCCTCTTAGCTTAATTCAACACCTGCTCAAAAGGAGCTTTAATTACTTTTAGAAGCATCACCACTCTATAAAGTACATTGTTAGGTTCGAGATTCCTTCTTCCCTATGACTTGGTTAGGTAAGCTTGCATTATGTGGTGGTTGGAATTCAATGTTCTGCACCCAAAAGTCTTCGAACTCAAATCCTTCCAACATGCGGGTAGATGTGTTGGGATTCCTTCCAAACCTAGTCGTCTATCACTGTTGTTGGCTAATAGATTTATTAATGATGTGATAGGAAATTAATGATGGCAGATAAAATTTCTTTTTCAATTGCATGTTTCCCCACATACCTAATGCAATTAAGGTTGTCAAAGAAGTGGAGTTCTCTTATCAATTAGTAGATGCCTTTAGGAGATAACTCACAGAGATTTGATAGAAAAAGTGAGTAGAGATCACCATTTCAAGATTAAATTTTCCTTGGGAAAACCCCTCTTTCCATTCCCTACTTCTTTTTATCCCATTTCATGACTTTTCAAGTATAGCTTCATTTTTTTCTACAAGCATTTCGGCATGAAGATAGCATTAGATTTTAGCAATAAAGATGATAGTGAGTTAGTTAGGGAAGAAACTTGTTTTCCCACCCAAATTTTAAATGCTCATCTATAAATAACATGATTGCCAATTGTTTAGGGGTCACTTAAATTGATGATTTTATAGTTTAGACTATTTTGTAACACCTTATCTTATGAATGAAAGCAGTATCATCTTTTCCTAGAATATCTTTGTTTCACCCAATGCATGTTAGTATTTATAAGTTGTGTTTTGAGTAGGAGAATCTTGGAGTGCTTTCTATGGATTCATTTACCTTTGAAAATAATGAGATATTTCTATTTTGTTTCTATTAGCTCTCTTGTCTTGGATAAAATTGAATTTATTTTTTTACTTCGGTGCCAATTTCATTTGCGACACTTGTATGTGTTAGATTTATTTGTTGAGCATCTATCTAAGTTATCCTACCATTCAAACATGTATTATTGATAATAATAGTGTGCAAGTAGACTATAGGTAGATTAGATTTCTAACTATGTAGGTTCCTTTATTTCTATTATTTTCTTAATTTCCATCCCTTGGTTCCACCTTGAGATATTTTCCCAACCTATTCCAAGCGTGTAACACCCCACTCGAGAACTCAATAGAAATTAACCTACTATATTACAATATATTATTGAATATTTTTTTCTTCAAAATTTATACAACATCAAGATAACAATGTGGAAGAAAAATACACATACAAATCAAGTACACACAAGCAATTACAAATACAGTTTCCATTTCCTCAAGGGTTCCTTCACATTGAGTCACATTTAATAATTTTTTATTAATTAGTTTTAATCTTAAGTACACTGTCCACAATCATAAATGAATAACATATACATAATATCATAAGCATATACATAAGTACAACTGATACAATGAAGCATATCCAACTAACATCCACTACACATGTTGTGGGGTATGTAATAGTAAATACAAATATATCAAAAATACAATACATCATCTTGTAGGATCTCAAGAAACAAAATACATGAATACATAGATACAACATCTGAATAGAGAGTCTAAAAGATAAGAATAAGAATAATAATACAACTGCATCAACAAACATCCAACATCTATTGATATGAGGGCAAACCCAAATGGTAAGAAGTCACTACCTCCTAACCGTGTGGTCACCTAATCAGGCTCCCATTCCCACTATGCAAATGAGATAATGTAGGATCCACATATTAATGATCAAACCACATAATAAAAAACACAAATCCTAGGCAAGGATCCCAAAATCTGTCTTAAACAAGTGATACTACTCATATGAAAAGATGATCCCAGAGGCAACCCAAAACAAAAACATAAATATAAATATAAATAGGAAACCTAAGATGCATATGGGGAAGTGTCATCACATGAGTCAACACTAAGGTTACTTTGGAAGTCTCTTTGGACCCCGCCCCCTAGTAACTTCATGCGGTAGTAGTAATTATTTTTTATTGACAAGGAAACCGACTATACAAGATTGCAATCAAGCATCTTTTCCCACTCCCTTTCTAGCCTGTACTAGTACTCAAGGTATGGGTGAGTAACACTTAATATTTTTAATTCATTTTCAAACCCCTCATTTAGTGTGTACTATTATCACTTAATTAAGTTACTTCTAATGAGTTACCCTAGAAGCTACGTCTTAGGGCCCCAGGCCCCATTGCAAGCCACTTCCCATCTACACACCTAGATAACCTACACTAATGCTCCATTAAAAAGTAATCTAAATAATACCAAAAAAAAACATTATCATAAATCATAATCACAAAAGTCACCAAACTAAATTAATGGAGAATAGGAAAGAATATCACATCCACACAAGGATTCATTGTCCATCTCAATATAACATCTCAAATAATCATCCATCCCATAATGGATATTGTGTAATCATAGTAACAATCCATAAAGTCTTATAATAATAAGAATAATACACCAATATCAATAACATCCATCTTCATCATAGAGTACATCACACATAAACATAACCATTCAAATTATAGAGTAAATCATAAACTAACATGATACACAACACAACCATCTAGAACATTCATCAACATAGATGACAATGTAAGGTGACCAAGTAAATCGAACTCAACAAAATAATAGATGTCACCCCTTTTGGTTAAAAGACATAATGATCAGATCAAGAAGGATCACTCAAACTTACACTCCAAACCATACATGGACTAATCGAGACATAAAAGTGGTTATATTATTTCACATAGAAAATAGAATCACATAGCCTCTAGTGTCCAATACTAATTGGCCAACTACATAACCCCCAAAATATCATAAAATAAATTACAACAAAACCATATACAAAGAAATTATTATAATAATATAAGTTTATTTTTGCAACACAATTAATTTATATTCTAAAGTTCAATTTGGCTTAAGATTTTATGTTCAAAGACATGCACAAATACCTATGGTATAAGTGTAAATGAATTCTTCATATATATATATATATATATATATATAGATATATAATCACCATGGTTAGTCAATATTATAATGGTCCTATTTCCTATAAGTAATTTAATATGCAGCTTAAAAATTATCTCTTAATTAAATATTAACTACATAAGTATTTTATCAATCCTGACTATAACATATTGTCATATTATTAATTTAAATGATCTTAGATTATAAATATCTTAGTTACATGAACCATTAGATTAGATATTAATATTAATATCATTCTTAAAGTATTACTTTTTTATAGGTAAAAGGCCAAAAGGCCCATTCTGAAAGTAAATTAAATGACCACCTCAATTAGACACAAAAATGTGAAGTCATCCTTCGTTTATCCTTTACTTGATTCTCTTTAATAGTGAAATCATTTATCACAAGCTTTAATCTTCCACATTTGTTATTCTAATTTTTAGATACTCTTTTAAACAAATCTACCAATTGAACTAAGCTAAGATCAAGTTGTTAGAAACGAAAGACATATATACTAAAATATCAAAAATTAATTAGAGTGTCCTACGTTAACTATGTTAAGATTATCCATAAATACCTTTAAGTTTGTACCTTTCTATTTTTAAGAACATTTTAAACAATAAGTCCTTTAATTTATAGTGTGTTGGAAATAACAATGGGAAAGTAAACACTAGGGGGGAAGTGAATCAGCACTTCAAAACTTTAACCATAAAACATTCACTACACATCCATCTCAAAATTTAACATGTAGACTAAAATAGCTTAACTCACAACACATGTTCATCCATAGTATGAAACAAATATCACATAACATAATAAATTTGTTATCCAGAAACCCTCCAATAAGAAGATAAAAATGGGGTGGGGATGACACCCACAAATCTTCACTACTGCAGCTATAAAGTGTAGCAAATTAAGGTTACAAGAAGTTTGACCACAAACTATGATCTACCCTATGAAGGGTTTGCCTTGTTAAATGCTTACAAAGACTGTTAGGTCTCACCCTATTAAAGGATTTAAACACCTTGCTAAAAGTATGCCTTGTTAGAGGACTTTAACTTAAAATAAAGCAAGCACTCAGTTAAGATATTTACACAAGCTTGTAAGGACTACTATGTTAGGAGATTGTCTCTATGTCACCTATTGGAATGATTCAACACCATAATCCTTCAGTTAGCACCTTACTCTAGATGCCACATCTTCTCTTTCCTGATGTATACTTGATCCTTCTAATCATATATGTCTCCTCTGTCCTCTCTCTGCTTTCATCTATTCTCTCTAACTAATTCTATAATTTATAACATTATCACAACCTCCATAGCCATCATGAATGTCTTCTTTGCACTTAGCATTTGTCTCTCTTGCATCTTCTTCTCTTCCTTCATGCATACAAACTATTTACGGTTTGTCTCCTTAGGTAAACACAAGTGGGATAGGATTAGGTTAGAATCAATGGATGAGGTTGATCTATTTTTCAACTTAAAACATCCCTCAATTTGATTGGTTTCATGTACTACATAGGGATTCATAATGTACATCAATCCTTATCTTCTAGAATTGTAAAACAATTGTTAATTTAGCCAAAAAATGGTTTACATAAAAGTTTGTACCATTACAAACAACTATATTGAAAACTATTTACACGACACTCAAAATCTATGATTCTCAACATCCACTATATCTTTAATGTTGTAACTCAGTTCTTGAATGCCTCGGCATACTCTATTTACTCAACTCCTGAATCACTCGACATATATAGACTACTCGGCTCATGAGTGACTCGACACATACTAGGTATATTACTCAGCATGTATTGTCTGGAAAATGATGCTCAACATGCTTTGATCACTCAGCTCACACTGATTGCTTTGATTGCTCTGATCACTCAACTTGTACTGTAATACTGATAGATAATGAATAAGTGTTTTGTTACTACCTTCTCAAAACCAATCTAAGATTAACAATCTCCCCCTTTGACATGAGTGGCAAAAACACGTTGCCATGTAATATAATCTTTATTATGAGCATTTTCAGACAATATATATATGACTTGGCTCATATACAAAATTTTAAAACTTCAAAATTTTGCAAAATGGATGACTACCTATCATACCTCTCAAAACTTCATTAGTACCCCTGAGTAAATGTTTCCTTATTTTATCTGAATCTAATACTCCTATTGAGTATATTTGTTGTACCCTATTTTTACATAATTACTCCCCCTTACTCAAAACTTCATAAAATCAAAAACTTTATAATCCCCCTTTTTTAACACTTGTGTCATGGGTGGTACACTGATAGTGTGTTTATCCAAAAATGATTTATCGATCTCCATTATGATTTCCAATGTTGCATCCCAATTTTTGCATGCTACCTTTAGAGAATGATATTGAATATCTAGCTTGGTAGCAAGGTTAACTAAGCCATCATGAGTGGAAAGATGAGAATCATTCTTCATCAAGGTCTCAACATCGGCTAGTTTCTTGTGCAATATTTCCATGTGCGGGGTCAACATGGATTAGATGATGATCAAGGTAGTTTGAATGTTGGCATCTTGTGCTTTTAGCTCAACAAGCCTACCTTGTGTGGATAGAAGTCTCTAAAAATGTGACTAACTTTGACTAGGAGATAGTTTTAAGGTATTACCTATAGTCTTTACATCTCCCTCCAGTTGGTCAACATCCCTCTGAATCTCTTGTGTGAAAAGATTCACATCACATAACTTGGTGTAAAGAGAGAAAATGTTCTCCAACACCTTCTTCACACTCTCCATATTGGTTGATAAATCAACCTGTCATAGTGCAATGGCACTAGATATATTTTCAAGTAGATTAGTGTGAAATTTTCTTTCAGACCATTCTAAGAGTTTAGTATTAGAATACAGGTCTTCATCATTAATCTTATCAACAATATTTACAACTTGCTCAATAATTTATTTGTCTTTGTTAGTAGCTGGAAGACTGAAAGCATCAAGAAATATATCTTTGATGTCATGAAGTACTTGCTTCTACTTATGCTCCCTTCTTAGCAACTTTCTTTCTTTCTTGCCTCATAGATCTTCTGATAGAATGCTCATCTTCTCAATGGTGATTGTGTTAAGATCAAACTTTGGTAGTTCAATCACCTCATCTAGGCTTACATCTCCATAAGATATTTCATCTGAGCTCCTTGATGTTTTCGTACTTGACCTTGATATCTACAAGGGTGTGGCGTGCGTTCTTGGCCTCTGAAGAACTTGACTAATGGTAGGTGTAACAAAAATTGGTAAGGTAACCAGAGTCTATATGGTAATTTATTCCTCTGAAGCAATAGTCACCTTTAACTCTTCAAAGTTATCATCTTGTCTCACTTCCTACTATGCTTCACCTTGAGTTTGTGGAGTAGGTGTAGGACTTGATTCCTAACCTAGTTTAACTTTAGTCCCATCTTTCTCAACTATGACTAAGGCTTGATTAGTTGAAATGAGTGGCACTAGAGACAATGCAACTTGTGTTGTAGTAATAACAGTTAGTTTTTTAGTGCTTGCACTTTGGTCTTCTGTCTCTTTTACCTTTGTAGTTGGAGGGGGCACATTGGGTGTGTCAATTTGTTTCTCCCTAGTGATGCCACTTTTTCCTTTTCAATTCCATTTGTTCTCACCGATATAGGATTTATGCATAATTGTGTTGCCATGGAGGAATCCCTCAATATCTTCTTCAAATCATCATCAGTCAAAGAATTGATGTTCTAAGCAGAATTGTTAGGAACATCCTTTATTTCTAATGAGTCTTGTTGGCTCACTTGGTCTACATGTGGGGGACTGTTACTCGACACGTGTACATCTTGCACATTCTTCTCATCTTGCTGCTGTTCTTTAGCTATGGCCTATTTTTTTGTTGCTTCCTTAGTGCCTCCCACACCACCATCCTTAATTGATACCTCTTGTGTAGTTTATGTTGTCTCTTTTTCATCTTACTTAGGATCTTGCATTTCTTGCTCACCTTTCTCTTTTATAGTAGGAGTGAGTAACCCATAAATAGATTTCCAAATAGTTATGCTTTTGGTTACCATATCTCAATTTTCTTATTCAAGATATGGAAAGCTCTATATTTAGGGGAAAATTTAGACTTATTCTTTTCCATAGCCTTGGCAATATTCCTTTGTCCAATTCTGGTATAACTTGGGCTAGAGTGGATTTCCTGATTTGTCTCTCTATTTTCAAGTTGTATTGTCATTTCTTCTCAACTCGATCATATAGACTCTTGGGTAGTGAGTTGTCAATCTCAATAAGTTTTGATTTGAATGTACCCATCATCACATATATGGCTTCCTCAACAATATTTTTTTCAACTTTCCCTAGCTTATCAAAATCAATGTGTGCAAAACTAGATAAATTTGCATTTGATTTTACATGGTCACACAAATTATCTAAGTTAGAGGAGGGATTATGGATTACCACCTTGAGTTAACTCATGTCACCAGACTCTATTTTATCCTCATCTAACTTGATTTTTGGAGTGTATTTTCTCCTCATGTATGTCTTCTTTGTAGGCTAGCTCAGCTTTGCTAAGGAAATAGTCATTTTTCCTTTTGGATTCTCAACTACGTTAGCTTTCTTGGTGGGTGCTCTTGTGCTAGACTTGGTAGCAGGCATTGTTGGCTTCTATTGTGAAACTTTCATAAGCTTCTCAGTTTTCTCCACTTTAGGCTCATTTTCCTTTCTCTTCTTCTTCTTAGCTGGTTTAGGTGCTTCCTTGGCTTCTTCTTCCTCGACACCTTCTACATTAACTTCCTCATCTTCTCCTTATCCTTGAGTGAGTACAATTGGGGATTGGACTTGTTCATCGTCTTCATCATCTTCATCTTCCTCTTCTTCTCCCCCTTTGCCAAATCTCTATTTCAACTTTTTCACAAGTTTTCTCTTCTTCCTAAGAACGATGGTTGATTTCAAGTAAATTGTGATCCTAGACTTGGCTTCCTCATAGTTCCCAAACGAGGTGGCACTTTTATCAATTTCTTCTACTAATAGAGCTATGATAGTTGTAGATGTCTCATCTACATTAATATCATATGGCAAGGGCTTAAGCCATTTGACCCTAGGAATAATTGCCTACACATGTGTATAATCTGCATCAACTAAGAAGAAAACATCATTGTAATTTTTCTTCGTTAGTGACACAGGAATTCTTAGTCTCTGTTTCATGGATTTCCTAAAATCCTCAAAATAACAAGTCATAACTAACTCAAAAATAACTAATAGAGCTATGATAGTTGCAGATGCCTCATCTACATTAATCTCATATGGCAAGGGCTTAAGCTATTTGACCCTAGGAATAATTACTTACACGTGTATAATTTGCATCAACTAAGAAGAAAACATCATTGTAATTTTTCTTCGTTAGTGACACAAGAATTCTTAGTCTCCGTTTCATGGATTTCTTAAAATCCTCAAAATAACAAGTCATAACTAACTCAAAATTATCATTAAAATCCTCAAAATAACAAGTCATATCTAACTCAAAGTTAAGGCTAAATTGAAACCCTCCAGCTCCCAAAGACAAATTTTGGAAGAGGATACGGAGGTGGAGAGTACTGAAGGCTTAGATAAGGATGCCCCTGAGGAAGAGGAAGGGACGGATGCTAGGGAGTTTAGCTCTAACCTGGAAGATTATCCAGATACGAAAGACAAAAATAAGGAAGGGAGAGAGGAAGATACTACTGAGAATAACTCGAAATAGAGCAAGTCTGGTAATGAGGGTACTCATATTGTGTCTGGGGGAGGTGATAAAGAGAAAGAAAATTTAATCGATGATCCAGCCATTTTGAGTGAGGAGGAAAACATGGGGATAACTTCCACTCCTATAAAGGAGACTGAGGGACAAGATAAGGAGGTCCCGAGCCAACATATCCCTGTGGAGTCTGGTGAGGAGGAGTCGTTGGATGGGGAGGTACAAATTGATAAACTTGGCCCCTTACCACACACCACTACTAATGACGCGGGTGACTTCCCAGCAAGGGAACCCAAACTTTCCTTCCTACACTCTGCCAAACAAAAAGCTGACTCTTTCCTTCAGGTCAACTCCTGGATTTAAAATGAAATAATGGGGCTGAAGAAGGAAGTGGAAACCTTGCAACATAACCAGGAGGCTGACCAAGCTATTATTCAACACATGGAGGCGCAAATGGGAGATATCCCAAAAAAACTTAAGGATTACGAGCAGAATCTTAAATGCTTATCAAGGAAAGTGGAACAAAAATGGAGCAGGTAACCTCAAGCATCTATGTTGCTACGACGACATTGGGCAAAAGAGAAAATGAAGGAACCATATCTTCGGAGGGCCCTAGCAAGAGGACAAGATAGAGTTTGAGGAAGAAAGCCTTGATTGTTGCTACTTCTTTGGCTACTAACTCCATCCAGGACATGGCTAAGATTGGTAAGGAGGCAATTAAGTTGATTACGAAACTGCAATAGTTTCCTGGGTCTTCTTTTTTGGTTGGGTTCCTGTTCAGGTCCTAATTGTTGGTTCTTACTTCTGGTTCCTATGTTTGGTCCTATTTTTTGGCTTTTAGTTTTTAAATTGTACTGATGGTTCCAAGTCCTTGTAAAACCTGGGTACTTTATTTGGCCTTTGTTAGTTGTTTCAGGTCCCTGTAAAACCTGATTTTGGTACTACTTCTAGTAGGTATAAAGACTCTTTCCCGATGGATGGCTTGTTTTTTCCTTTTTTGATGATGTGAAACGGTTTCGAGGTCTCTTCAAAACTTGTTTTTACCATAATCTAAAACTAACTCAAAATAATCTCCAAGTTTCTTTATGTACTCTGCAGTCTGAACTTTAATAGACCTACTAGTCTTCCAAGGAACTTTTCCAAAAGATGGAAATGTGTTTAGCACATAAAAGAATATACAGATCAATAAAGATCCAAACTTGCAAGATGCACTCTTATTTTTCTTTATGGCCTCCAAGTTTTTAGATAGTTGTTGAAGTTAAAACTCGGGAAGGTCATAGGTGTGGTCTCTATTCACTATCGTGTATCCCAAATCCCCATCCATATAGGATACACTATTCGGTCTACTAGACTAAAAGAATTTATGTGCAATCACTCTCATTGCAAAGGTAATTAGGGGGTCAGAGATAGAATCTATAGACACCCCTCTCTTGTTCCATATTAAACTTGTATTTTTCTTTATTATCTCCTTTGAATCACTATGCATGCTCTTAGGTCCGTCTAGGGTAGGATACCATGTCACTCAATTTATTATCCTTTTGGTGATATTAATTGGTCCATTTTCTAACCATATGAAGTCATCATGTATTCTATTGAGCACAATCTTTATCCATTGAGACTTGAATAAATTAAGGAAATCTAGGGCACAATCAACCCTTTCTTTTCTAGAATTTTGTTTTCTTCCCTTAAGACTCCATCCTCACAGAGTTTACTGTAAAAATACCTTATGTCCATGTCTCTTATACTTCCAACTTTACAAGTATAACAACACCTGACATCCTGAATCATGAGAACTTTTGGTGGTATCATGGATAATGCACCAGACAAGTCTCCTTTATATGTTATTTCAAGTATTACTTAGAAAGGTGGTTGTCTTACATCATTACTAATTAGTTGAACATTAAACACTTCATCTCCCTCTTTCCTAACATTTGCAAAAGAGCTAGTTGCCATATTTTGTACTTAGGGTTTACAAAAATTCAAACATCAAAACTCAACACCAATAAAATACCTTTCCAATTTGATGAATGAGTCAAGTTGCAGTTTAATTTAGTTCATAAATGCAAGAATCTTCTATTGCAATTCTCCTTTGTGCTCTTTATGCTCTCTTTGATCATTGGTGAATGCAAATGAGTCAAGAAATGACCATATAACCCTTAAAATTCTATAATAAATGCTTAATACTTACACAACTATAAGCTCAGTTATCATAGGGTTTCCAACTCACTTGGCTTACACATGATTTCCGTTATGCTTAGCTTATACATCAAGCTCAACCAATACTACACTTTCATTACTCAGTAACAACTAAAATTGCATTCATGCTAGGCAGTAACTAGGAAACATTCCATACTTGACAACAACATGAAAACTAACAAAACTATAGATTTCTTCCAGGTTCTAACCAACACATTACATCTTAATTCATTCATATATAATATTTTTAGAACTTATATTCTTGGAACTAATGTACAATATAACTTTGAAATATCAGTCCCACACATACCTTTTGATTGCCTAGTTGGGGCTGATGTGATTGCTTGATCCATTGAATGAAGTGACCTCATATAAAATTGATGTGCTACAATCTTCCTTATTCTTCCATGTCTTGTTCATCTACACTTTGAGCTTCTCAGTATTGACCTTTTCTTTGCCTATATTATTTCCATAACTCGGCACTAGTGACCTAGTTGGACAGTTTCTATTGATATGACCTATCTTCAAACAGCTAAAGCATGAAGTCTCACTCAACCATCTATTGTAGTTACCTCTAAAATGTGTTTTAATGAAATTCTTAGGAACATGTCCATATTCTTGACAATAGTGACAATTGTACCTCGTTTTGTAATCCCAATTGTAGGATTTTCCATTTTTTTGTACCTTTGTCTGCTTGTTTGATGTCCACTTGGCATTAGATCTGCATTCATATGCTTTGTATCCATACTTCTAAGAATTATGGTAGTGTCCTTCAAATCTCTATGTGATTAAGGTCTTGTTCCTACATTCATGTGCCCAATGTCCTTGCTTGTTGCAATTATGATAGTAACCCTTGAATTTCTGCTTAGGGTTTTGATTTACATTGTTGCTCCTACAAACATTTGTTGTATGACCTAACTTTTCATAATTATGAGAAGTGGGTTTGTAGTTCTTATCTTTTTTGTTTCTTTGTTCACCACTTTTAGATGATTCTCCTTTCTTAGTATTGGTGTATCCTAATCCAGCAGTATCATTGTTAGATCTTGGAGATCTCATTAATTTCTCAAAGTATTTGATGACTTCACTAGGTTTTTTGAAACTTTTAGCAAATTCCTTTTCTGCTCTCAGTTCATACTTGAGTTGTTCATTTTGTAACTTCAGTGTTGTGATCTCAATGTCCTTTCCATTCAATTCATGGTTTGCAATCATCAATTGATTCATTGTATCCAGTTGTATGTTAACAAGCTTTTGCACATCTAATGTCTTCTCTTCTAGTCAGTTGGTCAATGTTCTTTTGTCACATTCAATCATGACTTTTTCTTCCTCGTCTTTCTTTTTCTATTCGATCACCTCACATAAAAATACTGGTTGGACTTCTTGTTTTGTCTTAAGATTTATGATCTCTTTAGTTAGGGTACCATTCTTTTCCATCAGATCTATAACTATTGCATCAAATTCACTTGAGTTTCCATTCTAAAACAATTTAGTAGTGTCTTCCTCTTGGTAATGAGTGTTATTTTTCTCAATAGCTATCTCTTTTCTTCACCTCAGTGAATGATGCAATTCTTCTCTTGCTTCCATGAGTTGGTGTAGGGCAAGCTAGATTTAAATCTTATGGTTCTCAATAGTCTTTCCCAACTTGTAGACTTCCATCTTCAAGATCTTTCCTCAAAGTTGTAAAACTTTCCTTTCTAGATAACAAGGCTCTGATACCAATTGTTGGAAATAATAATGGGAAAGTAAACTCTGAGGGGGTGGGGGTGAATCAACACTTTAACCATAAAACATTCACCACACATCCATCTCACAATTTAGTATATAAACTGAAATAGCTTAACTACACATGTTCATCCATAGCATAAAAAAAATAAAACATAACACAATAAATTTATTACCTATAAACCCTCTAATGAGAAGGTAAAACTGGGGTGGAGATGACACCCACAAATATTCACTACTACAACTTTAAAGTGTAGCCAATTAAGGTTACAAGAAGTTTGACCATAAACTATGATCTACCCTGTGAAGGGGCTGCCCTGTTAAAGGCTTACAAAGACTATTAGGTCACACCCTATTAAAGGATTTAAACACCATGCTAAAAGTGTTCATTGCTAGAGGACTTTAACTTACAATAAAGCAAGCACTCGGTTAAGAGATTTACACAAGCCTGTTAGGAGATTTTCTCTGCATCACCAGTTAGAATGATTCAGCACCATGATCCTTCCATTAGCACCTTAATGCTAGATGTAAGATCTTATCTTTCCTGATGTGTATTTGATCCTTCTGATCAAATATGTCTCCTTTGTCCTCTCTTTTCTTTCCTCTATTCTCTCTAAATGATTTCACAATTCATAACATTATCACAACCTTCATAGCCATCATGAATTCCTTGTGTATTTAGCATTTGTCTCTCTTATGTATTCTTCTCTTTCTTCATGCATACAAACTATTTAGGGTTTTTCTCCACAAGTGGGTTAGGATTAGGTTAGAATCAAAGACTAAGGTTGATCTATTTTGTCGCTTAGAATATCCCTTAATTTGATTGGTTGCATGTACTACATAGGGATTCATAATATACATGCATCCTTATCTTCTAGAATCATAAAACAATCATTAAGTCAGCCTGAAAATAATTTACATAGAAGTTTGTGGCATTATAAACAACTATGTCCAAAACTATTCACTCGGCACTTAAAGTCTCTGATGCTCAGCATCCACTACACCTTCAATGTTGAACCTAGTTCCTTGACATACTCTATTTTCTCAGTTCCTGAATCACTAGGCATGTATAGTTTGGTCATCTCATGAGTGACTCGATACATACTAGGTATATTAGTCAGCATGTATTGTCTAGCAACTAATGCTTGGCATGCTTTGATCACTCGACTCTCACTAATTGCTCAACTTGCTCTGATCACTTAGCTTGCACTATAATATTGATAGATAATGATTAAGTGTTTTGTCACTGTCTTGTCAAAACCAATTTGAGATTAACATAATGGATCTCCTATTTCTTATAGAAAATGAATATGTAATCCTAATCTCTTTTACAAAAGTTTCCACTTTGACAAATTTATTGATTCTATAATAAATGGTTTTCACCATATTAGCTTCAAACTAGTTTGCTAAATGTTAGACCTTTGTTTCTTTATAATAAAATTTTTATAGCTATAAGGTACCATATATTAAAATTAACCAGAGTTAATATCTAATGTTTTCCTAGTTGACTTATCTGATTAGAATCTCTTCACCATGTGCTCCCCTATTTGGAAGATTATATGTTTCTCGAGTACTCTCTCTCTCTTTGTGTGTGTGTGTGTGTGTGTGTGTGTGTGTGTGTGTGTGTGTGTGTGTGTGTGTGTGTGTGTGTGTGTGTGTGTGTGTGTGTGTGTGTGTGTGTGTGTGTGTGTGTGTGTGTGTGTGTGTGTGTGTGTAATGATCATCTCATCAAATTTAACTAGTAAGATTAATGCATATTCAAGTTTTAAAATTCAAGATCCAATTTGGGGTTTCTCTTTTTCATAATGCATTTAAAATAATTTATGAATTTCCTTCTACAACTGATCTATAAATACATATCTCCCTACTTATAGTTAACCCTTCGATAAGAGGCTTATATTCTATTAAATTATTCATCATAACTCCTAACGGCTTAGCATATTTGATTAGACAAGTTCCATTTTATGAATGGATAATCCAACTTAATCTTGTCGGTCTTGGATTATGCCTAGAGGCCCCATAAAAGTTTAGTTTTGACCATCCTATTGGCAAAGGTTCCCATTTACATTTTTTCTAGTGAAATTATTTTATTTTGTGTAAATCATAAGTGGATTAATTAAATTAATCCACTTTTGACACATTTATGTATCTGAATATGAAAAAGAACCTTCCTCCTTGTAAGATATTTTTAGATTATTGTTAGCTACCTCAATAATGCATGCCTCCACTTCATTAGAAAGGATGTTTGATCCATTTTATCATTAAGAAAAAAATTATTCTATTTCTTTCTTTCCACAATTCCCATAAGAGTAAAGAAGGTTTTTTTTTTTAAAAAAAAACTATAAACTTTAGAACAATCATTTTTCAGCCAACTTCTTTGAAAAATTAATAGATTATTTGAAAATGTAGTTTGCCAATTTAATTTCTTACATAACCAATACCAGTAGTTTGTGGCAAAAGGACACTTGAAAAGAGAGTGTTTAGAAGTTTTAGATTCTTTTTCTCATAATGGCCATCTTGATGATCCCTCAAAACTCATTTTGGTAAATCTATTTATTGTTAGAATTCTCTTTTGAAGAGCAACCCAAAGGAAGATGCCTACTTTTTGAAGACATGACGTAGCCCAACATAAGTTACAAGGAATGTCAATCTTATCCCAAATTTGAGAGCTAATAATCTTTTTGTACCCTAATTTTTCTTTGTAATTTCCATCCTTCCAAGCTCCCCATATCAACTTATTACTCCTATCTTTATGATTTTACTTGTCTAATATTTAAGAATTGATTAAAAATAAGCTTTTCCTCATATGAAAGAGAAGTTTCATCTATGGATTTCCATTGTCATCCTCCATACTTATTATTGTTAATTTTAATTTTACAGTCACTTACATTTGGACCTCATTGAGCTGAGAGAGCATTTTTTATGTTAATAGGAAAATTAGCACTCTAGGGAAGGAAATCCATCCCATGAATCTTCCCCAAATAAAGCATTTTTCTCTAAACCGATATCCCAAGTTAAATTATTTGTTATTAAAAGGTGACAATTCAACACAAAGTTAGAAATTCTGGATCCTTTTGATGGGCTAATAAATCTAAACAATGATAAAGGATCATTATTGTTAAAATATTTATGATATAAAATTTTGGCCCATTTACTACTGTGTTCTTTGAACATTCTTCGAATATGTTTTGCCCCTAGAGCTTCATTTTGCCGACTCATATTTTTTATACCTAACCCTCCAAATTCTTTTGGTTTGCAAATATTTTCATTTTTTATGTGCCTTGCTAGAAGAAATTTTTGAGTTTTGAATTTAATCTCCTTTTTACATATTTAGGTAAAGGAAGACATGACATATGATATGTGGAGATAGTCATATGAACTAATTTTATCATAGTCATCCTTCCTCCTTTTGTTAACCATTTAACTTTCCAACTTCCTAATTTTTTATCTACTCTCTCTAGAATCACATCCCATGGTTTTCCTTCTCTAATACTTTTTTCAAGTTGGAAGCCAAGATATTTACATGTCAAGGTTCATTTTCTATATTCTATAATTCTACAAATTTCTCTTTCTATTTCCTCTTTGGTATTAATAAAGAATATCTATAATTTGTTAGCATTTACTTTTTAGCTTGATACTTCTATTTACTTATTTATTATTTGCTTAAAATTATGAGCTTCTTCCACGACACTTTCTCCTAGTAAAATAGTTGATGTGTTGCTTTAAGAACTCCCCTCTTATTCTGATTCCTCTAATTTTTCTTTCATTTTGAGCATTTATTATAGCTCTACCTCAAGCCTCTTCCATAATAATAAATAAATAAAGGTACTCTTAAAGTCTTACTTTAACTTATATTTAAGTCCAATATTAATATTTAATCCCCATTGAACTCCTAATTCAATATAAATAGCTCAACTTAAATTAGAATGAGAATTAAATTATATATAATTCCACATATTATATTTACTAACTATAAATAAATGGTTATATAGTTAACTTCACTTAAAATGTAACTAAATCATAATTAAATATTTATTAACTTGAAACTATACTTGCATTATAAACATCTAACTTTATTCCACCAAGAGTTAACTAAACTTAGTTGTATAAATAAAAGCAATATTTTTTCAAAAACTCACCAATAAAAATAATATTTATTTATTTATTTAATTTTTAGAATAAATAAATAATAATATACAATTTTTTAATTAATTATTATTAAAATCTAAATTTAATAACATATTTTTAAATTTTATATATATATATATATATATAAGTGCACATGCGTTATTTTCACATGCATAAATACATTTGTTATTTACATGCATAACTACATTGATTTACATATATTCTTTTTTAAACATAATTATTTTCACAATAAATATGTTCTATTTTATTTATAAAATATATAAATATTTTTTCACATATAATTTTCTCATTTTTATTTTTTAAGATATTAAATTTAACTTCTAATTTACATAATAATGCCTAATTTATCTATGTCTTTCAATTTACTTTAATTTTATAAATTATTTACAAAGACATTTAATCAAACTCTAAATCAGGCAAATATTCATATTTTCTAATTATTTTGCATGTAAGTTTTCTCAAGAGCAACCTAGAGTTTTGACAGGTTTCATTCAACATGATTTTGCTAATATTAAAACAAGGGTTTCTAGATTTAAGTTTTATCAAAAAAATTTGCATAAGAATAGTAAATCTATGTTTTCTTAATTTCTCAAAAATAATCTAACCCAGAAGTAATTTCCCTTTAAATTTTCATAAATAAAAATCATTCAGAAATTTTAACAATCACTTCAACACAATCTGACAAACATGAAGAAGGAAATCTTTTTTTTTTAAAGATTTGTAAGGTTCTCAAACCCTACCCCAAATCAATCAGCAAAATTTCCAAGACAACGTAAGTCCAAAAACACGCGATCCAAAAACATACTAAGCTCTTAAGAATTCTCTAACTTTCCTCCCCACAATTGCTCTCCTGAAACCTGCCTAACTCTATAATCATCAAAAAGCCTCTAATGAAGAGCCTTAACCCTAACTAGGGTTTCCTTATTTTTCATTTAATAAAATGTTGCTTACTTTTAATTAAATATTAAATTTAAAGCACTTTTAATTTTAAAATATTCTTTTTTTTTTTTTTCTCTACTTTATTTATTTTGCATGACACTTTTAGAATCATAATTTATTATTTTAATTAATAATAATAAAAGCTCATTATTGGAAGAGGTCTAGTCTTTTGTGTTATGGTGTTTTAGTATCTTTTGGTTTAGGTTTTGGTATATAGGGCTTTGTTAGAGCTTCTGTTGGTTTCTGGTTCTTTGTCTAGTGAACAATGTTTTGCTATGTTTTGTCGTCAATAAACTTATATGTATCAGGTTTTAAAGGTTTTTGCTCTAATTTGTCATAGTTTGGTCTTACAATTCGGTTTCATCTTTTAGATGCTCAAGCTCTCTCTCTGGAGAAGATATGTTCGTAAATATTTGAAAATATTAATACAAATAAATGTTATAATCTTAATCTATTTGCTTGGTGATCTAATTTTTTTCTCATCTTTTAGCCTTCTTCAAATGGTTTATATCTTTTGTCATGGATGTTGTTGTTTTGATTGATTATTATAGATTATGCACTCTCTGGTTAATTCGGGTTTTTTTTTTTCTAGTATGGCTGAGACTATTTTGAATTAGTTTTATCCTAGGATCTGCTTTGAGCATTTCTCCTGACTTAATCTCTTAGTAAGTGGATCATTGGAAATATGAATCAAGTTTAAGCATATTCTGTTAAGAAGTAGATTCACTAACTCAAATGTAGTAAGAACAAATGCATACTTAATGTTTAATTGGATTAGCATTAATAATTAGACATATATGGGTTGGGATCCTATTCTCAAATTGGGTTATTGATAACTACTATGTAGTCATAGATTCAACTAGACTTAATCAAAACCATCTTAAAAGGGAATCAGTATAACTAACATAGTTGTTAAACTTATCCAAAGACTAATAAGATGAAGTTTAAAGTATAGGTGGTTGTTATGTCAAAGGGATAGCAAGACTACTGATATAAATTAACACTGACAACATAAATCATTTTCATAAATTTGAGCAAAAGAAACTAAAGGATATCAAGGATATCAAATTCGATATTTTTAACTAATAGTTCTAACGATTATTTTTTGAGTTGCATCTTTGGTTAGCAGGTAAGCAATGTGTAACCACTTTATCCAGAATTGTAGAAGCAGACCCCTTTGCATATAAATAAAGAGCAGGATGAATTTGTCACCTTCAACTCTACGACTGAATAACAAACCATGATTGTAATAGAGATCATTGTATCCTGCAAAATTTAGAGTAGGAAGCTAATCCGTTCTATTGTATTTAAAAAAAATAATTGGGAATTGAAAATTGAGATACACCCCTTTTAATAATGTAATTATAAAGGACTCCAGTCCCAAGCAAGACTGGAGGTTTTCTTCTCCGTTCTTTCCTACCAGTGCCCGTTTAAATGGAGAAACTCTAGTGTAATTTATTAAATTAATATAATCAAAGGCTTTGACTGTTTACTGATCAAAATAAATAAATAAAATAAAAATAAAAGCTCATTATTAAAATGCAACTCTAATTTAATTATTATTAATTAAATAATTATAATAAATCAATATTTACTCTTTAATATTGTACTTTTCTTTTACTTAATTTTCCAATTTAGACTTTTAAATTAAAGCACACATTTAATTGATTTTAAATTCGTTAAATACCATCATATTTTAATAATTTCTTTTAATCAAATAATGTTTAATAATTCTAATATGATAAAATTAACCAAAGCATCATAATTAAAACATTTATCAAGTAAATCACATAGTCAAACCCACATAAAAGTAACATAAGCAAAACTAACCAAAGTCAAAATCAAACAACACACACGAAGAAAAACTCATGGGTTTCAAAAGGGTAAGTAGTAAGATACATGTCCTCCTTAGGACAAGTACTTAGGTTTTGGCTAGGATTTGACCTAAACATTATCTCCCTATTCTTACCATTAAGTTATTGCGATAAGGTGTGCTCATCCTAACAATTCTAGAAAGTTGATGTCAAGTACTTGCAACCTACATAAAAGACGAGCATGTATGTGTGCATATATATATATATATATATATATATATATATATATATATATATATATATATATATATATATATATATATATATATATAAACTAAACATGCAATGGTGGTTTGTGGTACATCGTGTAGATTCTAACTCGTAGGTGACTATGACTCCCTCCCTCAACCACATTAGGCACATCAAACTGAAAATATAAAACAAACATGCACACCATACACATGCAAGTATGGAGTAAACTAATAAATCACAAGTATAAGTAGCATTATTTTCTAATATTAAAAAATCATCATAATCATTTAAATGCATATCATATGACATCATTATAGAAGTAATTGCATTTACTAACTAAGAGTAATTAAAGGATCATCATTATGAAGTTAATCATAATCATCAAATATACACATGAAAGTATCATAATTGCAACTAAGTAACCACTACTATCTAGTATAATCAATTACCCTATATATCAAAGTATCATATTTGAAATATTAGTTAAGGGCTAACATGTCCACAGAGGAGTCAGATAGAACTTTAAAAATGAAATCTATAATGATAGTAAAAGAGGGGTATTACAAAGTGATGTATTGCTTGACCAAGACACATAAGAAAATGATGAAGCTTCAACCCACCTTATTATAAATCAGTCACCTCCTTATCCAACTTTTCCTATTCTTGCATGACCTAGACCTAGTCTACAAGGAGCTTTGGAGTGGAAGGTTTTTCTTCCCATTCTTTCAGGTGATATTGACCGAACATTCCTGTCTGGTGAAAATTGTTACTTTGTTAGTAGAATGCAAAATAAATTCCCATCAATAGAACTATTATGTTACTTGACAAAACCATGTTCACTCACAATTGGTTAGCAACACTATGATTTTGATTTTATAGGTTATGCAAAGGCTTAGTGAGTCATTATTGGCAAACAAAAGAGCACTATTAGAAAATGGAAGGAGTTATTGGAGCAATGGATACATTACTAGAATAAAGAGAACCTTATTAGAGATGTTATGAAAAGTCAAAAATGGCCTATGGAAGACTCATGAAGAATCTTTATGGAACTCTAATTAGGTCAAGCAACTAGCATAGAATTAGGTCAACTAGCATAGAATAAGATCAAAAAAGTTGAGAATGGAAAATGTGAATGTATGAATGAACAACAAAACTACATAATTATCTAAAAGAAGAGTGTAAAGTGGAAGAATGGTAAGGGGGCATAAATGACCTATCAATATTTAGAGGAAGGTTATTACATGTCAAAATTCTTGTTGTTTATTCTTAACAATTTCTCAACAATATTCTCAAATCCCTTAATTGAGTAGTCTTTAATAAGACTTAGGAGTTCTAGTCTGGAACTTATTGTAAATCCCTTAATCAATTGAATATTGTATAAGTGGGGTAAAATCTCTTAATAGAGTAGTCTTTAATAAGATTGGTGATGCTCCTTATAGGGTGTTATGCCCTTTAACATGGTGTAGTCATTCAGAAGATGGCATTGTTTTAAGATCCTAATCGGGCACCTTATTACTGTAGTGATGAATTATGGGTACCATCCCCACTACAATTTTTTCCTTTAACCAAGGGTTTTTTTCTACAAAACCAAAATACAATGTTATGAGTTTACATGTTTGTTTTTTTGCAAATTTATTATTTTATTATTTGATAAACCAACATTAAGTTACATAGGTAAAGTTATCAATAATAATAGGAGATATCGATGGAAGTATTTTATAGACTATTGGTTTATGTTAAACAAGTGAGCTAAAGTGAGAAAACAAAAAAGAAAGTCATGCAAGGGAAAACTTGATAGAAAGAACTAGTGAAAAAAAAAGCTAGAAGTGGAAAATCTGAAGTTGAGACAAGAGAATGAAGACCTAAAGAACAATAAAAAGTTGAAAAGGAAATTGTTAGAGCAATAAGATTTTTTCTTACTAACTCTATTTTGCTTAATTATTTAGGCATATAATAATTAGTTCTTTTATTAATTATCATCATGCAACCTAGGGTAGTTTCCTATTAGGATTTTGATCTCCTTTATAAGGAATATCCTTTCTTTGTAATTAACGCTTTTTATTGAATAGCAATTTTTGTTTTGAGCATCAATAATGTATCCTCTTTCATGGATCTTTGAATCAGAGCCTCCGTAGCTTTGCTCCTCTCTTTCTGTGATACGTGTTTGCATGCAAGTGATTCTTAGGAGTTGTGGGTTGATCTTTTATCAAGTTTAACATGGTATCAAAGCTCAAAACCTTTATGCCCCTATTCTCTTCATGAGAGATTCAACTTTATTTTTTAGATCCAATTTTTATAGAGGATTTTTATTAAATCTAGGGGGCCTTTATTTTGGGTCACTTTGAGCTCAAACGTACATCACAACTTAGAGTGCCCAAAAAAACCCCATTTCCATATAAAATACAACCATTTTAGATGAAGTTACAATATGAGGCAAAAATAATTGGCCCAAGGTTGTACCGCCTTGGACACAATTTTTGAGGCAGTGATATTCTTCTTTAGTAAAATAAAAGATTTACAATTTTTATTTTTATTTTTTGTAAAAGTGCTTTAAAAAAATGCATGCCTTTTATTGGAAAAAGCAATGCATGCCTTGTAAAAGGAGACAATTTTTTTTAGGGTGCCTAGAGGTGGAAGGAACCCCCTTGCCTATGTAGTTACCTTTTATGTTAGCCCTAACATAGATGTGCTTTTTCAATAGCCTTTCATGGCAATGTCTACCTTTGGAGATAGCACCACCATTTTTGTGGCCCTTCTGTGTACTATACCTTAGCGCTTGTCTATGTGACCCACTCGTTTGACATGACATGCAGGTATCGTGACCTATTGTAGGTTGTATGCCTTAAAATGCTTACGCTGGTCACATGGCCCCTTTTTTTCAGGCCCACCCATGACTTTCAAAGCACATCTTATAGTTTTATTTTTGTGAGCGCACTAGTTTTTGCAAGAGGGGTCCCCATCTGTTGGTTTTGGCCAGGCCCTTGTACCTTGGTTTTTATTTTTTGGATTTTGGAGGTGAGTGCCTTTTTGAAGGAAAGGTACATTTTTTTGGAAGATTTGTGCTCTACCCAAGGACCTCTCCCTATTGACATCTTCCATCAATCCCTTTGACTAGTGGCCCCACTCCTCTTCATACCCGCCATTGGTTTGGTTTACCAAATTTTTTTTGCCAATTTTCTACTGACCATGATGGTTTTGGAATAATTTGGGCAATTTTTTTCCCACGGTTTCTAGCTCCTACAATGGTTCTGCTACTTATCAAGCAATTTTTTTCTAGTTTTTGCATGGTGTTTTTTAACAACAATAATGGTATTTTTGGGCACCTATGCATTTTTTGGTATGCACAGGAAGATTTTCCTAATGCTTTCTAGTTTATTGATAAAAAATAATTTTTTTAGCACATTTCTTTTATGGCCAATGAAACTATTTTAACCAGCACTAACTTCTTTTTCTTGACATATTGTCCTTTTCTACATGTTGGATTTTTTCTGGCAGCCTAGTTAATTTTCTAGCATTTTTGTCGTTGATGGCCATTTGACCATCAAATTTGGGCTTGTCATTTTTTGACATCAACACTGCATCAACATGCTTATTTTCCCTTTTGGCTCTGTTTGGACCTGTCATCGGTCTTTTGTTCATATCTCGAGCATACAAACTCTATTTTCCACAAACAAGATATCACCAAAAATTTGGTTCTAAGCCTGTCATGGTGGTATAGGTATTTTTTATTTCTGATGTTTTTTCATGGCTTTTTTCTATCAAAGTCAAGAGTTCTATTTTGCACTCTGGAAGACATATCTTGAGTATCTATTCTCCAATTTGGGAATTTTTTATATCATTGGAAAGGTCTTTTTGTGATCTTATAAGTGTTGCTTGTTCTTTTCCCAGATTTTCCTCTAGGTATATCGTATTCAATATTTGGCTTTTTTGTATTCAGGTGCATATCTTGGTTGTCTCAAGTCTGAGGATGATTTTTGTTGCTTCAAATGATTCATCTTGGGCAATACTATCTATTGTACCAGCCTTATGTCTCTTCCAATCGTTGTAGATGAGGTCAAGCCATGGTAATGGTTCCCACTTTTCATCATGAGCAAATCAGATGAAAAGTGGGAACTCCAAATTTTAGATGCTTCAAACAAAGCAAAGGCTTCATCGAAAGCTTCCACACGGCTTCACAAAAAGCCTTGGGCTTTGAGTGAAGCCTAATGGCGTCGTTGGCCCTAGAGGGCTTTTTTTCAAGACCAAGGCTCTGTATAACTATAAGGCTTCATTTGAAGCCCATAAAACCACATTTTTGCTGTTGAAAATGACTTTTTTACCACTAGTTTACCATTTGAAATTTCATTTTTATGGCTATGATTTTGTGGAAGGGCTTAAAGCGAACTTTGTGATGTCTTCAACTACATCGTCGTTCTAACCTACCATTTGTGACCTTCTTTAAGCATTCTGCCCACTAGGTATGTTTATTTTTTTTCCATTTTTGTATTTTATTTAATTATTTTTAATGAATATTTAGTTTTTTTTTTATGCATGTTTTATATTTTTTAATAAAATTTTAGTTATTTTTAATAAATATTTTGTTATTTTTAGTATACATTAATTAGTTTTATGTTTATATGTTATATTTTAGTTTACATGTTAGAAAGTATTGAAAAACATAGTTAAAATTGTAGTTGGAAGAAATAATATGTTTAGAAATATAAAATGTTAGGTAGATAGACAATGAAAACCAAAAATAGGACTAGGTAGATGTAGAAAACAAAAAGCCATTTAAAACTCTAGATGAATAAAAAAATAAAAACTTAGGATATATAGAAAAAATTCTCTCTCTCCCCTCAAACAATTTAGAATCCTCAAGCTCTCACTTTCTCCTCACTCTCTCTCTCTTCTCTTTCTCTCTCTCCTCACTCTCTCTCTCTCCTCGCTCTCTCTCTTCTCTTTCTCTCTCTCCTCTCTTTCTCTCTCCTCATTCTCTCTCTTCTCACTTTCTCCCTCCTTTCTCTCTCCTCTCACTTTCTCTCTTCTCACTCTCTCTCTCAATCTCTCACTTTCTCTCTCCTTACTCTCTCTTCTTACTTTCTCTCTCCTCACTCTCTCTCCTTACTTTCTCTCTCCTCACTCTCTCTCTCCTCAACCACTCTCTCACTTTCTCTCTCCTCACTCTCTCTTCTCACTCTCTCTCCCTCTTCTCACTCTCTCTCCTCACTCTCTCTTCTCACTCTCTCTCCCTCTTCTCACTCTCTCTCCTCACTCTCTCTTCTCACTCTCTCTCCCTCTTCTCACTTTCTCTCTCCTCACTCTCTTATCTATCTCTCTCGAACTCTCTCTCTTCTCACTTTCTCTCTCCTTACTCTCTCCCTCTTCTCACTTTTGCTCTCCTCTTACTTTCTCTCTCCTCACTCTCTTATTTTTCTCTCTCTCCTCACTTTCTCTCTCCTTACACAATCTCACTCTCTCTTCTCACTTTATTTATCCTCTCACTTTCTCTCTCCTCACTATCTCTTCTCACTTTCTCTCTCTTCTCATTCTCTCTCTCCTCACTTTCTCTTTCCACTCTCTCTCCCTCCTCACTCTCTCTTCACTTTCTCTCTCCTCTCTCTCACTTTCTCTCTCTTTAATTTCTCTTTCCTACATTTAATTTATTTTGATTAACACCTAATATGACCTATGAACACCTTAGATTACTAATAAGACCTAATAAGACCTTATACATGACCTCTTAAGACCTTAGAAATACTTATAAGACTTAATAAGACCCCTTATGACCTTAGATTACTGATAGAACCTATCATGACCCCCTATTAAATACATGTTCTTGTAATTATATGGCATCCACTTATTGACCCATTATGTTCTTGTAATATTAAGTTAAGATTTAGTTTGAACATGTTACCCGTAGATGGCATCTAGACAACCTCAACCTTAGCCTCAAGATCAGGTACAAGGAGAGGGTCAGGGACAGGGACATGATCAAGGGTAGGGATAGGGACCACATGTTGATGTACCACCTGTCCAACCTCACGTTCCTGAAATGATGACTATATTCTAGTTTGCGACCATAGAGACTGGTAGACTAAGATCAACTATTAAGAGATCTTGGGATCATCTATACAACGGTATACATCAACAAAAATTTGACTATTCTTGAGGAGCTTACTAATAGGCTTAGATCACATATTGCATTTGCACCACAGTCTGTAGATAGGATTTTTGTTGATCTTGGAGTTGAGATCTCGGTCGGTATATCCTTAGACCAGGTTCAAAGCCTGTTTTCTAAGGAGATTATTGAACGAGAGATTTTCCCATATTATGAGGGGAAGACCAAGGTCAAGGCATATCAAGTTACTAGATGTATTGTGCCATATGTTGCTTGTATTATATACCCTTGATTCCTAGCAACACATGGTCATTATCCTAATAACAACCAAATTCTATTATATTTTTCCCAACAATTGTACATGGAGAACTGTTTGGGGCACCACATCAACTATTTAGATATTCTAGGTTATTATGGTCAGGGATGCAATAGATTTTGTGATTGTGATGCATACTATGAGTTGACTCATCACATTCCTCATCATCATGCATTGGTGGGATCTAGGACCCCAACAGTGACTCCAATGATGGTTGCTACTGCAGATAGAGTTGTTATTGCTTCTCAGAGGGAAGTAGTTGATCGGATAGGACACATTGCATCTGCAACTAGGAGCATTGTATCTGACACTCTGGGTAGATATCTTTTGAGTAGACCTAGTCAACATAGATCATCTTCAAAGGCATCATTGAGTACTACACTATCCACTAATGAGATCTATAGAGTTGTACATATTCCTACCCTAGGAGATATATGTGGCCTCACTAGAGAGCATAGACATATGGAGATGGCCTTGTATCTTTTAGATGATCTTTTATAGGCATATTTGTACATCGCAGATACACTAGGGATGCTTTTACATTTTTTCACAAAGATAGTTTCACAGAGGCCTATATTTTGAGCGATTCATGACATGCCATCAAGTCATGCACACCAGAGTACACAACACTCTAGTGCTCAACAATCTAGCACTCAACACTTAGATGCACATCAGTCTATTGTAGCTCCACCTAAGGGGACCTTAGGATTTGGTAAATGTGTATCTATTTCTACTGATGGACTTGACATGCTTGATTAACAATTGTGAGATTTGAATCAGATTTGCGTTCACACTGAGATAGGATCATACATGGACATGTTATTTCAGTCTACTAACTCTACACCACTTTCATCCCAACTTGTTACTCCTTTGCACTCCTCGCTATTATAGAGGATGGAGACTATTGGAGATGGAGTTTCTATTGATGACACCTTAGTATGTGTCACTGATGACCCTCTTGCTCCTCAAACCCAAGTACCTCTTTTAAATTTCATTTTTACAATAATAAATTTCTATTCACATGTATATATTTATGTACTCATATGAAACTCACCCTCACTCACATAATGTCACATGTCATGGCTAATCTTGAGGTTCCAAGGGAGAGATTTCTAGCTCTACTAAGGGAAGGAAACATGCTCATCTTCAAAGAGGACATTCAGCTATCCAATTTTGTTCCCATAAATTCAAACACCATTCCTCCTAGTGATAGTCCCTAGTAGATCCCATCCAACTTTGATGAGGGGTAAGATGGAGCTCAACAGAATCCAAGTACTCTGGTTATTCAGGACTATCCTATATAAGTGACTGGTGACACTCATGAAAATGATAGAAGTAGTGCTTGTGAGGAGCAACTTTTCTATGGAGATGGTTGGGACAATCCCATTTACAGGAGTAGCAAAAATGATGGTTGGAACTAATTTGTGATATTTTGAACAAATCTCTGGACTTTGTGTTGATGGTTACGTATAATTTGTAACTAGTTTTAGTCTCAATGTGCAGTAGGCTATTTTCTTTTGTTTTGTACAATGAACAACCTTTTTTTTTGTACAGTGAACTCCTATAATTAAGTTGATACTCTATCTGTAATAGAAAAAATTTTAAAAAATTGTAGGCATAGGTATCAGACATGCTTCTTCTAGTGTGGGCTCTAATCGTAGTGGGAGGAAAGATGTTATCAATGTGACACCTACTATTTGTAGGGGTACAAATATGATGGAAGTGACACCCACTAATGGTCAAGTGATTTTTAAATATAAATTTAAATTAATTCAATACTAGATACATGCACTTGCATCAATGCATTTAAATTTGTGTTGAAACTAGTTCCCATGTATATATACAGGTATATGTCTAACAAATTGTTGTATTTTAATATATAGGGTTTAATTGATACTCCACAGACACATGATCCTCATGAGTCTCGATTAGAGGGTCGCTCTATTCGTATGCATCTAGATGACTCTCTAGTTTAGGACACATGCCATTGTTTACTTTATCATTGATCTTATCGAGACATATACATTTATGATTTGACATTTATATACATATTGATCTTTGCACATGTATGTTAATGATTCATTTATGATTAGACATATGATTGGTTCAATTTTTTATTAGACATGTGATATATGTTTCTAGTTTATGGTCCATGTGATATATGTATTTAGTTTATGGTTAGATGTACATGATCGGTTCAATTTATGATTAGACATGTGATATATGTTTCTAGTTTATGGTCCATGTGATATATGTATTTAGTTTATGGTTAGATGTGCATGATTGGTTCAAATTATGATTAGACATTGATATATGTTTCTAGTTTATGGTTCATGTGGTATATGTATTTAGTTTATGGTTAGATGTACATGATTGGTTCAATTTATGATTAGACATGTGATATATGTTTCTAGTTTATGGTCCATGTGATATATGTATTTAGTTTATGGTTAGATGTACATGATTGGTTCAATTTGTGACTAGAGATGTGATATATGTTTCTAGTTTATGGTCCATGTGATATATGTATTTAGTTTATGGTTGGATGTACATGATCAGTTCAATTTATGATTAGACATGTGATATATGTTTCTAGTTTATGGTCCATGTGATATATGTATTTAGTTTATGGTTATATGTACATGATTGGTTCAATTTATGATTAGATATGTGATATATGTATGTTTTTAGTTTATGATTAGATGTACATAATTCAACATTAAAACACATGATAAAAACTATTTAAAGAGACGTGATTGAGAAAAATATATATGTACACATATGAACTCCTAAACTTCATATAAAATGAACATGTAAGTATTCAATATAAGTCCTACATGTGTTACATGAAATGAGTTTATGTACAATGATATAGTCCTAAGTTGCATGAAATAAGTTCATGAACACAATGTATACACATATAAGTCTTAAGTTACACTAAATGAGCAAATACATACATGATATAAGTCCTACAAGTTATGTATGAAATGAACATGTACACATGTCTACACATATAATTGTCCTAAGTTACATGAAATGAACATACACACACATGAAATGTATTAAATGAAGATACACTCATACATGTCAATACATATAGTACATACATTTAAATAGGATCAAAGAGTGACTTGATAAATTTATGAAATATATAAGCAAGTCCTAGAAATATGAAATAACTAAGCAAGTGCTACAAATATGAAATATCTCAAGTGGTTCCAAGTGGTTCCACATGCTCATGGAGAACATTTAATATTCTCTCATGGTCTTCAGTATCTAATCTTCACTTGAAACATCCACCTTTATGTTTAACTAGATGTAGAGAAATGGACGTAGCAATAACATGATGACTATATTGAAGCATTTTGTTGTTAGGTTAGTAATTAACAAAGTGAATTCCATGTTTCACTAATCAAATTTTGGCTGAGATATGTTCCCTCCAAAAGAATTGAACCTGCACACCATGCATTTAAAAGTTAATTTAATGTGTACATTTAATAAATAAATTCACCATTTAATAATTAACGCACATAATTTTTATATATTTGAATTATATATTTTTAGGGAATAACATTCCATCACTTTCTTCAGGTTAAGTTAACTTCATCCTTTATGTAGTGCAATGCAATAAATAGTAACATACTACTACATTTCTAGGCTCAACAAAAATTGCAAAGACTTTGCCTACACACAATAAATATCATACATGTTTATGTGAACTCTAAATTTTCTTTGTGACTTTAAAATATATATTTATTATTTTTTAAATTTTACTTACCAATTTGAACTAGCCCAAATATATGGTTATAATCAGTAGAAATCAAAGGAATGTCATCAAAATTTTCATCTTCATCTCCATTAAAATAAGTGTCACCAAAATCCATAGATCTACATATCCATGATCTTGATTGATGCATTCATTGTAATTCTCAACAATGCAATAACAACAAAAACATGAATAGTCTACAATGTTCAATTGCAATGATTGGTACTCATAATAGAATGTAAGGATCATGTTTTTTCTATCCTCTTCTAACCATGCATAGTTTTTCTATCCACACCTAAAGATACATATTTAATATATTCAAAAAAATTAGACACAAAAAATACATATTCATGTACAACTTGTATAACTTAAATTAGATAAGAGAAAATGTAAACATGTGCACACATTTACTTGGTATCTCCCAAAAGACTCTACATGGTACTTCTTGACTCATTCTTGATGATGCACCAACCTCGTTTGATGCAAAATGTGTCTTGCACTATTCAACAATGTCATGTGCATTATTTATGTGAAATCCCTTATAAATCATTTGATTCTTTCGTAGAGCATGTTTGATGCAAGCTCCAACACCATCATGTTCACCTTTGCCATGTCCACTTTCAAAGAAACTCCATACATGCAGTTTTTTTCATTACAATGATATCAACAAAGTGCATAAAATGGTCTAGATGATTTGAATTGTGTGGGCCACCCATCTGACCAAACATAATGTTTATCGATACTTATGCATCTTTCTTCAAACAATGTTCTACATAATGAATATCATGTTCTTTATCATCGCTTATGTAGAAGTGATATTCTTTCTTGATGACTCATGCTTCATCTATGCTTTGAATACCATCCAAATCTAACTATGCATGATGATAGCACACTTGTATCATAATAGTTACCCAATCTAAAAAATAGTAGTCTAATTGAATAGCCTTTTGATGAACAAAAGAATAGTTTTCTACAAAGTCAACAACTAAAAAAATGGTTCCAAGTGGAAAGCTATCTCTAAGTATTTGAAATTGTTGTGCTTGCCACTTTGAAAAAAAACATGACAAATATATGGTTGTATCAAACTTTTAAATTTTTCCATAAATGCTCCAACACTCATCTCCTCTTCAACATATTATAATCTTTTCAATCATTTCCCAAATTTAGTTTCATTCCTTACATACTTGTAACCCTTGCAAGTTATCATTTTTGTGACATCAATATCTTCATTTTTCAAAGAAAAAAGAGGCAAATTAGAACATGTTTCACATGTTCCTCTAATGCAATTAATTTGACCAAAAGGATCATCTATTTTGTCACATAAAACAGATGAGATGAACTAACTTCGTCTACTAAGAGGGGGCATTTTTATAACCAAAAGTTTCTTCTATAATTTTTTTATAAACTTGATAGTGGAGATAAAATTCAATATAATAATGACATCAACAAGTTTCAAACACTTTTTTTCTCCTAACATAATATGGCTTCAATCTTTCAAATATTGTCTGCCTAATCTTTATATCAAGATTTGAACTACAAAATGGGACATCCATTTTATGTTGTGTTATGTCCAACCAATGTTTTTTATGATGTTCATAGATATTGTCTATAATCCTATGTCTGAGAACATCTCTAGTATTTGATGAAGGGTGAGTATTATCATTCCAAAATGATATTACCAATTTTTTTATTCTATCATCAATCCTATCACAATGAGGAGCTCTACACATAATTTCCCAATTTCCTTCCAAAGTGATATCATCCAAAACCATTCTCCTCTTAACATATTTTGATATGTTTTTTCTACTAAACCAATATGTGATGAAATTGAAGATATTTGTCTATTTTGGGGTATACTAGTACCAAGAATAGATGTCAACATAACTCTTCTTGTAGTGCTCTTATCTTTACTTCGAGTTGTCTTCCCTATAGAGCTCAAACCTTTCTTAAGATTTTCAATAATATCACTTTGCATGTTAAAAAATTCTATCTTTTTTGATGTTGTGTCTACACCTAACAATTTTAATGGCCCTTGCAAGTTTTTTTTCTAAAAGAACACAAGCAATTACTTGGGCTTTTTCAAGTGTTTCCAAAACATCAAATTTACTTGTTATTTCTTTTACTATCTTATTCAAAGCTTTTCTTGGAAAGACTTAACAATTTAATATCGAAAAGTAATTTCAATTAATCCACATCCATTGCAAGCAAGTGATCTAAATTTATATGAGTGATATTTTTCTTTACACTTGTGGCTAGTCTTATGTGTTCATCCATACCAATTTGAGCAACTAATCCTAACCCTTCTCCAAATTCTATTGCTTCATGTCCTAAATTATCATGTCTTGAATTGTCATGACTCAAATCTTCTCCAACATGTATTTGTTTGTCTTGTGATTTTTTGTTAAGAGCTACATGCATATAAATGAATACAATTATAAAATTGAAAATATACATGCAGATGAATTTACACATGTACATACCTTCTCTTTTTTTTATGATAATTTGCTAAAGTTTGTTCACGATTTCTTTATTTGCACTAGGTATTCTATTTCTTGCAGACTTACTTTGTCTTCCTTGTTGTCATCCCACTTTGGTCTTAAAAAAAAGTATCAAAATATTTTGAATTGTCTTCAAGACCTTAAAAAAAGTATCAAAATATTTCAAATCATCTTCGGTCTTCTTCCTTTCTCTTCAAAAACATCAAATTCCTTTTAAGGTGGTTTTGGATTGATTTGAAGAATGAAGGAAAAATACTTTCTACATCAAACTATTTTTTTTCAAAAAAATCAATATTGGTTGACAAGCTTTGTTTGAATGTCCCTTGGCCGACACATACAAACAAATTTAACTAGAAAGAGAAAATAGGGGGCTTTATTCGAAGCCCCATGGAAGCACCTTGGGAAAATAAGGGGCTTCATTCAAAGCCCTATAGAAGCCCCTTGAATGGCCTTGGGTAGACAGGGGGCTTCGTTCAAAGCCCCTTGGAAGCCCCTAGGTAGACAAGGGGCTTTGAACGAAACCCCATGTGCAAACCCCGATGATATTTCATGCTGGCAGGAAACAACCCCTGGAGGTTTCACTCAAAGCCCCTATCAAATAGTGGGTAACCACCTTATGGACTTCACATGAAGCCCCTTCGGGTGAAGACCCCAAAATGGGAATCACTCAAAGATGGTTTCAGGAGAAGCCTCTAAAAAATGGAAATTTTAAAAATATTTCATAATTTCTATCAATTTTTGCCCTTCAGAGGGCTCAGACAAGGGCCAAATAGGTTCAAATTTTGCAACTAAATATAGAAAATTGTTTTCCTCTCAATAAGCTTTCCAATGAATATATTTTTAGCATATATTGTGTTTATCATGATTTTTTAATTTTAGTTTTATTAAATATAGGTTTTTTTCCAATTTAGAAATCTTTGTTTGAAGCTTCGAGAAAAATAGAAAATGAGAGAATAATTTTATTTTTTAAATATGATCATCAAAGCTATTTGTGTTAGCTTTCTACCAAATCTTGAAAAATTTCAGTTTGATAAATATAAATCAAATTATATTTATCAAAAGCAACCTATGTCTAAATTATCGTTAATATCACTTTTCCACTAAATAAAATCTATAAATTTCGAGGAATTGAACAAAACCAAAAGCACTTGCTAGATATCAATGTTACTATTCTAGCCTTGAAAGAATTTTGTAACTATCATATTTTTATAAAAAAACTTAGGTTGATCAAAACACCCACCACTCTTTGAAAATGTTAGTTTTCATATAAACCACTTCTCAAAGGAGAAGGAAAATTGGACTTCGAATAAAAGTTATATATACATTTAGAAACTTGATAGAAAATGCTAAAAATCACTAGTTTACATCGTTGTTAAATTCTTTATAGGTTTTTAGTAATATTCATTTGAAAATGAAGTTTTTTTTTTTTAATATCTAGTTTAGTGTCAAACTTGGCCAAAAAGTGGGAACCATTACCATGGCCTAACATAGTCTACATCTATTGTATTTTTTTGTAAAAACACTGAGATAAAGTCTCATATTCCTTTTGTATTTCCATTTCATTTGTTTTGCCTTCTGATTCAAGTAGTGTCATCTGAGGGCACTCATTCAATATTCTTGAGATCTCCTATATCTCGTGCCTTATTGCACATGCACTACTCTAATTAAGTGCCATGCTGGGTTTGATATTTTGCCTTTGGTTGTCATCTACCTTTACCTAGTAAGTTTTCCTTCCATGACATTAGCCTCAAGATGTGTCTGCGATTGATCACGATAGTACACTATTATGTATTTATTTGTGTATCTTGATCATGGTTCCTTGACATGCAGTTCTTTTAGCCCATTGTTCTAGTTTCCTATCACCCCACCCTTATCTAAATTACAGGGTTCTTCTATTGGTTCTTATGCTTCCTTGGTTCGATCCAGTGAGCTATGTATTCAGTATTTGTTCCTATGTACTAGGCGGATGTAGTGACTAGGTACTTATGCATTTCGGTGAGATGGATCATTTACCATATAAACACTCTTCTTTTTGTTCCTTTTTTGGATGCAACCTTCCATGTTTGATTGATCATCTCTTCTAGCTTTGGTGTTTCATGTCATCTATATCTTTGAGTTTAGTTGTTTGTCTTTGTGTGCCTCCTTGTAGTGCCTCTCCCATTTGAATTTTGTGAGCCATCCTGATGGATGAAACCTTGACGATCTTTCTTATGAGTGATCATGATTGGGACCATGAGTAGTCTACACCCTAGGGGTGATTTGTTTATATTGTTGCATTATCTGTTTGATTATGTTGTTGCCTAATTTATGGGATTATGATGTGTTAAGATGATTTCATTAAGGATTATCAATGTATATTGTTGGGTTTATTGTGATGTGATGGTGCTACGGATATTTACCTTATTCATTTTAGTTGTGATGCAAAATGGATTATTTAAATGAAATTAATTAGATGCTTTAATTACATGATTTCATGTAATTGTTGCTTTAGCTACTATTATTGTGTGTCCACAGTTGATTATGTTTGTTTATTGTGTATGACTTATATCCCCAACAGTGACACATGGAGTTAATGATCAAACCTTTCACGTTGAGCCAATATTGTCCATGTATGGACGATATATCTTTATTGATATTTCAATCCTCTGGTAATTGGTAAACCCAAATTCATAATGCATTATGTGATTAGACTCGTGAGTGTGTCTGTGCATTTAGGAATCCACAGTGGTCGTGGAAGTTATCTAATTATTGCAATTTAATGTCTTATGAGAATTTTATATTGATTTAACTTATTTTAATTACCGACAACTTTGTTGTAGTTGAATTCTATTTAATTGGAATTTCTTGATTTTGGTTTGGGTTGAGAGGGGATTTAATTAAGTGATCTAGTTATATTCCTATTTTAATATTTCACTTTTAAAGTGAATATATATCCCAAAAAGGGAATTCTTTCTCACTTCTCACCTTTTGAATTAGAAATTTTGAGAGCAAAAATCCAAATCCTCTTTAGGAGGAATTACTATTTGATTCATTGTGGGAGCTACGGGCATGGGATTGTCATGAGGTTGGTCTCATTGGATCCGGCTCATTAGACCTTGGTTTGCCGAGATTTTGGGCGACCTTCGCGAAGCGATTATTTTATCGCGTGTATTCCTATTTTGCCCATTTTGGCTGCCAAGTAGGGCTCTCCCATTTTTATGGTTTGACATTGTTTTAGAGTTTATTTTGGATAGTAGTTTGCTAGGAGGTAGAGAACTATTGTTCCCCATTGTTCCTATATGTTGGCTCTACCCAGTTGGGCAAGTATGAGCATTTGATTACTTTTTGACTTGGGGTTTTGGGGTTTTGGACCATTATGCTGGTTATTTTTGCATACGGGGTCCGAACCCAAAATTTACTGGATATTTGGGGTTTTTGTACCTGCTTGTAAAAAGGGTTTTATTTTTGTTGATTTTCGTCAATGTTGGTTTTTGGGCATTTTGGCTTTGCCTCAATTTGTGTGTTGCCCAATTTTCTTGAGTGTTTCTTGGAATTGATGATGGTTGTGGATTTGGATTATCCATGAGGATTTCAATCCAACTTATTTCCATTCTTCTTGCTTTGGGATTCGTGTTGAATCCATACTCCTAACTATGTGTTCAGTTGAGTGGTTTTGTACCCAGTGGTATTGTTTATGATTGAACCCTTATTGTTATTTTATGGACACTAAGATTTGTGTAGAATCTATACTCCCAGATTTAGGCCAAGTGAGTGAGTTCATGATATTTGGTGTTTTATTACATCGTTGGGATTTGTGTGGAACCCATACTCCCCAACTTAGGTTAGTTGAGTGAGCTCATGATGCTTGGTGATTTATTGTTCATTGAGATTCATGTAGAATCCATACTCCCAGATATAGGTCAGTTGAGTGATCTATTTTATTTGCATTTTATATTTTTCTCATCCAGCCCTTGTTACTATGATCATCATATAGTTGGTGTACCCACACACGAGGACCTGAGTGTGCACTTGTCGGTCTTGCGAGACCCAAGCTCCTAGTTGCTTGTTGGTTGAGTTATGTTCATCGGGTTTGGGTTGGGAAATTGCATTGCCTATGGGCATTCATCATGTGATAAGCATGGGTATGTAGGGTAGGTCAGTGTGGAGGGGCTTCTTTCGTAACCTTGGTTCATGTTCCCAATGAGGTGTACATGAAAAACTCTCCAATTAAGTAATAATTAAATAAATTCATAGGTGATTAAATAAGATAAGAAAATACCACATTATCCATATGACTCATCTGGGGACACAACATGGTGGCCTGTTGAGGGGAATGGTCTGTAATGCTATTGAGCTTGGGAATCCCAAGAAACCTACTCTCCACTAGAATACCTACATAGTAGACCCATAGAGTGTCTAACCAAGACCTATTGTATTACATTGTCTCATGATCTTGGTTTCAGTCTTTTGTACTATTTGGTGTGAGTGTTAGCCATGGATAACTCTATTGTGTGATTGTTTCTGGGTCATTATCTCCATCAACACAACGGGAGTGCACCTATAGGTTACCGCATGGTTGGGAAGCATAGCTACCTATACCACTGCTAGGGATTGATGTACAAAGATGGTCTATTTCTAGTTTGAGGTCAATGTTAGATATTCACTTGGTACTTCGATGTATCTAGAGTATGTTTCCTTGTGATTTATGTTTTACTTTAGATGCATCTGATATCATGTTGAGATGATAGTAGTTATTACTTGATGCATTCCTTATTATGATGGTGTATCTTATGGTTTAGATGAGATTCCTTACCATTGCTTTAGATAGTGTTGCTATTGATAGATTAGCATGATTGGATGTATTTTTCTCTTATGTTGTTATTAATAGTGTTGGTAAGAATGATCTCATGATATAACTCCAACTATCTTGTTCGCAATTTGAGATTCATGCTCAGGGGATGGCTAGGGCCTTTGAGGTCTCATGATGCTATGATGGATGGGAGGAAATGAGAATGGTTGTTATTAGTTTAGTGGCTTCATTGTTTGTGTTTCCTTCTTGTAATATTTGATTTATGCTCACGTATGTTCATTGCGATGTTGCTTGCCGCATGATTACATTAGATGCTATGGATTAGATGTTAGAGGTAATTGATCTCTTTTATGCTCTCGAGTGATCATTCCTCGATTACGTGAATCCAATTCTACCTAGTGTGAAGGTTTCATATTTTTATGCATTTTCTTCTTGCCTCGATGTTGCATTGTTGGCATTCCTCACATAGGAAGGGTAGTTTCTCACATAAGAATATATTGTCTCATGTGAACATGTATTATACCTCATGTGAGCATGTACTTCCTCATGTAGAGAAACAAAGTCTCATGCAGAGTGTGTACTTCCTCATGTGATGTCATACAAAGACTCGCATACGACATTACAAAGCCTTGCGTGAAGCAATGCGAATCCTCATGACCAGTTAGCTAGGGTCTCAAATAGAGAAGCAAAGTCTCACACGAGACTGAACATTAATATTTCCTCATGTGAAAAATAATGGGCATTTTAGCTTAGCTGAGGAAAGTTTGGAAGTAGGTTTTGGACACCCTATTAGGTTTTACACCTTCATAGTTCAAAATATACTTTCTATGGATTTTAAAATATGTTGTTTAAGTATAACTTGAACTTAAGATATATTTTAATATATGAGATGATTTATTTGAGATAGGTTCCAGACCTCTCCAAGTTAAGATAAAGATCATAGGAAATTTTAGGGCTTCAGAAATTCAAACTTAGCCAAATTTCAGAGCTTCAGGATTTCAAACTTAGCCAAATTTTAGGAGTCAACATTTGTCTTTCAGCATGGTGACCAGTAGATGATTGGTGGTAACTTTACACCCTCGTCTTGTGTGTGGCCATTTTTGGTCTCTACTTGTAACTCTAGATTATGATATGATTAGTGGAAATGGACTTGTTTTTCTAACCATGCAATGAGCTTTTACTTTGGGGTTTGAAAGAGAACATCCCCTTGGTATCTTCTCATGATTCGTGTAATCTTTGGTTTATAAGTTATGGTTTAGTGCTTGGAGATCTTTGGAACTATTGTAAGACTTCCACTAGTGTAGCATGCAAAAATATGGTGAATAATTGTAAAATAAGAGGAAACAAAGTGACACCAATAGATTGGGGTATATCTGCAATCACATAATAGAGAAAGAAGAATCCTTAAGATCTATACAACAATCATCTAAAGAATCAAGTGGTGTACAAGGTAAGAAACTCTACAAGGCTACTTGCTACAATTGTGGAAAATATGGTCATACTACAAATGTTTGTAGGAGCAAACAAGTGAGTACTTCTAGAATCACAACATATTTTTATTTTTATAATTGCAATAATCTTGGTCATAATCTATGAGTATAAATTTGACACTAATAGAGGAACATCAAAGAAAAAATTCTACGGATAGTGTTATAAATGCAATCACTATGGATACAAAGTTGAAGATTGTAAAACCAAAACACTAGCAACTGAGAAAATAGTATCTTGTTAAATACTATCAATGTGGAAAACTACGACACTTGACTACCAAGTACAAGAAAAGATTGTACAACCTTGGAGACCATTCAGACTACCATGTTACATTTGCTCAAAGTTTGGGCTTTCCACCTACAACTACAAATATCAATTTGCTACCAATAATGATCAAGATGTAAAAGGAAAGAAATTTGTGAATCAATAACAAATCAAAGAAGAAACGAAGAAGACATGGATAAAGAAGGAATATGATGCAACATCAATGGAGGACCCTGTGTCAGACGATGTAGGGAATTCATCTTCCAACTAAGCAAGTAACTACTTAGGGACATAGAATAACATTGAGAGAGAAAAAAGGTCCCTTAAAATATGTTTGAAGTAAAAATATTTAAGAGCATGCATAGATTTAATGATGATGGGAAATTGGGAAAGTTGATGAAAAGTTTAAAGCATAAGTATGAAACTATTATTGGTAAACAAGCTCTACTATCAGTGTAAAAGTTACAGTTGACCTACAATAAATAATTTAGTACAATAGTAATTGGACACATTACCACTATATATAAAGACACTTGTCATTAAATGTTCACATTGAGAAAAAACAATTGTGAAGATTAAGTTTGAAGTGAATATTACTGCTTATTGTGATTATTTATTTTTTAGTAAAATATTCAAGTGAATCGATCAAGTTGCAAACCTTGGTCATGTGAAATATTTAGATAAGTAAAAAAATATACAAAGAACACCATGGTAGACAAAAATGTGGTAATCAACAAATCAGAGGAGGACAAACCAAAATACCAACTAAACTCTTTAAAATTGATATACGTGAGTGGAGTTGGAGCATTATCAGATATAATGGGCAGATTCATATTAATAGAAAATGTGAGATCATTTATTTAGTACAAACAAGTTGAAATAGGTGATGAAGAAATACATGTAGCATATAAGGATTTATATAAGGAAGAAGGAATGTTGAGCGATGAATTTGGACATTTAGAAATAGAGAGGCTATCACAAAATTGTGCTCATGCCAAAGAACTTCAAAGTGGAGTGGATCAAACATGTACTAAGAAGAATGCATTTAGATTATGTTTGGTTGGAAGGAGGTAGACAAGTTGAGATCACAAAGGAGATTATTCATGCAATTACTGGGTTGTTGGTAAATAGAAAGAAGTGTGCAAGAAGTAGACCTTAAAACACAAATCAAAGGACTAGTCAAGTACAGGGAAGATCAAAAGACTTTTTTTGTAAGAAATATCTTGGATAAGAAGATGAGATATGCATCCATGGTTATTAGTTATAAAGTTTATCAAGAAACCAATTAGATAATGTACCTAGTGGATCAGTATAGGTTGCATGTAAGATTGTTATTGAAGAAAACAAATTTGACTTAGTTGAGATGTTGAGGGATCAACTAATGATGAATCAAAGGAAAATCAAGAAATAAAGACTAAAGTATAGAGATTTATTGTTATGTATATCTTTCTATACACAAAACTATTTTTGAGATATTGGTAGAGTAAATTGGATAGTAGGTAAACCAATTGTTAATCAAATCAACAAGTGTATTAAGTAGTTAGAGAGAAAATATGAGACAATAATGTGAAAATACTTCAAAGAGCTTCAAGGTAGAATGTATGGAAGGTATTGGATACCACCTCATATTATTGAGAAATATAAGAAAGATATATGCTTTTTGGTTAGCATGTGTTCATGCATAGTAAAGGTAGTTAAACCATACACATCATGGTTACAACCATTCGGATATGAAATTGCAAAAGATGAGTTAATGACAAGTATAGAAGAGATGTTAGCACAACCAAAGGACACAAAAGTAGCTAGGTACAAGACATATGAAGAAGTGTATAAATGAATAATATCCAAAGAAAATAAATCAGAAGTGGAGAGTTATAGTAGGCAGAAATTAACATTAATACTTGAAACATATGCTAAGATTAAGAGCAAGCTAGCAAAGAAAAATGATACAACCGATAAAGAAGCATAGGTACTAGTATGGAAAACATGATATGGTACAACACAATTATAGCCTAGAAGAAGAATAAGGAGTCAATCTATGAAAGAAGGAAGCTTGAGGGAACAAAGAAAGAAAAGTGAACCTAAAACAACAAAAAACGAGAATTTTAGGATCAACAATTGACTTAGAAAAAGGTATAAGGGAACATGGTACTATCAGGTACATACATGAAGTCAAATATAGGAGATGGTCAGAAGAAGATAAGAAAGTAATTGATGATGCAATTGCATTCTCACTTCACAACTTCTCAATATTTCCAAGTTAATTAAAGAAAAATATCACTGAAGAATTACTTGACAAAATCATAGTAAGACAAAATGAAGAAGTGGAACAAGAAAGACAAATTGGAGAAAGAACACTAATACTTACAAAGCTTGAAATAAGTGTTGAAAAAATTGATAAGCTAATGTAGCAAAATGAAAATAGATATGCTAAGTACAAAACTGCTAGAATAATGGAAGGTTTACAAGAAGAAGTCAAACTGAAGGTTTAAAGTTGTAGAAAATAAATTTTAATTAAAAAATATATGCATCAGAAGAAATAATATAGGTTGATGAAATGTATGAATTAAATAAACAATCAGAACAAGGTGAACCTATCAATTTAACTAGAGAGGAGAGTCTTATAAGTTCTAACAGAAGATATGAAAGATAACCCATCAACATAAACAATGAATCTAATGAAGAAACTAAAGGAAATGAAGAAGATGAATTAGAAGAGCACTATACTCAAGAGATTACAATTGAAACAAAAAAGAAAACATAGTCTATTAAGAAGACCCTTGCTATCAATGGAAAAACATAAACATCAATAATAGGAGAACAAATGAAAGATACATAACGAGTTATGGAACTCAGTGTAGAATTAAAAGAAATACAAGTTACACGGACATTGCAAGATATGACATGAATTGAAATAACAGAAGAGAACAAAAAAAGAGAGTCAAATACGAATGAAGAAGAAGATCCGGATAATAGACCTAAACTATCAATTCTAAAGAGAAATCCTACAAAGATAAGTTATGATGCTAAAAAAATCTATACAAAACAACTAAGAGAGAAAAAAAGTAGAGAGACAACTGAAAGAGAAAAGAAGGAAAAAGTTTGTAAAGAATAGTACTAAAACATTTTCAAATTTGCTACCATAAATTAAAATCGATAAAATATAATCAAGCATCAAACAACTACAAACATACATAGAAAGAATCATAAATGATCAAAGTATTAAAGATGACTTGAAGGAAAAACTACGATAGGGATCACATATGGGAAAACTAGCAAAAAATGTTAGGATGCTATTGGAAAAGCATAAATAAATAAGAGAGTTATTACTTGAAGGAGCAGAAATTGCCAAGCAAATATTTGTATCACGTGCAATGTCAATTGAAGAATCATGTTGGTTATTGTTACCTATGGATTTAATACAAAAATAAATTAAAACCATAGATGAATTACTAAGTATAGTAAAATCAGATGACATTATTGATAGTATAATACTTGTCAAAAGCCATATAACTTCCATAAAAAAATTAAGAAAAGAATGGAATAGAATTTTGGAGGTCACTAGCAAACAAAGATATATTCTACAAGGAGTAGAGAATAGTTGATATCCCAGAAACTAATATCTTTTTGTTTTCTTTTGGCATTACTGTCAAAGGGGAGAAGTAGAAAAAATTGAGTAGAAAAGATGAGGATTAGTAAAAGGGGAATTAGAAATACAAGTTAGTGAAGCTAACTCATGTAGTACATATGAAGTCAAAGGCATGATGTGTATGCATAATACACATTTTGAACTTTTGAAGGTTTTGTTATTAATGCCTAAGGGGGAGATTGTTACTTGACAAAATCATTTTCACTTACAATTGGTTAACAACACTATGATTTTGATGCAAAGACTCAGTGGAATCACTATCGACAAATAGAATAGTGCTATTGAAAAATGGAAGGAGCTATTAGGGAAAAGGAAGCATTATCAAAATAAAGAAAAGCTTATTGGAGATGCTATGAAATGTCAAAAATAGCCTATGGAATATTCATGAAGAATGCTGTAGGAATCCTAAATAGGTCAAGCAAATGGCATGGAATTAGGTCAAGAAAGACTATAAAAGGAATCAGAGGAATACTATTTAAAAAGGTGAGAAGGAGAAATGATGGATGCATGAAAAAACAACAAACTTGAATGGTTATAAAAAAGAAGAGTGCAAAGTAGAAGAACAATAAGGGAGCATAAAGGACCTATCAAGCTTTAGAGAAAGGCTATTACAAGTTAGACTTCTTCTTGTTTTATTCTTAATAGTTTTTTTGACAAGATTGTTAAATGCCTTAATCGAGTAGCCTTTAATCATGACTTGGGAGTTCTAGTTTGGAACTTATTGGAAATCCCTTAATCGAGTGAACAATATACAAGTGGGATAAAATCTCTTAACACAGTAGTCTTTAATAGGATTGTTGATACTCTTAACAAGATATTAGACACTTTTAACATGGTGTAGTCTTTCATAAAATGACATTGTTGTAATTTCCTAATCGGGTACCTTATTACTGTAGTGATGAGTTGTGGGTACCATCCCCACTGCAATTTTTTCCTTTGACTAAGGGTTTTCTTTGAGACCAAGATACTATTTTATGAGTTTACATGTTTTTTTTTTAGAAGTTTATTATTCTACATCTCAGTAAGTCAACATTAAATTACAACATATTGATAAAGAAATTGGTACTAATAGGAGATATTAGTGAAAGTAATGTACAAACTATCGATTTATGTTAAACAAGTTAGCTAAAGTTGAAAGTTTTGCAGTACTGATTTAGCCCCCTACCCTATATCTTACCTAAATCTTTCCAACACATTCATGTATGAGATGGTGGATACTTTGATTTTTTTGTGGGTATCTAGATGGAGCACATGGTGTACTTTGGTTCATGATGGTGTATGTATTAGGAGGGATTGTTACCTTGTTCATTTATGTGGCTACATATTGACCCTTATGAAATATATACAAGAAGTGGGAGATTGTTGAGAAAATGTGTGTTGCACACATTGCATAATAATATTTATATTGTAATATTTTGTTTTCTTCTATAAACATTGAACCTAGTGGACATGCAACATGTAGAGATTCCCATAGAATACTCTTGATGAGTTGTATTGACACACTTACATGATGTAATAATTTAATATTGGGGAAATAAATTTAAAAGTACCCAATATTAGATGTGGAATTAAGGGGTTAGGTAGTACATGGTTTTATGTAAACCACTAAATGGTTTTGTAGGAGCTTATTTCTATAAAAACAACAAGGATAGTTTTTGAGGATATACAAGTTAGCAAAGACAATATTTGTGAAAGTTGGAAGCATGACACGAGATGCAGGGATTCATGCTCGTTCACACAAAGTGTTTGGTTGTGGCTAGGGATTTGAAGGCTTCCATGGTTGTATTACAATGGTGTTTTTGTTGAATAATATATGATGATGGATTATTTTGGATGCTAGGTTTTTCCCTTATGAGGGTTCTCCCAAAGTATATCACGTGTCACATTTTGTAAGTATGTTGACTATTATCTTGCATGTGGATTATAATTATTCATGTGCATAAGATCTACTATGGGTTATGTGGAAATTACCATATTGTTGGCAACAAGTTTCCCTACATCTCCACCTCTATATATTTATCTCTTCAATCTCTATGTGTCCCCCTCTATTTACTCTTATTTATTCCTCCATCTCTGTATCTCTTTGATGTATTTATTATACACCAAAGTGTAATTACTTTTTTTATATTAATTTTAAATATTGATCAATAATATATCATAGTCCCTCATAGATATTTTGCTTGTCCTCTGTAATGAAAAGAATGTGGTGAAGATAGAATGAGATTACATAATAGACTGCTCATCCCACAAGGATATTCATAAGAATTACTTTGAAACTCTAAATGTTGAGAAAATTGTTTAAAGAAGAAATAATTATAAAAGCTGCATATTTTATTATTAGGATACATAATGGAAGAGCCAAATTGTAGAAGGATAAAAAATTATAGTGATGCACCCTCTATTTGGACATGGTTTCTTATTTGTTTGTTGGCTATCTATTGATCCCATAAACCATCTAACCTAATTGTAATAATTAAAAGCTTCATTTATTCCACTATCTAATCTAATGGGCTATGTTTGTCCCATAGGCTATAATTAGCCTCGAGGGCATTGAATTTTTCTATTCTATTGATTCTTCCATAAAGATCAACAAGAAAAAATGAGAGAATCTATTGTCATAAAGACTAGTTTAGGAATCTTTGCCCCATAGAACTTTGGTTGATTAAATTTCTTCAATTTTAAGCTTGTTAGGGAAGATGACCTACCACCCAAACACATTCCAATGGTTGTGATAGTAGTTATTAACTTAATACCCACAATTAATGATCTAATATTAATTTTTTTGACAATATTATATCAACTATTGTGACTTTAAAGTTGTTTTTGCAAGTGACGACTACCAATAATTGAACTAATAAGTGTCTTTTTATTATAAAAAATAACCAATCATGATGCCACATCAGTTAAACAAGTATGAGGGTCTCTAATGAGCTATGATTGGTCTCACTTTTTTTTGGGTTTGTTTTGCACACCTTGACAAAAAACATGCTAACATGACATTATATTTGATTATGTGGCCTTGAAATTTTAGTTATATAAGTAGGAGACTTGCTAAGTAAGTTGCTAAAAAAGGAGAGTTGTTTAGTAAGATTTTGAGAAGTTCAAAGTTAGTGTTATAAGGGATCAAATTACTAAGAGGGTGGGGTGGGGGGTGGGGGTGGTGGGGTGAATTAGTAATCAACTAATTGAACAAATTTTCAACCATTCAAACCCTTATCACAATATGAGCTTAATAACAACAAATGAAGCATTAAAGATATCCATAAAATAATGCAACACTTGACACGTATGTTTTGGTCTTGTAGAAACCCAACTTGGATGAAAACCAAGGTATGAATTAGTACCCACAAAATGTGCACTCTTCTAAAGTATGCATTGTTAGGAGCTTAACCTTGTTAGGAGTTATAAAAACACTCTTAAGTATCACCTAGTCAAGGGATTTACTTCTAGCCCTATTAGGATCTTTACCCTACAAAGAAATTTACCTTGTTATAAGAATTTAAACACTTCAATGAAAGTGTCATCTTATTAAATATTTACAATAAAGGACATATTAGGATCCACTTGGTTAAAGGGTTTTACTACTATGTTTGATAGGGAACAACATGTAGAATGATTTGTTGAACAACACCTCCTTTACTTGATCATATCCAATATGGTGCAAACTAATTATTTACTTCATTTACAAGTATTTTTTTGGCTTTATGACACCTTCAAACTTTCGACCACACCACATTCAATACATAATTCTCTTACCTCCAACAAACATATAATGTTATTCAAAACCCTAAATGTTCTACTATCATGAACTTGTCCTAGTATGCTTCACTTCAAATTTCAAATTCATTGATCACATACCATGTGCCCAACCAAAAATATCGATGCACATGAATAATTTCTTGTACCACATCATCCCAGAATTAAGTTTACATTCAAATTCATGAAGAACAATCAAACATGTTTCGATTAAACAAAGCCTTATTCTAGAATCTTCATGAAACACTTGCATTGTTCCTTAGAATGCCAAATCATCATCTAAAATCATTGAGATATGTCACCACATTGTGTCTAGCTCGACCGAATTCACTACTAGCTCAAGAACACACACAACTTATCCAAAAACTTTATTTATCTTCACAATACTCGCTCGACGATTATCCAAATGAGTTACGATCATAATCACAACATCTAGAAGTGATGTTCCATCTACTCTTATGACATATCCACTTAACTCTTCATAGATTTGATACAATAACCAAATCACCTATTACCTATCACTAATTATTCTAGTAGTTGCACTATCAATTCTTCATCTGATCATAACTTACTCAAACTTTCAAATCAAGAGTACTAGTCATACATTTGACTGACATAGATACTCATAAGTCTCCCATAAGGATAACATCCACTAGCACTCACTGCAACACCTTGTTCATCACAATTGTACTCAACAACCTGTCAAGAATGCTAAGTCAATACTTGACATCAATGACAACACAATAACAAGTCATTATTTAATCGAATCTATAACATGCCAGCTCCAATGTTCTATCATCACTACATCAAGTTTGCCAACAATTGGGGTGCTTAACTGCTGAGCCCCCCCGCCCCCGCCGCCCTGATCACCCTCCCCCCCACCTCTGCTAATTTTTCTCTATGAAGTGAAAAAGTTTGGGAAGGGAAGGCTAAGAGTGCAGTTCCATGGAGGAGAGGTTTTAAAAAAAAAATCAATGAGCACTAGTGATATTTTTTAGGATTATTTTAAAGTTGGAGGTCTCACAAATTTTATAGTGGAGTTTATTCTTAAAAGTTTAAGTTCAACAATTTATGGAAGCAGGTGGTCTCAGGAATTTTTCTATAGTAACATATTTAATTCACTTGATTAAGGTATGAGTCTCATGAAGGGGGCTTAAGCTCTATTTTTAAGGAAGAGGGTGATCCCATGAACAATTTTTTATTTTGCTATGAGATTATTTGGAATCATCTCCTAGAAAATAAGATTCTTACCTTTTAGCAAGCGGGGGAAAAAGGGGAGGGGCTAGAACTAGCTTACGAATTTTTTTGCCATTTGTCAAAACATTTTAATTCAAATTTTGTTAATTTTTTTAAAGAAGTAAATTGATTTTGTTTACTTATTTCTTATGCATAAAATATAGAAGACAAAAATTATCTTCACGATATTACAACTTGTGCTTAAAATTTTAAACTGAACTAGACACATAATTCATAATACCACTAGCTTAAAAATATTCTCAAAAAAAACAAGTGACTCAAACTCTATTTTTTTAGGAAGCCCCCTTTCATGGGTTTTGAACGTAAATAAATAAAAAAAAGTTGAAAAAATCTATTACTAAGAATTGAATTTTTTTATATGGTTGAGAAATGGGAAAAAAAACCTAAGCTCCCAGAGCAATTTCTAGCCTCTCACCTTTTCCACCTTCTTAAATTTGGACCCTAAAAGTGGGGGATGCTACTTTTGAGAAGAAGATTCTAATTAATGTTGTAGCAAACATTTTTATGACTTCATGGGACCACTAGCTCTATAAAATAAATAATGTAACCTTTCTCATAGGATCACACCTTAAGGGTAGGTCTCCATACAGTTGCTAGCAACCATTGTTTCATATTTTTAACAACAATGTGTGATGGTAGTGGCCCTATGACAACAAAAGTTGTGTTTATTTTTAAGCAACTTCTTTTAGATGAAATTTTCAAATTGATATTTGTTGCAAATTAAGTTTCGAAGAGAAGATTTAGGCACATGAAAAAAAGATGGAAAACTATGGTGAAGATACTTGTCATTTGAAAAAACAAAACAATAGGTGCTTATATTCATTCAAGGAGAAATATGAGATAAGAGCAAGTCCCCATTAGTGTTTGAACATTTGTTTTTTAAATATGTAATTTTTCTTAATAAATTCAACTATATCTATTTTTTTCTTAATAGACTCGACTATATAGAAAATAAATGAAATCATTTTTTTTTGCATTTTTTGTCAAGACTATTATGAAAGATTAAATAAACAAAACTTTATTTCTTTTCAAATTGTTTGGATGACTGTTTTGGTGGGAAAAAGATGAGCACCTATTCTTCACCCTGTCAAAATAAAACCTCTAAAAAGTAGGAGCTCTAATCTTTTAGAAAAATATTCCAAATAAAACATCCAACCTTTGTTGGTTAAATATAGAACCCAAGCCCCCTCCACAAGACCCTGCCTCATCATAGGACCTGCCGCTCCAAGCTCAAGTTCCTCATTGGACCCCTGGAAGATTTGAGGCCTGCTTTGGTGTAGTTTGCAGGAGAGTCGTGGAATTTGTTGCAAATCTGACGCAGATTGTAAACCAATGAATCAGACCTAATATCTGCACTTATAGCAGAAAATTTCAATATAATTTAATTTGTGGAGTCTCTTGAATTTGAGCTATATAGTCCCAGTTAAGCTCATTTCTTGTTATAGGTCTGATCACGTAAAAAATGACCCAAAAGAGAAGACATAGCCGTGCCGAGGAAGACGGTGAAAATCGAGTACTCGACAAGGTCGAAGACGAAGAACACCGTTCGCATAGCAAAAAGAGGCAGCGAGCAGCGACCCCTGAAACTCAAGACGCGACTCTTGAAACTCAAGGCATCGGCCTTCTTCCGCTGGCTGTTTATGGTGACGACGACGACGACGAGGATTACAACGATGACGATGAGAGGGATGAAAATGATGCACCTCTTCATCAGAAGAACCGACGCCTCGTCGAAATTCGCAAAGATTGTCCACATTTGGATACTGTCAATAGACAGGTATGCATGGTTTTACTCTAATTTGAGAGCTTCCCTAATTTTTGTTATGCAGAACTTTTATTTTTATGGTGATTGTTGGATGAGGCTATGGGCTATCTTTTGTTTTCACCTGGTGCCATGTTGAGTTCAAAATTCAGTGAAATCTGTAAACCTACTCCATGCTTGAATGTGTAGCCCACAAACTCACCACATTCCCACTGAGCAGTCTGCCTCACCACCAAATGAATTGATTCCTGAAAATTATATTACGTGGTGATGCAGTGCACAAATATGAAATGCATAAAAGTGAAAAATCCTTTAAAGGGATTTCCATCTTAACTCGTATTCAATGTTATCATAGCAGTGAGCGCTTCATCTTACTGCTAAATTATAAGTCAACAGATACTTTTACACTGGACGACGAGCTTTTTCTTTTCTTCAGTTGGCTACATAACAAATTTCCCCTGGATCTTGGCCTTTTCGTCTCTGCAAAATTATGAAGTAGCAATATTTACAGGGTCCAAAGTATTTAATTAGTTTAGCTGATTTCAGGAGCCCGTTTTGGGTTAGTATTCTTGCCCTGACAACAGGACATGTGTGCGTATGTGTTGAAAATTAACATGGTAAGAGTTGTAGGTGCAGAAGATATGGAGGGTGATGAAATGACTTGATCATATTGAGAATGATTCCGTGGCTATCTATAATTGCTTTGGCAATCGAACACACTCTGATTTATCCTTGTGAGGGCTCAAGGAAAAGTACTTGAAATGTATTCCATTGGAAAGTTTATACAAAGAAACGATTGGAGTAAACACAAGTATCCCAGGAAAATACTTTACACAAAGAAACAAGTTATAGAAGTCTAAAATATTGAATGGTTGCAAAATGATACTGAACTCTCAAGATTAGAATTCAGCTTACAACGACAAAAAGCAGGCAAACGCAATCAAGAACAACCTTTGAAAATCAATCATCTTTTGTAGGAAGTTTCAGTTAGAAACGATAGTTGATTTTTATTAGACGTATTTTTATAATAGCTACTGAGACGTTTGGCCCAAGTGACCTCAGTTTACCAAATAATTTTATGTTTGCAGGTTTTAGATTTTGATTTCGAGAAGTTCTGCTCCGTGTCTCTTTCAAACCTGAATGTCTACGCTTGCCTTGTCTGTGGGAAGTACTATCAAGGCAGAGGTCGGAAATCCCATGCTTACACTCACAGTCTTGAAGCAGGTCACCATGTCTATATCAATCTTCGCTCGGAAAAGGCATATTGTCTTCCAGATGGATATGAAGTTAATGATCCTTCACTGGATGATATTCGACATGTCTTGAACCCGAGGTCAGTATAAGAAGTTGTTTACTTTATTCTGTGCCTTTGTCTTAGGTTTGATTTTTGTGTTGTTTCTTTCACACGCAGTTATTATCTGTTTCTGTTATTATATCAATCCTGTGTAATTTCATATCAAATTGCTTCTCTGTGCCTAGAGTCTAATCTTTGGATTTTATAAATATATATAATGATCCATAAATTCAAGGGTAGGGTCCTCTCTTATTATATTATACATAGAAAATCTACAAAAAATGCCCACCATTAACAGAAAATGCTCAGAACATATAAGTTTTGATACTCAGTCTACAAAGACATGCTTCTCTTACAGTAAAGATGACAACTATGAACAGTGAACATAGAACATGCAAAAGTAAACCAGCCAGAGACTCTTTGAAGATTTTAATCAACTCCACCACTTTTTCTGCTTTCATGTCTAAATTAGTGGCACCACCTTCCACCGGAAGCAGCTTTACCACTCTCACTAGCATTCTGACTGCTCTATGAGTCTGTTCCAGCTTTGTTTTTTTTCCATCTGAGAGAGGCAGGGCGACAAAAAGAGGCTTGCATCTGAGCTAAGTCAATCTCAGGTGCATATTCTTTGTAATCATGAACCACTCAGCTTCTCTTATCAACACCTGAAATTGAGCTTCCCGTTTTTGGAAGAGAGGCAGGGGCGCAAAACCCTTGGAATTCCAGCTTGCCGATTAAAAGCCACAGATTCCATCAAAGCTAAAATCGAGGCCACCATGAAAAAACTCATTGATGAAAAGCTGAGAAGATCTTTAACTAGTTCCTGATATTTGAGCAGGAAAAAGGAATTTGCACACAGAATTGGAAGGTACAACAAAATCAACCCTAATTTGAATGTGTCCTCCAAGAAATCCTTCCTCAGAATATTTTTTATTATGATCAAAACAACATTAGAAAATAGATTAAAAATCTTCCTCAAATGCGGGTCTGCAAAATGCACATGGAAAGACATCGTCCTCTTGACTGCTGAAAGAAATAATTTTGGTTCCATATCTGCAGCTGAACAATCTATCAATAATCCAAAGAAAACCAAAGAGAAAGAAATGTGAAGGTAATGAATGATCAACACTTAGCCTTTACATAGAAGCTTTTGTATGTGCATCTGGTGAAGTGGCAGCTCACAGCAATGATAAGGAATAGATATGCCAAATTACATTGATATTGGCTTGACATCCCAAGTAGAGGAGAGTCCTTTCGAGCATGAGGCATTAATATCCACAACAGCTTCACCATAATAAGCAAGGAAATGAGCAACTTTGTTGGCTTTCTGATAGAAATGATTGAAAGAGAAGGGAATGAATGAGTCTAAAAAAAGCCAAGTCTCCCTTAAGATATTTTAATTCTCTATTGAGGGTCTCCATTTTCGAATACTATAGAGATATTACCCTTCATAAGCGGAGGAGCACTACCACATTGAAAGGCCATGTGATCATAAAGAACTGAAGGTGCCGCTTTAGCCTCATTATTGGTTCCATATTTCAATTTACAAGAAGCACCCTTGCTGAGAGACTCAATGGATTCCCAAATGATGCTTGCTATGCTAAATGCCTCTAGAGTACACCCTGAGATGCTCCATCAAAGTTGAGCTTGAAGGAGCCAGGGAGGCAGAGATCTCCTCATAGCCAACTTTGAAAGAGTAGGGGTTGTGTCCTGGAAGGTTCCTTTGAACAAGACAATTTTAGGAATTACATATTGATGACAACATATTACCAGAAAAGAAAATCCTTTCATTTTGAATTTTAACTGTGAGAGTAAAATATACTGACTGGAGTACTAGAATTCTTTGACACATGGGCCTCAATTATTTGCGGTTTCTCATTACTTGTATTTTCTTTCCAGCTTTAGTGATATAGATATGGAGTTGTTAATGCTCAAGCTTTGTATGCCTTAGCAGATATAATAAGTTTGATGTCTCATCGTCTGTCATTTCGTTATATCTCCGTCCCCTTCCCCTTTGCTGCCCTTATTTATTCTTTTTAGGTACAGAGCCTTAGCATTGGTTGGATGAAACTATGATTTATTATTTAATTTGTATGCTGTAATCTGTGTGTGTCTTACTTCCTTGTGTATCCCTGTCTTGGACTTGCCTGTGAAAAGTAATGTGGATGATTCTCTTGGTCATTTATAGATGTTGATACAATCCCATTTTTTGGTTACCATTTTTGGAGATGTTCTTAAAAATGATAATTGGGCATTTTTTTTGACTTGGTAAAATATATTTATTTGTTAAGGACGACACATTATTATTTTTGCAGTATGCAACTAACCTAGGGGAACCTCTAGGCCCATGATCCTAAACACATAGAAATAGCATGTTTGGGACCAGGTAGAACATAATGCTTTTAGAAAACCAAGATCCAAAGTAATTGCTCACTAGCATTTTGGAAAGCCATACATGCTCAGAATTGAGTAAAAATGAAATTAAGACACCTGGAACCTTAGGAACACAGGAAGAATTTGAATGATTCTCATGTAACATTGCTCTTGCTGAAGCAATGTTTGTTTATGGTTGTAAATATGATGTTCCAACCTAATGCTATGGTGTGCAGATTCCAACTAGGTGTGTAGCAAGGATTGGGACTGACCCATGATTGAGCAGCCACACGTCCACGAGGGGGCTAGCCTTTGTTGGCACTCTAGTGGGACAAAAAGTCCACTGTTAGTGCTGGTGGCTGCTATTCACCATCTGCCTAGGCTTTTTGCACAGTGGTTGCCTTGCTTGCTTGCCTTGTGAGACATGAGGTCTTGATATTGAACCCTACGAGTATGGTAGATTGTGGTGTCCCAACCTAAATGCTACAATGGTATGGATTTCCATTGGACATGTACCTAGAACTGGGATCCACCCACGGTCGGACAACCACGTGTCCACGAGGGGGCTAGCCTTTGTTGGCACTCTGGTTGGATGAAAACCCTACTCTTAATGCTAGTGGATGCTATTCACCATCAATCAAGGCTTTTGGTGTAGTGGTTGCCTTGCTTGCTGATTGTGGTTGGGCCCATGTCTTGGGTACATGCCTAGTGCAAATATGCACCACCAAAACATTTAGGTTGGGCCATTACACTACATAGGATGTGCTATGAGTTAGCATGGATTGAAATGTTTGTTGTGAAAATGGCCAAGAATCAGAGATATTCATAACAAACCACCTCTAAGCACAAGTCATTTCTAGGACCTATCAAAATTGTTAGTCTAGAAGGCTGCACAGGAAGAAGTGTCACATGGTGTAATGTGTTCAACCGATTGAGCAGCTACACGTCCGTGAGGGGGCTAGCCTTTGTCGACACTCTGGTGGGACAAAAAGCCCACTGTTAATGCTGGTGGGTGCTATTCACCATTTGCCTAGGCATTTTGCATAGTGGTTGCCTTGCTTGGCATGAGAGACAAGGTCTTGATATCGAGCCCTACGAGCGTGGTGGACTGTGGTGTCCCAACCTAAATGCTACAATGGTATGGATTTCCACTCAGCATGTACCTAGGATTGTGATCCACCCATGGTCAGACAATCACATGTCCACGAGGGGGCTAACCTTTGTTGGGATGAAAACCCCACTCTTAATGCTAGTGGGTGCTATTCACCATCAGTCTAGGCTTTTGGTGTAGTGGTTGCATTTCTCGCTAATCGTAATTGGGCCCCAGTCTTGGGTAAATGCCTAGTGCAAATACACACCACCAAAACATTTAGGTTGGGACATTATACTAAATAGGATGTGATTTGAGTCATAGATGGAAGACTCGCCGGTTACTCGGCGAGTTTTTAAAACTCGCCGAGTGTTTTGGGACGGCGAGTAAATCGCCCAAAAACTCGCCTGCCAAAAAACTCGGCGTGAGTCCAAAAACTTGCCGAGTAATCGGCGAGTTTTAGTCAAAAACTCGCCGAGTTATGTAAAAAAACTCGCGGTTCAGGGAACCCGCGGCCAGACGCCTAAATAGGTCAAATTTGCATTGTTTTTTGCATTGTTTCTTTCATTTGTGTGGAGCAAAGAAGGTTTTAGCTGATTGCAAGTGATTAAAGGCAGATTGGAGTGGATTTTGGAGGATTCTAACCGGATTTAGAAGAGAAATTTCTTTCCAGGTATGTTCATCTTATCATTGTTTGAAAACTTTTTATAGTTTTAAGCAAAGCTTTTATTGTTTTTGTTGTTGTTTGTAAATGATTTCAAATCATTTGAAAGTTGAAACCCTAGTGGCTAGTTGTTCTAAACTTCTAGCTTCTAAGTTTTAACTCTAAGTTCTAACTTTGTTTATTCGTTTTTCTATAAATTTAATTATTTATGTGTAGGGCAGCGGACAAGCATTAAGAAAACATGACAAACCTGCAAGAAGAGTGGCCACAAACACCATGCCCATCTGGATATATAGGCACTCGGCCTAAAAATGCAAGAGATAAGGCATGGCGGTATGCCTATGAAGCTCCAAGTCCAAATGATATTGGGAAGGTGATATGCATTCCCTGTGAGAGAATTATTTCTGGAGGCATAAACCGCCTCAAATACCACCTTGCAGGCATAAAGAAACATGACTCAAATCCTTGTCTCAAGGTAACTGATGAAGAAAAAAGATTCATCCATGCCCTACTTGCAGCTGCTGAAGAGAAAAAATTGAATAGGGAGAGGGCAAAATTATCTATGAGGGCAGCCATAGCTGAATCTGAAGGAGCTCCTTTTGATATGCAAGAGGAAGAAGAAGCACTTGAGAACATACCAGGATCTCTTCGTGGCCTACGGATCCGCAAACAAAATTTCTCTTTTACCGGTTCCACTTCTTCTACATCTCCTACTTCTTTATCATCACCATCCGGATCCCCATCAGGGATAGGTGGTTATTTTGTGCCCAGGAACACACCTGGAGCACAACCATCATTAGAGGGCACTGCATGGTTTAAGGAGGTGCATGAGCAAACTGATATTGCAGCAGCTGATTTTTGGTTTTTCAACAATATCTTAATGAATGCCGCTGATAGTCCCTATTGGGTCAATATGGTGAATGCAATGACAATATCAGGCAAAGGGTACAAGCCGCCTAATCGCAAGGATATGAGTGGAAGGTTAGTATTTTACTATTTAGTAATTGTAAATAATTGAGATTCACTTTATATCATTGTTATATTTTAAATCTTAATTGTTATAACTTATTTCCTAATTTTTTACTAACACTTACACTTTATTTAATATTACACTTAAATTTTGTAGGTTGCTTGACAAAGCGGTTGGTAGGGCAAGATTGTTGATAGAAGACCAAAAGAAAGAGTGGAAGAAGTATGGCTGCACCATTTTATCTGATGGGTGGACAGATGGAAGAAGTAGAACCATTATTAACTTCTTGATTGCTTGCAAAGATGATGTGGTGTTTTGGAAATCTGTCGATGCCTCCAACAAAGTGAAAAATGCAGCCACATTGGCTTTAATGTTGGAGAATGTTGTCATGGAGGTGGGAATAGAGAATGTGGTGCAAATAATCACAGATAATGCAGCAGCATATGTGGCAGCAGGTAGATTTAATTTTTTATATTTGAATCAATATGAATCATGAATGTAATGCTATGGTATTATTCAATTTAGATTTGATGTAATTTGTAAATACTAAATATGGAAAGTTTGTTACTGATTATTGATTTTTTGCTAATCTTTTAGGTAGAATCCTCCAAGAGAGGCATCCCACACTTTTTTGGTCACCTTGTGCAGCACATGTCCTTGACCTTCTTTTGGAGGACATAGGAAAACTTGATTGGGTGAGTCCAGTTGTGGAAGATGCTAGGCGAGTCACGAAATATATCTATAATCACCCATGGGTTCTCAGTTTGATGAGAAAAGCCACTAAAGGCAAAGATTTGATGAGACCTGCTATGACAAGGTTTGCAACGGTCTTCTTGACGTTGCAAAGTATTCTTGACCACATATTGGCTTTGAAGCAAATGTTTGTGTGTGCTGATTGGGTTGCTTCACCTTACTCAAAGAAGCCTGAAGGAGAAGCTGTGGCACGAATAGTCTTTGATGATAGCTTTTTTGCAAAGGCTAAGGAGATTGTGGAGGTAACTTCATTATATTTTTAGTTTATTCAAGTTTCATTTTCAATTCATAACTTACTATGTTATTAACTAATTTGTATTTTTCGAATTTCAAATTTAGATGTCTCTGCCCCTGGTTCTAGTCTTGCGCACATGTGATGGGCAGCAATCCCCAATGGGAGGTCTTTATGAGGCCATGGATAGGGCGAAAGAGGCTGTTAGAAGTTACTATCACGGGGACAGTCTCAGATTTGACCCCATTTGGGAAATAATTGATAGGAGGTGGAACAATATGCTCCACCAACCTATTCATGCAGCAGGCTACTTCCTCAATCCCAAATTCAGGTACTATGATAATTGATTGTCCTTGAAGTTGGGATTTTAATAAGTCTTTATTTTACTTTACTTTTTAAGGTTGTGTAGTAAGACTTGATATCATTTTCTATTTGTTTTAGGGCTGATGATTCCTACTCAGATCCTAATGGAGAGGTCATGGAAGGTCTCTCTAAATGCATTGAGAGAATGATATCAAGTGAAGAGGAGAGAGACCTTATTGTGACCGAACAACAAATCTATGTGGAATCAAGGGGTCCTTTGTTCTCTTCTATGCTAGCAAAGAGAGCAAGATCTACTCAAGCACAAGGTAAAGCGTCAAACTTTAAAACTTTTGCTAATTGATAAGTTGTGCTTCTGATTTTGTTTTTTATTGCTTTACAACTTTTTAAATTTTGTTTTGCAGATGCTTGGTGGGCAAGTTGGGGAGGCAATACCCCCAATTTAAGGAAATTTGCTCTCAGAGTCCTATCCCAACCTTGTAGCTCATCCCATTGTGAGCGCAATTGGAGCTTATTTGAGTCCATCCATACAAAGAAAAGAAACAGAATGACTCAAAAACGGCTTAATGACCTTGTTTATGTGCACTATAATCTTAAGTTGCGCATAAAAAAGTCACAGCTCTTAGAACTACCTGGTCCGCTTGATCTAGATGAGATAGATCCTTATTCTGATTGGACAGCACAGGAGCCAAGTCCATTTTTTACACCAGATGAGATCGCTGATTTGGAGAGGCAGGCCATGGAGGGGGAGGTTGACACTGATTTTCAGTTCACTATGGATGACATTGAGGATGAGGACGAGGATGATGATGATTCAGGCGAGGATCAGACATTACCATTAGGTGGAGATGCATCCTCTTCTAGGACGCCGAGCCAGTCAGTAGGGACGTCGAGCGAGGGGGCACAGCCACAGAGTTCACAGTCACGCAGCTCACGGCCTATCCCAGTGCGGGGCACTTCTTCTAGGACTAGACCCCCTCGCTTTCCTGCTAGTGCAAGTGGAAAGAGGAAGATGTGATTGGCATTGTCACATTGTATTGATGTATTTAGACTTTCAGTATTTACTTCTAGTTTGACAGATTGAAACTATTTAGTAATTTACTATTTTGCTTCCTACCATGAGCATTCTGCATGAGAATGCAATTTTGTACGCATTATGCATTTATATATATCTAAACTTTGTTTCTTTCTTTTGTATTGTCTTTAATTAACTTATTAGATGCATCTTCTCATTAAATTTTGCAAAATAAATGTATTTTTAATTAAATTTCAGCGGTTTTTTAGGTTCCCGAGTTTTTCCCAAGTTTTTTTTTTTTAAATCGCCGAGTTTTTCCCGATTAAACTTTTGGGGGGCTTGGCGAGTTTTTGCATTTGGCGAGTTTTCCAACTATGACTTGAGTTAGCATGGATTGAAACAAAACATTTGTTGTGAAAATGGCCAAGAATTGGAGATATTCATAACAAACCACCTCTAAGCACAAGTCATTTCTAGGAGCTATCGAAATTGTGAGTCTAGAAGGCTGCATGGGAAGAAGTGTCACATGGTGTAATTTGTTCAATTGCTTGCTTTATCTAAAATGGAAATCAGTTGCCATGGTGGTTAGTAACACAAAGTAAGTTTAGAGACAATAAGACACAAAAAGAACAGCTGGTGTCAAGTCTAGGATTGTGATGAGACAGATCTTTCCTTTTTCTTTGACTTGTCTGTACTAGTACTTAACATTCTTTAGTTGTGTATAATAGACACACCTTGTTTGGAATATCTCTATGGTGTTATGGATGAAATGGTCAAAAAAAACCAAAAGGTCATGTTGTGATTTGATCAATATTTGGCATACACAATGCATTCAAAGATTTAATTATTTTGTTTCTCAACTCATGTCTATTCTTGGCTTTTTTTTTTCCTGAATCCATCTTGCTTATCTTGAACTATTGAAAATTTTCTTGTCACACATTTAAAAGAAACTTCCTTCTAAAGATATCTAGGGTTAAGGGACCCTAGACCTAGAAGAAATTGCTGGTTAGACACCAACTCCCAGTTGGAGTTAAATAACCAAATTGGGAAAGTAAAATATGACACTAATGTCCATTCAACCATCTCCCAAGCCTCCCATATGACAATATCTATATTTTAGCTTCAATCATATTCCCATAGCTAGGAAGTTAGCAAGCATAGAAGATGGTGGTTGTCATCATTCGTCCATATGTCAATATCATATTCCCATAGCTAGAAAGTTAGCAAGCATAGATGATGGTGGTTGTCGTCATTCGTCCATTATACTCTTCTTTTGTCATAATAAATAGTTTTTGTGACTTCATTTTTTGCAATGGAGAAAAAAGGATGAGCATAAATCATCTTACCGGAATTTTCGAGTTCCAAGTTACCAATATAATACCTTCATATTTCTTGTTTTTACATAGTATGCAATCTCAAAACACTTTTGTTTCAATCTTGTTTCTTGTTTGATGTTGTTTATTTTGATAGTCATTGCTAGGCCCATTTCTTTTTGTTTTCAATAATTTATTAATCAGCATGGAGTCAGTTTCAGCTGAAGTTTTTGCCGTCCATTTTCGTTCGCTATTCTTATTCCTATTGAGGGAGCTGTCCTTTTGTTCTATTATTTTTATTTAGCCTCAAGGACATTGAAAATGTTGACAGATTTGATCAGTTATCACCTTTAAGGATCCTTCACCTAGTGATAATCCTAGATATTTGTTGGCAGTGTCTTCACAATTGAACTCAACCCAATCTTTGAGAGGTTTCTTCCACACATCTTATGTTTTTTCAGTCTGTTCCAACTTTCACCAAAATTCTGTTATTGGGTGATTCAATCTTCTACCTGTAAAGTTTATTACAGATTTCTCTGACGGTGCTGAAGAATGTATGTTTTTATTTCAGGTACAATCTCTGCAAATGAAGGATCTGATGTGCTCCACAATATGTATAATTTCAATGCAAATATGAGATACAAGTTTCTTCAAATTTGATGTCTGTACTACCTCCGATATGCTTGCATTAATCAATTTCAATGCTTGCAATATTAGGCGGCATACAATATCTATACAAGGGTGGTCAGGTATATGGGTGAATGGCCATGTCTCCAAATGGAGACATGACCATTCACTGATACACCTGATGGGTGGTACGGCCACAACCGTTTGATTAGTCATAACACATTTAATGATTTCAAGACTTAACTAAGTCTAAAGCAATCTATAATGATCAAATACGATCATTACTGAGATCATTCTCAGATATAAACACGATAATTATATGCACAGTCGGTTCTGAATGCTGTGATCACCAAGAATAATGCAGATTATATTCATGCATATTTACATATCGATATTCAAATCATATTGACGTGTATATAGACATGAGTATATTCTCATACGATCAGAGCTATTGTCTGAACCGAAGCTACATGTTTCAACACTCCCTCTTAGCTAGGGAAGACAAAGTGCATATAAATTCTTCTCATTATAAGAAGTAATATCCTCCAGATATTTTAAGAAAATCAAGTCTCATGATATCTTCCATGGCATATCCATAGATATTAAGTCACATGATATACACCATGAGTTTAAACATATTGATCTTCAATAGATATCAAGTCACATGATATCCATCAATATGCTCTTTTAACTATTATGATTTTCAAGAATATCAAGTCACATGATATTCATCATAATAGTAATCTAATAATTTAATTTCGTCACCTTATATTATTAGAGTCAACATTTCAATATAAAAGATTGTCTCCTTTTAATACTGAACATAGGGTAGGCCCATGAGTCTAGAGTCACACATATGACAAAAGATTTTACACTTTAAACATCTTCATTAAATAAAACAAATTTACAAGGTTTGAGGCTCAGTCTCATTAACTTACATTTCAACCAAGCCAAGTTTCTTTTTGAAATGATCAACCTTCACTTTAGGAAGTGCCTTGGTAAGAATGTCAACTGTTTGATCACCTGTATTGATATATTCTAATTGAATAGCCCTTCTTTCCACCATGTATCTTACATAGTGGTAAGCAATTTCTATATGCTTGGATCTATCATGAAATACCGGATTCACAGATAACTTGATGCAACTTTGGTTATCACAGTGAATAGTGTCAAGTTTCATAGGCTCACCAAATAAGTTAGAAAGCAACTTCTAAAGCTACACTGCTTCTCAAGCTCCCATTGCTGCTGCAATATACTTTGCCTCAGTAGAACTTTGAGCAACTGAAGCTTGCTTTCTGCAGATCCAAGAAATCGTAGCTGATCCTAAGCTGAAACAACATCCTAATGTGCTTTTCCAGTCTTTCACACTTCCGGCCCAATCAGATCCATGTAACTCCAAGTTGGTATTGTCATACTTAAGTTCATACCCAATGGTAACTTGGAGATACCTTAATATATGCTTCAAAGCAACAAGATGAATCTCACAAGGTTCACACATGAACTAACTCAATGCATTCATAGTATAGTAGATGCCAGGTCGAGTATTTACAAGATACATTAGGGACCCAATTATTTGTCTGTATAAAGTAGGATCAACTAGTTTGGATTCAGCACTTGCTTCTTTTAGCTTGTGTAAGTTGGTTTCCATACGTGTAGACATAGGTCGACAGTCCCACATTACAAATTATTCAAAATATCAACAATATACTTCTTTTGGTGTAGAAAGATATTCCTAGACTTTTGATGAACTTCCAGTCCAAGAAAGTAATGAAGAATTCCTAAGTCCATTTCAAATTCAGAAGCTAAATCTTTCTTACACTGATTAATGAGATGTTCTTCCCCTGTAATCAGAAGGTCATCAACATAAAGAATTAGAATTAGCATATCACCTTTAGTTACCTTGAAGTAAAGATTTGGATCAGCCACATTCTTGGTGAATCCAAGACTTAAAAGGTATTTGTCAATCCTTTCATACCAGGCTCGGGGAGCCTGTTTGAATCCACACAGAGCCTTCTTCAATTTACATACATAAGAGGCAACATCATGTGTCACAAACCCTTCTGGCTGTTCTAGATATACTTCTCCTGCTTGATTTTTTTCCATTAAGAAAAGTAGTTTTTACATCCATTTGATGGATTTTCCAATCTTTGGCTACTGCAATGGCTATTACAGCTCTAACAGAGGTGTACCTGGCAACTAGTGCAAAAGTTTCTTCAAAGTCTATTCCTTTTGAGAAAAACCTCTAGCCACAAAATGAGCTTTATGTTTTTCAATGCTGCCATTTGCAACATACTTAACTTTGAAGAGCCATTTTGAAGACACAATAGATTTTTCCTTAGGTCTAGGAACTATGCCCCAAATATCATTTTTTAGTATAGACTGATATTCTTCCACCATGGCATCTTTCCAAGCTTGATGTTTAAGTGCTTCAAAACTACTTGAAGGTTTAGGGTTTGGACTCTCACACGTGAAAGCATTGTATGTCAATTTTCTGGGTCTGTTGCTTTCTCGAAAAGTCCTTGAAGGTGCTGCAAATCCATCTTCTTCCTGTATAATTTTTCTTGCCCAAAGTGGTCTTTTAGAATGATCCAAACTCTCTTCTTGAGTCTCAGGATGGATCTCAGTTTCATTTGAAGTCTCTTCTAGGTACTCCCTCTGAATCTTAGGAGCAAGAGCCTCTTCTTGAGATACATCAAAATGTATCTAGTTCATCAAAAGTTTTGGCTCTTTTAAAAGCAACGTCTTCCTCAAAAATGACATCTCTGCTTAGTTCTATTTGTTTCTGTCCAGGTATGAAGACCCTATATGCTTTTATTGTTTCACTAAATCCAATTAGGATACCCTTTCTTCCGGAAGGGTCTAACTTTTTCCTCTTTTCCTTAGGTACATGAACATACACAGGACATCCAAATATCCTTAAGTGACTGATGTCAGGTTTCTTTCCAGAAAATGCTTCTTCAGGGATCTTATTGTCCAAATATGAGTGAGGACATCTGTTCTGAATAAAGATTGCTGTGTTTGATGCTTCAGCCTAAAAAGACATACTCAAGTTTTGATCAAAAATCATAGCCCTAGCAGCTTCTATAATAGTTCTGTTCTTCCTTTCAGCAACTCCATTTTGTTGAGGATTGTAGGGAATTGTGAACTCCCTCTTAATCTCGGTGAGTTTGCAGAACTTTTTAAATATTTCAGAAGTATACTCTTTCCCATTATCTGTTCTTAGAACTTTAATGTTCTTATCGGAGGAGTTCTCAGTGATTGATTTGAATTCTTTAAACTTAGAGAATCTCTTCAGATTCTTTGCACGTAAGGAATTATATCCATGTCTTCCTTGAAAGTTCAACAAATATCACATAGTACAAGAACCCTCCTATTGATGGTATAGACATGTGTCCACAGAGATCAGAATGTACTAGTTCCAACACATCTTTAGTTTTGCTCAAACTATGAGGAAATGGCCTTTTAATGTTTTTCCCTAAGACACAACCTTTACATGATTCATTGTGAATATGGCTTAATTTGGGCATTCTGATTACTAACTTCTCCATTGATGTTAGGGCACGGAAGTTGATATGTCCTAATCTTCTATGCCATATTTCATGTGAATCTGAGGTCTCATGTAAAAGTGCAAGGTTTGTCTTAGTGCATAGCTCATATAAAAGTCCTTGTCACACTCCTATTGTTAGAGCCTTCTTTATGGTTGAGTTCTTAGGCCATGCTAGTACTTTAGCTCCCATGAATGCAATTCTATAACCATCATCTTCAAGTGCAGATATAGATATTAAATTCCTTTTAATACTTGGTACATAAAGAACTCTAGAAAGTTGAATAGAACTTCTAGATTTCAATTTTATGGTGCAGGTCCCAATTCCTTTTATGGAATGTGCAGAATCATCACCAATTATAACTCGTTCATCTGTTTCTATTTGCATTCTTTCTAGGTTATCCTGATATCCAGTGATGTGTCTTGAAGATCCGCTGTCAACTATCCATGTATTAGATTTTGTTGAGATTTGGCTGGACAATGCTAAATAGAAGGCATATTTCTCAAATTCATGTCCTTCATTTGATTTATCAGATTTTGCAAAAGATGCTTGAGGTTTAGATCGATTGGGACAATTTATTGCATAATGTCCCAATAGATCACATCTAAAACATTGAATTTTGGACAAGTTTTTCTTCTGTTTAGATTGTCCTTTTCCATGAAAGTTTATTTTCCTTTTGTTGTTCTTCTTCTTTCCCTTCTTATGAGAGTTTGTATTAAGAACTTGAACGTCTTCATCTGAGGTTTTGTGTTTTCCCTAAATCATTAATCTCGATTCTTCTCGAAGACAATCCAATCTTAAGCGATCTAGTTTTGGGATTTTAGACCTAGCACTTATACCTTATACAAAAGATTCCAAGGAGTTTGGAAGTCCTCCTAATGCTATCAAGGATAATTCTTGACTATCAATCTCATAACCAAGTGCAGATAATTGATCTCTCAAATCTGTGATTCTCATAAAGAACGCATTTATGGTTTCTCCTTTATTCATGCTAACATTATATATTTGCCTTTTAAGAGCTAGTTTTCTGCCTGTATTATTGATTATGAATGCATTTTCAAGAGCTCGAAACATACGATATGCTGTTGTATGTTTTGCCACAATAGGTACTATATTGTCTCGAACAACATTCACAATTATCGTTATGGCCTTTTCATTTTTCTCGGTCCATTCTGATTTCTCAGGATCATCTTTAGGTTCCTCTTTGTCCTCTCTTTCAAAATATTTCAATTTGTTTTCTTTTAGCGACATCATTATGCAAAGTTTCCATGATTCGAAGTTATCAGCACTTGCAAGGTGATGTTTGAATCTCAATACATTTGTCATCTTTGTAGAGAGAATAGACTGTTATTTTAAAGTGAAATCTGATCCTTATAAACTTGATACAATTTTTCTTTAGCCTTGCTTTGATACTATGTAAAGTTTATTACAGATTTCTCTGACAGTGCTGAAGAATGTATGTTATTATTTCAGGTACAATCTCTGCAAATGAAGGATCTGATGTGCTCCACAATATGTATAATTTCAATGCAAATATGAGATACAAGTTCCTTCAAATTTGATGTCTGTACTACCTCCGATCTGCTTGCATTAATCAATTTCAATGCTTGCAATATCGGGTGGCATACAATATCTATACAAGGTTGGTCGAGTATATGGGTGAATGGGCATGTCTCCAAATGGAGACATGACCATTCACTGATACACCCGATCGGTGGTATGGTCACACCCGTTTGATTAGTCATAACACAACTAATGATTTCAAGACTTAACTAAGTCCAAAGCAATCATAATGATCAGAATAAATACAATCATTACTGAGATCATTCTCAGATATAATCACGATAATTATATGCACAGTCGGTTCTGAATGCTGCGATCACCATAAATAATGCAGATTATATTCATGCATATATACATATCGATATTCAAATCAAATCGACATGTACATATACATGAGTATATTCTCATACAATCAGAGCTATTGTCTGAACCAAAGCTACATGTTTCAGCACTATCTTTTTGTATTTTCCTCATATCATTTAAATGGCTTATTTGACTTAGCTTTCCAAGTATTGACAATTTTGATATTAATGCCTCTACTTACCCCTCATATTCTTCCACACCATATTTTCCTTCCTCTAAAATATGGAGTTTCTTTCTAGTCATAAGTTCCAAATTATAATGGTTGGATTTATCATCTACTTCACATTCTGATGCCTTATTGTCCAAGACAATATTCTTTCCCTTACCGATTTTACAGTGGCTCATCTTACTTGTATGTTATTTAAATTTATTTTCTGAAGCATCCATGCCATCTTACAATGTAGAAAATGATATATATCTTCTTAGCTGCTCTTGCATAAACAATATGCAAAAGGTCATAGAATCATCCATGGGTGAGAGAGCATTATATGTAAATGTAATACTTAAAATTGTTAACTGTAAAAAATACATTTGCTGTTGAAATTCAAAGATTGAGCTGCATACCAGGCTGCAAATTCCTTCCTGATTTGGCCATGTTGTATAGAAGCTGATCCTTTCCATCACATCTAAAGTGGGTTATCTTTAAGTATATTGCTAGAACTGCAATTTTTTATCTCTATCAAAATGATGCAGCCATTCCAAGTGCATCTATTTTCATCTTTAAGAACCTTGTCACCTCAAGTTTTTTCTTCATAGATCTGTAGATCAACCAGCTCCTCATTTTGAGCCAAAAAAGCTTAACAGGTCCAGTTATCATCTCAAAACTAAGGCATGTCACTTTCCATTACATTCCATCTCTTTTTATTTAATGTACTTAAAAGATATATAGTCTAAATTTCAAATGTGTGCAACTTTGGTGAATGCCGAGGAAATTTATTAATATTTCCCTGGCATTCACTAAAGTTCCATAAATTTCCAAGCATATAAGGTGCAGATTCAGTCCAACGTGTAGGGATTGCATTCCTCAGAGCTTGCAGTGCACATTAACCTTCCCATAGAATATATTTTGATAAATAGATTAAATTCAACATTTGATTGCACATAACAAAAGCTGCCCTTACTCTTTATGGAGTCCATTATCCATTTGTGACGGAATAGCTAATAAGCCTATCAGCTCAAATGTAAAGTGTATACTTGAGAACCCTTTAACTTTTCAACCTCAGGTCGTGACCTTGAAATGGGCTAGCATGATTCACTTAGACTGCTACTTAAGTATCAAAAGGAAGTTTACAGAAAAATGACTATCGACTACTACTTAAGTATCGAAAGGAAGTTTACAGAAAAATGACTACCTATTCTCCTATAAGACTGTAATCAACTTTATCATGAAATTAGTTAGATAGCTTCTGTACTAGCTTAATGATGAATAAAACTGGAGATTTGGATAATGTGTAAACTAGAAACAAACTGAACTTTTACATTAGTAATCAAGCAGTGTTGTTTGATGCTACAGGAATAGAAACATGCGACTCAAACAGTATTTTCCTCAGCGGGTTCTAATAACAGATTTAAACAAAATTAACATTTTCTATAAGCATAGATGAAATACAAAGGAAATGTACCTCAAGTGGCCCCCAGCCCCCGAAGTACACTCCAAATGAACTTAACAGAAGGAAAGAACTTGATCAATACTCAATTTGCTTATAGATGCATCACAACAAAATACATAGGTATGCAGATTCAACTATAGTAATGTTCTATACTTTAAAGGCAGTATATTTACAATAATGCAAAGCTTACATATATAGGACTTGCAAATGTTTTGAAACATTCTACTGCACATGCACATTATCCACGAATCTAAGAGAAATACTTACAAATCATAAAGACAGCATAATTGTAAGAAACAATCCTAGTAGAGCTACAGTTCTTAATCAGTTGAAACAAGTTTGTTAACTTCATACTTGTAATCAGAAAATAAACGAGTTTGTTATCTACTAACAAACTGAAATTAGAGCAAGTCTTCGGAGTCTTCATAAATCAATAGATTAGCAGAGCTAGTCAAGCCCATGAGATTAATTGAACCTTGCATTGCCCAATGGCTGTAGGAAGTTTAACAACCTAAAGCTACAAGAACTGTGATAGTCCATATTGACCAAGTGCTGCAAAAACTAGTTAGTAAACAGAGAACCATATACACAACGTGTAATGATATTTTCATCACATTCAACTCCATATATTGCCATATAACCATATTTGGGGTAAAATATAAAGTCTGATAATGTAGCATATAAGTCTTTCAAAACACGTCAAACATAAAGTAAAGGGAGCTAGGCAAGCAATGTCTATTCTGCCAACTTGATGTAGACACTAACTTTGCGAATTTGAGCATGATATTTAAAAGGGAACGGGGTTCTTTACGTTTCATCAGTTAATTTTTGCCACCTTTGTGCCACATGTGCAACCACATTCTTGCTAGTCGATCTTACACATAATTTTTGCCACCTGTGTGCCACATGTGCAACCACATTCTTGCTAGTCGATCTTACCATTCATGTGAACATAGCATAACTGCCCCTTCTGTTCTACAGTACATGTATTTGAACTTTTGGTTAATTCATCAACATCAACCAGTTACTGTGGATTGCATCAGGATTCCTTGATTCAGCTCACAATCCCAATCCTGCAGATTTTTCTATTTATTTGTACTTTTCAGCTTGAATTCCCTTGTTTTCTTCATTTTGCATATAAGATCATACTGCTTTCACCTGAAGATCTCCGAAATATGGAAGGGGATTCCATTTTGAATTGTAAGGCACAACCAAATTATGCAAATAAAATTCACACTATACATTTTGAAGCACAATCGTAGAATTCTAGAAAATGTTAAAATACTCCCTAAGAGTAACCATGGAATAAGGCAAATTACAATACAGATATAAATTGAAATCTTGGAACCACTCATTGAGATAACGAGTATATACCGGAGTGGGAGGTCTGTAATTGAGGATTTGTGGAGCAAGATTAACTAATTTATTCGCTTTTACATTTACCCTTTTTATTTCTATTTCGTTATCTTTAATCTCTTTGAAACATTCCACTGCACCTGCACACTATTCATAATTCTAGGATAAAGATTTACAAACCATAAAGACAGATCAACTGTAAGGAACAATCCGGTAAGAACTGCAACTCTTAATCAGTTTAAACTAGTTTGTTAACTCCATATTTGTCATAAAAAATAATAAACGAGTTTATTATCTACCAAGAAATTGAAATTTGAAACTAGAACAAGTCTTTGATATCTCATAAATCGATTGATCAGTAGAGATACTCAAGCTCATGAGACTAATTCAACCCTGCATGGCCAATGGCTGCAGGAATTGTGACTGTCCATCTTGACCAAGTGCTGCTAAAACCAATTAGTAAGCATATAACCATATACACAGCATCCAGTGGTATTTTCGTCGCGTTTAACTCCGTATATTGCTATATAAGTGTAACCATACTTGAGATGAAATATATAAGCATGATTATGTAGCATTTAAGTCTTTCAAAACACATAAATACATAAAGTCTTTGGTATGAAGGACATGACAAACAACCAAAGAATCTAGAACAGAACCTTAAAGTCATAAAAAGTACTCGGAAACTCTGGTGTACTCTCCTTTAGGGGTCCATTTAATTGAAAAATTTGAAGAAGTTGATTTAGTTTTGGTGTTGTATGATCCTTCCAGAGGCAGAACACGATCTGCTCTTCTGAAGGAAAGTGATCTCATTTTTTTTTGCTATTTCTTTCTTGTCCATTAGATTGTAATTCTCAATATTTCATTTCAACACCTTTGAGTAGTCATACATTAATGGCTATTATGTTTTTGCATATCAGGTTAGAAATATTACTCCTTTCTGTTTGTTTTTGATAGACGTTGAATTAGATTAATCTCAAGTTCTAGAATTAGTTTCATTCCTTTTCCAGCAGCGATTTTAATAGATGTTAAAGTTGATTGAACTAGTAGAGATTAGATAGGAGCTTTGTTGAGTTCAATCATGGAATTATATTCACCTTTAATGCAATGTGTGCTCTAAGAGTAAGTGTGCTCATTTCATTAATGCAAGCATAATCTAGTTTTGTTTAATGCAAAATAGAATTAGAGTTTATTTTCAGCAATTGTGAACTAGATTAAATATCATTTATGCAATGTGTGGCAGGATAGATGATTTCATGAACTGTTCTTATGGGGCTATGTTCAGTTCAAGCTAATCAATTAGGAAGTAGCATTTAGAGATAGATTCAGTGTGTCGTTAGAATTACTAGTAATCAAGCTGTAGAGTGATAGTCAAGCTTTACAATTCTGTAGTTAGAAGACCTCATTTATAGCTTCTCATGGAATATGTTCAAAAGATACACAACACTTAAAGCAAAACCCTCCCAAATTGAAAAAAAAACCTTATCACAGACAACTCTAGACACTTCCAGTTTGATATGTGTAAATGAAATGATGTGAGTATTGTGACAACAACAACCTCTTCCATCATCTTTGGCACCATTTCCAGTGATACAAGATCTAGCGACCATAAATTTTGAAGCCTTAGTATTGATAAGAAACTATTTTCTAAATGTTGATGACAAGAGCTAGAGACCCTTTTGGTAGATTTCTCCAGAGACATCGGGAGGATTCATTAGAAGAGTCACAAAACTCAGGAACACAAACTTCAAAATTTGAAGAACAAGAGAAAATAGATGATATAGCTGAAGAACCTAATATGACATTCTTTTATCCCATTTATCTGAAGAAGAGATGATGAGCCTTTTGTGTAAAATATTTCGCTTTCTGTTCTTGCTACCTTTAGAGGAAAGACTTATGAGGACCCTGACCAATTCTTTTTTGAGTTTAATTTACTGTGTCAAACATATGATTATTCCACTATTAATTAGAAGTTGAAGTTATTTCCCTCTACTTTGAAATAACCAGCCTTGCGTTGGTTAATGGGATTAGGTGTAAACACAATTTCAACATGGAACGGGTAAACATCTTGGACAAATACCAAGATTATTATCAGGTAAGAGATAGAAAAGAAGAACTGCTTGCACGAAACAGATGGAAGATGAAAGCTTGGAAGATTATGTTGATAGATTTCAATTGGTCCATAGGAGAGATGTGCCAATGGTTTAGATACTAAGATTGGTAAGGTTATCTTCTTGAGAGATATCAATGATAATTTTGGAGAATCCTTAAACTTAATTGGGAAAGGAGATATCAACAAACTCACCTTTGATGAGATAGCGGAAATTTGTCGGAAGTCCTCAAGTACGAACCATTGCACCAAAATGCCGAGGTGCTAGTGAAGGCTGCCCACCGGGATCATAACATCCCACCACGCTCCGCAGTCCAGACTCTGGGCTGGATGTGTGCCCATATGGTGGGCCCTCCCTTGGCCATATGAGCCCCAGACGAACATTGCAACGCCGGCGTTGCCACCTGCTCTGAGACTCGAACCTAGGTGGAGGCTTTGATACCACATAGTACAAACCATTGCACCAAAACCTCAAGGTGCTAGTGAAGGCCGCCCACCAGTCATGGTATGAACGATTGCACCAAAACCCCGAGGTGCTAGTGAAGGCCGCCTACTAGTCATGGTACGGACCATTGCACCAAAACCCTGAGGTGCTAGTGAAGGCCGCCCACCAAGATCATAACATCCCACCATGCTCCGCAGTCCAGATTTTGGGCTGTATGTGCGCCCATACGGTGGGCCTTCCCTTGGCCGTATGAGCCCTAGACGAACACTGCAATGCTGATGTTGCCACCCATTCTGAGACTTGAACTTGGGTGGAGGCTCTAATACCACATGATAGGAACCATTGCACCAAAACCCCGAGGTGCTAGTGAAGGCCGCCCACCAAGATCATAACATACTCTGGGACTAGAGTTGGAACTATAGGTTCCAGGAGAAATAGAGGTTCCTCTTCTGACATGCCAAAGGAACTACAGGTTCTAGGAGAAATAGAGGTTCATCTCCTGATGTGTCAAAGGTAATGGAAGAGGTTGCAAACCTGAAAACAGATATACTGTTGCATCTTAATACTCAGCCTGATGGAAGATCCACAAAACTCTTGGTTGTTTAATGAACTAAGTGTGGAGTAGAAACATTCATTGAGAGAGTGCCCTTTAAACCATTGCTGACATTTGTGAAATATGTGAAAGGTCACACTCAACAAGCACATACAGTCTTATACCAGAAATAAAGAGTCATCTAAAGAAAGCACTTGTGGTAGAAGAACTATATAGGACAAAGACAACAAAATGCAATATATAATTCATATCAAAGTCAATCTGTGTGCCTCGAGCGAATTGGGCTATGAATACTTGGCCTAATCAAAGTCAATGGACTCCTCCAATGCCAATGTAACCACCTCTTATATCATCGGGAGTGCCAGAGTGGATGGCATGTCAATGGAATCAACCATGGTGATAACCACAGTGGCAACATAATCAAGCACAATATCAACCATGGCAGAATCAAGGAGCCAAGTGCCCTTGGGCATAATTTCCACCACTGTTGACTGGTCCTAATGTAACTAATGACCAAGTTAATCAACCTCAAATACCAGCTCAGCCTGTCCCAAATCCTAAGAATAATTGCCCTCAACAAGCATTTAGTGATGATTCCAATCCTACTGGCTTGAATGCCATTGAAATAAATGATATCCAATAGAGGAATAGATTTTTCCTTCTAATCAGATGTTCAAGACCATTAAGAGGAGAAAGTTGATAAATCTCAGAAAAAAGAGCAAACTATCAATGGACTTGAAATTACTGAAGGGGCATCATATTATGATCTTCATAGAACAAACAAGTCTTGAACACCCCCAAGATAAGTTGGGCAACACTTTATGGGTGGTTTTAGCTCATGGTTTTGTAATACTGTTTGAGGGTTTCATGTATTGTATCTCCTATATATTTGGTGCCTAAGATAGAGGTTGAGTGTAAGTCTTATAGTTGTTTAGTTATCTCTAGATGTTTGGTTGGTGTTACTGTTATGAGGAGCTTGCTCTATAAATATATGGTATCCTATTGTTGATTTTTGAATAATTTATTGTGCGGCTTTTGGAGTGTGAGGTTTTTCTCCCCAAAGGTTTCTCCGCACATAAATAATTGTGCATGTTTATTTCCGTTTAGTTTTGTAGCTGTTGTAGAGATCTAAAAGATTTTGTATAACCCTCTCCAAATTAGTGTAGAAAGTTGTTTTACAACCTTAACTTCCTTAGATACATGCTAAACTGTGCAAATTGGACGAATATGGTTATATAGGGTTCCAGTGATCATGAATAATATTTTCTTGGCATTATAAAAGTTAGTGCTTCAAGTATAGAGACCAGGAGTTTGGGCATCGCTTGTGGTTGAAGATACAAATGATTAGTGTAATTAATTACCTTGTTGAACAATGAAAATGCATTCAAGTTTTACTTGATACACTGATTGCATTTAGGTAGTATTTCAATAAAATTCTTTGACATGCTTGTATATGTTAAAATGCAATTATTTTTTCAGGTGGTTGTATTTATATTTGCAGCTTATTGTTTTTGTTAAGGCGAATGACAAATTCGATAGGTGCTTTTTTAGGATGTTTTTCTCAATCTGTGGTTTATTGTTGTTTTCTTTGCTTGCTAGGTTGTATCTGAGAACATGCAGTGAAAAGACAGATTTTATTTGCTTTATGCTTGAGCTGGGTTTATTATTGCTAGTTTTGGATTTAATTCTGCAGATCAAGTTTGATAAAATGTAGTTGTAGGGATATCAAGAATGTGTTATTGTAATATGCCATTAGGTCATGCTTGATAATGCAGGTTCTCAAGGGATCAGGTTGAGCAACTTGACACAAATAAGCAATGGTCTAGGGCACTTGATGGATCAGATTATGTACCTGGCATGGTAACTTCAAATCTTGTGGATTGGATTTGAGAAGCAAATATGTCAGACTCTAAGCCGTTATTTTAGGAGAGGTTGGATCGTAAAAGCAACTATTTTTTAAATGAATGCATTTCAGGTGGGTCTCAACAACATCAAGGAAACTGATTTTCTCAATGTAACCATTCAATCACTAATGCGGGTTACTCCTCTAAGAAACTTTTTTCTTATTCCTGAAAATTATCAGAACTGCAAGTCACCTCTTGTTCATCGATTTGGAGAATTGGCAAGGAAAATATGGCATACTCGAAATTTCAAGGGACAGGTATTTGGAGTTGATTTACCAAATTACCACATAAAAAACAGCATGGGATATATGAATGATATGATTGTTTTATGGGATTGTTTGCAGGTGAGTCCCCATGAATTTCTACAAGCAGTTATGGTAGCCAGTAAGAAGCGATTCCGCATTGGTCTGCAGTCAGATCCTGTGGAGTTCATATCTTGGCTTTTAAATACCCTTCACTCAGACCTTGGAGGAACAAAGAAATCTGAGAGCAGCATCATTTACAACTGTTTCCAGGTTCTTTACTTAATTAAGCATAGGCCTTAAGTTTCGAAATTTCATAATGTTTAATGAAGAATATTTGTTTATTTTCTTATGCTCATTTGTATGGTATGTTTATTTGAGCAGGGTGAGTTAGAGGTAGTGAAAGAGATTCAAAACAAGAAAGGGAATAAGATGAAAGAAGACATGGAGAAACAACAAAAAGAAACTAGTGTTGAGGATAAAACAGGTCCAGAAAATGTGGTCAGAGAAGTCTGTAGAATGCCTTTCCTTATGCTTGGACTTGATCTGCCTCCTCCTCCTCTTTTTAAAGATGCAATGGAGAAGAATATCATTCCTCAGGTATTGCATAGTTTATGAATCCCGATTTGTTTGCTCAATAGGTACCTATTAAGTATATTGTTTTGTTTTTTCAAATTTCCTCAGCCTTGGGTCTGTTTGTGCCTGTTCATGAGATACTCTTCAGCCTTTTTCTTTTAAGATTTCAGATTAAATTTTAGCATTTGATGCAAATTCTTTTAGTTTTTTACTAATGTATTTGTCCAAGCTTTTGGAAGCCTATTTTTAGATGGGAAGATTCTTATATATTATAGAATAATACTAGTATTCATTATCATTAATGATCAATAATATATTTTTAGTGTAATCTTAGTTAGACTAGATTCCTTCTAATTCCATTGTCAGTGAACAAATGTTTCTTTAGGAAACATTGTCTTTGTAATTGCTAGATGTACATCTTTATTCTTTGAATAATCCAACACAATTACCATTGTAACATGGTATCAGAGCGGGATACCTTTAGATCTACAATTCGTGAGTTTTTCATGTGAGATTTCTCCTTGGTTTTTGTGCTTTTGTTTAACATTGTATTTCTTTGTATCTTTTAAATGTCTGAAAAATACGAAGGGTTTTATAGAATCCTTGTTGCACATTTCTATGCATCGAGCATCTGCAAGACGAGCAGTTTCCTCTTCCAAATTGCAACCTCAGTGTCATGTCTTTCTATGGAGTTCGCTTCTACAGAACTGTTTTTAAGAATCACAGGTTTATTCTAGCATTTTTTGGAGTTGGAATGGATTGTGTCTTGTCTGCTTGTGTCACTAGTTTTTGGCCTGTGACCAAGCTTTTTGGCTTGCATGACCTTATCTATGGTTGTTCTTCTTTGTGTTTTTGTTGTTGTAACTGTGTTTTCCTTGCATCGCAGCCTTGTAGAACATGTGGCACCCTAGACACAAATTTATTCATGTTTTTTTCTAGTCCTTCAAAACAGTGAAAATAGGAAGTTTTTTGTTGTCATTCTTTTTAAAGATTTCTGAGGCTGATCTATATTTGTAGATTTTTTTTTTTATTCAGAGAGGGTTTCAGTTGTGATAGTGGCTAGGGTTTCAAAACCTTTTATTTTCTATGCATTGGAATATGTGCCTCGTGTTTCATGCAATTAACATCCATCATTTTGCTAGTTTTCTATCTCGTGTTTTCCTCATATTTTGTCCCTTGAAAGACATGAAAATGACATCTTTGACCAACATAATTTTTGAAGGCAGTCAAAAGTTCAACAATGACAACTACAACACTTGGAAGTAGCAAATGGTGACTTATTGAGAATCGGTGCCTTGACCAGATTGTTTTGGGCAAGTCTTCTCGTCTTATAATTTCAGGTCAAGATTAGGAAATTGATGAGCAAAATTAGGAAGCTGTGATGCTCATTAAATTGTTGGTCACCAACAATCAACTGTCCCTTATGTACCCTTAGGCAAGACATTGTAGAAACATGGGATCATTTGAAGGACTTATACAAAATGTTCGATAAGAGCCATGTGTTCTTTCTGAAGAACATGGTTTTGTAAATCATGATGGGTGAGAGAATGTCTCTGCAGAATAACCTCACAAAAATCAAGGACACCTATGATTAGTTGGAGGCAATTGTTTGGAAGATGGAGGAAGAAGAAATGGAAGACGACACTTTGAAAAGTCTACTGAAGTCTTACGAGCACTTAATTGAGATGCTCAACATTACCTCAACTAAAGCTGACTTGAAGTTTCTAGATCTTTGCACTAAACTTCTGCAACAAGATTGATGGAGATAACAACTTAGTAGCAACGCTAGTTTGTCCACAAATCAGGCTTTCACAACAACATCCTTTGTTAAGGACAAAGGGAAAAGTCAGTCCCCTCAATAGAATGGCCCCAGTCAATCCTAGGACAACTCCAAGAATAACATTCATCGCAATCATTGCCACAAGTATGGTGACATGGAGAAAGACCATTGACAACACTTGTGGCTTTGAACAAAAGAAGTAAGGATGGGTCTCAGCAGAAGACTGATGTACCTGAGCACATTGAGCAAGAGTCTTCCTTTTATGCTTTTATGGCCAAATGACCAATAGACCACACTAAGTCATTTGTCTGGTACATCAATTTAGGTGCTTCTTCACACTTCACTCATTGTCGAGATTGGTTCAATGACTACACACCATTCATTTATTTAGTTTCTTTTTGGAGGAGAAGAGTATGCTTTTGTCAGAGAGGGCATCACGCAAATTCCACACCATACATTTATTTAGTTTCTTTTTGGAGGAGAAGAGTATGCTTTTGTCAGAGAGGGCATCATGCAAATTCAATTTAGAGGGAGGAATTTATTTTTTCTCAATGTATACTATGTTCTAGACATGGAACTTGACCTTGTCTTTGTTAGTCAGATTATGAGACACTCTCCTTGACTGGATTTGATATTTAGTTTGCACAAATGTAGCATTGTTGATAAGGAGACTCGTATTATAGTTGCTTTGGGTCTTGAGGAACATGGTCTTTACAGACTTGTTGACATTGATAATTCTCAGGAGCATGCTAAGACAACCAAAAGTTATTCAATGATATTTGAACACACACTATCTCTCTCAGCTGGTTTGGGAGTGTTTGGTTGTTGGTTGACATGAGATTCAGACTCAGAATGATGAAGCTTGTGGAACTTATCAGGCTAGAAAGTGCATCAGACTGCATTTTCGGATGCTGATACTTGGTGATCTTTGAAGGTATTGCAATTCGTTCATGCTGATTTTTATGGATAATGAACACTTATTCAGTTTGTCGGTCCAGGTATTTATTGTTATTTATTGATGATTTTAGTCGCAAAATGTGGGTGTATTTTGTTAAACAAAAATTAGAGGTGGTTAGCATGTTTAAAAAATAAGGCCTTAGTAGAAAAAAAATCAGGTCAACAAATAATAACTCACAGGTCAGACAATGGGGGGTAATTTTTCTCTTTTGATTTCTCCAATTTCTGTGCACATCATGGCATCGAGCATTAGCTTACCACATTTTACACCCCTTAGAACGATATTGTTGAGCAGAGAAACCACACAATCACTGTAATGGTGCCTGGTTTATGTTGGAAAATAGAAGAGTTTTTTAAAGATATTTTGGGGAGAATCAATCTCCACTGCTGTACATTGTTTGAACAAGTCTCCTATACTAGCTATTAAGAAGAAAAACCTTGAAGAAGACTGCTGTGGTAGGAAGGCCAAAATCAGTCACCTGAAAGTTTTTGGCTCGAAATTGGATTGTAAGAGCCACAAACTCATGTTCATAGGATACGGTGAAACCCATAGACCATATTGGCTAATTGTTGTAGACTCTAATTGTCTCATATTTAGTTGGGATGTTGTTTTTGATGAAGAACAAGGGTCTTTTCAGCTACCTTCTTTGGTTTTGAGCCCTTAGAATCAGATTTTGATGGCTAGGAATTTAGGTGTTCATCTTCCTCTAGATCCACTTTATGGGAAGGATTCAAATAGCTTTGACTCTCAAGTTGCGGAGTCTCATAGGCATCATATTGCACCACCCAACTTTCCTCGAGAATATTTTTATCCACATCCTGACGAACCTTTTCTAGCCATCCTAGGCCCAGTTGCTCCCAAATCAGATGATGGTGCTTCTATTCTCTGGATAGAGGTACCAACAAACCATGTTTATAGGATACAGTGAACCTCACAAACCATATTGGCTTATTGTTGTAGACTCTAATTGTCTCATATTTAGTCGGGATGTTGTCTTTGATGAAGAACAAGGGTCTTCTAAGCTATCTTCTTCTATTTTGAGCCTTGAGGATCAGCCATTGATGGCTAGGGATATGGGTGTTTGTCTTCCTCTAGATCCACTTAATGGGAAGGATTTAGATGACTATGACTCTCAAGTTATGGAGTCTCTTAGGCATCATATTGCACCACCCAACTTTCCTCCGGAATATTTTTATCCGCATCTTGATGAACTTGTTCTAGCCATCCTAGCTCTAGTTGCTCCTCCTAAATCACATGTTGGCACTTCTACTCTCTGGCCTAAATGATGGGGAAAGCCCATAGGTACTCATGATGATGAGCTCATTGATGGTAGATCAGCTAGACGCTAAGGAAAACAACAAAATAGAGTTAATTTTGCTCTTATGGCTAACATGCGTAGTGTTTATGAGCCTCAAACTAATTTAGAGGCTAAAGGTATACTAAGTGGGAATGAGCTATGGAGGCTGAAAACTACAGTCTTTTGAAAATCAGCACTTGAATCCCCTTCGATCTTCCACCTGGAAGGACATTAGCTACAAATGGGTGTATAAAGTCAACTATATGGCTAATTAAACATTAAGTGTAGATGCTCAAGATATAAATTGTCTAAGCACATAGAATACATGATAATGAACAATGGAGAGTCATATATCGTGTAGATCTCATGAATTAGTGACTACGAACGACTCCATCTCACTTCTTACCAACACAAAAGGCAAAATGTATAGCAATTGTGTGGTATGGTAGTACACATCCTATCATTACATTTAAATTACAAGTATTTAAATAAATCATATATCTACAACATAAAGGCACAACAATTCAAGGAGTCCAATAACATCATCCTTATAATCATGAATCAATAGTCCCCAATAAAAAATAAACCAAATATCATCATAAGGCATCATGTCACATCACTAGAATCAACATACAGATATGATCAAATACAGTAACATAAACTAACCATCTATCACAACTAAGATACTAGCAACCAAAATATCCAATTCAAATAACATCATCCTTATAATCATGAATGAATAGTCCCCAATAAAAAATAAACCAGATATCATCATAAGATATCATGTCACATCACTAGAATCAACATGCAGATATGATCAAATACAGTAATATAAACTAATCATCTATCACAACTATAAGATACTAGCAACCAAAATATATAATTCAAGGAGTCCAATAACATCATCCTGATAATCATGAATCAAAAGGCCCCAATAAAAAATAATCCAGATATCATGACAAGGCATCATGTCACATCACTAGAATTAACATGCGGATATGATCAAATACAATAACATAAACTAACCATCTATCGCAACTAAGATACTAGCAACCAAAATATTGAACAATAATAGATGCTTCTCATCATGCAAATATCGCATATAAAAACCACACGTATCTTGAATAAAAAAAACCATGGAACAAGATGGAAACATAGGAGACACTACATGCCATTAACGTTGACCAAAGTTTTCAGAGTACCTAAAACTTTCCTCTTGTGGTCAAAGACTCATCCTGCATTTGATTTTAGGATATTCTACCTTTGATGTCCAACCAAGAAATGATTAAGTGAGGCCATGGAGGATTTACCTCTACTTCTAACTCCCTGTCTTTGCTGAAAAGGGTTGAGTAAGGTCGTGATGTATGTGCTGTGTAACGTCCCTTCCAAAACAAAATTTAATAATAATAGAAGAATATAATTAATATAATATAATATGAATACGATAATATTATAACATAATTTGTTTATAAATATAATATTTTAAATAAAAATAATAAATAATAAATAATGATGAAATAACCCATAATAGCATGTTGACATAGAAACAATACTTAGAATCATAAATCAACATTATACTTATATTAACAATGATATATCTATTGAACATGGTTAGAAGTCGTCCACACCATAACATCATCAACCAAAGCTCGGTTAGGATACTAATGCCTTAATTGAACAAAGGAAGGTGATCTTGATTGCAGTGGAATTTCCATTGCATAGACAATAACAACAAGAAGACCAATGGGAATGATATAGCTTCAACACTTCCATTTCTCATGTGAACTACTTGTTGCAATTGACTGTAAGTGATTGCTATGTTAAATAACAACTATATAAGTTGTTCAGAATTAAAGTAATTTGATGGAAGCTACGCTACTCATGAAGAGTCTGTGGTTATGTATGATCCTTAGGCTGGGGTCCCATGGAAATGCCACATTGGCTTCCAAACGCATTCAAGAGCCTGCAGATAGCTTCTAGCCAGCATCTGCAAGGCTTTTGGATACGTCCTGCATACATCCGCATCTAATGCGAAAGCCTCTGCCTTTTGATACGAATCGGTATCCTAGTTTTTTTTCACTTTTCTGGCTGTTGGGCTCGTGGATGCTCTCGGATGTGTCCGGAAGCCCCTATAGATATTGGCCGGTGACCAGCCACAAGCTCTCTGGCTTCCAGATGCATTTGGGAGCCAGCTGCAGGCTCCCAAATGTGTCTGGAAGCCAGTCTAGCTTCTAGACCCATTCGAGAGCTTGTGGCTGGCTTCTGGACAACATCCGTAGGGCTTCCAAAAGCATCCCGCATCCGATGCGGAAGCCTTTGCCTTTTGATACGGATCGGTATCCTAAAATAATAACATGGCAATAGGGAGTGCCATCTGTTAATGATTGTAGCTTTGATTGGATGATTCCAATCGATGAAATCAAATGTTTGAATGGCTTATCAACCTTAAATTTTTGATATCTATCCTTCACTATTATTATCATGGAGCACTATTATTATTATTGATAATAAGTAGGTATGTATGTATGGATGGATGGATGTATGCATGATGGATGGATGGTTGTATGAATGTATGTTATCTAGATGATATATATATATTATTATCATATATTATAATCATGATAATACATTGAGCAAATATCATTTGACATGTATGTTAAATCAATAACTAATGTGAGTTAAGATATTGAAAAGAGACACATCTCTACGAGAGACAAGCCTCCTTGTATCATATGCATATTCGTTGAAAGAGTAACTTGAAACATAGTAAAATCAATAAGAGTTACTACAAGTTACAACAGAGATATACCATCTCAAGTGGAAAGCATAATATTATGCATCTAGGAGAGAGAAATTAAAATTAAAATTAAAATTTGTTAAATCTAAATCTGATCAATATTTTATGTTTAACATAACATTAGAGCTAGGTCTCAAATTTCTTCAATTCTGAAACGTTGCCAGATTTATTACAACAATAATATATTATTTATCTCATACATGGCATGACAATCATTCTATGAATAATTGGAGGAAGTAACTGATTTGTTGTGGGTAATAAAAATTATAATTCATGTCTGTGGCACTCCTGTGATATTGATAAGCAAACATGATATCATAGTACTGCCCTCTAAAGATCGAACAATGGTCTTTGAAGTAATGTGATGCTTTGATATTCTACAATTGTCATCAACAATCCATCCATAGGGTATTCTCAAGTAATAAACACAAGATTTGGATACATATGATTGAGAGTTTGTAGAGCAACATATATATATATATATATATATATATATAAGAAAATTATATGCAATTGTGAGGCAAACTAGAAGATTCACACAACACGTGTCACCTTATTTGCATCATTTCCTGGTAGAGGAGGCCTTGTTGGTGACATGTTGATTTTTTCAGAGTAGTCATCATCTGGCCATGCCTTGCCAAGGGTGAAGAGTGGGGGTGAGTGCTTGAAAAGCATGTGACCTAGCTGTTGTGGTGCTATGTGTATATCAATATCAATACTCTTAAAAGACTCAACCCATGGGGTGGGAGGTTGGATTTATCCAACTAGCTTTATGTGTACGCTTTGTGTGTCATCCTCTATGCTTGGTTCACAACACCTTCTATGCAAGTCACAGTTCGGATCATGGCAGGAGGACAATACATTCAAATAATCACCTTGGTATCTTAAGTTTGGAAACATTGAAGGAGCGCTGTGAGAAGATTGTGTCTGTGATAGTCAATGAGGAAGGAACTGTGGATAAGCAATTGGTGGCAAATAACTCTCTCTAAAATACACTTTCTTAAAGGAATAGGAGTGGTACCTTCCGAGCGTTTGACAAGCAATAACAAAAATTGTATAGACAAAACACATTCAAATATGTATAGCCAGAACACATTTAAATGCAGCAGGAAAGATGATTTAAAATGTTGCATAAAATGCAAATTTATCATCACAAATAATAGACACCTAGCATGGAAATACAATTTCAGCATCTGTATCATTTTGAGCAATGCCTCTGTAGTGGGCTTAGAAATATATTTTTTCTATATTGCGGGAGATATATGCCCCAACCTTATTATTATATCGGGCTCTTACAATTTTAATTTGGGCACACATTTAATATGCATCAAGAAAAATATTAAGTGAATATTATTAAGCATATCAATATATATCAAAATGTTCAAGGGAGATGATTGATGTTCGTCTATGTTGGGAGAGCAATGAGATTTCATGTGTTTAATGGAATTTTGAAAATTTAACTTGGTATTCAAGACTAGTAATCTCGTATACTATTACTATTCGTATATATCATTTGGCCCTTACCATTATTGAAAAGATCCTTGTCTATATAGATAAGATTAGTATAAACTCGAAGCACTTCACAAAATGGTGGCGAGATTGAAGATAGTTGTGACCACCATGATTGCAAAAGTTCATAGAGAATCAATCAATCTATTGGCATGAATCTTATTGGAAATTCTTAGTTATGTTTGAACTGCATCTATTGTTAGAATAAGACGGCATGATATATTTCATTTACTCGAGAGAACTTGAGTTGATTCCTTATTTTATGGGCCTTATTGATCCTTCAATGTTTTGTGCTATCCATCCAAAATCAAGGGTTGGCGCAATTGAAGTTGGGCAATGTATATTTGCACCTTGGTCATGTTTTGGTGTTGACAAAATGGTGTAGCTATTGCAAAGACCTGTGCAAAGGGGAAGATTTCATTGTTTACGGATTGTGATTATAGAGATTTTACCTTTTGAGAGATTGGAGTTCTATGAATATCCTTCCCAAAGGATCGTCTTTTGGGTTTGATATCCTTAGCACAAACAACTTTTGTCATTCTCTCTTGATCTACCACATTTGCAATAATAAGCTTTAAGCTTTCAACAAATCCTTTCTCAACTCCTTGTTAGTTAACAAAGTAGAGAATACTAATTTGTGGCCTACTCTATCTTTGGAAGAATTTAAAGTGATCAAAGAGAATCTATGATTATTTAAATGATATAGTTGGCAGACTATATACTCTAGCAAATATAATTATATAGACAAGGATCATGATTAAAAACTATTCAGTTTTCTACGAAGAAGACCGCTTAGAAGGATTACTCTCATCACTTATGAAGAGTTACATTTAAAAGGGGAGATGTCTCTCAAACAAATTTGAGATTGTGTTTACTTCACAAATGAAGGATTTTAGAAACCTTCGTAATGATAGATGGGACAAATGCGTATATGGAGGTGTTTTCTGATTTCACATATGGAAGGTCTATTGCTTCACGAATGCAGTCTGAAACAATATTTTTGCTTTGAATCTCGATTTGAAATACATGACCTTCAATGGAGCACTTGCATCAAGGATGTTGATGTGCATTTACTTCAAAATAATTAGATAAGTATTTTATTATCTTGAGTATTACGTTTATTTTCTCATTGTAGTCTCTCTCTTATATATATATACACAGTAAGAGCTATTTGCCTTGATCTCCTTTGTCTATAGAGATGTTCTTGTAGGAAAAGAAGAATGGTACTTTAGGCATGCTACCAAAATATTGTGTAGGACTTAGGCTTATGATAGTAGCTTCAAAGTGGTTTTGGATCGAGGATTCCTAGTCATATGTTGATCATGCTAGATAAGTTGAGGTTATTGGAGCAAGATATCTTCTATGAGTGGAATTCTGAGTATGCTTCTATAACAAGAGGGCGTATGGCATTTCATTAGAGGAAGCCTTGGACAAAGATGTCAGTAGGTTAATGCTTGTACTTGAAGCTTTAGAAAGGAACCACATCATCTTGAATGCTTGGCATTGCCTAGGTTGAGGATAAACCCACAGTTTAGTACATTCACTTGTGTTACTATGAATCAAGGTATGCTTTTGTGATAGAGGGAACAAATAGAGAATATGCTTCAGTTGACTTTTGAGGATCTTGGTCATATTTATTTAGAGGGAGTAGACCATGTCCAGATGGATTCTCTAGTGATCAGGGAATCGTAGCAATCAAAGGACTATGATTCATGAGATAAGTTCCATGTGTGTAGACTAAAAAGCCTTTATGCAAATGCTTAAACTATAGATGGATACTTGGAATGCTATCACTGAAGACCTAACAACCAATATTTTATCTAAGCCTTTTGCCAAAGTTTAGTTTGTACATTATTGAAGACAAGCTTGGAGTTATGGATTGAACCCCTACCCGAGAGGGAGACTTAGCATCATTGATTACCTGAGATCAAAGTAACGCGACTTGGACCCAACTCACAGTTGGCAAGGGTAACTTGACTCGTAACTTGGCTTGGACTCGCTAGTGACTTGGCAACAAAATAACGTGACTCGGACCCGGCTCGGACTCGGCAAGGATAACTTGACTCGTGACCTGGCTCGAACTCGCCAGTGACTAGATAAACTGAAAAAACCTCAAAATTTTGAGATCTTTTAGGATTTAAAGAACATTCCATGCTTCCATTATTGAATAAAGCTTAAATACACAATAACATCATGAAATAGAAGGTAATTTGATCACAATGCACATACTCAAACATACATCAATTACATAAGTACAAAGATAAATTGCTAAATACTAAAATTTAAATAGTAGCTGAAGGAAATAGAAAAGTAAAACATAGAATCATAGATATATAAAATGATAAATCCATAAAACCCATCAAAATGTATATCAAATCCATGAAATCCAACACATCAATAGTCATCATCAAATGTTCCAAATTCCAATCATATGTTAAGTTGAACAAAAAGTTAAAACAAGACTATAGCTATGGCTCCTAGTCCTCATGCTCATGCTCATCCTCATCCTCATCCCCAACCTCAACCTCAGGCTTAGTATAATCTATAAAATGCCTCTTAGTAAGGCATAAGGTAGGTCCTAGATGACTGATTAGCCATAGCATCAGCTTGTGAGGTGCCTCTAGGATCAACTGTAATCTCTGCAGTGCCTGTGAGGTGTCACTAGGAACAACTCTAGCTCTCTAGTCCTTTGCTGCCATAGCCACGGCCTCAGCCTCTTTGTCTGCCTCGTCAACCCACAAAGACAAGATCCTAGGTCCTCATTATCAAAGACAAGATCAATAGCCTCAGTGATCCACTCAGCCTCTGGATCAACCTCCTCTAGAGTAATTGGATTGGTGTCACCATCCAAAATCTCTCCGGTCCTAATGCGCAGGTTGTAATGCACAAAGACTAGCTTATTCATTTTCTCCATAGACAACATGTTACGCCTCTTCGAGTGGATGTGCTCGAACATGCTCCAGTTGCACTCACATCCAGAAGCGCTACTTAGCTGGCTCATTATGTGGATAACAATTTGTTGAAGGTTTTTGGTTGAAGGCCCAAACATTTGCCACCATCTATCTGAATTTTGAAAAAAGGAAAAGAAAAAAATATTAGTCTCATTTCAAAATTTGAACTTTAAAGCTAGAAATTTAGAAACTAGATTGTATAAGGCTTAAGTTGCAATTTTTACCTGACCGCAATTTTGTACGACCTTCTTTGCAAATTTGATTTGAAAAAATGGGCCCTATTGCATTATTATAGGCATCCATCTCAAGCAATATATCTGTGGCATTAGTGGTCATCTTCGATATCACAACACATAGGCCACTAAGAACCTCCTCATCTGCCTTGAAATCTTCTCAGAAACGGTATGCGGAATTGAGGTATAGGCCCTTGCATGGATGGGTTTATGAAGTTGATTTTGCCATCTCTTATCAATTATGTCTCAAATAGGGTCATACTTGTCCTCAACTCCTACATATTTGGCCCTGATAGCTTCCTTGGCCCTATCCATGCCCTCATATATGTAACCCATAGCGGGCTTCTCCCCATTAGCAACTCGTAGAGGGCTACAAGGGGCTCAGTGATCTACAAAACAATTAAACAAAAAAAAAAATGGTGAATAATGGAACTTTGCAAAGTAGCACAATGAAAATAAAACAAAAATATGTATGAGATACATTAATTTATAAAATTTTAAGACTTAAGCTTTTAAAATTTAAATTACCTCCACAGTCTCATTACATGGCTCCCATAAACCTTCTTCATCATAAATGCATTTTGTTGCATCTATCCCTACAGGGGTGGTGGCAAAGGAGGAGGAACTCCATCGTGGACCAACAGACATGCACCTCAAAGCTAACCTTGAACTCAACAAGCATTTTAGTGTGATAAGAGGCAAATCTTGTGATATCAGGACGAGCCAACTCCTTTCCCTTCGTGTATTCCCTCATAATGTTGAGGACCAAGGTATGATTATAGATGAACTTGCAAAGATTTTTGGCCTTAGCAACACATGATTTCACCCCTTCAAGCTTGCCAATATCCTCTAACATGAGGTCGAGGCAATAGGCCGCACATGGAGTCCAAAAGATTCTTGGGTGCCTCTCTATCAAAAGTTTTCCTGCAGCAATTTTAAATTAGTTAGTAAACAATTGAAAATTTAGATGTGTTAAAAAACTTAAATATTCAAAATTTAATGAAAAACTAAAATAATTTTTTTAGAACTTAGAAGTCAAAATTTTACCTGCAGCAACATAATTAGCTACATTATCAGTCACCACTTGTACAACATTCTCTTCCCCCACCTCCCTTATGACCTCCTCAATAGCCTCACATAAGAATTTTGTATTTTTGACATGTGAGGAAGCATTTATAGATTTCAAAAACTTGGTGGATCCTGAAAGTGAAAATTAAACAAAATAATTATCATTGAATAGTCAATAAAACAAAATTTTAGTTATTCAATCATACATTAAATTTTAGACTTCGAGAAGTAGAGGATGATGAATTACCTTTGCTAGAAACAAGAAAATTGAAGAGAGCCCTATTCCTCCTATTTGTCCATCCATTCGTCATAATGGTATACCCCCTTTGGCTCCAAATCTTTCTATGGTCCTCCAACTCAAGTTTCATCTCCTCAACCATTTCTAGTAAGAGGGGGCCACTCAACTCATCTTCAGTGGGGGCTTTAAACCCCGCACCACAGATGGAAACCGCATCAATCATCCCCTGCCAATAAGGAGTCCTGTTATATTTATAAAACCATTTTAACTAGCATATTTCAACATCAATTTAAAATTATAAAATTTTATATTAAAAATTGAATTTAAAACTTAAAATGTAAAACAATCAAATGTAAATGAAGTTGAACTTTGAAGTACCTAGCTGCTATAAATGGAATGTTGCAGAAATACCAAAACTTGCAAATTGCTCTTCTTCCAGCTCCACGGATCTCCCTATTCCAGACCAAGCTCTCAGGTGAGGGTTGTGCACTAGGAGTGGAACTTGGTACAAAAAAATTGTCCAATCTAGATTTTCTGACTCTAGGACTAAAGGTAATGCCAGTACTACTAGTAGGGGCAATGCCACTAGCAGTGCAAGGAATAGATGTAGAAGAAGTACAACTAGCAGAAGCACTAGGACGATAGGGGGGAAGGGAAACACCTTCTCCAACACAACCTATTGAACCTAGGGGTGTAAAACTACATATAGAAGTAGTGCCAGATGAGCATGGAAGGGAATTGGAACCAATCTGAGCTAACTCTGCTAATTATTTTTGTTTTAATTCCTTTTCGTGTTCATATTTTTCTAAGGCAACATAACAAAAATGTTTAGCCTCAGGAGTTGCACTTTTACAAGGCTCAACATTATGACCACGTATGCCAACAATATGGTATATCAATCTATTTATCCCCCCACTATTAACGACCTTACAAAATAGGCATTTTGTTTGAGTTTTACCTCTACTTGAAAATTCTATGGTGTACTTCTAACACTCATCTTTTTTATTGCCTTTAGAGAGCTTGGTTTTTTTAGCTAGAGGAGCCATTATGAGTAAGGAAAAATGTAAAGGTTGCTGCAATAAGACACTTTAGACCAAATATTAAAATTTAAACATTGTATTTTTTGAAGCTCTAAAGTAAAACAAAATCCATTAACATACAAAATTTTTTTATCCACAAAACCCATAAGCATAGAGAAAAAAACCATCAAAATCCAAAAAATAAACACTGACCTCTTTGAAATGAGTTGAGAAGTGTTGAGAAGAGCTCCTATAAACTCCTTGATGATCTAAATGCAAGCATTTAGTTGCTCCAATGTCACAAATGCAAGCTTTTCTTGTCTTCCTTTCAGCTGGTTGCAAAACAATGACACTCTATTTCTCTTCTTCCTCTTTCTCTTTCTTTTTCTCACAATAGTGTTATGAAAGCCCTTTTAGGGTCTCAATGATAAAAAAGAACCAAAAAATATATTAAAAAAAAACATTTTTTAATGTTTTAACTCAATCGAACTTTGACTATCGCGACCGGGTCATGACTGTCATGACTCGCGAGTTAGGTGAGTCACCCTCCTTGACCCGTTGAGCTCGGCTCACGGGTCATTTTGACTTGCCAAGCCATGCTTGACTCACTGACCTGAGAGACTCGCCCGACTCGCGGTGAGTCCCATTACTCTGCTCGGCCGTGACTTATCAAAGTGAAAAAACCTCGAAATTTTAAGATTTAAAGAACATTCCATGCACTCATTATTGAATAAGGTTTAAAGACACAATAACATCATGAAATAGAAGGTAATTTGATCACAATGCACATACTTAAAAGTTGAACATACATCGATTACATAAGTACAAACTACAAAGGTAAATTGCTAAATACTAAATAGTAGTTGAAGGAAATAGAAAAGTAAAACATAGATATATAAAATGATAAATTCATGAAACCCACCAAAATGTATATCAAATCCATGAAATCCAACACATTAATAGTCATCATCAAATGTTCCAAATTTCGATCATATGTTAAACAAAAAGTTAAAACAAGACTATAGCTACGGCTCCTAGTCCTCATCCTCATCCTCATCGTCATCCCCAACCTCAACCTTAGGCTCAGTATAATCTATAAAATGCCTCTTAGTAAGGCGTCTAAGGTAGGTCCTAGATGACTGATTAGCCATAGCATTAGCCTGTGAGGTGCCTCTAGGATCAACTGTAGTCTCTAGCGTTGCTAGTGCCTGTGAGGTGCCAGTAGGAGCAACTGTAGCTCTCTAGTCCTCTGTTGCCATAGGCATGGCCTCAACTTCTCTGTCTGCCTCGTCAACCCACTCTAGGTCCTCATCATCAAAGACAAGATCAGTAGCCTTAGTGATCCACTCAGACTCTGAATCAACCTCCTCTAGAGTAATCAGAGAGGTGTCACTATCCAAAATCTCCTTGGTCCTAATGCGCAGGTTGTAATGCACAAAGACTAGCTTATTCATTTTCCCCACAGACAACCTGTTACGCCTTTTTGAGTGGATGTGCCCGAACATGCTCCAGTTGTGCTCACATCCAGAAGCGCTATTTGGATAGCTCATTATGCGGATGGCGATTTGTTGAAGGTTTTTGGTTGAAGGCCCAAACATTTGCCACCATTTATTTGAATTTTGAAAAAAGAAAAAGAAAAAAAATATTAGTCTCATTTCAAAATTTGAACTTTAAAGCTAGAAATTTAGAAATTGGATTGTACAAGGCTTAAGCTGCAATTTTTACTTGGGTGCAATTTTGTACGACCTTTGCAAATTTGACTTGAAAAAATTGGCGATGTTACATTATTATAGACATCCATCTCAAGCAATATATCTATGGCATTAGTGGTCATCTTCAATATCACAGTGTATAGGCCACTAAGAACCTCCTCATCTGCCTTGAAATCTTTACGGAAACGGTATGCCGAATTGAGGTAATAGGCTGCTACATGGATGGGTTTATGAAGCTAATTTTGCCATCTCCTATCAATTATGTCCTAAATAGGGCCATACTTGTCCTCAACTCCTACATATTTGGCCTTAATAGCCTCCTTGGCCCTATCCATGCCCTCATATATGTAGCCCATAGCAGGCTTCTCCCCATCAGCAACTCGTAGGAGGGCTACAAGGGGCTCAGTGATCTACAAAACAATTAAACAAAAAAATAATTTAGTGAATGATGAAACTTTGCGAAGTTGCACAATGAAAATAAAACACAAAGTTATGTATGAGATAAATTAATTTACAAAAAATTAAGATTTAAACTTTTAAAATTTAAATTATTTTAACAATAAAATTTATCCCCCCACTATTAATGACCTTACAAAATAGACATTTTGTTTGAGTTCTACCTCTACCCGGAAAGTCTGGTGTACTTCCAACACTCATCTTTTTTATTGCCTTTAGAAAGCTTGGGCTTTTTTAGCTAGAGGAGCCATTATGAGTAAGGAAAATGTCAAGGTTGCTACAATACGACATGTTACACCAAAATATTACCATTTAAGCATCTAAAGTAAAACAAAACCCATAAACATACAAAAAAATTCATCCAAAAAACCCATAAGCATAGAGAAAAAATCATCAAAATGTAAAAAATCAGCTCTTACCTCTTTGAAATGAGTTGGAAGTGTTGAGAAGAGCTCCTATAACTCCTTGATCATCTAAATGCAAGCATATAGTTGCTCTAGTGTCACAAATGCAAGCTTTTTTCCTCTTCCTTTCAACTGGTTGCAAAACAATGGCATTCTATTTCTCTTCTTCCTCCCTCTCTCTTTCTTTTTCTCACAATAGAGTGTTATGAAAGCCCTTTTAAGGTCTTGAGGATAAAAAATAACAAGAAAAATATTAAAAAACAAGCAAATTTTATTGTTTTTAACTCTGTCGGACGTTGACTGCCACGACCGGGTCACGATTATCGTGACCCGTGAGTCACGTGAGTCAGGCGAGTCACCCTTCCTGACCCGCTGAGCCCAAGTCACAGGTCATTTTGACCCGGCAAGCCCTTCCTGACTCGTTGACTTTGGAGACTCACCTGACTCGCGGCGAGTCTCGTTACTCTTCCAGAGATGTACTTTAATGCATACTTTTGTGTGAGAGAGAAGTTTGAGGTGAAAACCCTTGCTCCACGCTATGGGAATAGTCATGGTGGATCCACCCTCTAATATGGTTCATGGTGGATGTCATGTGAGTTATTACATGATCTTGTGAAAACGGCTTTAGAGGTGACGATATCTCAATGAAGTTTACTTGGGGTTACTATGGTAAGGTGACGACTTTAACATAGTTTAACCTACTATCATGTTGGATATCATATGGTTGGTATCCGATAACATGTCATTATAGTTCATATCTCTCACATAATATTAATTGAGTATTGTTGTGATATCCCCATTTTTATAATCATCAAATAATAAGAATATATTAATAAACAAAATAATGATAAACATAATTTATTATATTATGAATATAATAATAAAATAAGGAAGAAAATAATATAAAATAAATAATAAATGTTAAAATAAATATGTTCATTAATGTTTTGGATAAATGTCAAATAACAAAACAATAATAATACACTCAAAGCTCCAACTCGGAGACCTTCAAAGAAGGATAAAGGATGGTCAAAGGAAGAAGATCAATGAATGGTCTCATCCACTTACAATGACAACCATTGACATTATCAGATCGATAGTTTGAGAAAATATAAAGAATCTACCATAATTCGGCAACCAATATATTTCACAATGATGAAAAAGTGGCAATTGCTTACTCAAGTGGTGATATATTTATTAGTTAAGGGATACCATAGAAGTAACCATTATCATTGAGGAAGCAATGAGAATAACTAGTTTATGTATTCGCTAACAGACTATAGACTCGACACCTAATCCTCTCAATACATAGTTGGTGATATCAAAATGATGAGACAAATGCCATTAAGGTTAGTTGATATACGATTAGTATATGTGAAAAGATATGGTTTATATTATTGAATGGGCATGCCTCTTGTATAATTGAGTATGTAAGAGATTTCTATTTGATTTGCATGACACTGGAGGGGGGGAATTTGTAACAAACGAATTTTCTTAACCAATTTTGAACTCCTAATAATCTGTTAAATAAGTAATTGATTCCATTTCACAAGACGATAACTTCTATTGACCGAATATAACTATGATAAAAGTAACTGTTTCTAGTCTAACTGTATTTCATTTTCAATTGATATAATGAGAACAAAAGGAAATAATAAATTTATATACATTGCTATCAATTTAACCATTTCTAACTAATAACATATTCAACAATAAAGTAATGACTAACTTTCTTAACTGAATTATATCAACTAAAATATTTATTCAATGTAAATATTAGTATTTACTTTATCTAGAAAACCAAAGTGTCTAATTATTCTTCTAAGGTTAAAAGTAAAAGTGTAAAAGAAACATACAGTAATAATGGAAGAATCCCGTTATCTTGTTGTTCAAGCCTCGACATTCGACATTGGTGAGAGGAGAAGCATTGACATAGGCTTAACCTCCCAACCTCGGACCATACTTATCCTCAAACATCCTAACTTATTAGAATGGCCCTCCCTACCTCGATATTGGGCTTGGGATGTTCTTCAGTCCAGCCATCCGAGTTACCAGGTGGTTGAGTGCCCCATCAATTATACCTATATAACTGACATCTACGGACAAACAAGAGATCTCAAGATTGACACATATGCCTGAAACTACCTTGGCCAAGGATTTTAGTTACTCAACTTGACAACAAATTCCATTATTGGGACATGCATGAGCTATTAATTATTCAATATTCAAATCTTATTTCATTATTGATTTTTGTAGGTTAATTCCACCTCTTCACCATTCTGTGGCTTCTATGCCTAGGTGAATCCTAGGTGTCTGAAATATTATGATCACCATATTATTATATACACCTCTTCACCATTCCATGGCTTCTTTGCCGGTGAATTCCTCAGTGTCCCTAAGATTATGAGCATTCTGATATTATCTACGCCTCTTCATCAATTCTATGGCATCTTGTCGGTGAATTCCTCAATGTTTCAAGTATTTTGAATTTGTTCGGAAAAATTGTGATAGCATGTGCATTGTTGTTGATTCACACATCAATCAAGTTTCCTACAGCTATTATTGAAATCATAAATGTTGTATTCACAAGGATATTCAATGAAGATCTTCAAGGTTCTCAATGTAATGCAGGGGACCAACATCAAAATACCGTAAACTTATCTGAGTCAGCTAAGGATGGATACTCAAATCCGATTAGAATGGAGTTATGCCCTTTAAAACATATTTGTTTTAATCTCAGCCTATCATTTTATATTGACTGTCAACAGACATTATATTCAATGGAAAACGAACTAAGAAATTCAATGACTATGGTATTTCGCTCAACACTGGAAAGAGTAAACCGACTATAGTCGGGCTTGTACTTAGCAGAAACAAAAAAAAAATAGAACGAGTCATGTGACCTGTGATTTGAATATGGCTTTCTTGCCCTCGGCCGGAACTCCTGTTCACCCGCTAACTGATAATACAGTCGCCAGTAGAACTAAATAAAAGTTGGGAAGTCGGGGGTGAGAGAAATACTGAAGGTATTCGACTGTGAACGTCCAACCCAGCCTAGAATGATTCGCAACAGATAGAGAAAAGGAGAGGATAGCAAAATGGAAAGACGAATGATCCTCTAATCAATTCATGACTTCTTTAATGATTGGTCGAGACTCCTCGATTACTGTCAATTTTCAAGATGACCATTCGAATACAACATAAATTTGAATTTGAAAAGGAGAGAATTAAAGGGGGAAAAGAAATAAGGAGGAGTTGAAGAGTTATAAAATTATTTTATTATTATAATATTCTCTTATACACGTTCACATAAGTATATTGATGAGGTGACATCATTAGATTATATTATTATAATTTATTGGCGCCATTTCATTTTTATATTAATGTGTTCGTATGTAAGTGTTTATTATAATGATAAGAAAATTTAATAATCAATCTCTAAAGGTATGTATTATATTTTAATTTAGATTATTTTAAGTTTTTCTTATTATATTGTTTCCCTAATAGCTCATGCAGTCCCATAATGTAACCTGTGGACAAGTCTTCGTATCCTTTCCAAGGAAGTCTAGGTCATACCTGCCGATCTTGATGACCGAACCAAATGACCATCCCATTCCGATCATCCCGTTTAGCAATGCTTCCCCTCTCTTCAGTCTTCTCCTGCAATCATCCAAGCAAAACATTCTCGCCAAAACATTAATTCCATAGTAATTCAAAACAAAATATATTGATCGTTAATTCAAATCAAACAACTGCTAATCATCTAATAACAGTTATAGGTTATTGTTCATTTCATCAATTTCTATAAATAACTAACTCATTGCACATGATCACGAAAAGAAATAATTCGTTAATAGTTGGTACAACATATATAAATAACTAACTCATTTCCCATGATTATGAAAAGATATAATTCGTTAAACTAACAGTTATGATCAAATTAAAAATTAGGGCAAAATTTGGAATGTAACAGAATTAATGAGAGATAAGGAAGAAGATCTGACGCAGCAGAGTGGACTTAGAAAAAAAGACTATGTTGTAATCAAATACAATAAGCCTATATATTCAATGAGCGACTTTGGAGATGATGGAATTGCTAGTAACACAACATACGCAGTTAGGCTAATGAGGGATTGAAGGATATATTTTACAGGGAAATCTGATACTTTTCTCTAGATAGGCAACCGGTCATACATCAGTGGTTCCAATCGCACTCATTACTCACTTTGAGTACATACCTAGCATAAGAAGGCACAATGACTTCTATGAGACTGCACAAAATATCTATATCGGGCATGGAGATACGGATGGAGTTAGGAAAGAATAGAACACGCATGGGGAATATATTCAGGCAGACATACGGAAATATAATCACAAGAAGATATCAGAGCTTGGCACAAGAAGCACTGAAAGGCGATTCAGAACATTGGATGGAGGATAGTATAAACAACACTTATATTATATTACACTCTGAAAATAAAACCAAGGAAGGATTACTGATAGCTAGAATAGAGGAACAATCAAATCCCAATTGGTGGGTTATAAATCTGATTCTCTGCAAATATGCAAAACAAAAGGTCTCTACAAATATGCTGATTTTCTCTATATAGAATGATGAACGAAGAACAATCAATGGATTAGGCGGTCGATAGCCAACATACCTAGCACAATAACAACAAACTACAACTGATGATAGCTATGGATAAGAATGAACAAAATTGGAGCAATTAAAGTCTTTGACAAAAATCAAGGAATAGCAGGGACTGAGGATTCAAAGCTGGAGTGGAGACAGGTATTCAAATATAGTAAAATGCATGAGAAACATTTTATATATATTTGATAAGATTATATGGTATGGAGGAAACATATCATAGGATCTAGGCGTCAACACCAGCACACTGCCAGTATTCAAAAGATTAGGTGCAACGTTTGATGGAATGATACGGTTGCAAGGATATATGTTTGTAAACAAATTATTGGAAGATTGAATATTCAGGAGTAGAGTTGAGCAAAGATAATTATATCAGAAACATGGGGAATTGTAATCAATGTTTAACGAATGGAAATAAAAGACTATACAAATATATTTAACATCGATTATGTGAGAAAGGGTTAGTAAGGAGAACAAGATTAATTCAAATATTATGGAAAGAGAATTAGAATGAATGATAAAGAATATATATATGTATGTATGTATGTAAATAAAAGACTATACAAATATATATAACATCGATTATCTGAGAAGGGGTTAGTAAGGAGAACAAGATTAATTCAAATATTATGGAAAGAGAATCAGACTGAATGATAAAGAATATATATATATATATATATATATATATATATATATATATATATATATATATATATAAGGATAAATGGTTTTTGGGAGATCAGAATGTAATCATAAATTCACTTCAAAGGAATACAAGATAAATCTTCATTTGAATAGTTTTTGGAAGGAAGAAATTAATCATATGAATAAATGAGTTAATAAAATTTTGGGTTTAGTAATCATACTAAACTGACATGTAATGTATATGGAAGTCAATTCAAATTAGTCCCAAACAGTGTAAGGGTAGTGAGGGGTCATTACAATTGTGAGAAGGGGTTAGTAAGGAGAACAAGATTAATTCAAATATTATGGAAAGAGAATCAGACTGAATGATAAAGAATATATATATATATATATATATATATATATTTTTTTTTTTGGGAGATCAGAATGTAATCATAAATTCACTTCAAAGGAATTCAAGATAAACATTCATTTGAATAGTTTTTGGAAGGAAGAAATTAATCATATGAATAAATGAGTTAATAAAATTTTGGGTTTAGTAATCATACTAAACTGACATGTAATGTATATGGAAGTCAATTCAAATTAGTCCCAAACAGTGTAAGGGTAGTGAGGGGTCATTACAATTGTGCAACCTCAATGAGTTATATTATTGAGATATGTCATGGTGGATGTTATTAGAGGTAACATCCTTGGATATTGCATGAGTAGGTATCTTCTCAAGTAGACATCATGGGACGTGATGTTAGTGCACATACCAAGAAAATATACGAGTACGGTGAATATCATATGGTTGATATTCTTGGGCATACCATATTCCTGATGTTACTGTGAGGTAATAGTAGTACACTGTGTTGTTTATTTGGATAGAAATCATCCTCCCTAGCAAAGAGGGAGTGTTAATGACTTTAGCTTCGATCGGATGATTCCAATCGATGAAATCAAATGTTTGAATGACCTGTTGGACTTAAACATTTGATATCTATCCTTCACTATTATTATCATAGAGCATTATTATTATTGATAATAAATTATTAACTAGATACATATATCTATATCTATATCTATATATTATAATCATGATAATACATTGTAACAACCCGTTTTCCTGGGCTTTAGCTAACAACTATCATAACATTGACATAGTTACTTTCCATATTCATAATAATGAGGAGGCAATATAACAATTATTTTACATGTACATATGAAAGAGATTCACGGTTATAATCAATTCAACTTAAATATCTTAACTAACAATTGAAGGAGTGATGAATAGAACTGTCATCGTGACCAACCATTACTTATTGGTAAGAGAGACGTTTTTTGTTAATAAAGATACGTACCTTTCATAATCACATAAAGACAAATTTACAACTACTTTACATATTTAGATGGAAGATAACCAACGACTATAATCGCATAACTGAAAAAGAAAATAATTGATTAAACAATATTAACAATCTCACATATCTTCAACTTGAAATTTGCAAATTCATAAAAGTAAAATAGCTATTACTAGCAAATATTTGAATGCATATCATATCTCTATCTTGTGCAAGTCTTGGCATTTGGTGGAGAGGAGAAGCATTGCCAAGGACTTAACCTCCCCACCACGGACCCTTAAATATCCCCACACAATCTCTACTGAGAAAGACTCTCCCTACCCTAGGAATTAGGCTCGAGACACCACTATCTAGCCACAGAGCATCTTGGTGTGAAAGTGTCAACCCACCGCTCAACTAGACAATGGACTACCATGAGTTGACATAGGTTTTTAGACCAATCATAATTACTTGCTTGAGTTACTGATGGTTCTTTTCTTTTTAACATGTAGGAGTAACCACAGTTCAATGATTGCCATTCTACACCCTTCATCTCGACCATGCTGGTCTTTTCGGATGATTCATGGGGTGGATGTATGAATAATTTGTAATCACATCCATTAAATCTGCCCAACTAGCCTTGGCATTATAAAGGAATTCTGAATTTAAAAGTATTATATGCATAGCCGATCCATCTGCCATTCTAGCGTTGGCATTACAAAACTATATCTGAAATGTTTAAGCATCCATATGTACAGCCAATACATCTGCCATTATGGCATTGACAATATAAAGATAGTTTTTTTTTAAATATCTAAGCACTGCAGCCATTACATCCGCCATTCTGGCTCTATCATTATACAATGGTATTGAAATTAGAAACATATACAATTCTTGATTTACAAGGTGCAGATCTCTTATCGCAGGGAATATATTTCAAACACCCTTGTATAAGTTGCACACTTGGTTATGATTCTGAAAGAAATTTTCCTTAGATGAGAGATGTTATAGTTTGGTACATTCATACAGTGTGTACATGAGGAGTGAACATCAATTCATTCATATTCGATACAATAACATTATATGATCTTTCCGACAGCTTTTGCTAAGCCTCACGATTTGTTTGAAATACATATTCACAAGCACGCCAAAGATAATAACATGACCTGATTGTCTGTAGGCTTGCACGGTATGAACAACACTTGATAAATGCTTGGAATGCCCAACTTTGAAAGGCTATAGTTGCAATGATCGGCTATACATCATAATATGGAATAATGATTGAAGCAACGCCCGTAGAAAGGTGTATCAAGGTCGCAGGAATATCGAGAAGTAGAAAAGAGAGCAAGAGAAGGTAGTGTCTCCATTCGCCATGGTATGCTTTACTAAGATGAAAAATATGTATGTGCTCAATGAGCTACCACACAAAAGACAATCTTCTCAGTCGCATGCTCAATTACGAGCAAGATTGCAAAGGTGGCAAGAGTTAAAAGATACATGGCCATCGGTTTAATGTGGCAAATGAAAATAAAATTAATGTGGCCACCCAAACAAAATAATATAAGCTGATGGAAAATTATAGAAATATAGCCGCTCAAGATGAAGGATAAACTATTGTCAAGAAGTATTAATAATAATATTGAAATATTGCCAAAAGTTTAAAATAATACAAAGGGCCGATGACATGAAATAATATCAAACCCATTGTCATAAAATGGAAATAATAATAAAACATTGACTTAGGATGCAATAATAATTTTACTCATGTTTTATTATAATGATAGCTTACTTACTAATGTAAATTACAATTGTTCTTAATTCTCTCACGCTCGAGTGAATACTTTTATTTTCTTATTAAGTGTGTTGACCCAGTTAGCGCATGATAGTCCCTTGGTGTTCCCTTGCTTGCCTAGCTGTTTTCCCTTAGCCATGGTGGTCAAGACTCATACCTATTGACTCAATGGTAGGTGGTGCCCCCGTGCCCAATTCCCTCTCTAGCAATGCTTCCCCCCCCCCTTGTCACGTTACTACAAGTAAATTTGTTATTATGGTAATAAAATATTGCTCATCATTTTACAAAGTCAAAATTATCATAGCATATGATCATATTAGCCATCTATTTCCAATTCATATATCCTCACAACAATCAACCAATATTCCAGTTGCCCATGAGATCAATGAGTAACCAACACTTCATTTTCACATGAAACCAAAACATATAACTAATTTAACCAACTACTCAACTTTGCATGAAGCCTCAACGGTTATAAAAGAACATTTAAAATTGAGATGTAACATAAATTGAGCAAATATCTTTTGTGATATATGTTAAAGCAGTAACTAATGCGAGTTAAGATATTAACAAGAGACATGTCTATACGGGAGACATGTCTCTTTATATCATATACATATTCATTGAAAGAGTAACGTGAAACACACATAAATCAATAAGTGTTATCACAAGTTACAATAGAGATATATCATACCATCTCAAGTGGAAAGCATAACATTATGCATCTAGGAGACAAAAATTAAATTAAATTTTTTCTAAACCTAAATCTGATCAATATTTTAACACCATCAAAGAGCAGAGAAAATAACATTAACTTAACTCACATCAGCACCGAAACAATCAAATAAGATCGTTAAAAACAATAAGGGGATGTGACTTGCCCAGCGGATTAATATGTGCGTCAAACAGTCTACGGAAGATTCAACGAAGTTAGTAGAGGCTCCAAGAGCATTGTTATTTACAACAACATAGACAATCATAAGAGTCCAACTTTTGATGGTCTGATAGTTTGATAAAATCTGAGAAGCTGCAACTATATATATAGAATCAACAATTACTTTGCCAATGACATTTATCAATTACTATACCTAAGAAAATGATGACTAGAATATACATGATTAAGGATATGGAAACAATGATTATGATAATCAATCGAATCAAGGAAATAAAGCAATCTGAATGATAGTCGATATCAAGGGAGAATCAAATAAATAATCCAATGTGCTTGCCTCTGAACTTCCTTCCGTATCAGCTATCAAAGACAGTATTAAGGAGACTCGCAACAATGTACTAAGTGTTAGCACAAGTTTTGCATATGGTTTTTCTTCTGCATAAAACAATCTGTGACCAAAGGACTTCTGGAGGCGACATATAGCTTTATATAAAAAATGGAGTGTGATAGTAAATATCAGTTATAACCTCAAACACCAGTACCAAGGAAGCAATATATGTATTTAATCAGAATTTATAAGCAGAATTAGGGAGATTCTATGTGCAACATTATTAATATACTATGAAACTTATGGTGAGATTTTAAGATAAAAGAGAAATATAAAAGACATATGAGATGTATAAATGGAAGACATAGAATAATCAGTCCAAGAAGAACATATATCTGAAGTATAATGGCAGATACATGGACTTAATGTAAGCAGATATACATATATTTTAGTCATAGAAGAAAGACATCATCATTTAGCACCAAACTATTATGATAATAGAGAAGCTTCTATTATTAGTTAATGGTTATCTATTTGTAATCTATTGTAAATATTAGAATGTTTCTAATATTAGTTATAGAAGAAAGACATCATCATTTAGCACCAAACTATTATGATAATAGAGAAGCTTCTATTATTAGTTAATGGTTATCTATTTGTAATCTATTGTAAATATTAGAATGTTTCTAATATTAGTTAGTCCTAAGGAAACATCGTTTTATTCTTTTGCATATATTGACCTCTCTGTCATTGTTAATATTAAGCAAGTATTTTACCTATGTTCCCCCAAGTTTCTGGGATAGGGACGTTGAGACAGGTTTTCAGGCCGACAATTTTTTTGGCAATTTTGGGGATGGGGAGACGACAAATGGGGATGGCTATATATATAGGGAAATTTTTAAAATATACACCGAAATGTGCAAATATACATGTCATTCATATGAAACTAAGCACAAGGCATGTCATTTAAACATTACATAACCTTAACGTACAACATTTGAATGTCATCAAGGAAATAATAACCGATTTCAGTACTCAATTGTCAATATGCACATCAATATGTGAACAAAAATATTTAAATATAATTTTAGCAGTGGACAATATTATAAAAATCTGAAAATCTAAATATGCCCAAAGGCTAGAGGGCTGCCATGAAGTATCAATGTATCATCATCATGTTCAAGTTCAACATAGAAAAATGAAGTAGACTGCTGCTCCTATTTTGCCTCTGCCGCCATGGCATCAAAATTAGAGTCCTCACTATCCTCTTGGGGAAGTGTAGTCTCATTTAATAGAACCCCAACCAATCCTGGTGCTGTGTCATCCTCATCTATTTAGGCCGCATCCTCAGGCTCAACATCCCACCACAAAGCCGATGTTTGCCTATACTTTGGAGTTTGACGATCTGCAAGTCAAAGAGCATGATGCATTGTCACTAGCCTCTCCGCTCTTTTAGAGGCAGTTTGTTCCTCTTGATAGATTGGATAAATGAATATGTGGACCAATTCCTCTCTACAGTTGAGGAACTAGCAACCTGTGCAAGGAGGTGAGTGACAAGTGTTTTTAACTCAGGTGTATCTCCCCTATGCCAGGTCCACCATCCAAAAGGATTTCTGTGCCAAAACAACTCTATCGAACCTTGCTTGTGGCTTACCAAGTTTGGGCCACGAAGGTTGGTGAAGTCAAGGAACTATGCACAAAGAGTAGAGGCCTTTTGAGCTGAATATATCTTATCAATGGCTCTTGTGAAGCCATCCAATACTTCGGGATCATCACATGAGAGGCCCCTTCCACCCAACTGTGCATACCATTTGGGATTTAGAGCAAAGGCTGCCATATGAAGCGGGGTATTCATCATGTTCCACCTTCATGTCACAATAAGCCTAATATGCTCCTCATAAAACCCCAATGTAGGATCCTTTGTTGCAACAATTCTCTTCATCTTTCCCAACATGCTGTCAATAGTCTCATATATCTCTCCCAAACTAGGAGTGACAGAATCAACATATCTAGTGACATCTACAATGGGTGCTATGGCAAAAAAATATATATCTACAAGATGCAAACAAAAATTAAAATTAGAATTAGAAATATTTTTTTTTAAGACTGTTAGTATGAAAATCAACAAGCAAAATACTAACATTAAATTTAAAAATCAGCAACTTACTTCATTGTGGACTACCAACTCTCATCAAGGATCCTTTGCTTCACCGCTTTTTCTTCAGAGGACTTAGAATTGGACCATCATCCCCACTTTGGATTCACCACTATCAATTGAGGGGCCTCATACACCTCAGTTATCCTCTCCATCAAGATGAAATATGTGCAATACCTATAGAGACAAATATAAATTAAACTAAAGTTAAACATTATAAATAAAAATAAACTTAAAGTAAACTATAATTAAAATTGACATACCTTGTCTCGACTGGTTTGAGGAACTCCTTCTTAGAGAAGGACTTGAATAGAGCAAGTGAAGTGTGGTGGTTGCATATAAACATTTGCACTTCTCTAGCTTTTAACACCATTTGTTTCCCCCATTCAATCTTCCCTATGTCCTTTAATGCATTGTTCAAGACATGAACACAACAAGGGGTCTGTTGGTTCCCAAAATCGTAGATTGGAATCCTACGAGCCTTGCCTGCTCGATGCTGGGATATCCAACCGGTTAAGGCCAACTTGACGGAACTGGATAATACGGTCCAAGCTCGCTGCACTTTCGGCTCTGCAAAATCGAGACGGGTGTACCTAATCTTGGACGAAACACTTAAATCCAAGACACTTAAAATAGATCGATTAGAACGCGAACACAATAAATGTTTTCCAAATGGCAAGAAATATAGGAAAACTTTGAACTTGCGATTTATGAACTGGGAACAAAAGAAAATGATTGAAATAACGTTTTAAATAAAGTATAAATATAGATTAATGCAATAGATGAACATATTTATTCCTCAAAGGCAAGAAGTAAGACATTTGCCAGCATATGAATTATGAATTAAGAGCAAAAGACCAGTGCTTAATTAGATGGGCAATAGAGTCAAAGTTATCAATTGAAACGTACAATTTTATAAAGTCTAATATATTCGAACTATAAACAAATTTAATAATCAGATGCAATAGATCAATTATTTAAATGCAATTTTAATTAGTCTAAAATGAACTTTAACTCCCACAGAGACAAATTAGACATAAATACGGAAACAGTAAAATATTTCACAATATTTATATTTATCAAATTTAAAATGCGATAATGATACAATCCACTTACCCGAATATTAAAATATTTATAAAAAATAAATAAAAGACATTTATAAAGGACACAATTTAATAATAAGTTAAACTCTAATGCAAATAGAAAAAAATGCGCTTACAGATTATGCCAGAAATAAAAATTACAAGTATAGACACTCCTTATGGATGATTTATCCACTGCAAATTTATTCGGTGCAAATGAAATTTACTCAAAAATCCACCATCCACAGGCTTAGTTCAACAGGTCATTCTTTTGCCGATAAGAAAATATAATATATCATAAGGCATAGGCTAGACAGAAATTTTAAAATATGAATGTGTATCTCTCCTTCTTACTTGGTTTTTTACATCTATATTTATAGGTTTTGAAAGGGTGTTTATAAAACATCACACCCATTCATAACAAATAACCACCGAAAAATTAAAATTCTGACTAAAATAATCGATAGTTAAATAATTTGCTCTCAAACTCCATTCAAGACTATAGTCGGATAAAATTAATTTTTTCTTGCATCTCTCCGTTAATGCCAATTTCCCTCTTCTTCACGAACGTGATACGCATCTTTCCTCTTCTGCCCGACTCAAACATGATTCACTGAGATGGCGGATTTTTCTACACCTACGCACACCATTCCATCCAGGCTCTAGGTGTACACTAGAAAAGGTGCACTTCTCTAAACCATTCTATCCGAGATTCTCCATAGATTGAAAAACTTGAATGCCGACTTAGAGCGCCCTAGTCATGGAGTGCAAAAGTGCATACAAATGAGCATATAAGAGCTCTCAGCTGAGCCTTAGAAATGCAGTCCTTGCTAGTAAACCACAAAATGGGAGATTCTTTAGACAAGAGCAAGAGTGCTAGTGTCAAAGAACTCTTGGATTATGGAATGCAAAAATGAAATTATATTAGGATGAGATGTGCAATGCAAGCTATGCTAAAATGAGATGGGAATGTTACAAATCCAACTATTAAGCTATGTGATCTAACTATTTGCAAAGAAACTACACTAACATGCAATATGATCTTAAGACTAATATGAAGTGGATGAAAGAATGAGAGAAGAAATGAGAAGTTCTCCAAAAGCTCCAAGAAAACCTGCAACATAACAATATTCAAGAGTGTGTCTTCATATGAGGAGAGCGCCCTCTTTTTAAAGAAAATTGGATGATTGAGATCAAAAGACAAGAAATGGTTAATCAAGGGTGGAGAATAATCCTTGCCTAATTTTTGACATTAAAATGTCCTTAGTCAAAATAAAAGGCTCCACTCATAGAAAATTATGCATTTTTGTAGAAAATGATTTTGTTTTGTCAAAATGGGAGGCTTCTCAACACATGGAAGATTACACTTTCATGTGTAGACAAAATATTTTGTCAAAATAGAAGGCTCTACACATGGAAAATTACACCTTCATGTGTAGACAAAATATTTTGTCAAAATAGGGGGCTCATTTGTAGATAAAAATGCATTTCTTTTATTTATGAAATAAGAAATGTGTGGATGGATTTTTGAGAATTATATTTGAAATAAAAGGGAGTAAATTCTTTTAATCAAATATGTGTTTAGAATATGATGGTCAAATTATAGGTTAAAATCAAATAAATTGATTTTACTTTATTTTTGTGATCAAACATTTGGTAACATTAGCAATAAATGCTAGAAGGGGGTTTATGGTCTAGGTAACCATTTTTAGGTGATTACATTTGCCTCTCTTTGACTAATGTGTGATCGATGCGGGAACACATGTCAAAGAATAGAAAAAGCTTAAAATTATCCATTTAATATGTGATCGATATGGGAACACATCAAGTGAAGAAGCCATGACAGCAAATAGATAGATAGCTCTAACTAATGTGTGATCGATATAGGAACACATGTAGTCAAAGAATAAAGAGACTATAATAGCAATGGATGCAGCAAGCATTGAGTGACCAGACTGATAGCGATAGTCTAGAACACTAGTAGATAGATCAAGAGCAAATGGAAATGGTCAAGCATATGCCCCTGAATATGATCATGTTTTCAAGCATAGCGATGATAGATTATGTCTGCCCCCTCGGGATCGAAATTGAAATGGTATAGAGGAAGTGCAGAAACTAGCAAGATATGAGAAAATCAAAGTCCATGACGACAGATAGGTGATTAGAACCAAAGATTGACCATAAAGAAGTGATGGAATGCCCCAAGGGAGAAAGAGTTGACCATGAATGATGAAATATGAAAATGAGGTCAAATCAATCGAAAAGAATGATGTAGAGGTGAAAGTTGTGAATTGAAGTAGACATGAAGCATGGTAATGGAGAATTCATGGAGGAATGAAGATGCCCCAGTGGAAATTCAAGGACTAGACCTCCAATAGTCAGCTAACTGCAGAGAAGAAGGTAGAATGTGAAAATGTGATTTTGACCTGAAAAATAAACTCAAATTTCGATTTCGATCCCGACAACATATCCAGGATGGAAAAATTAGCTAGGTCAAAAATAATAAGAGATACAAAAGGGTAGATAGATGTGATGATAGGGTTAACCCTTTTGATGACATAATATCAAAGAGGTGAAGTGAAAGATCAAGAGGGTGAAAAGACATGATCAAGAAGAAAGTAAAGGATGAGATGAAAGCAGTTAGCTGTGATGTCTGAAAAAAAGATAAAGAGAGAGCTCTCTCCATATGAAAGAATGCAAGACTATGCAAATGAATATGCAAATTGGTTTACTAGCAAGGAGTACAAAACATTTAGACTCTAATTTCATCATCGAGCTTTTATAAGATCATACAATCAGCACTAGCATGAGCTATGAAGATATGAATATGACCTTATCGGGATGTCGGGATGAGGTGTAAGCATTAAGGCACAAGAAGCCGGAATGACCAGAACACCTATCCCTTTTAATTTAGCAAGGGAACATAAGCATCAAAGCATAAAGGCTAGAATGACCAGAATGTTTCTTGCAGACAAGCACACCAGACACACGAGAGATCCATCTTATGCTAAGTAATCAGGAAGTTTTCTGTCCACAACGACCCTTGCGTTCGTAACCTGAGACAGAAGTTTGCGAAGGATACTCGTAGTGACCCATACGTTCACTTAACAGGACAAGTATCAGTATTTACTATAGCATGAAGAGTTCACACCAACAGGCAAGGAGAAGAACCAACCTCACTAAAGCGTCCATACAAAATGAGTCAAGGTATACACGGCCATCCAACACGAGAGAGAGGCTCTTATAGTAGACACCCCTTTTATATGGATTCGTTAGATCATTGGAACGAAACCATCAAGCAAAAAATAAATAAAAGATCATATCCCACAATCTTTCCTCTTCTAGTTTTGAACATCATTGATTGGCAAGAGACATGGGACTGAAGAAAAGAAAACATCACATGGTCGTTGTTTATTGCAATAGAGTGTGTGATAGTATTTAACAACGTGCAATTTGTTCTTATCTTGTTGAATAAAGCAAAAGTGGGAGTTGGTTTGGACCATTAAAGGATAGTGGAAATTAAAAAAAATCATGTCATATCATGAAAAGTTCAGTATCCAATGGACAAATTGAGTGAAAAGTATAATAACAAAGGATATGTGAGACACCTGTCCGCAACTACCCAAGTTAATATTGACAAATCAATAGACAACTTCACCTACTCCCATTATTACTTTGACTTGACACTTTGTAACGACAAAATGAGTGAAATGACATGTAGAGGCAACAATGTATGTGAAAGTTTTTCTATAAATGAGCAGCTACATTGAGCGAACCAATTTACAACTCTGCGAGATTAGTAGTATTCTTGAGAAAGTGGAGTGAAAAAAAGTTTGTGAATTGTTATAGTGATGGCCAGTGCTCAAGATAAAGTGCAACAAGAGCCAGAGATGGTAGAGACTGGAAAGGGGGGATGGATTGATGAGGGAAGCGATAGCTTGGTGGACGGAACGGGGCAAAGGGACAAAGAAGAGAAAAGCGCAAGCGGTCAGAACCAAGAGGAGCATCGTCTCATCAAAGGGTTCATAGACCCAACTCAGAAGTGGCTGGAGCAAGTCCAGTGAAGCTACCAGTCCAGGGTCCAACGGAGGACAACGCAGAGGACCCTACCTTGCTTCAGTTGTTAGCGGAGAGTGCAACACGACTCGTGGAAGAAGAGAAACCAACAGTGGAAATAAGATCACCAAGCCTGGAGAGGCTTAGTGATACTGCGAATGTGCATCTCAGTTTCACAGATAGCCAAGCGGAGGAGCAAATGCCGATGGAGGAACCTTCCCAAGATATGGAACAAGGACCGGTGCTAAAGCCTGTTGCGTCACCATGGAGGCGGGCAAAAGACATCTTAAGGAGTATGAGAAACATCCCCGAGGAGAACACAAGTGGTGCTGTAAGCTTTGCCTTTCGTCCATTTAAGGAAGCACAACTGAGTATGGTGTTGCCACCAGTTCATGATGCAGCCAAGGCGATGGAAGTGGAGCTAAAGAAAGTACTGGCGGCGGAGATAGAGCGGGCTGATAATGCAAAAAAAGATGCAGAGTTCTTTCAAGGTTTGATTGAAAGAGCTCGAGAAGATGGAGCACGGGAGGAAGCGAAGCGTGCGGAAGCAGCATTGTCAGCAGAACGAGCGCGGGCAGAAACTGCAGAGACATCTTTGGCAACAAAGCGAACAGCGCTAGAACAAATTCGCAATGAGATGGTGTTGCTACAAGCTCAGGTGGAAGCATTTAGAGAAACTATGGCAAAGACTCATGCCATAGCATACCGATCACAGGATCAATTAAATGTTGCCAATGCAAGGATCACCCACTTCATGAACCAGATGCATGAAGTAAAGCATGAGAGGGAATCATGGAAGATGACTGCGAATACATATAAGACGAAACGAGACATTGCTCAACAGGCAATGACGGTAGCTGGGGCAGCAAAATTGCGAGCAGACATGAATGTTATGCAAGTTTGTAGCGCCTTTTTGGACCCCTTTAGCGCCTTTTTCAAGGCCCATCAAGTGCCTTTTCGGCCCAAAGCGCCTTTTTCAAAAACCCAAGTGTCCTTTTTGGACCCCTTTAGCGCCTTTTTAGGACCTTTGAAAAAGGCGCTTTGGGCCAAAAAGGCACTTGATGGGCCTTGAAAAAGGCGCTTGGGCCTAAAAAGGCGCTAAAGGGGTCCAAAAAGGCGCTACAAACTTGCATAACATTCAGAGAGTTGTAGAGTGTAAAGCGTAATTCTGTGTGTACTAATAGCCCTTACAGATGATTACAAGGCCAACATTGGGATGTTTTTCTAAGTGTGCACCGAGACAAACATTCTCAAGGTTTATGAAAAGGCATTTTGGTGGCCCAAAAGGACACCTGGGCCTTGAGAAAGACCAAATAGGGCCTTGAAAAAGGTGCTTTGACCCAAAAAGGACACCTGGGGCCTAGAAAAAGACAAAATAGGGCCTTGGAAAAGACACTTTGACCCAGATGAGCCTTGAAAAAGTCGCTTGAGCCTAAAAAGGACTTGATAGGCTTTGAGAAAGGTGCTTGGGCCTAAAAAGGCAATTGATGGGCCTTGAAAAAGGTGCTTGGGCCTAAAAAGGCACTTGATGGGCCTTGAAAAAGGCGCTAAAGGGGTCCAAAAAGGACACTTGGGCCTTTGAAAAAGGTGCTTTGGGCCGAAAAGGCACTTGATAGGCCTTGAAAAAGGTGCTTGGGCCTAAAAAGGCACTTGATGGGCCTTGAAAAAGGTGCTTGGGCCTAAAAAGGCGCTAAAGGGGTCCAATAAGGACACTTGGGCCTTTGAAAAAGGTGCTTTGGGCCGAAAAGGCACTTGATGGGCCTTGAAAAAGGCACTTGGGCCTAAAAAGGCGCTAAAGGGGTCTAAAAAGGCGCTAAAGGGGCCCAAAAAAAACACTTGGACCTTTGAAAAAGGCGCTAAAAGGGGAGCGAAGCTCTTATGCTTACGCCTACTTATTCTGTGCCCCCAGCTGTATGAAGATGAAAGAATCCAATGGATATCGAGGCTTTTAAGATAGCATTGATATATTTGTTGAAGGTGGTTAGACTAATCGTGGCCACTGCAACTTAAATAAGACTAAAAATCCTTCTTGATTCACATTAATAATGGCTGCATGGAAGGAAGGCGACAGTCGGCTTTTGCGGCATCTCTTCCGCTATCCGAGTTGTGCTAGATTTTCCTAAGCCTGGAATTATGTTTCAGGACATTACCATGCTTCTTCTTAATATCAATTTCTTAATATTAGAAATTGAGAAGAATTTTGGGGTGGTAAATGTTTTGAGCTTTTACGACCATGTTGGGCAATTTTTACCCCCTTTTGAATGTATTGGGCTTTTTGTGGAATTTTTTGATATTTTTAGGAAAATTTTGAATTTTTTTGGCATTTTTAGGCAATTTTAGAATTTTTTTGACATTTTTGGGCAATTTTTGAATATTTTTTTTGGCATTTTTTGGATCTATAAGGGTGAAACAGAGGATGTGAGTGAGATTTGGTGGAATACAGGGTAATTAGGACCACGTGAGGTACCTAAAGAGGCAATGGAGGGAATTTATGATGCCAAGCGAGTTGACTGAGGGCTAAAATAAACATTGGCGATCATTGGCCAAAGTGGATAGCGTACATGTGCATTGATTTTCCTGTAATTCATGTCTATGGTATCTCAATGCATAATCAGACTCCATATTTCTTCTGAGCCACAACCTTCTCTCTAGCTATCCCTACTTCCATCCATTTCTAATGCTGAGCAACCACTGATTGGCAGAGTAGAACTTAAAACCCAAAGTGTTTGTCAATTGGGTATCTGTGAAATTAATTCTAGATCAAATACCAGCCTAATAGACTCCTCTAGTCCAGGCTATAAGCTTCTTAGCTCCAGATAAACAAATACTTTTGCACCAAATACCTCCAAATAATTCAACTATAAATGCTACCGCTTTCTCTTATTGCTATCTTCTATTAATTGCAATGGAAAGCCACAAAGAACCAAAATTTGTCTTAGAGACGGAAAATCAACCATTCAACTGTAGCCCTTTTTAGCATTGAAGGCCTTGTGTTGTTTAGGGAAGTCCAAAAGTGCTATCTCTTACCCCTTTTTGAATCAAAGGTGGCGTTCTTACTTCTTGTGTACTATTTTTTTAAATTTATTTTTTATTTTTTATTTTTTATTTATTTATCTATTTATTTATTTATTTTTTTTTACACCTTTTGCAATTTTTAGGATTTTTTTCAGGATCATAGATATGTACAAGATAGTTGAGCAGTAAGCTTTTAAGCATAGAACTTCTTTAAGTGTAGAACATTAATAGGTTCTGCGAGTTCTTCACCTTTCGGAGTAGACAATTGATAAGCCCCAGACCCAAATGCTGCTGTGATAATGTATGGGCCTAACCAATTAGGTTCAAACTTGCCTTTTTGCTCCCTATGCTGTTGATTTTTTGGATTTTCTCTAAGCGCGAGGTCACCAACTTGAAACTCACGTGGATGAACCTTCTTGTTATACTGAGTAGACATGCGCTTCTGATAAGCTCTCATGTGATCAAAAGCTGCCTTACGACGCTCATTAAGAGTCTCTAACTCATGTATCCGCATAGCTCGATGGTCTTCATCAGTTATCAACCCATGTAAAGAGACTCGCGAGGAGGGGATCTCTACTTCTAATGGGAGAACAGCCTCAGAGCCATAGACTAAAGAAAAAGGCGTGGCCCCTGTAGGAGTATGGATGGTAGTTCTATAGGCCCAAAGTGCTGGATTTATCTGTAGATGCCAATCTCTCCCAGACTTATGAACTGTATGATGCAAGATTTTCAACAATGTTTTGTTGGAGGCCTCAGCTTGGCCATTCCCTTGGGGATAGTAAATAGAGGACCAGTGTTGTTTGATTCAAAACTTTTTGCACAATTGCTTTAAGTCCTTATTCTTGAACTGTCCTCCATTGTCCGTAACAATAGAGGATGGGATACCATATCAACAAATGATGTGATTTAGTATAAACAGTGCAACATGTTTGCTTGTAGCAGCAGATAATGGTACAGCTTCAACCCATTTAGTGAAATACTCTCGCTGTGATGATGAATTTATGACCGCTGGATGAGTTTGGATGAATCTTTCCTACCAAGTCAAAGGCCCATTGTTGAAATGGCCAATATGTCACAGAAGGGATTAATTCTCGCCCAGGAGCATGTATCAAGTTTCCATGGAGCTGACATTTCTGAGAGGACTTCACATAGTGAACAGCATCAGCTTGCATGGTGGGCCAATAATAACCTATCTTAAGCAGTTTGCGGGCAAGTGCAAGGCCATTAGAATGTGCCCCACAAATGCCTTTATGGACTTCGACAAGTGCCTTTTCAAACTCTTCTAGTTCTAAACACCTAAGCAATGTTCCATCTAGACCCTTTCTATACAAGTCACCAGAGACCAGAGTGTAATGTGAAGCATTACGGAGGAGTTGGCGTTTTTGGTTGCGTGTGAGGGTTTCAGGGATAACCTGATCATGTAGGTAGGAGAAGATAGCCGCGTAGCGGGAGGAATCGTGACCTACAACAGTGTAGATCACCTGGTTATCTGAGGAATCATAGGCGGGATGACATAATTCTTCCACCAGGAACTCAAAGCGCGATTCATGTTCTTGCAGTTGGAGGCTAGATGCTAAGGTGGCCATAGCATTAGTAGCCTTGTTTTCTGCTCTAGGAATCAGTTGGAATGTTACAAAGGTAAAATAATTCCTTAGAGCATCTATCAACTTTTTGTAAGGGATCAACTTGTCATCCTTTGTTTGATATTCATTATTTACTTGGTTCACAACAAGTTGAGAATCACCGTAGATGTGTAGCTCTGTTATCTGCCATTCAAGAGCCATTTTGATCCCATTTGTTAATGCTTCATATTCTGCCATATTGTTTGTGCATGGGAACAGGAGTTTGTAGGACTTTGGGATTGTATAGCCATGAGGGGAAACAAACAAAACCCCTGCTCTAGCTCCATTTTGTGTATGAGATCCATCAAAAAACATCTTCCATGTTCTCTCTGTAATGTACATGATTGAGGCATCTGGAAGTTCAATTTGCATAGGTGCCATATCTTCAAGTGGAAAGTCAGCCAACTAGTCAGCTATGGCCTGCCCTTTGATTGCCTTACGTTCGACAAACTGAATGTCAAATTCAGAAAGAATCATCATCCGTTTAGCGAGATGACTAGTAAGTGCAACTTTGTTTAACAAATATTTCAAAGGATCTATCTTAGCAATCAAGTGAACTGTATGTGCCAACATGTAATGTTGGAGTTTTTGAGAGGCAAATACTACAGCAAGGCATGCCTTCTCTATACTTGTATAGTTTAATTCATAGGCTACCAAAGTTCGACTGATATAGTATATGGCTCTTTATTTACCCGTCTCATCACTTTGGGCTAAGAGTGCTCCTAGAGAAGAATTCGTAGCTGAAATGTACAAAATCAAAGGTTTTCTTGGGATGGGTGGCATCAAAACTGGAGGTTTTGCCAAGTAGCCTTTGGTTTGATCTAAACTCTATTGACAGTCATTGTTCCAAACATGGGTAGATCCTTTATGTAGATTTTTATTGAAAGCTTGAGCCTTATCAGCCAATTGAGAGATAAATCTTCTTATAGATTGGAGACGCCCTTGCAAACTTCTAAGTTGGCTGATATTCTTTGGTGGAGGCATATCCATGATAGCTTGGACTTTTTCAAGATCAACCTCAATGCCTTTTGCTGAAATGATATAACCTAGTAATTTACCAGAAGTGACACCAAAGGCACATTTTTTTGGATTTAGCCTGAGTTGAAATTGTTCCATACGGTCCAATATCAGACTAAGGTCTCCAAGATGTGTGTCTCGTTTTTTAGATTTAGCCAGTGTGTCATCAACATAGTCTTCCATGTTTTTTATGCATCATATCATGAAAGATAGTTGTCATTGCTCTTTGATATGTAGCACCGGCATTTTTAAGTCCAAAAGGCATGACATTCCAGCAAAAGGTACCCCACGCACATGTAAAAGTTGTCTTCTCTTGGTTTGCTGGGGCTATCTTGATTTGGTTATACCCAGAAAATCCATCCATGAGAGAGTACATCTCATAACCCGCAATCATGTCCACTATCATATCGATGTTTGGTAGTGGAAAGTCATCCTTGGGGCATGCTTTGTTGAGATCTTTGAAATCAGTTTAAACTCGGATGGATTTGTCATGTTTAGAGACGGGCACAATGTTGGAAATCCACTCTGCATAATCAATGGCCCTAATGAAGTTTGCACTCAATAATTTTTCCAACTCGGCCTTGACCAGTAGGGCCACATGTGGATGCATTTTTCTTAACTTCTGTTTGACAGGCTTGACATTGGGTGAGATTGATAAGTGATGCATGATGAGATTTGTATCAAGCCCTGGCATATCAGAGTATGTCCATGCAAAGTTGACCTTCTTGTCTCGGAAGAATTGAGAAAACTGTCTTTTCTTTGTCTGACAAGGATTGAGCTACATGAATAATTTGAGGACATTCTTCTATACCCAGGTTGATAGGCTGTGTAGGTTCAATTAGAACTGAAGATCTATCGTGAAAATAGCTTGGCAGACTACCAAGTACCTCATCCGCAGGTGCCTCAAGGAGGTTTTCACCCTTAGATACGTCTTTATTTTTACTTTTTTGAGGATCAGACACCGCTACAATGTGGTTTTCGCCATCTGACCGCTTATTTTTTCTTTTAATCTTTTGACTAAGGTACTTGATATCTGATTCTGTCATGTTAATTGCAGGTTCACTGGTGGAAGAAGTGATAGGTTCAATGGCATTTAGGTAACAAGCAATCTCATAGTCGTTCTGGAAAGATCGTATTTCAGGTCTTTGATTTTGGAGAGACCAATCTATGAGATCTGGGTGAATTAGTGAGAGTGAGGAGGAAGTTTCAATGTGATTGATACTGAAGGAGTCATCTCTGGTGACTTGTGAAGTAGAGCCTATAGAGAATTTCGCAAAGGAGTCCAGCTCAGGAATAGTCCTAGAGGGACTAGCGTGTTCCATTGGGACATGGTGTGAGTCAAATTCATCCGACCCTATACTAGACCGATCAACTACATTTGGTTGGGTTTTATAGGCATGCATTACATCCACCCTTAACTCGCAAGATGCATCTGACAGACTTTCCCACTCATACTCATGAGAATCTGTACTCTAATCCCGAGCTATGAGATGAGCAATATTTTGTCTGATTCGTCCTCTGTTCATGTCCTCAGGAGTAGACTCTGTTGGTTCTTGTTGTTGGGAAGTGGAGGCTTCCTCATCGTTATCAGTGGTCAATATTTCTTCTCCCCAAAGGAGGGAAGTGAGAGATACAAAGTCTTCATCTTGTGAAGTAGTAGCAATCATGGAAGGGTCATCATCCTCTGATTCACTAGATGTGGACAGTCTTTGACCGCATGTTGGTATATCATTGTCTAGCCCAAAGCCTAGACAATGATATCACAACCTTGAGCATGATAGCCCAAAGTAGTGTCTCGAGTATCACGACCTTGAGCATGACTTAAAGGTTCAACTAGAGCATTCTTACAACCAGTTAAGGATCCATGGCCCTGATAGCCCATTTTTGTCAAAAATGTATAGCCTTTTCCATATCTTTTGGGGGAAATAGTAGTCACTGTAACTTCCTCATCTTCCTCTTCTCTGTAGATCCAGTCTTTAATGGCCTATTCTTCCTATTCTTCTTCTAGAGGTACTGAAGATTGTACAAAAGTGCCAAAAAGTGTCATAGCAGAAGTGGAAGACTTTTTTGCAGTAGTTGGTTTCCCATAGGACCGAGGGGAAACTGGTAAGGCAGCAATAGAGTCCAAAGTGTACTCGCCCATACCAAGGCTCATCATTTTTAGCTTTTGTTCACACTTTGTGAAAGATGATGCTGGCTCATGAGAAGAGCGGTTGTGGGGGACTAACGTTTCAGCAGTGCTTAATGTGTTGATTGACTTTGAGTTGTCACCAGGGACAATTATCTCAGTACCATTAAATGGGAATTTGATGCATTGATGGTACGTAGAGGGCACTACTTGCATGTCGTGAATCCATGGTCGCCCCAACAAGTTATATGCAAGAGGTATGTCTAGGACTTGGAATTCCACTGGACCCACTCGTATTGGTAGCACAATTAAACCCTTAGAAGGGCGTTCAACCTCATCATAGGCTTTGATGGTGATCTTTCGCCTAGGGTCAATGGCGAATTCTGACATGCCCAACTATTGGATTACCTGGAATGAGATAATATTTAACCCTGCACCATTGTCTATTAGGACTCGGCGGACACGGGTACGGAAGATTTGAACTTCAATGTGGAGAGCCAGGTTATGGGGATGACTGAGAGCTCGGTCATCTTCTTCAGAGAAGGTAAGGCGGTGAGGTGATGAAATGTGATTTACCATAGCTTGGAACCGTTCTACATCAATGTCTGTGGGGATGTTGGCAGAGCGTAAGGCTTTCTCCAGGATATCCTTGTGCAAAGGAGATAACTCTAGCAACTCAAAAATGGAGATTTGTGCTGGTGTGCGTTGTAGTTGGCTAACAAGATCATAGTTGGAGATCGTGGAAGTAATAGGTTGTTTAGATGATGAAGCATTTTTAGGGTCATGAGCAACTTTTAGGAAAACCTTAGATTGCCCCCTAGTAACAGTGTTAAGTGGTTCACTCTGAGAAGACAAAGACTCAACCACTCGAAGCACCATCTTGGGTCTAGTATCAATATGGTCTTGAGGAGTAGATCGTGTCCTTAAGACCACTTTTGGTCGTTCATCCTTAGCATCATAATTTGGCCAGTTATCATCGTTGGAGCTTGCCATACATATGTATTCAACGAGCTCAAGCATTCTTATAACATTATCAGTGTCAGTGTAAGCATAACTAATTTTGGCGTCATGATTCTTTTTGGCAGCTCCTTTTGAGGTCTCACCCTTTTCATATTCAGGTAATGGTTGTTTGAAAGCCTTATGATCAGCATTTTTAACAAGGCCATCTGTGGCAACTTTGCCAGCTTCAATGAGGTCTTGAACCACATCTTTGAGCTTGAAGCAATTTTCTTTGTTATGCCCTTTATTTCAGTGATAGCTGCAAATATGATCTTCTCTCCACCATGGAGGTCTTACTGGTGGATCATAAGGACGTGAGTTGTCTGGCAAGGTAACCAACTTGTTTGCAATTAAAGTTTTTAAAATCACTTCATAAGGTTCAACCATAGGTGTGTAAACACGTCACTTCCTTGCAAATTTAGAGCCTTTGTCAAAGGTTTGTGACTTTGAAACTTCTTGTTGTTTCGTTGCATAGATGGCATTGGAAAGATTAAATGCAGGCTCCTTAGTCTTAGGAGTGTCCACTACTCCGTCATTGACAACATACTTGTTTTTATTCCAAGGTTTTCCTTTGTCTTTGCCGTTTCCATTGTTAATTTTATCCTTGTTTATGACAATGTCCCCTTCTTGATAGCAACATCCTCAATGCGATATGCACTCTCAACCATGGTGTTGAAGGATGTGAATAGTTGCTTTTTGAGATCGAAATATAGCTCAGGTATGAGTGTGTTAATAAAAATGTCAATTTTTTCAGCTTCAAGAACTTGCCGAGGGTATCGTGAGTATAGAGATCTCCACCGTTGGAGGTAGATGGCAAAAGGTTCCCCTGATTTTTGCTTGATTTGGCATAAGTCCAACATAGTCACAGGATGTTGGATGTTGTATGAATATTGTTGGATAAAGCGTTGTGCAAGTTCATCAAATGTCTTAAGAGGGGGACTCAATTTGGTAAACCATTCCATGGCTTGTCCTCTCAAACTTCTAGGGAATAGACGCATAAGAAAGGTGTCTTCATGCATAAAGTCCATGCTAAGAGCATAGAAATGTCTCACATGATCATGAGGATCGCCATTTCCATCATATTTGTTATACTTTGGAACTTCTATATCCCTAGGAAATGGCTGCATGCATAAACTCCTATCAAATGGTAGAGCACATATCGAATCAATGAAAGAAGTCTTAGGTGGCTCTTTTGATGTTTGTAGTTGTGCAAACTTTTTCATCATTTCTTGCACTTGTTCTCTCAAGATTTCAGTTTCAGTGGGTTCCCTTTTATGAATTATACGTTCTACGTCAAAACCTTGGGGTAGCTTCCATCCCTTTGCTGCCATGTAGCGGAAGTATTGATCTCCATTCTCTTCTAAGGCCCTAAGCATTAGCTTTTGGGCAATGCCATCTTGTTGGAACCTGATCACATCTTCGCTAGTTATTTCTTCATCACTATCATGATGAGAAGACTTAGGCGGTGAAGGACATGCGCCCATGGTGGCTCTAGGAGTCCTTGGGGGACTATGGTTGCCATCGTCATTCCCAAAAGGATTGTGTGGACAATTTCCATTATGTCCTTCACAGCGTGCTTGATTGTTAGTGCTAACATGTTGGTTCGCTCTTTCGGTAGCGTAAATGGCATCCAAGGTTCTTTGTGTTTCACGTGCTTGTTCTTCTAAGCGACGCTTGATTTCATCAGGGTGCACCATAGTGGCTATACTACTGGTATCATTGGATGTCTCAGAAGATGTACCAAATGGATTCTCAAAACTATAAAGTGGGTTGTGTTGAACGTTGACCATATGTGTTTGGGCAGATTCAAGATTGTGATCACAAGGTTGCTTGCGAGGTCCTTTGGGTGGTGTTTCCAATTGATGGAAAACAAAAGGTGTTTGGTTATCGTTACCAACTTGATGTCTAGTTGTGACCGGCATGTAAAGAGTTGTCTTTGTTTAGTAGGACAAGAAAAGTGAGCCGAATTTGAAGCTTTTACAACCAGGACTAGTCACTTGTCAAAGTGTGATAGATGGCTTGTCAAACAGTGCTCAAGATCTTACAGCACTAGTGACTCAAGCCAAGCGGGCGAGCGAGAAGCTCAATGGTGAATAGCTAGAGTAGAACAATAACTGAATTTTTTTGACAGGTGATTCATCAAGGATGTTTCAAGACTTACATTTGACAGACTAAACCCATCTTTTCAACCTAGTACAAATTCTTCACACACTAATACGTAGCTAGGATGAAGGGTGACCGATTTTACACTCCGTAGACCAAAGAAAAATCTAACTGCAGACTTTGTGTTTACCCAAAATACCCTGGGCGATACTTTCCTAGAGGTCGTGCAGCAAAAGCTCAGCACAAAGTATCGCGTGATAGAACTTTGCACAAGGTGCGATACTTTTCTCGACAGAAGGGCTACACTTAGTAGCCAAGCAATAGTTTGTAGGATGATATTGTGAACGATCTTTCTTTTTTTTCAGCAGATTGTTTTGTTTTTATATCAAGACCAAGCATAGCATTGATAGATTCTTTATCATGAACCAAGCACACAAGATAGCAATCAGGGATTTCAAGTAAACAGTATTCAAACAATGAGCAAGGGGCAAAGCAACCTTGCGCATGAACAAGTATAGTGACTTAGTATTTCTACTCCTTAAAGGTTCTACTTGTGTATGTTCTTGACAATGTTTTAGCAGGCATTTAGAACACAACACCTTATCAAGTTGTCTACAAGGATATACGTGGCTTTCTAAAAGGAGTCCTCGATATACGCAAGGTACGTGAGGCCCAAATCCGTAGATGAGAAGAATCCAAAATCACACAGTCGGGGGGAGACGGTAACCCAAATCTCCTCCTTCACTTCTCAAAGGTATAAAGTTCTTTGAGGCTTAGCCAAGAGTGATATCAAACTCAATTCCCAAGAGGTGTCTTTGGATTCACCTCCCGATATTTATACTCTGCCGGAACACAAGAGTTGAGGTCGTCCCAAGGGGTGATGAAATCCCCAAGCAGGCCTCCTAGAAATAAAAACTAAGTAATTCACTATCAAAAGTATTTAGAGCACTAAAGGTGGAACACTTAACTCTTTGAGTAAATGCGAAGTGAGTCCAAAAGTGGAACATTTAACCCTTTAAGATAATGTGAAGCGAGTCCAAAAGTGGAACATTTAACCCTTCAAGAGAATGTGAAGTGAGTCCAAAAGTGGAACATTTAACTCTTCACACCAACTCAAAGTGAGTCCAAAAGTGGAACATTTAACTCCTCACATCAACTCAAAGTGAGTCCACACCTTAGAAAACAAGTGAGTTCCAAAAAGCACAAAAGGGTTGCCTAGTGGAGCAATTAACGCTTCTTTCCTGTAGACCCCTCCCGCTTAATGTGGGGCCGATCTTGCAACCACGGGGTGGAAATGAGGGGCCGGCAGATTAGTGAGTCCAATAACCCAAGATAGCAATCTAGATCAATCACAAGTAATCTAAGACTGCTAATCAATACTACTCACAAATGAAAAAGGGTCGAACAATGGAATATTTAACTTTCCAAGGAAACATAGAGTGAGTCCACAAAGTGGTGCATTTAACTCCCTATGTAAACAAGGAATGAATCCATGCCCTCAATCACTTAATGAGATATTTGATATTGGGACCAAGAATTACTTAAGGTTTAAACACAAGCATTCTCCTACACAAACTTGTATGAAAGCAAATCTATGTTCATTCATTTCCCATTAAGAGCATCAATTGGAATGTGTTCTATGAAAGCATGTAAAACGCTCAAGCCAAACACATGAGAGGTTTAATTTTAATCCCAAATCTAAATGTTTTAGAGTTCAAACAAAATACCTGATAATCCTTGCAATGCGTCTTTTCTTTGCTGTACCTCTAGTTTACGTTTGATCGCTAGCTCGCAATGAACAAAGCAACAAACTCATGAATGCAATATATGTCAACTCATGCAAAACCAAGGTTAGATCTGAAAATCTGATTTTTAAGAGTGATGATAATCAGCAAGTAACCCAAATGAAAGTCCACATTATGCATTGATTCATTGTAAAAATGGAATGCAAACTATTCATTAAATGCCTTTTTTTCTTTTCAATTGATTTTTGACTTAGTCATAAAGATTGGATCTACATGATATGAATTCGGATTCAAAACTCAAAATACGGAAAAGTAACCCCTATCAAAAATCAGAGAGCTTTCCAAAAATGCAAAAATTTTAAAAAGATATTTTAATTTGTGCTCTAGGGAGTCATTTTGTCAAAATAGAACAGTTTTTGCAAATTGAATTATTGACCCCTAATATGACCTCTAAAGTCAAAACACAAAGAACCAACTCTATTTAAAATTCAGAGATCTTTTTGAAACTATAAGTTTTTTCGAAAAAAGCGCTGATTTGCGATCAGAAATGCGTTTTTATGAAAAACAAAGAAAACATCATAACTAACGCAAATCGAGTCAAAATGATCCAAAAATCGGGCTGAGACTTGTGTGAGGCACCATCGACCTGCAGAAAAAATTTCAGATTCGAACTCAAAGTAGTTTGGGAGATATGCTCGAATCTTTCAAAACAAGGTTTTTAGCCTTCAAATGAATCTGCACAAAGGTTAGCCTTAAAGACAAAGTAAGAAGCCTACAAAACCACTTAGATCCAAGAAGTTGCTGTAAAAGAAAATAAAAAATGATATTTTATTCAAAATACAAGCAAGAAAATGGAGCTAGAAATTTGTTCTAGCCCCACGGTGGGTGCCAAAAATGTACACTAGAAAAGGTGCACTTCTCTAAACCATTCTATCTGAGATTCTCCATAGATTGGAAAACTTGAATGCCGACTTAGAGCGCCCTAGACGTGGAGTGCAAAAGTGCATACAAATGAGCATATAAGAGCTTTCAGTTGAGCTTTAGAAATGTAGTCCTTGCTAGTAAACCACAAAATGGGAGATTCTTTAGACAAGAGCAAGAGTGCTAGTGTCAAAGAACTCTTGGATTATGCAATGCAAAAATGAAACTATATTAGGATGAGATGTGCAATGCAAGCTATGCTAAAATGAGATGGGAATGTTACAAATCCAACTATTAAGCTATGTGATCTAACTATTTGCAAAGAAACTACACTAACATGCAATATGATGTTAAGACTAATATGAAGTGGATGAAAGAATGAGAGAAGAAAACCTGCAGCATAACACTATTCAAGAATGTGTCTTCATATGAGGAGAGAGCCCTCTTTTTAAAAAAAATTGGATGGTTGAGATCAAAAGACAAGAAATGGTTAATCAAGGGTGGAGAATAATCCTTGCCTAATTTTTGACATTAAAATGTCCTTAGTCAAAATAAAAGGCTCCACTCATAGAAAATTATGCATTTTTATAGAAAATGATTTTGTTTTGTCAAAATGGGAGGCTTCTCAACACATGGAAGATTACACTTTCATGTGTAGACAAAATATTTTGTCAAAATAGAAGGCTCTACACATGGAAAATTACATCTTCATGTGTAGACAAAATATTTTGTCAAAATAGGGGGCTCATTTGTAGACAAAAATGCATTTCTTTTACTTATGAAATAAGAAATGTGTGGATGGATTTTTGAGAATTATATTTGAAATAAAAGGGAGCAAATTCTTTTAATCAAATATGTTTTTAGAATATGGTGGTCAAATTATAGGTTAAAATCAAATAAATTGATTTTACTTTATTTTTGTGATCAAACATTTGGTAACATTAGCAATAAATGCTAGAAGGGGGTTTATGGTCTAGGTAACCATTTTTAGGTGATTACACCAGGAGACTGCTCTTTTTCGGCAAGCCCATCCATCCTTTTGTCTTTCAGAGTATATGCTATACTGGACTCTATGATCTAGGCTGCTTTGATTCTTCGAATCCACGCAAGCTCTCCGCTGTCGATACATAACGCATAGACCTGCAATCAAACAAAACACCAATGAGCGTGCAAAACATTTATCAAACTCCTAAGTATTTGATGGAGATTCCCTGCTCAGGCGGCTCTTCAGAATCATCTTTGACTCCACATCGATTGAGTGCATCCATTCGTGAAGGTATATAATGTTGTTCTGCTGTCCACGCACAAGGATATGTATGATAATCTACAGCTTGCAGTGTTGGCTTTAGACTAGCATATAGATGAGGATGCGGTAGAAAATAGACATCCCTTTTTTCGTTCCATATTGATCCTGACTCAATCTTCAATACTTCCAATCATCGCTTGGGCATAACTTTAATTATATTATGCTTCTTGCATAGATGAATTTGAAACTTATGATGACTCATATTGTCTGCACCCAAAGTCGATAGGCTCTCATTTGTCTTTGTTTGTGTGAAGAAACCCTTCCATGGTTGACGGAAAATCATATGAATTGGTATCTGATGCAAATTCATTACTGTACATAGAGTCCACTTTTACCTATGCTGCGGTTTTATTGTAACAGCATTGTTTCTTTACATTCTTTGAAACCTCTAAATTGGTGCAGGTACTGTCTTGAGATTGAGATTCACTGGATAGCCAAGTGCAAAATGCTTCTTTTATGCTTTTGATCACCCAGTCCAATACAGTCTGGTCTGAAGTTCGGTATTTCCTTAAGTATGCAGGTGTGCTCCTTTGACTCTCGAGTTTTTCTTATGCTTCTGAAAGGACAATCTAATTGTACTTAACATATACTTTATCTTATTGGCCATGACTGTATGTAATTGAACATCAGGATGCTTTATCAACCTCACAGTAGATATTCCACGCTTTCCAGATCAGTCATCTTGTTTTGAAGCACCTTGTATTTGTCGAGCATCTAAATGGAACACCTTCATCACTTTCCATACACTTGGTAAATCTAACCTTGTACGTCCCAATTCATATTTGCCCACATGAGTCCTCATCTGCTGAATTGTGAATAAGAATAGATGAATTAAACGTTGTATATAATGTCTTCAATTGTAGCTATAAGACTTTGATTGGTATGCTAGTTGATCTGAACAAGTGTGACTTAATGCTATTTCGTGCTGCTCCATACTAAACTTCTCAAAACAATATCATTGCCTCATAAACTCCTGTCAATTATGTTTGCTCTGTAGATGTCTTTGTTTAACATCCGGATTCTACGAATGTTTCAGCTAACTGAGCAGCATCAGTTTTTGATTTAATACCTCCAATAACAAGTCCATCCAACTTTAAATCTTGACATGCAGCATTAACTTGTAGAGTTGTCCTTATCTGATCTTTTGTTCTTCCCAGTGGGTAATATCCACCTTGATTACGGTGTGTCTGAAGAATATCATCTATGAGTTCTAGTGGATGTTGCACTTTGCACATTCTTTCTTTTATTATGATATGCATCTGATTTTATTTAAAATGAATCAGCTTGATAAAGTATTCACTTCTCGATGACAAAACTACAAAGCTTTCAACATTATTTCAAACATGGAGACCTCAATTTTTTGGGCTTCATCAGGGTCCAAAAGATGTGCCTATCAGCACCCTCTATCGTCAAACCAACTGATTTGCACATAGGTGCATAATTTGTGATCCCTGTATTACACTAGCTGACCCAACCTTCTCTATGGCATGTCTCAGAATGGTGAACTAGAATTTTGTATCCTTCTTCTCTCCTGAGCAATCTATGGCTTTCAAAAAATAAGAGCCAACAGGGGATGTGAATGATATTGATGAGTGACCGATGTCTAACATCAGTCCACCCATCCATCACAATAAAGTAGCCCGTCCTAACACAAGTGCGTTTCATATCCTCAAACAACAAAGAAACCCTTGAGTACTCTTCATCTAGGATGGTGATTCGTAGCTTATGCTCACTAGGGAGTACAAATGAGGGATTCATGTTCAATATATCTTTCACCATTTGTTTAAAATAAGTGGAATGGGCTGCATGATACGGGATACCATTAGCAGCAAAGAATCTACCAATGGATACCTCACACTTTTCCTTTGCTTGTGCATTAAACATACTTTCCACCAAGCCCTTCTCACCACTACGCATCTTTCTCTTCTCTCTAGACTTAGTAGGGCTGCCACTAGTACTAATGGCAGATGACATATGCCTAGATGATTGTGATGGAATAGATGGTGATGTCATTGTCAAATTTTGCCCCTACATTTCTGTATCTAAGTGCAATCTTTGGTATTCTAATCTTTTTTCATCAGTCACGTTAGGACAAGCTTTAACTCCATAGCATGCAACATATAAAAGGTGTGATGTCACCCTTGTATAACTGTCACTAAAATCATCAAGACAAACATGGCAATCTCACACCGTAGTCCCTCCTAAATTCTTTTATCTTTTGGCCTAGGTGTGACATATTGGAGAATAGGTTTTTCCCTATTGAAGGACCTTTTGCAAAATCGTTCATGATGGTGGAAGAGCATTTAAACAAATCAGATTTAGGATCACCTCTTTTCCTAGTCCCACTACTAGCAACATTACCCCCAACTACATTTTCTTCCTCATCACCACTACTACTAGTACTCCCACTACTGCTCATTGTGCTTTGTTTTGAGAGATTTAAATATGTAATGGAAATATGAGCTAAAACATTGAATTTCTTTTTTTAAATCACACTTTTCAAGCTACAAATCTATTTAAAAAATGGAAAATGGAAGAATAAAGAGTTCCATACTTGGTGCATAAAATGGAAGCTCAAACCCCTACTCAAGCTCTTGAAAGCAAAAAAATCACCTCCTCTTCTTGCAGCCAATTGCAACACACTCCAACTTCACTAGCAAAACCAACCAAATGACAAAACAACCAAAATATGGTCTCTTTTAATTTTTTAGGGCATTTGGAGAGGTGGGGCCCCCCTGGGCGACCAAGTTGGAAGCCTTAATTTTTTGTTTTTGTATTAACTTCTTTTACTTTTTGCATGCAAAAAATTAGGGACGATCGACTGTCCCTGATACAGTCAGGGGATGTATGGACGTTCCCTTTTCGTACCAAGGACGACAAGCCATCCCCCCTTTTTTCTCAAGCATCTCCGAGTACCCGAGACATCTCCTACCAATTTGGTCATTTTGGGGACGGTTGGGGGATGTCTCATACCTGCCCCCCATCTCGGGGATGTCCCCATCTCGAAAACTCGGGTTTTTGCCAAGGACATGTCCCCGGGGTACGTAGTATTTTACCAATTACTTCATAATAAGGTATCAGAGGTAATTCTTTGAATTTTTTTGAAAAATGTTATAATTTCTTGTTCGAAATTATCAAATCAATATTTTTTGAAATTATTTTTTGTGATATCTGCTTCTTACGACCATTTTTCAACAACTGTCGTCTGTTTTTTCTGCACATTTGCGCCATTTTTTGTGGTTTTTTGCAGCATAGTCATTTTTGTTCAAAACCCTAATTTTTTTTTGTACTAGATCAATTTTTTTTTCAGATTTCTTGGTGGGTTTTTCGACTTCTCAACTAGGTTGTCTATTTTTTTGGGTGCTTAGATTTTTGAGCCATTGGATCCAGAAATCGACAACATTGTTTTTTGTTTTTTGTTTTTCGAGCTCTATTTTGCGTACCCCTTCAATTTTTTGGAGTTTTTTGTTTTTGCCTCGAAGTACATGCCTTCACAAATTTTCACACTTTTTCATTGAAAAACATGCTATGGCATCTTTGAGTAATATTCTGCTTGAGAGCAATTCAAAATTTAATGGTCAGAATTATGGCACCTGGAAGCAACGGGATAATAGCAATTTTTGAATATTGGAATAATGATCAGATTATTCTGGGTGTTACAAAGCATTTGATAGCCCCTGGTACTGATAATGATACATGGGATCTGAATAATCGAGAGGTGGCGATGCTTCTCAAATTATTCGTTGCTAATGATCAACTCTCTCAAACACCATTTGACAAGACAGTTGCTGAGATATGCGCACATCTCAAGAATCTTCATGAGACTTCTGACAAAAGAAGAGCTTTCTTGTTGAAGAACACTCTGTTTTTTGTTATCATGGATGAGCAAACATCGCTCCAAGCTCACCTGAATAGGATTTAGGAAATTTGCGATCAGTTGCTTGCCATTGGACACAAGATGGAGGAAGAGGACATTGTGGTCATCACTCTCAAGAGTTTACACAAGTCCTATGAGCATTTTATCGAGACTGTCAACATCAATTTTCTAAACTGATTTATAGTTCACAAATCTTTGCACACTCTTGCTTGAGCATGATTGATGAAAACAACAGTTTGGTAGCAATTCAAGCTCCACCTCCTCAGAGAAAGCCTTTGCTGCTAAATCCTCTTAGAAGGATAAAGGCAAGTCTCATCAGAAATCCTCTGCTCTAAATTCAAAAGGCTCTTGGAAAAAGGACATTCAATACAAACTATTGCCACAAGTTTGGTCACATGAAGGTTGAATGTCAGAAACACTTAGCTGCCCACTATAAGCAATCAGGTTTGCAACCCAAAGCAAACAGTGCAGAGCACACTGAGTAGACAAAATCTACCTTTATGCCTTAATGACTAAAAGACCTGTAGATCATGTGAAGTTGTCTGCCTAGTACATTGATTTAGGTGCCTCTCATCATTTCACCCATCGCCAAGACTGGTTCATTGATTACCAGCCTTAATCAGATTCTGTTATTTTTAGTGGCAGAGAAGAGTGCACTGTTGTCAGCAAAGGGAACATTTAGATTTAGTCTGCTGGGAGGAATCTGATTTTCCTCAATGCTTATTATGTTCTAGGGATGGAACTAAATCTACTCACAGTCAGTCAGTTGTTGCGACATTCTCCACAGTTGGATGTGACCTTCAGTTGACATCAATGTACCATCATTGATAGGGCGGCTCAGTCTATTGTTGTAGTGGATCTTAAGGATCATGGTCTTTTTCGACTTACTGATTTTGGTGATTCTTGGGACTGAGCTATGGCTGCTTGGTGGTCTTTTGTTAGCACACTTTGGCATCAACGGTATGGGCACTTAAATGTGCATTATCTCTCTCAGCTTGCTCGAGAAAAGCTTGTCCTTGGTTTGCCACAAATTCAGACTCAACAACTTGGAGTTTGTGATGCATGTCAGGCTGAGAAGCAACATCGCACACCTTTTACTAGTGGCGATTCATGACGAGCTTCTCAAGTAGTTCAGCTTGTTCGTGTTGATATCTACGACCCTATGGCCACTCCTTCTGTTCTTTGATCCAGGTATTTTCTGTTGCTTGTTGATGATTTCAGTAAAAAAATGTGGGTATATTTTCTTAAAAAGAAATCAAATGCATTTCTTGTCTTTCAAAAGTTTAAACCTTTGGTTGAAAAAGAGTCTGGGAAATCTCTTATTACTCATAGGTCAGACAATGGGGGGAAATTTTGTTCTAATGAATTCTCTAGCTTCTTGGATACTCATGGCGTTAAATGTTAGTTAACCACACCCACACACCACAACAAAACAATGTAGTTGAATGTCAGAACAGAACAATCACCGAGATGGCTTGATCCATGCTCGAACACAAACATGTTTTGAAGAAGTTCTAGGCAGAAGCAGTTAACATTGTAGTTTATCTTTTGAATGTGTCACCCACAGTGGCAGTCAAAGGTAAGATTCCAGAAGAGGGTTGATCAGGTCACAAGCCTAGAATCAGTCACCTGAAAGTTTTTGGCTCCTTTGGTTTTTTTTGGATCCCTGATGCGTCACACACCAAGTTGGATGCCAAGAGTTAGAAACTCATGCTTGCTGGATATAGTAGTCTTCACAAAGCCTACCGCTTGATCGACATTGAGACATCTCGTCTCCTCTACAGTCATGATGTAGTCTTTGATGAGCAACGAGGACCATTCATGCCTATTTCTCTTGTTCTTGATCCAACAGATCAGCCTATGAAGGCAAATGTTTTGGGAGTTAGACTTCAATCAGGTCCACCTGATGGGAGGCTCCAGTAGCTCCTACAACTCTAGTTATTCCAGTGATCCCTGTACAGACACCTCTAGCTTCTCCTATAGGATCACCCAGATTTGTAGATGCTTCACTTGAGTTTGCTCCAGATTCTTCAGGTGAGGAACTTGATCATAGAGCATCTCCTGATACTAATGTTGGTCATTCTCCTCTCTGGCCTAAGTGGTGGGCTAAGACACTTGCTGATCTTCCTGATGATGAGCTCATTGATGGGAGAATTGCTTAGAAAAAAGGAGAAAACTTACAAAGTCTGTTAACTTTTCTCTCATGCTCAACATTCATAGTCTATTTGAGCCTCAGACATATTCCAAGGCTAAAGGAATTTCAGAGTGGGAACATGACATGACATCTGAATACCAGAGCCTGTTGAAGAATAACATCTGGGTCCTTTATGATCTTCCACCAGGGAAGAAACCCATTGGCTGCAAATGGTTTTACAAAATCAAATACAAATCTGATGGTACTTTGGTCTTTGTTAATATTAAGCAAGTATTTTACCAATTACTTCGTAATACAAACAACATAACACTAGTAAGGTTTAACAAGTCTCAATTCTAAAAAAGAAAACACATTATTGTGACAATATCTATTTAGAGAAATACTAAAGAATGGAAGCACAAATTGAGACCATTTAAGGAAGACGTGTTTAAATAAGTATAAGATTTATATGATAGATATATGTACTAGATTTGAAAGAGGATGTTGGTGATGAATGTCAAGATTCTTAAAAGGAATCTAGAGATCCAAGATATTTTTTTGTAGAGGGCATTCTTAGAGAATGTCGGCCATCGAAGGCATTCTAAATGCTGGCCCCAGAGGGCGTTCTTAGTGAGCATCGGCCACAAAGGGCAATCTTGATGAATGTCGCCCACAAAGGGCATTCTTGGTGAATGTCAGCCATAGAGGGTGTTTGTAGTGAACATTGTCATGCTTGATAGAGGGCACTCTTGGTGAACATTGTCATTCTTGGTAGAGGGTCTTGGGGAGCATCGCTATTTTTGGCAGAGGGCATTCTTAGTGAGCATCACCATATTTGGCAGCCTACGTTCTTAGTGAGCATCACCATTTTGAGCGAGTGTTGTCATGCTTGATAGACGACTTTCTCAGTGAACGTCATCATGCTTGGTAAAGGGCATTCTTAGTGAGCATTTGTTCATTTCCTCAGTTTAGATTTCATTTTATGTTAAGTAGAAGTAGATGAATGAAAGATATTATTGAATGGTGATTAATGGTGGAGCTAGCATCCATACCTTTTGATACTTTTTGATTTTAAGTAATAATGGAAGGTTAGTTTGGGCCTAAAGTGGAAGTGTTAAACTTCTATTGGTAGTGTTCATTTAGATTGCGCCTTCATAGGGTATTTGAATGAGCAAGGACAATGTGAAAATCATTCCTATGCCTAGTTGACACAACTAAATGAGGATTGGCTAGATGCTCATCCCATCATCAACATTGTCTTACATTCTTGGAGTTAGATTAGGCTCTCTAAACCCTTATCCTATGCAGTTTATTTGGTTGAAAGTATTTGTAGTAGTTGATATGAATTGAATGAATAGTGTAAGTCCCTTTGTGATTCCCAATACACCAGATCATAACTGAGTAGAAGTTCATGATTAAGAAGGAACTTTTAGGTTGTCTCATTTGATCACACAATCCATGTACATTGTTTAGCATATGAGCATCCTTATTCAAGAGAGAGTTGGAGATTTGGTGTTTTATCTCCAAATACCAAGTATTTTATTCTACATGTTATAGTGGAACAAAACTCACGTCAGCAACATCCAAAGATGATCATAAAATCAAAAGATACAAATAAATAAGTAATTGAGAAAAATGGATCTGCAATTCTGAATACAAACATATTTGGATTAGTAAATATTGTAGTTTACATGGGAGTATATTTGATATGTATGCTTAGTGTATGCAATGTGGATAAATATCATCATAAATAAATAAATATGTTGTATGCATGAGAGTATGTTTGACACGAATGCTTACTTGGGTATATCAATATTTTTCTTTAAAATAATTTAATATTCATAGATAATCTGAAATTATGAGTCATGAAAATGACTTTTCAAAACAAGAACAGTGATAAAGTTTGCAAATGTGATGTATTGTTTTCAGTTTTAGATTTACAACATGTTTGTAATAATAATATTTGATAAACGTTTAGATGCATAACAGAGAATGCAAACTTTAAACATGAACAAGAAGATCATAAATCATATAACAATGCCATATTGCAAATGATAAACTGCTGTTTGAACAGTGATAAAGTTTACACTTAATCAGCATTGTATCAAAGTTTCAAATTGAATATGTATTGAATTAAGCTTGATAAACAACAAGTTGATACGCAAACAAAAAACCTAAACAAAAATCAGAAATGTTAATCAAGGTCCTTAGCTATGATATCTTCACTGAGTACCCGGTACTTGGATACACGTTCCAGGGTTATGGGTATGTGTACCCATGCAACCTATATATATATATATATATATATAAAATCTAAGTAGGTTAAGATGATTATGGACATATATATGTATTTATATTTGTTGTTGAACCCCTACCCTAATAAAAATGAATAATATTATAAATCATATATCAAATATTATTTAACATGTTTGTCAGGTCTAATCCAGATTTATGTTGATAAATATATTACATTCCTTATTTCAATTGAACTTGTAATTTTAGGGCAAGACCTAGGATCATCTCAATCCTAACTTTATGTCATCTATTATATGGGAGAGATAATTCCATGACAAAATTTATAGGGAGACATACATAGTCAAAAAATAGACTATGTTTGAAGCCAACCTATACTATTTCCAATTCTCTTCCAATTATTCTGCTAAAAATTCTCTGGAGTAGAATATGATGGATATCAAACCGAAACACATATAAGAAGATTCTCTATCAATTCCAAATGAGCATAGGTGTCTTCTTGAATGGTCCTCGACTTTTTTAAGACCATGTTCATTGGAATTCAATGTACATCTTGTCTATTTTTAAAGACAATAAAACTAGCCTCTTGGTTTATAATAACCTCAACTAGTACAAGATGTTTTTTGTTATGGGCAATTTCCACCTTGAAGCATTCAGGATTGGGGTAAAAATGCATAATTTGCACCATAAAGCTGTTTTAGCAAACCTCAAAGAAAAGTTGCCCACCTTGGGAAAGCCAATGTAAGAGCATGGGGCTTGCTTGGACAACACTTCACAAATTGTTCATGAGCTTGGCAAACAAAACTGTGGATGCAAGACTTGGCAAATAACTGGTTTTGAGAAACTCACAAGTTTTTTTGCTTTGTTAGTTTTTTCTTGAAAAACACAAGTATTATTCGTAGAGTTCTGCCTGACAATTTGCCAAGATTTTGCTTGAGAACCACACAAGTTTTATTTGTAGAGTTTTGCCTTACAAGTTACTGAGTTTTTCTGACAAACTTGGCTAGCCTGTGGCAAAAAATCGGGCTCCCTCAATCACTGGGTTTCTCTCACAATTAACACCTTGTGCAGCTTTTCGTAACCTCAAACACATACATTGGAGTCTCCACTCCCAAACTCCCAGTAGTTATTGAGATCTCTTCTCATATAAGAAATCTGATTACAAATAGGGGGTTGGGAGGGTAGATCAGATTCAAGAACTTAGACAACTAATTTAATCATTATAATGATATCATCGATAAATGATTACTATGAATTAATTGGTAAAATACTTGCATATTATTAACAGAGACCGAGAGGTCATTATATACAAAAGGATGGAATGACGTTTCCTTAGGAAACGATTGTAAAGAATTGAAACATTCTATTCTAGCTGAGAAAGCTAATAGCTACAACTAACTAAAGCTAACTAAATATTTCAATAGATTACCATTAACTAATAATAGATGATCATCTATTATCGTAATACCCTCCCTTGCTGGTTAATCTATCTAGAACACCAAGCTGTCCTCTGAATTTGACAAACTTATCACGACCAAGAGGCTTGGTGAGAATGTCTGTAGTTTGATCTGTGGTAGGAACATACTGCGAATCTATTGTCCTGTCTTCAACCAGCTGTCGTATGTAGCAATAGTGAACATCCACATGCTTGGTTCGTTTAGAGAAGACTGGATTTCGTGCTAACTTGATAATGCCTTCGTTATCAACAAAAAAAGTAATTGGTACTGTTGGTGACATCTGCATATCCCCAAGCATTCGATAAAGCCAAACAACTTCACATCTTGCCTTAATAGTCTCTCTGTATCTGGGCTTTGTAGAGGAGAGAAACTGCCTACTGCTTCTTACTGGTCCATGTGACTGCATTGGATCCCAAACTGAACACATATCCAAAAGTTGTCATTTTATCATCAATAGAGCTTGCCCAGTCTAAATCTATGAATCCCACTGAATTTGAGATTAAAACTTCGAGAGTACATATTCCATAATGTGAAGTGTCCTTCACATAAAGAAGCACACGCTTTGCTGCCATCTAATGATCAGCCTTAGGAGCTATCATAAAGCATGAGATATAACTGACTGTGAAGCTGATATCAGGCCGAGTAGCAGAGAGGTAGATGAGGCTGCCTACTAGTTTCCTGTATGTAGTATCATCAAGAATCAAACTTTGCGGATAACTTGAGACCTTTCTCGATAGGGGTAGATGTAGGCTTGCAATCCTGCATATGAAATTTGTCTAATAGGGCCTTGGCATATTTGGACTGAGAGATGAATATACTAGAAGACTGTTGCCAAACCTCAACACCTAGGCAATAATGCATGAGCCCAAGGTTAGTCATATTAAAAAACTGGCATAAATTCTGTTTGATTTCTTGAATCAAAGATGCCAAACTGCCAGTGATGATCAAATCATCTACATAAATAACTAGAAGGATGATGTCACTATTAGTAGTCTTGATGTACAAATTTGAGTTTGAAGAACTCCTCTGGAAGCCTTGATCACTGAAGTACTTATCAATTTTTATCTACCATGCCCGAGGGGCTTGCTTCAAGCCATAGAGAGCTTTTACCAATCTGAGAACTTGATGGTCTTTACTAGCAACCTTGAAATTAGGAGGCTACGTCATGTAGACCTCTTCATGGAGATCACCATTCAAGAAAGCACTCTTGATGTCCATTTGATGGACCTTCCAACCAAACTATGCTGCTATGGCTAAGACTAATCTGATGGTGCTCATCTTTTTAGTCGAAGCAAAAGTCTCCTCATAATCAATGCCCTAACGCTAAGAAAAACCCTTCGCAACTAAACAAGCTTTGTACTTATCCAAAGTACCATCCGATTTGTATTTGATTCTGTAAACCCATTTGCAACCAATGGGTTTCTTCCCTAGTGGAAGATCAAAAAGGACCCAGGTGTTGTTCTTTAGCAGGCTCTTGGGTTCAGATGTCATGGCCTGTTCCTACCTTGGAATTCCTTTAGCCTCGAAATATGTTTGAGTTTCAAACACACTGTGAATGTTGGCCATGAGAGCAAAGTTAACAGACTTTGTAGGTTTGCTCTTTTTTTTTGAGCAATTCTCCCACCAATGAGCTTATCATCACGAAGATCAGCAATTGTTTTAGCCCACCGCTTAGGTTGGAGAGGAGAACGACCAACATTAGTATCAGGAGATGCTTGGTGATTAGGTTCCTCATCAAAAGAATTAGGATCAAACTCAGGTGAAGCATCTACAAATCGAGGTGATCCTGCTGGAGAAGCCGGAGGTGTCTGGATCAGTGGTATAATTGGAGCTATAGGAGCTACTGGAGCCCTCCTATCAGGTGGACCTTATGGAAGCTAAGCTCCCAAATCATGAGCATTTATAGGCTGGTCTGCTAGATCAGGAATAGGAGAAATAGGCATGAATGGTTCTTGCTGCTCATCAAAGACTACATCATGACTATAGATGAGATGAGATGTCTCAACATTGATCAAGGGATAGGCTTTGTGAAGACTATTGTATCCAACAAGCATGAGTTTTTGACTCTTGGCATCCAACTTAGTGCGTGACGCATCAGGGATCCAAACAAAAGCAAGAGAGCCAAAAACCTTCAGGTGACTGATTTTGGGCTTGCGACTTGACCAGGCCTCTTCTGGAGTTTTACCTTTGACTGCCACTGTGGGTGATTGGTTTGAAAGATAAACCGCATTGTTGACTACTTCTGCCCAAAACTTCTTTAGAGCATGTCCATGTTCGAGCATGGATCGAGCCATCTCGGTGATTGTCTATCGTTCAACTACACTATTCTGTTGTGGTGTATGGGGTGTGGTTAATAGGCATTTGATGCTATGAGTATCCAAGAAGCTATAGAAAACATTAGAACAAAATTGCCCCCCATTATCTGATGTAAGAGTAATAATAGATTTCCCAAACTCTTTTTCCACTAAAGATTTAAACTTCTAAAATACAAGAAATGCATCTTATTTCTTTTTAAGGATATACACCCGCATTTTTCTACTGAAACCATCACCAAACAACAAAAAATACTTGGACCCAATAACAGGAGTGGCCATAGGGCTGCAGATATCGGCATGAACAATTTGAAGTACCCAAGAAGCTCGCTATGAATCACCATTTGTGAAAGGTGTACGATGTTGCTTCCCAGCTTGGCATGCATCACAAACTCCAAGCTACTGAGTTTGAATCTCTGGCAATCCAAGGACAAGCTCTTCCCAAGCAAGTTGTGAGAGATAATGCGCATTTAAGTGCCCATATTGTTGATCCCAAAGTGTGCTAACAAAAGACCGTCGAACAACCATAGCTAAGTCTCGAGAATCACCAAAATTAGTAAGTCAGAAAAGACCATGATCCTCAAGACCCACTGCAACAATAGGTTGTCGCCTGATCGGTGATGGTGCACTGATGTTGACTGAAGGTGACATCCAAGTGTGGAGAATGTCATAGTTACTGATTGAGTGAGAGCATATTTAGTTCCATCCCTGGAACATAGTACACATCGAGGAAAATGAGATTCCTCCCACCAAATTGAATCTAAATGTTGCCCTTTGCTGACAACAATGTACTCTAATCAGCCACCAAAAATAAAAGAATTTGTGTAAAACTGGAAGTCAGTGAACTAGTCTCTACGGTGGGTGAAGTGATGAGAGGCACCTGAATCAATGGACTAGGTAGACAACTTCACATGATTTGCAGGTCTTTTAGCCATGGTGGTGTAAAAGCCAGATTCCATTTGCTCAATGTGCTCTGCACTATTCGCTTTGGGCTGCAAACCTGATTACTTAGATTGTGCAGCTAATCGTTTCTGAGATTCAACCTTCATGTGTCCAAACTTGTGGCAATAGTTGCATTGAATGTTCTTCTTTTGGGAATGATGGCTACTGAAACTTGTCTTTATCCTTTTGAAAGGATTTAGCAGCAAAGGCTTGCTCTGTGGAGGTGGAGGTGGAACTACTACCGAACTATTGTTTCCACCGATCTTGCTGAAGCAGAAGTGTGCAAAGATCACTGAACTTCAGGTCAACACCAATAGACGTGATGTTGAAAGTCTTGATAAAATGCTCATAGGACTTTCGTAAACTCTAGAGAGTGATAACCACAATGTCTTCTTCCTCCATCTTGCGACTGATGGCAAACAATTGATCACGAATTTTTTGAATCCTGTTTAGGTGTGCCTTGAGCGAGGTTCGCTCATGCATGACAATAGAAAAGAGAGTGTTCTACAAAAAGAAAGCCCTACTTTTGTCAAAGGTCTCATGAAGAGCTTTGAGATGTGTCCAAATCTCAGCAATTCTCTTGCCGGATGAAATCTGAGAAAGCTGATCATCAACCACGGATAATTTGAGAAGCATCACCGCCTCTCAATTATTCATATCCCATGTATCTTGATTAGGACTAGGAGTAGTTGGACGCTATGTAACACCCATAACAAGTTGATCGGTGTTCTGATATTAAAAAATTGCGATGATTCGCTGCTTCCAAATGCCATAATTTCAACCACTGAATTTGGAGTTGTGTTCAAGCATAATGTTTGTCAGAGATGCCATGGCATGTGTTTCAATGAAAAAAATGTGAAAATCTGTGAAGGCACATTCTTCGAGGCAAAACAACTAAAGACCCAAAAATTTTGGAGTGACCCAAAAGAGAGCTCGAAAAACCTAGAAGGAAAATGTTGTCCTTTTTTTGAATCCATTTGCTTGAAAATTGAGGCACGCAAATCGAGGCACATAGAAAAATTGGGCGACAACCTAGTTGAGCTCTCGAAAACCCATCAAGAATTTGCAATCGAAATTTTTTTTGAGGTAAAATGCTAGGGTTTCGAGCAAAAAAGTAGGTTGGCGGCCATGGAGGAAAAATTGTAGAGAAAAATGGCAGTTTTGGACAAAAATGGCTGAGTTTAGTTGTAGAATAGGGTCATTTTTTTTGAGATGGCAGAGGCAATGAAATGTTGGCAAAACAAACCATGATTTCACCCTAAAAAACGCGAGATTATGCAACTGCAAATCACGAGTTTTCCCAAGGTTTCAAATGCGGTTTGCAAGTTGCATTTTGCACTCGATTTGCAGAAAAAAATTTGCGGGTTTCCATATAGAATAGAGGGCTTTTTTCTAAGAAATGTGAAGGATCCGAATAATGGCAAGTGAAGGATCCCAAAAAACATAAGATGAGATGTGATAAAAACCAAACGCTTTGCACGTGATTCCCAGTCACAATTTTAGTCGGATTTTGCACAATTTTTTTTAAAAAAAAATTTCTATCTGTACACTGATTTGCATTCAGATTTCTCAAAGGCAGAAACCGTAGGCGGGTTGTAGAGAAATTCACTGAAAAAACTTCAAAAATATTTGAACAAATAATTTCGAAAGAATTGTCGAAAAAATTTAGTATTGGCTCTGATACCATATTACGAAGTAATTGGTAAACTACTTGCATATTATTAACAGAGATCAAGAGGTCATTATATACAAACGAATGGAACGATGTTTCTTTAGGAAACTATCGTAAAGAATAGAAACATTCTATTCTAGTTGAGAAAGCTAAAATAGCTACAGCTAACTAAAGCTATTAAATATTTACAATTGATTACCATTAACTAATAATAGATGATTATCTATTATTGTAATAATGATGAAATGTCATACTATTGGTAACAAATATTCAAATGTATTATGTAATTATTAGAAATTTAGAACCATGCCCAAAGTTTTCACTAGACCAGGGAAGAGGAAGATGTAAAATGTTTTATATGCAATTTTGAACTATGATGATGTTCAAGGGCAATCATTATAAAATCGCAATAGTTGTGAGCTAAGTATTCTATCAAGATTCTATGAGAATGCAATTTTGTACTCAATTTGCATTCAAATCAATCAAATCTAATAGAGAACACTTTGGTACTCATTAATGGACTCATTGGATGCATCTTGTCACAAAATTTTGCAAAAAAAAAAAGTGTTTCCAATGAAATTTAAACATTTCTTTGGAAGTTGCAAGATTTTGCTCTCATGCTATTTGGGTTTGGTGAGATTTTGCTGTATCTGAGATTTCCAACTATGCACAAAACAGTTGAAGTATTCAATATTCGAGATAAAAATAAATTTTAAGATTTTATGACAAATTTACCAATAGGATGTTGGCAAGGTCATGCAGCTTGGACTCAAGAACAACTTGAGAAGCTAAGAAGCAGCTTGGCATCTGCAAAACAAATTGGCAATAATTGGCTAGTGTTGAATTTGCTAGATTTTAAGGAGAATAGTCATAGCAAGACTCCACAAGCTACTTGTGAAGGGTATTGTGATTATGCTTCAGAGTGAGTATTTCACCTCTTCACATGGAATTCCTATCCTAGCAACTGTATCATGCCAATGCACTGATGATTGGATAAAATATAGAAAATTTGGGCTGGACTGTCTACATGCTGATCTGAAAGTGCATGAAAAAATTCTTTCCTTGAGGGATGAAAAGAGCATTTCACATAAACAGTAATAAGGACAATGCTGAAATTGTATGCATAATGGTAGGAGATTTATTCTGTCCTTAACAAGAAGGCTGGTCTAGCATCCCCATCTAATTCCAGTTGATTACAACAGATATTAGCAACAATCCAGTGCTTATTGAGATTCACAATAATGAAACAATTCTCCAGTTATCTACATCAAAAGAAATCAGGTATGTGGGACAAGCAAAAGTTGATCCTATCCGATATAACCCATGTTTGATGCTCACAAACTTCGTCTACACAGCACGGATGTGAGATGCAAGAAATCTTTATGAATATCTGTTTCCTTCCTCTACTTGCAATTTAAGTGTATGTCTTCTCATTTGTCATATCAAACCTAGCATATAAACAAGCTCATTTTCTTGCTTACGCAATATATCTAGTAGAAATCTAACATTCTTTCCTCTGTTTTTAGCAAAAACATGCCATTTCCTCCACCTAGATTTCTCCATGCTTTCATTTCTGATCTCCCTACATCCTCATGGCACGAGCTTCCTTTGTCTTGAACTGCTCGAACAGTTGGTCAAAATTTTCAGATGCCTGCTGTTTACAGTGAGACCCAGGTACAAAGCATGCTTAGAGATTTGGGCCTGTGGCCAGCTTGATTGTAGTCTTTACTGCTTTATAAACGGTTTGTACCTCGTGATAAATTGGAGTGGACTGATTATCCTTCATCAGAAAATAATTATGGTAGGAATCCAATCTTTTCCAAGTCTTCTTGTTTGTTAGAAAATACTTTTAGCTCTGCCCTTTCAACATTTCCATGTTAAGGTATTTTATTTTCTTAAATTCCTTCTGATTTTTGAAGGTTTCATATTATGGAAAAAACATACTGTTAATTGCATAATAAATAAAAAATATGCATACCAAGTATGTTACATTTGAGAAGCACACAATAAGAGTATTTCTAGGTACATTGTATGCTTAAAACAATTTGTGATGGGTCGTTGCTATGTATCAGGTTCCTCTTTTCAACATACTAAAGAAATTCGATGGCGAATCTGTTACTGAAGTTGTCCGTCCCCAAATTGCCAGGATGAGATATCGGGTCACCAGGCTGCCACAATATCTGATCTTGCATATGCGACGATTTACAAAGAACAATTTTTTTGTTGAAAAGAACCCTACTCTTGGTGAATATCTTAAAACTTTAACATGTATTAGTATATGCTTTTCTGTAGGGTGTTAGATAATAGGCTTATATGATGCGCTGTTTTGCCCAGTGAACTTTCCTGTCAAAAATCTTGAATTAAAGGATTATATTCCTTTGCCTGCCCCAAAAAGCAATGGCAAATTTCGGTCCAAGTACGACCTCATTGCAAATACTGTTCATGATGGGAAGCCTGGTGAAGGTTCTTATCGAGTGTTTGTACAGAGAAAGTCAGAAGAAGGCTGGTAAGTGTGTGTGTTTTGTCAACTGATCTAGTATTTAGTTGTTGCTTTTATTTGGTATGAAAACAACAGGGACAAAGACTGTTAGGTTTGAACCTTGATCGCTCCAAGTCTGCAATAAAAGTTCTCAATTTCTTCATTACCAAATTAATTTACTATATGCACGAACATATATTGCTGGATTCCAACATTATTTGTGTTTCCCTACAGGTATGAAATGCAGGATCTTCATGTCGCTGAGACTCTACCTCAGATGGTGGCACTCTCTGAGGCATACATGCAAATCTATGAACAACAACAGTGATGACTATTTGAAGTTTTATTACACACGGGCATTGATGTTTGAGGGGATTCCTTACAACACTAGTAAGATGAATTCATTTTATTTGAGAATTCTTCAGGCATAATATATCCCCAGTTTGATTATCTTGCACTTTTAGCCTGATTTCTGGAATGATTATTTCATTTCCTTGAGATATTTATCTTAACCGGATCATTAAGCCATATCCATAGATCTGTCTTTGTAATTTTTTATGCACACAAATATTGTATTCTCACATGATTGCTAAAATATTATTAATTTTGTTCAAATAAAGAAGTTGGTTTCTTATTTTAAATAAAGAAAATATATAGGGATTTTGATTGCTTTATTTTCATATATGGGAAAAGAAATCCGATTCTTTGGCCAAAAATACGAGGGACTAAAAAAGAAGATTTTGAGTGTTTAATAGAATTACACTTCTCACCACTGATATATCATTAAATAATAATAAATATTAATAATAATTGACATAAAAGAATCAAGGCCACATGTAGGTCGTGTAAACATCTTCTTATCTTGACCCTTTGTCGCATTTGTCCCTAGGTGTGTGCTTTCATCTTTTAATCTTCTTCCTTCTTACAATAATATACAGCCTTGTGCTTAATAATTTATGGGCCAGTGAGCAGGGTATGACAAGGGGAAATTTGAGTTCTTTACTATAAGATATGTTTAAATATCTATAACTAGCACTTGCACCAAAAGGAGGTGCAAGGATACGCCGATAGATGTATGATTTGAAAGCATAACTAAAGCTTTATATAATAAAACTAAGTTTATAAAAATTTAGATCTACAAAAACATATAATTATAGAAAGTAATCTTGTACATAGCAGCATATAATAGTGTTTTGTGTTTTTTGTAACTCTTTAAAAAGCTTAGCATTCGATCTTCTCTATATTTTATGAACTTGTAGGAGTTAGATTTTTATATGGGTGTAAAAGTAACTTCATAGACTTGGACATATTATAAGAGAAATGATAAGAAAGTAAGTCCAGAACAAACATAGGTAGGTATATAAATAAAAAATAATAGCTTATTACCTCAAGAAATGTGATCTCAAATGTTACCTATGCTTATTTTGTAGATCATATATAAAATTCAATTTCTTTGAAAAAACTTAGGGAATCTCACACAAATTGAAATGTGATGAAGATGAGAACGTTCCAATCAAATATGGTCATCCATCCAAGCATATAAAGGGTGGAAGGATTTTTAATGTATGGTTTAAATATCATATTAAGGGAACCTTTGAGAAATGACCTCTTGAATATTAATTCAAGACTAAAAATGAATATGAGCCCACCGATTCATGATAAATGGTCCATTCATGTTGCATCCATCACCCATGTTGACACTCCTTGTTTCTTAGTGTAGACGCAAGCCTTTAACAATAATGAAGTCACATGTTTTAGCAATGATATATTGAGAAAAATAATTTCATGGAAATTCACATCCTAGTAACTTTGATAGCCCTTATTACTTGTTAAATATTTCTTCAAATATAAAATTATACCCATCTCATTTCATTTTAGAATGAATAAAAAAATTATATATAGAATTAAAAAAAAAAATTAAGTTGATGGGATATAATATTAGGATCACTTCTTTCACTTGCTTGCTACACCTAAGTTATTGTATATGGTCTCACAATTGAGAATTTTATTTTAGTAAAGAGAGGATTTTATTTTAGTAAATCTAACCTTCAACTAAATTAAAAGAGTAATTAGGCTATTAAAAACATCTTCAACTTATAACACCACTCTTAAATTTTACACTCCCGCATTCATTATTGTTTCATATTTGAAGATTATAAATCCACTCTGAACTTGAGCATGTCAAAGGGTTTTAACTTTCTATGTCTTACGTTTATTGATATTCAACATAATCTTTTCATTGGTGCACCATGCCTTTCTTGAAAGGAACTATGGAAACTATAACTTTGTTTCTAATAACTATTTTAATGTTAGTTATAAATCTAATGATTTTAGAATAATAATAATAATGAAGAAAAATTGAATTATGTGTATATATAGACATATTTAGAGTAAAAATTTATTTTTACATTTTCAATATTAGATTAAGTTGTTATATTTTAATTAAAATTATATGCATTATATAAGCATATTCATTTTATTTATTAATTCATTATAATAGAAATTATAACTTTTATTATGTAATTTTTTAATATAAAATTGTACATTCTCATTTTATTTTATTTTAAATATATATAAAAAATGTTTAGTAATATAAAAAGAAAGGGAATAAAATAACACAATATAAGATTTTAAAATAAAAAATTCTTATGAATGCTATCATAAAATACTTAAAAATCTATATTAAAAAAATAAACAAATAAGAAAATACTTAAAAATCTATATTAAAAAAATAAACAAATAAGATTGTTAGGTATTTGACATAGAATTTATAAATTTTAATTTATAACTTTTAATATTATATTAAATGCATAAAATATCATATTTTATTATAACAACTTAAATCTCATTTAATTATTTAAAGTTAAGTTATATAAAGTTAAATTATAAAAAATGTTAATTTTAAAATATCAAAATTTTTAATACAAAATTAAAATTCATTAAATTATATAAAGTAAGATTATGAAAATTGTTAATTTAACATAATACAATTTAGTTCTATAAAAAAATTAATGATATTTAAAAAATAATAATGTTTATCAATTATGATTTAAATTTTAATTTTTTTATAGCTAAACATGCCATAACAATAGAGTAGCTAAACATCTATATACTTCTATTCGCTGGAAGCTAAAGTATGAAAGTATTCTTCATGAAGTCAGAATTAAATGTAAGAAAAAATTGTTGTCATTACTGGAAATTTTTAATATTATATTTAACTAATAAAATGCATTATTTGGAATACTTAGTTTAGATTTATACTTATGATATAAAGATTTTACATATTTAAGTATTTATATTCTACTTATATTACAATAATATTTTTTATTTTTATTATTTAATCAACTTTCAATATAAAATTAACTATGAATGTAACTTAATAGAACACTTAAAATATCATATTTCATTATAATAATTTAAATCTCATTTAATTATTTAAAGTTATATTATAAAAAATGTTAATTTTAAAATATCAATTTTTTATTATATAAACTTAAAATTCAAGATTATGAAAATTGTTAATTTAACATAATACAATTTAGTTCTATAAGAAATTTAATGATATTTTTTCTTAAAAATAATCTTTAATAATGTTTATCAATTATGATTTAAATTTAATTGTTTTAAATTTATAAAGTCTAGCAATTTTGATTTAAAAAGTATGAAAATATTCGATTCATAAAGTCAGAATTAAATATTAAGAAAAAGTTGTTGTCATTACTTGGTAGATTAGATCAAATTTTATTATAATAATTTAAATCTCATTTAATTATTTAAAGTTAAGTTATATAAAGTTAAATTATAAAAAATGTTAATTTTAAAATATCAAATTCATTAAATTATATAAAGTAAGATTATGAAAATTGTTAATTTAACCTAGTACAATTTAGTTCTATAAGAAATTTAAAGATATTTTTTCTAAAAAATATCTTTAATAATGCTTATCAATTATTATTTAAATTTAATTTTTTGAAATTTATAAAGTCTAGAAATTTTGATTTAAAAAGTATGAAAATAGAGAGAGAGAGAGAGAGTTTGTTGGCATATGTATTGATATACACAGGCTAGAATTAGTACTACTACAAGAAAGAAGTAACATATGGTGACATGAGGTGCTACACGTGTCACTTGAATAATGCATACTCACATGGGAATGAGCCCAAATATAGATTCTTCGGGAAAATAGTAAGGATAATTAATTTATCCTTTCTAACATCCACCCATAAATTAATTATCAAAATGTTTTAGACCCCCCCCCCCCCCCCCCCCCCCCCCTCATAACCTAGAAGCGAGAAGTCTTGGCTCAAAACCTTATTAGGTACATCTTTATAATTACTTATCAAATAGTATCACTTATATTGTTTCCCCCACATCATAATTACTCTCAGTTTTACTCTTTACCCTTAACCAATGCAATTCTTAAGTGGTTTCAAGCTCATCATGATCAAATTCATTCAATACATCTACCAAGTCTCCATAGGTTTAAAATTTTCTAATTTATTTATTTATTACAAATTAGAATCATCCACATAAGATATACATTTAATGTATTGATAAATAATAATAACAATCAAATTCTTTTTCATACAAATGTGTCTTACATTATAAATTAAGTGAAGTTGTAAAATCCAAACTTCTCTTATTTTCAATTATTAGTCATATGTGAATTTTGTAGTGAGTGAGTAGTAGAAATTTTATTTTATTTTTATTTATTTTATAATAATGAAGATGAGGGAAGTGGCCTACTTATTGTCCTTGTTTCCATTTATTAGATTTTGCTAATAAAGATTAATCTATAAAAAAGAACATTTATTAGAACAATTATGCAAAAGTACGAGATCATTTGTATAATTATTTTTATCCAGCAACAGGTGGATTCCATGATGATGAGGCTTCCTGCTTTGTCTCTTAGCACCTACAGAAGACCTTGTACAGACTTAGATGGTTTTGAGGAAATTAAGAAACAAATTTGTAACCTCTTCTGAAGTATACAAACAAATGACAAAAAATGATGTTGAACTGCCTGTGACATAAGTTGACAAGAAGATCAAACAATCTCTACTGGACACACAACATAGCTAGCATTAGCATACTAAAAACTGATGACTCCATGGGATTTCATTTTAGTCTTTGATATAGAGATACAGAATCAACATTAACCATATAATAGCTATGAGTACCCCTGTATAAGTATCGCTCCAGTATACTCAAAGCTTTTTTTTTAATGAATTTTTGTTTTGGTCAGTGATATTAAGATGAATTTGAAAGTAAGTACAATCAAATTTTGATGCGTACACAAAAAAATGAAGAAGTGCACTGTGGGGGAGCGATAGAAATCTCCCTTGCTCCTCGTCACATTTGGTCACTTGACGTGACTTTGAAATTTGGTGGTCCACCCCTCTTCTCTGTTTTGCGATTCTAAGCAAATTCAATTTGTTTCCTCCGTTTTCTTGCTGCAGTCTATTTTTTTCCCTTCTCAAGATATTCCTTAAACAGGGAATTGGAGCTTACAGTTTTTTTCTGCAGTACCTATTTCAACTGCAGACGCAAACAAAAGCAGGAGTTTACATTTATCTAGTTCACAATAGTTCAAAAGCAATCTAGCTATTACCGTTGCCTCTGCATCTTTTTCTTCTTGAGAGGCATAATGCAAAGCTGTTTTTCCATCAGAATCACGTTATTCTTCAGGATGGGCTCCGTTTTCAAGAAGCTCTCGAACAATTTTCTTGTGCCCTCGGCTAGCTGCCAGATGCAGTGCTGTTTGACTCTGCGCATTGCCTGCCCCAATAACTAGTACTGCTATGAACGAAATTTTGGTAATAACAAGTACAAGCTAGGGTTCATAATGTTACCTGCTTATGAGATGGTGTCAAAGAATTCTCCCAAGAACTAGTAAAAATCCTCACACAGATCTACGATCTTATCACCATCTGTAAACATGATTTCTCAAGATTTTCCCATTATGAATCTGGATTTCTCACGATTTTCCCATTATGAGTCTAGCTAGAAGTCATTAAATAGAGGTCAGTAGTATGCTTCATTTAATGCACTCTCAAAACTTGATTTTTCATCTGAAACCATTTTCTCGGCATCCGTTCTCTCGCGTGAGTCAAATTCCGATAGTCAGCATTCTCATAAGAAAAGCCTATCGACTAAATATCCATAGGATTTTTTTTTTTGATAAGTGATATATTTTATTACTTTAGTATAGGATTTGCATTGTCTTTCTACATTTTCCTGCAGAGGCCTTTTTGCCTTCATTTTTCCCATCCCTCCTTACATTGCATCTTACAAAAACTTTCTACAATCCTTCGGCATGAGCAAGAATACCTACACAAGCTACATCAAACATCTTTGCCCTACTAAGAGAAAATGAGCATTGAGCACGAAAACACACAAGAGCGTAATCATGGCGACCCTAGTGGCTGAGCATTGTCTCTCTGGACTCATTCAACATTACACCTCCCAAAGTTTCAACTTTAGTCTATTTCCTGCCTAAGGCCAGAGGTGGCACTGCTTTGGGAATCAGGCCTGCATCCCTTTCAACAACTTTGCTTGGCGTCGCTTTCCTCTTTCTCCTCCGTTCTTCCTCCATTCTTTGTTGGTCCTCCCACTTAGACATAAAATGCAGGAGCTCCATCCATGTCGTCCTCGCCTCCCCAACCTGCTTCCAAATTGGCTCCTTTGAACCAAACACCATAAACGGATTCCCCCCTTCTGCCCGACCTTCAATGTGTCTCTAGCTACCCTCCGTCATGTGAAAGCACACCTCAACCTCGGCTAAGTCCAACCACTTTTGAATGTCCAAAGGCCACTCTGGTTCAACACAAAACTTAATCATTCTTGCCGCCTCGACTTTATCTTGTGTCAGTAGGAAGGCCCATGCACAAAACAATGACAAAATGTTTGTATTCGTCCTTGGACGGAAATCCCCTCCAATAAACTCCTTCACGAACAATTGACACAAACTTTTGATGAACTCCTCATCAATCCGAAATACCTCACCCAACCTCATTGGTGAGATTTCTACTTGAAATCCTGACATTTGCTTCTTCTCTGGTGTCATCAAATAAAACGTCGCCTCCATACTTACTATTTTGCTATTCTCTTCTCTGCTATTTTGACATCCACCCGTTCTCGAAGTGCCTCCTAAATACTGTCCTTAATCTAGAAAGTTCTCTCCATTACCTTGCATCACAGGCAATGATGTTGATCCATCATTGAAATCTTTTCCCTTAGCCCAAAATCGGTAGCACGTGGCCGCGTACCACAATACCTGCACTCAAGCATCCGATCTCTGCAGCTAATATTACTTTGTCACTTCCAATAAAGGGTTTTGAATCATGACAAAACAATACTATAGGGGGGTATAAATTAATCAATCGATAGTCCTCCACTATCTCGTTGTTTTTATTCAAATCAACTCCAACACTTGCCATTTTGTCTGCTAGTTCATTCCCATCCCACCTTCTATGACTAACTTGGAAGTCCTCAAATCTCCCTAAAAGCCATTGGATCCTTCTAACATACTTGTCTAAGCACCGAGCGTCCATCTTACCCTTAATTACAATATGTTAATCATCCACCAAATGAATTTTCTTCCTCCTTCTAACATACTTGTCTAAGCACCGAGCGTCCATCTTACCCTTAATTACAATATGTTAATCATCCACCAAATGAATTTTCTTCCTCTTAGTTTCTACACTGCATTCTGCAACATTGTTCGTTCCTATTGACAAAGCTTTTTGTTAATGTTTTGTAGTTTTAGTCGGATAAACCTATGAATAATTATATATGATATATAATGTGTTCATTGTGTGTGTTATTATATTAATCATGAAATTAATGAATAGACATGTCCCATGAAGGGAGATGTCTCTTCATAATTTTATTCCCAATATAAATACAAAGGCTTGATTGTTGCATTTGAAAAATATAGAAATTATAGGCAGTATTATTTCATTTGCAACAATCCTTTGATTTAACATGGTATCAGAGCTGTGTGCTTTTCAAGGGGCTTGTAAGATTTGGAGAGATTGGAAATTAAATTTTGAGACGACCATACATTGCAAAATCTATTATGCTTTGTATTCCAGGTTGGTGTTCATCATGGAATCCTGACTTATAGCTTATAATACTTACAGTGAAAAGAAAGTGAATGGTGAACTTGTGGTAAATTGTTTCTAATGGAAGATAAGACAAATGATATTAAAAGTAAGAAAGAGAATAAAGTTTGGCATTTTTGATATTAAAAGTAAGAAATAGAATACTCTCATCCATGATTTGTAGTGTTGGCACCGATAAATAGAATGGACAATGATATCTCCACTAATGGACCCATTCCCTAAGCAACAACATAATTATCTAGAGAAGCTTCAAAGCCTTCAAGTAAATGTGTTTGCAAGTCTAAAACCTTTGCCAACACTCTCTTTACTTGTGACAAAATGAGATTTAGGAAATTGTGTGAAATAGTAGGGCTGGGAGGTAGTGATTTGATAGCAGTAGGTGCCAAAGTGGCCTTGTTGCCTATTCCATTAGGAACTGTGGAAACTCTAGTAGCTGATTCTACAGCAACATGAAGAAGCCATACCCTACCCTGCTACTGTAGAGGGAGGCTTGTGGGTGTCCGGAATGGATGGTTGGACCAAACCCAATATAGTCCAACAGGATCTCCCTCCTCTTGTTTCTTTAGGGGGCAATAATTTGCCAGTAAAATTCTAGGGTAGGTAGCTCTAATTAGCGAGTACAACCCTTATCCTACTAATCTACCTCTGCATGCACTGCCAATTATATATATATATATATATATATATATATATATATATATATATATATATATATATATATATATATATATATATATATATATATATGTATATATATATATGTATTGGTTGGCCTTTTCGGGCCTCCTTAATTCAAATATAGGGAATTGTGCTAGAAGATGTGATTTCCATTGCTCAATTCTAGAACCGCCATAGAGTTGTAGGCCTGCACAGTGCATGCAGGAACTATAGTTTCTCACTCACTCGCACTTGTTGTTCCCACCGGGGGCTACAAAGTTGGAGAAGCTAGCTTCCAAATCTTTATTGGCTCGCAAGTTTGATTGGCTCCCTATTTGGCCTCCCACTAGATACTTTATGGGTTCCACTAAATATCTCTTTTTTTGCCAAAATGGCAAGCTTAGGTGATCAAAGTCTTCATATAAATCAAGACCACCTTGATGAATGGATAGTTGGGCCCAACCACTATCAAAGTTCCAAGGGGGGAGAATGGTCCGCACCTCAGGAGATGGGTGATTAGGTGGCTAGAGGAGAGATAGGTTAACTATCCCTATTATCACCATGCTCTCTAGAATTGATCACCATGTCCCATCGGATGTTCTTAGACCTTTGCTTATTCCTTATTGTCTTTAGTACTCAAACCAAGGGGTGGGATCACAATCGAGTGGCCCCAATGAATTGAAAGTTGTCGATCTACATATCCACTAATTCAAAAACAATAATAGAATGTGAGGGGTGCTCAGGCCCCAACTCTATGAGATCTATCCCCCTATGCATTCACATGCATACCCCCCTATAGGCTATAGGCCCTGAGAATTGTAGGGCCTGAATGACCTACAAATTCTATAGGGTGTTGTGGAAAGATATGTTTTTATATCTTGTATTGTTCGTAAGTTCTCCTTCTCAAGAATGATAGATATATCATATCGTTACCTATTACAAAGATGGTGTGATTTGGGGATGAAATATTCATCTTATATATCTATATATTGAGTTTGCTACCACCCTTGCCTAAGATGTCTTAGCTTATATTCCTTCTAATGTTTACCCAACCGAGGTTTTGACCCAACTTTACTTAAAGTTCTATTTTTCCACATTCAAGAATAGCACTTGCTTCAAGATGCTTAGTTGAAAGCTTGGTGTATGTGGGCTAATGTGTTGCAAGAATTTAACTATGTTAAACTCAATGCAGTGACTATGTTCGGTATGCCCCACAATGGTTCATAAACTGGTGTGGGTGAATCTCTCGCAATAATATGAAGGAAGGGCCCTTGTTGCCCCTCTAGCTTCTACCTCTCCTTCCTATGTATGCTACCTTCACTATGATTAGGGATTGCATTGATGCAAATGACGGATCAAGGTCGAATCAACCGCTTCCCCTCTCCCCTTCGAGGAAGCACGATTGCCCTAAAATTATATAGATCGGGGTAGGTGGGTTTCAATCTAGTTGCTTGGTGGGTTGGTGTGGTAGGTTCCCTTAGTGTAAAATACAATGCGTTAAGGACAGAGAAATTGTTAAAGGTTATGTTTGTAGTGCTAAGCTAAAATACTTTAATATTTAGATCAAATAATAAAAAAATATTTGCAAGAAAGATAGCTAGAAAAACAAACCTATCTAGAATTAGCAAGCAAAAGATTTTTTTTTTACAAAATTATTTTCTTTCAAAATTTGAAACAATGAGAAAAGTAGGACCAAAAAAGGGATCTTGGAGTGACTAGGATTGGGTTAGGAGGATCTTATTAATACCTCCTTTTCTCTTCTCATCCTTCCCCTACATGCAAAGGTTTTTTCTATTATTGGGTACGCAGTGAATGGATTGTTCGGCCTCCATGTCAAAAGCCTCGGTTGGCCCTACTATTATAAGGCAGACAGGTAGGTAGGACCGATGCCCCCTAAAAAATGCAGGGTGCAACACCACGACACCATTCCCAAAGAAAGAAACAATAGGGCCCTACACGAGGGGTTTTTGGGTTATCCTAGGCACTAGCGTTTATATGAGTGCTCTTGGGCTAAAGTTTTGTTGACTAGCCCTTAGTAAGCAAGGATATTACATAGATAGATTAGCCCATAACCCTACTATTCTAAGGGAGGGGGTTGTCGAACGATCCAGTTGCTTCAGTCACCTATAGATAAGTAGGGGGCAACAATTGTTTCCGAGCATCTCATCTTGGAGCATATTTAGTTCCATATCATGTAGGACATTTACCACCAGTAGCTGGATCTGATAATTATGCAGACGGATACTGGCCCAAAATTATAGGGCTCGAATCATTCATGCCCATAGACGTGGGTGGGTTCCATTTTTTTTTCAAGAATTTTGACAACAAGAGATCCATTGCTTAGAGCTCTCACCCTATTTTCATGCTCTTAACTTAAAGAAGTTTTCCTCTCCCATTTTTTTTTCTATGGAATAGGTGCCTTTAGAATAGTAGGCCAACCTAATTAGCTCCAACTTATAGAGAAATAGAGAAATTGGTTGGTTTTCAAATCTACAAAAGGATAGCTACCAACGAATAGATTCCTTAAGAGACATCTTGTTTGGGCTACTGGATTTATCTTTCTACCCTGCTGCCCCAACCCATTCTCTAGAACCTCAAATGCACACCGTTGCCCCATAGAATAGTAGGGTAGATATTGTTGTATCACGTAAATAGTTCCAATAATTCCATGCAATTTTTTCCATTATCAAAGACGTCAATAATAAATTCAATTATTGGTTTTCCCTCAGTTAATGTTTGTTTGGATTCAAGATTAGGAACTGGTTTAGATTTTCATTGCATGATTGGTGGGGGAGGAGGCGCTTAGGCCCAAAACAGATATGTTGAGAATGTTGCATAGGAGTAATCAATAGAGGATGCCCAAGTTGCAGATCTCTGTGTTTTGGGACTCCCTTATTTGGTCTTCAAGAGCTTCAGATACAACATACACAAAGCATCAGAGAGATTTTTTTAAAAAGTAAAATAAGAAACTCCTAAGGAAGAAAATGAATGAATTCAAAGTGGTGTTATCTTTGGTTGTATGCAATGATTCATATAAAGAGGATATGATTGCTAATAGACCAATAATATTATGAATATTATAAAATAAAAAATAATTGCACCTTATTTATTTTTAGAAGATATATGATCTCTTGTGAAGAAGTGCCTATCAAATGACATGAATCTCATCATACAATATATCATGATGAAGGTAAAAACATAAGGGATTGAATCGATCATTTAAAAGTAGTGGAGATTTGATATTTAACAATTGATACATTCCCTTGTGGAAGACACTTGACTCATAGTAGACTATTGTCAAAGTGAAGCTCTAATTTGGGCAAACTATGAACACAAAGTGAAGCTACACTAATAAACTCATGTGGATATCCAAAACATGAGTAGTTGCAACTTAAAATATTTGGTTTACATTGTTGGTGGGGGGGGGGGGTGTGGATAATGACCAATGTTCTATTTCCATTTGAACCATGCTTAAAGGGGAGTTGTTAGAGAAAAAACACTATAAGAATGCAAATTTAAACCATCCTTAGAGGGGAGATGTCTCTCAAACAATTTGAGGAGGTATTTTCTGATTTGATGTATATGGTCTTTCATTGAAGCAACTTCTATCAAAGATGTGTAGGAAAAGGAATGGTACATTAGGCATGCTACCTAATATGAGTACCCTTCTATAACAATTGGGAATTTGGAACATCCATCAGAGAGGGAGCACATAGATGATATGTTTCAGTTTTGCCTCCGAAAATCATGGTCATATTGATTCAGAAGGAGTAGACTATGCTGAGATGGTTACACTACTATTTAGAAAATTATAACAATTAAAGGGACTATATTCATGGGATGAAAGTTCGTGTGAACCAAGGATGTCTCGACTATAATATTCCTAATTAGAAAGATACTTGTTGAACCAGGGAGTATGAGAGTTCATTAGAGACAACATTGGACAAGAGAGGGAGCAGACAGAGGATATGTTTCAATATCAGAGGGAGTTTTGACACCTTATTGGAAATAACCTTAACAAGGAGGTCAAAAGGTTAGTATTTCTTCATGGAGAAGAAGTTTCAAGTGAAATCCCTCGTAATACATTATTCTCTATGAGAGATAAGTTTGAGGTGAAAAGCTTATTCTTTGATATGATTCATTGTGGGTCATGACAACACCACATGATAGTATCCACAGTGACTTCATGTGTGTATGGGTTTGCCCTTTGTGTACATAATGAGGAAGTAACAACTTCTAAATGATTATCACTTGTATATGTAGAAGTTATTGGAGGTGATGATCTTACAATAACTTAAGTTATGATATACATTTTATGTAAATGTTAAAATAGATCACGATGGACCGTTTCTTGTAAATTAACAACTAAGTGTTAAATGTCATTCGCTTGACGATCTCTGAGTTGTTTTTATAGATATACGATAGGTATTTGGTGAATATCATATATTGATATTTTGCAGGCCATTACCTTATTGAGTACTTGGTGAATATCATGTGTTGATATTATGATAGGTTAATACTCAGATATCAAATGTGATATCAAACCTTATTCAACACTTGGTGAATATCATGTGTTTATATTCTGATAGGCCAATACTCATGATACCAAATGTGATATCAAACATTGTTAAGTACTTGGTGAATATTATGCGTTGATATTTAGATAGGCCAATACTCATGATATCAAATGTGATATCAAAATGGTGGATATCTTTTGATCAAAGATATCCTTAAAATTTTTCATTCCTAATATTACCAATTGTGTAATATTTGTCATGTGTTTATCCTCCCTAGCTAAGAGGGAGTGTTGATGTTATGTAGCTTTAGTCGGATAAACCTATGAATAATTATATATGAGATATATGTGTTCATTTTATATGAGATATAAGGTTATTATTATATGATATATATATATATATTGCATGCATTCCACTACCTTATTTGCACACCTCTATTTTATGGCATGGCATTATAGCTTTAGCAATGCAATAGCTAGCCATAGAGGGACAAAGGCCCAATAGGGGAGTACACAATCGACTGACTTTATGATCCAGGTCAAGGACATATTCTAGTAAACCCGAAATATATAAATATATAAATACACACACACACACACACACACACACACACACACACACACACACACACACACACACACACACACACAAACATACATGGACATGTCTCTTCATAATCTTATTCCCAATATAAATACAAGGGCTCAATTGTTGCATTTGAAAAATATAGAAGTCATAGGTAGTATTAATTCATTTGCAGCAATCCTATGATTTTACCACCTTTGCTCCTAAAGCCAAAATATTCTCTTTAGCATCTAAAATTGCACATTGTGACCTAGGGTACCTTTAGAGGCTTTGTCAAAGTGAGCCTTTATATAACCTTCCCCTGTCTTAATCACCTTATACTCTCTCTCTTTCCTCCATTGAAGGTTTAACAAGTATTCCTAGGAATATTTTTACCATTAAACTATGTCACAAGTAACAAGATTTTATGAATATTTAGTAGTTCCATTCCAATGCTAATTAGCTTTAAGATTATTTTGTGTATAATTAACACAGAGTAAGTTATTTAGGGTATTTTGGGATTGATTAATGAGTTGAACTGCAAAGTGTATTGGTATCTGAATGTTATTACTCAATAGAATAAGAACACAAAAGTGATTTATTAGTCCATAACACCAATCACAAAGGACCTTATATAAGTGTGTAACATGATGGGTTTGATTACTTAAATACAACTTAGGTCAAGATCTTTCATAAGTATAAGCTCAAATCTATGGCTGATATTCTATAGTTGTTTCATCCTTAACTAATTTCCCCCCCTCTTTCCATCTCTTCTCTTCGCTCCTTAATTGATATTGTATTTTCTTTATATAGGCAGTGCCTTACAAAAACATATTACATTGACCTAAAGAAAACCAATAAGAATCAACGATCTCAAATAATAAATAATTGATAGGGTACTTCATTTTTAAACTTTTTATAGAAAGTTAGTTCCACAATGGTCCTCTTAGGATTCATTGATGTGAGTTCTATGCCACTGCAACATGCAAAATTGAATATTTAGTATTCCAAATAAAATGCCAAATCTAACTCTCTTGAATAGGGATTCTCATATGCTAAACAGTTTATATAGATTGTGTGATCAAATGAAGCAACCCCAAGGTTATTTCTTTATTGTGGACCTTTGCTTTGTTATAATGATGTGCTAAGTTAAATATCACAAATGGACTTATGCCATTCATTCAATGGACATCAACTATTTCAAATACATCCAACCAAATATACTCCAAAGAAAAGGGTTTATAAAGCTATTCTTCTCCTCGAAGGAAAGAAATTGTGATGCTTTTGTGAATACTATATTTATTTTAACCAGATGTCGACATTAACCAAACTAGTGTGATTTCTGAAGGTAAATATAGGATGTTCAAACTATAGCCATTTCATTAACACCTTCCATCGATGCATATCATTGTGCAAGCAATAATCAAAGTAAAGCTCATCAATATGTTAGTTGACCATGTAACACAAACTTAGAATCAAGGAATTGCTAGTCGCATGGTCTATATGAGTTCAACAAAGGTGCATCTAAAACATCTTCCATTCGATTAAACACTACCTCTAATCAATTATGAAATAAAATAAGTGAGAACATGTTTAAACCATGAAATACTTCAAAATGATATAAGTAATCCACCATGAAGACCAACAATGAATTGTGAACAATATTGGCGGTACCATTGTTGGACTTCTAACAAGTCTCCCCCCTCTTACAAATGATTTGATTTGGCCTTGTATAGAAAATTGGTTAGGTAGAAGTTTATGTGAACTTCACATGTACACTTGGCATGATCTGATTGAATTTTCTTGAGCATGTGCAACTAGAGCTATCTAATTGGTTGAAGATGAGTGGAGACCACTCAACATGCTTATCTTATTGACTTGATAAATATCTCTTGATAAAGAAAACATATCTCTTGATACTCAACATTATCAAACCTTCAATTATGATGATTCATATTTTCAAATTATTTCATCTTCGTGCATTCTTTCCTATTCTTTGAAGTCCATCACCTTGAAAGCTATTCACTAAAATTACTTGAATTTTTATAAATTTTATCATTCTTAATTCAATTGAACCTTAAATTCCCAAAGGGAGTTCGAGATGACAATTCCTCCTTATTTGTAGACTTGTCAATTCTTCGTTCTCCATCCTCAGCTCCTTTATCCTTTAGCTTTAAATTTTATCCATTCTTAGTTCCTATTATATCTAACCTACCATATAAAACCTTCTTTTAGACATTTACATTTTAATCTCAATGTTACAAGGATTAGTGCTTTAGGAATCAAACCTTTGATTAAGCTACTAAATAAATACCAAGTCTCGATACCTAAATATGGAGATATTTTCCCTTAGAAAGGCCTAATTTTTATTTCCTAATTTATTTATTCTAAAAATTTGGTTTTTAATGATGGGATTTGCACTTGTTTGTGAAGTATTTTCCGACCTTTTTATATTGAATAGATATGCAATTAGAACTTGATGCCTCCTTAATAACCTCAATTTTCCCAAAATGGCTTGATGAAAGTTCAATTTGATTTGGTTTATTGTGCAATGTCCTTCAAGTCATCATTGTTTTCATTCAGTCCTCCAATCTAGACAATTAAATCTACATTTCCTTAATTTCAATCTTCCTTTAATGTCTGATTTGCAATGGATACTTGATTTGAATTTGGTGCTAAAGTGGATTCAACAACCAATTATATATGTGTCATTATGCCAAAAGGCACATCTTCTCAATGTAGGCCAACTTGGCATTATAGAAATAAAGTTAAACCAATGTTTATCCTCCCATTCAAATTGTGGACTTTGACATTTAATTCATTGGCAATTAATGTTGCCAATCCTCATTACAAATTGATTGCCATTAATAAATATTCATGTTTCAACATTTAAAGATTCTACCTCCCAAATGGTCAAAATTAATTAAATGATCATTTATTGGCATTAATTGCTTGTTTGCCTGTCAAGGCTGATCCATCTTTCACCATTTTCACTAAATTCTCTGCTTTCTTTTGTAGATTAGTATCTAAGGTCGGATGTGTACCAAATAATGACTTAAAAAAATTGATGTCCATAACAATTTTATATTGAGAAACTTGGAAATTACATGGTCATGTGGCATCACAAAAATTGGAAGGTCATTTGCCAATTCAGATTTGTAGGTCTCATGTGGTAGGACAAACTCAGAAATGAAGGCCTCATGGTAAGTCCCATTTAGCATGTGCATATTTCACATGCTTATGTTTGAAGGTACTTGAATTTGTCAAAGGTTATGTGGCAAGCACTTGAATGGAAGTCTTCATGAGTTGAATACAATTTCAAAATCAGGTTTGTATGTGGTAATGTAGAACAAAAAATTCAGGCCCTTTATGTGTCAAGCAAAATATGTAGGCCCAAGTGGCAGGTTGGATTCAATATGCTCATGTGCCTAGTGGAAATTTGATGCTCTCTTCAATGCTACTCAATCTTTTTTTTTAATTTAACACACTCCTTAATCATATGATCTCAATCCATAATGTCACTGATAACTACAAGGGTTTCCACAATACGACGTTCAATGGGAAGTTTTGTGGGCTATAACCCTTTTTATTATTCCTTGGATCTGAGATCTTGTCAACACAAGTAGAATCATTAGAAATTTAAGAGTAGCATATAAATGTCAAAGAGGAGAAATATTTTTAGATTCGGTACTAGAAAATTCTTGCAAGGAACTTGAGTTTTCCCAATGAAACTCTCACTCTATGCCGAGTAATCTAACTCATAAAATATAGAATAATATCAAATTTCTAAGGACTCGAATAGTAGATTAGGTACAAACTTCAAAGTCCTTATCCAAATGCAAGTCTTGTAACTACCCTTAGAGTTACACATAACTAAATCCCCTAAGATGTATATTCCTCTTGATGTGGATATAGATTTGCTTGTACTCGATAGAGAAAACCCTTATGCACATCCACTAATGGTACAATTATTTTTTCACTACCTGTGTTATGGTTTTCTCCATTATCAGGTCCCCCATTTTTTATTAATGAGTGATTTCTAATTATCATCCATTAGAAACCTGACCATTTTATTATTATTCATTATATTTTTGCAATTGTATAAGTAGGTAGAAGCAAGAAGTTGGGTCTCAATTCTACGAAAGTCCACAGATTGAGATCATGATCTTTAAAAAATGGGCACCCATTTTTTAAAGAATAGGCACTCGTATTAGGCTTGGGTGCCCAATCTAAAATTCAAAAAATGGGCACCCGTATTTTTAAAAATTTGGTTCCCATTTTTAATTTTCAAAAAGCAGGTACATTTTAAAAAAAATAAAATAAAATAAATTTTTTAAAAATGGGCACCCGTTTAAAAAAAATAAAAAATGGGTACATGTTTTTCAAAAATTAGGCGCCAGTTTTTTAAATATTCTTTTTTTTTTACCAATTTAACTTTTTTCAAAACGGACACCTAGTTTTTGAATTTCAAATAATGGGTGCCTGTTTCTTACAACATGGGACGGGATTTTTTTTCTCATGCCTCAGATTTTGGTTCGGTATAGGCTTGGTGAGACCAAGCCTATGACTTGACCTCTCAAGTTGGCTAAGGCATTGAACTGACAAGTTCACACCTTGCCATAACTTTTAGAGGGTCTTCCCGATCAATTTTTTTTTACAAAACAAAAACTCATTAGAGTTCTCACTTTTTTGATTTCATAAATATAAATTTTATAGTGTTATGATTTTATTTACTATTTTTGCATTATTTTTTAATCAAAGGTTATACCTAAATGTAAACTAGCGAGGTTCACTAAAACTTCAATAACTTTTTTATTTTATGTTATTTTTTAGATTAATCTATGTCATCAACCTACATGCAAAAAAGAATTTTTGAAAGAAGTGGAATTTTGATCAGATTATGGTGTCCGTACATAAAAGGTTTTAAAATTTACCTTTATAGAAAATTAAAAATTAATAATAATAAAATTATTCAATTAAAAACTAAGGAAAATTATTATCATCAATCTTTGGTGTGTTAGGTAACTTCCATTGAAAGGATTTACAAAAAAATATTTATTTGTGTCAAATTATGGTGTACATACACAAGTGTGGTATGGTCCTGAAATAGGCATTTTGAAAAAGTGGATTTTAAAGATCCATATCAAAAAAAACTACCATATGGGTACACAAATAGGCTACATATTCAAAAAGTAGATTCCAAGCACTATAATTTTTATTTTTAAATTTTTTTTTATATTCAATGTCTAAATGTCTCAAGTTTTGACATCAATTCACGAGAAATTTTAAAAATAGGAAAAACACTTCTACTTTTACAATCCAAAAGTGAGACCCAACTTCTTGCACTTACCCAACTTCAGGGTTATAATTTTTCTTCCATACTCTTTTTCAAGATATTTGGTCAAGATTCTTTTTCATCTAAATTAGAGTTCCTTTGAGACAACCTTGCCTCACAAATTATAGTCATGTCTTGTTTTGTAAACCTAGAAAATAATCACACCAATAATTTTGGTGAAATCATAAAAACTATTGAAAATTAGTATGAGTTAGAAAGAGATTGAGAAATTTATGCAGAAAGTTGTTTGAAATCTAGATTGGTTGATTCATTGTGAATATGCTTTCAATTAGACCAACTAAAATAGAATATCTATATTTGATTTTTCTTTGTTTTATATATATATATATATATATATATATATATATATATATATATATATATATATATATATTATATGCTATTAAGTTTTTTAGTTAGGCATCTATAATTGTTCACAAATTTAATTTAATTTTCAATCATTTTGTTTATATTCTTATAGATTTTTATGTATTTTTTTAATGAAAATTTTGGAATGGTCCAAATATATGTGTACCCATAACTGAAATGTCTGCATTGGAAAATGCATCCAAAGATTCACAAAAATTGATATTTTACACAAGTCCTCTAATAATTGAAAGATCATTGGATTAAATTAATTTGTGGAAGTGGCATTGCATTATAAATTGGAATCCCTAGTATTTTTATTTTTCTTTAGTTTTTACTATAAGCATGATAAGTCATGGAAGGCCTCATTTTAACAATAATTTTTTTTTAAAATTTCTTTAAAAAAATGTATTTCTAGTGTCAACCAAAGCGTTTCCCATGCCTACTAGTGCAAAGAAAGAAATTGAGGTGAAAATCCTTTGGTATTTGTATGCATTTTCTTAAGATGGGAATCAAAGGTCCTAAGTGGAAAAAGATGTGTGCTATTGATTTGGAGGATTTATTTGTTGTAGGGGAGCTCTTCTACGACATCTCAATTCCATTGACTTTAACCAAAGTTTAAATAAAATTGTATATTTGAAGTAATGTTTTAAGGTTCATTTATAGGGTACATTTCTTAGATCACAAGGAGTTACAAGAAAAATTTATATTATATTATTGACAATACGATATAAAATATTTACCACTTATCACTAATTTGAAATAAAAAATGATAAACATTCAAATTAAGAATAATGCTTAATTATTATGAGACTTTAAATAAATCAACATTTAAGATCATACTTTCTTACCCATATCATATCATACAAAGAACATCCATCTAACACAATTCTTCTATCTACAGTCTTCTTTCCTTATAATTTGTGATTGTTTATTATTAAGAATTGATATATACATCTAATATCTATCAATAACCCTCTACAAAAGAACTAGTACTACACCTACCTTTCTCCTAATAAGCTATTAGAGGTTAAAATAATTTGAGGTTCTTCTACAAATTGGTTAGATAGGAAAAAAAAAAATGTTCAAATAAGTGTAGAAATTTTGAGCTAATAAATATATTATTTTAGAACATGATAGTATAATACAATACAAAACTATTTCATATGTATCACAATAAAGGAGGTAGTAAAGATAATTGAAAAAATAATCTAGATATCTAACTAGAAGTACATTAATTTAGTACAAAGACTACATAAATAATACAGGCTTGAGCTACTAGTAGTGTTTATTATTTAATAAATACATATTATACTTTTAATAAATTTGAATAGAATTCATATAAATTGTCAAAATTTAGTATTTCATCTTTTTATACCTTGGATTATTTTAGTGCAAGGATTTAATTCATATGTAATTAAATAAGAAAGAGTTATGTTACACATTATTCTGTATTTGTCCCTTAAAAATCTATGGTAGTCTTCAAGTAAAGAATTATAGTTTTGGGGGGTGGGAAAAGAAGAAGAGACTTGATTTAAAATTTGAATCATTAACCTAGAGAAATTAATCTGCATTTTCAAGAAGGATAGAGGATCAACAAGAGAGGAGTATTTTCTTACTTTGCCATTGAGAAATTTAACAAGAAAAGAAACTCCAATTGAGAGGTTTCATCCACTATGTTTATATTAAACTATCTCATTTCAAATGACAAGAAGTCTTGGAAGGAGGAATGCAAGAAGGGATGTTGGTTCTCTATGTGTGAACCTTGGGCTCTATTTGAAATACCCAAATTTTCTTTGATTCTACAAACTATAAAAGGATTTTACAAACAAAACTCAACATGAATGACAAGATTAAAATATGTCTTTAGTTTACTCATGGAATGTAAGGCCTAAAGTCTATTTTTCCATCCATACTCTAACTTCCCCTTTCTTGAGGTATTTTTCTCACATCCCATTTAGATCCTAGGCTCCAAACATAGCCTAGAGTATTATTTTACAAATATCATTTTTTTATTTTTACTTTCCCTTTTACAAACAAACACTTGAACATTCAACACTCTTTCTTAGTGGGCCCTACATTCCAACATGAACTTTGAACCTTATGTTTTAGTTCCTTGATCCCAATCTCATCATCTATTCAATTACCCAATGAGATTTTTTTTCTTTCTACATATTTGATCATAAATCCTATAACATGCTTGGAATTAAATACCTTAGACAATAATATCCTATTCCCTTTTAGAGTTTTACCCCTAGCAATTATCTAATTCTCATCATTTTTGATAAAGTTTGTTCCAAGAGGGACATGGCACATAAAACTTGAGGTTTTAGTTCAAATTTTTGATCTGCCCCACAACATTATAACTTAAATTTGATCTTAGATTTCCAAGTGCACATTCTCTCTTATGGCTTAGAATCCACTATTATGATTTTCAATTATTGAATATTTCAAATATAGTCCTAAGCTTAGCCTATGTATTTCAAAGTTCCTTGTTCAACTATGAAAAAATTAAACTATCAATTTTAATCAAATATTAAATATTTTAAACCCACGTTATTGAAAAATTAAATATTTTAAAATATCAAATACATTTTACCTATTTAAAGACAAAATCCTCAAGACACACCCAACATCACAATTTTTGGGTTCCTTTTGAAATGTGACCATTGCAAAAAAACTAGTATTAAACTACATATTTTAAGAATACATTTTATCATAATTTGATATATATCAATGGTATATTTTCTTCCACCTAGCCACACTTACTGTAATCGAGTTCACCTAGGTCCCAATAATGAATGTTTATATTTTCTTCCATCGTTGATGTTAGTTACAACAAAATTAAGACATGGACTAGATGCTATTTTTTTGTATAGGTAATTGGTTGAAGCCTAGATTATTATTGTTAAGAGTAATTATCATTGTGTTAATTTCAAGTAGATTCAAACCCAAGACCTCCCTAATGAGAGACTCACAATTTACCCATGTGTTGTAGGCTCTTTCCTATGGGCTAGATGTTATTATAATAACACTAGTTAGGGATTTATTTTATAGTTAATAAGGGAATATTATCTTATCATTTTTTAAAATTGGCTTAATGCATTTAATATTTTTATTTATCTTAATCTGAGTATGAGTATCATAATAAGGTAGTGAAAGAGAATTGAATTAGATGCAACAAAAAAAATGAATACAAGAAGGGAAATTTGGCTCAATTTCTTATAAACAATATGATTGAGTTAAATAAAATTTGTATTTGGTATAATGGGAATAATAAGCACTTTTAGGTAACTCGTAGGTTATAGCATATGAATTTTAGAAGCTTTATTGGGAAAAAGGGAACAACTTTGAAGATAATGGCTTATGAAACTCATATTTATTTTCACCATTTAAAAAATGATATAGAGACTTCCTTAGGTTGTGAATTTGTAACTACAATCCAATTGTCCCAAAAAATATTCTTGAGAACATTTTGAAGAGTTGGGCCAAATGCTACAAAATTCTCTATTAAAGCATGTCTCAATTCTTTTTCAAGATCAAATTATTTCATTTTAGGCTTCAAAATAAGTTTTTAGTGTTTTTTATAAACTTCTTGAATATTGTTTTTGCTTTATTTCAATTTCTTTTATGTAACTATAATAGTAATTTAATAATTATCTTCAACTTATTTTGTTTGAAATAATCAACAATTTTTATGGTCGTGTGGGTTAAATGCATGATTGCCCAATATAGAGAAAACAAGGAAGCTATCAAAACTAACAAAAAGAGTAATTCTTAGATTAATAGATAGAAGTATATGATCTTATACTCTTTTATAATTCATCCTAGTTGTATTCCTTCTTATTATTTGTTGAACCTTATCAGGGTCATAAAGATAATCATTATAAGTGATTAATGTATAACAAATGAACCTAGTGATCCAAACAAAAGTCTTGTGACCTCTTGAAAAAAGAAGAATATTTTTTAATATTTCCAAAACTTCAATATTAGGTGGACAAAGAGAACTAAGGATCAAAGTTATAAAAGATGCTACAATTGGATCTACAAAACTAGCACAAGAAATCCTCATAATATTGTTTAGAAATTAAGTGAGAGGGTGGTAAAGCAATAAATTTCAATCTTGTTACAAAACTATTCATTCAAACAGATTTGCAACTTTAAAATAGTCTTTTAAAATATTTTGAAATATTAAAATTGAATTAAACATTCCATAAATAATTCATAGTATTGAAACTATTTAGTCTAAATTTTTATATATAGTTTTATTCAATTATTTTAATATAACTATAATTAAATGCTATTTTTTTTTGTGCTATCATTTTGCCATGAAACATTATATAGTAATACAAGGACACATCATTCCATCACACCCATATATAAAAACCAAAACACAACTCTCTCTTTTTTAGTTCAATAGTTACGTATCATGCCAGTGCTAATTTGACATTAACACTGACCAATCAAATCAAAAAATTTAAAAGATTATATGAAATTTCAAATGTTTATATCTTTTTTTAATTTTTAATTATTTTATAAATCACATTTTTCATTCATTCTATTGGTCCATACTATTTTTGGTGGGGGAGAAAATTAATTTTCTTCAACAAAAATACAAATATTTTTTAACAACTTCATCATGCATTATTTACAACTTTATCTTTTCCACATTTGTGACAAGTTGATAAGATTTTTTTTTTCAATTATTTTATCTTCCACCTCACACAACATGTCTAATCAGTATTAATTATCACAATCTATTTTTCTTAGCAAGTTTAAATATAAAGTTAAATATTTTTAATCTCTTATTTTACATATATTTATTATTAGTTTTACATTGATGTTTATTTTTGACTATTTGATATGACTTGTTTCTAAAACTTCATGTAATGCATAAGTATATATATATATATAATTTCAATATGTTATATCTTTATATTTGAATTTCTATTTTTTTTTTAAGTTTTCTTTTTTAATAAAAGTAGTTAAATTATTACTATTGCTTTACTTTTATAAAAATTAATTAAACAATATTATTTTTTAATTATATTTTATAATAGTGTTTGTAATATGTATAATTGATAAGTGTTACAATTTATAAACTATATCATTTATTATTATTATTTATTTAAACAATTTATCATTTAGTTTAAATATATTTAAAACTTAAATATATATTTTAATATTTAATTAATAATTATATTTTATATTAAAAAAACACACTAAAGGAAATAACCACAAAAAAGAAATAATTCAATTCTAAAAGTTATATAAATTTTTATTAAGTTGTTATAAACTATGTATTAAAATTAAATAGTTATATTCTAGTTCTTATTTATAGAAATATGAATTTTAATACAAAAATTAAATTCTTAGTTTCATTAATTAAAATATAATATATTCTAATTTTTTATTATAACCATGATTTTATTTTAACTATTTGTTTTATTAAGAAAAATAATTATATTCAATTCTCTCTCTCACACACACACACAACTTATGTTGGTATCACTATATCTTACTATTTTCTCTCTCTTTCTCTTCCTCTATATTATTTATCCTTTTTTTCCTTTGCATATATGTTTATGTTGTTATTGTTCTATACTGCTATTTATCTCTATCTATATCTCTATCCTAGTTTTTGTCCAGTGCTAATGATTAAAAATAGTGTGTGTTCCATTTGATAATCAAGATGAGAATAATACATAGTTGGGGGAGTTTTTCCAACTACTAATGGTTTTCTAGTAGCATGCATGGTATGCTTAAACATATAATTTGATACTCCAAATGCTTCATCACTTCCTCAAGTTCTATAATTCAAATATTGGTATGGATATATTTCCTCATTGCACATATTTTAAGTTGTCAACGTAGAAGGTACAAATTTGTCTAAAGCATATGTATTGATCATAGTATGATATTAAGTACTTAGTGCCATGCTGGGGACTTTGGCTTCTTATTCTTGGGCTTAAATGCCCAAAGATATAATAATATAACACAAGAACTTAACAACAAAATATGAGCCATCCTATCATATCACAAGTGCATTTCTAGGATGAGAATTTAATAACAAAATATGAGCCATCCTATCAGATCACAGGTGCATTTCTAGGAAAAAATTAATGCATTCACAATGTTAATTTAGAACTATTTAACCTTATTCTCACTCATCTACACCTCTACAAGCATTATGTGTTAGGCAGGAACTATGACGCAGTGTGTCTCTTTTTGAATAGTGATAACAATAATATTTATCTAAATTAGAAATACCGACCTTATCATCATGAAAAAAACCTCATTGGAAACCCTTATTTTGGACAGATAGTCCAAATTATTATTATTATTAAATATAGAAGTTAAACACACAACTTTTCAAAACTCTCTACTCCATTTTATTTAAATCTGTATATTTTTTATAATGACATAGCTATCTCGGCATGGGGATCATGATATCTAGATCTGCTAAAGGTTACATCAGAAACATAATATATTTGATTAAGCCAATTTCTAGGATGATTTCAGTACAGATAAGAAAGTCCTGCCAATGGCAACTTGTATGCCACAATGTGCTTCCTTACAAGCAGGCCAAACATCATATAAAACTAAAACTAATCAGGAGTCTTCACATCCACAGAAAGATTAACTATTCCCTCAAAAAAACTTATTCACCTCCTTGCACTTAGCTAGAATATTTCCCACCGGTGTAAGTAATCGATGTTGTTGTTATTATTATTATTATGAAATACTACTCACCATGTTGAAAGCCTCACTATAATGTAGTGTTTCATTTTCAAGACATATATATATTGCCAAGTTAGTTTCACATTTACTAGCTATGCTAATTTGTTAAAGGTGAATTGCTACAATAAAGCTAGTTTGCTAAAGTGATGCATTTAACTGCTAATAACGTCGACGTCATTTATACATGCAACCGCTATTGCGTGGGCATTTCGCTTTAGACGTAAGCATCCCTCTCTTAGTATAAATTCAGGCTTGCTTAATCAAAGATATATTAATAATATAAATTATACAAAATTATTTATCGTATGTTTAAAAAGTTAAAATATTTAAATAATCATCAAGAATATTACTATTTTAAATTATAAATAAAAATTCTAATAATTCATTTAAATTTAATCATAATGTAAAAAATTTAATGATGGAAAATTAAAATGGCAAGATTGTTTCATATGTATGATTAAGTTTTTTGAATTGTGATTGATACAAGAATATAAGACTGAAGTAATATTTTTACATCAACTATAATCCTAAAAATCTAATCATTACCAAACCTATGGAATAACCTTATCATTTTAATTTTATAATCAAGTTCATTAGTTTGATCTATTGAAAATGAAAAGTAATGATGCTAACCTTAACATGTAAGAAACTTCTATAATTATTATCATAATTGTGAGTTATTATAAATAGAAAAATTATTGTACTTCTATTTATACACATCATTCTAAATTTATCTTATTCAAACAAAATTAAAGGATAGACAAATGGTGAAATTAAAAATGATTGATGTTGATGTTGGATAACCTCTAGACTAACAATCAACAAAAATTATAAATTCAAAATCTCACATCTAACTTTCAAACAAAAACTTGATGTATGCCAATTTTAAGAACAAACAAATAATAATTAAAACAATAATTCAATGAGAAGATAAGAGATAACATATCAATTCTAATATCTAACAAAATTTAGCATCGCTTTCAAATTTTTGAAAATTATCACAAATATAAAATAATAATTAAAACAATAATTCAATGATCAGATAAGAGATAACATATCAATTCTAATATCTAACAAAATTTAGCATCGCTTTCAATTTTTTAGAAATTATCACAAATATAAAATAATAATTCTCATTGATCTTTTAATATGAAAAATGATGATAATTTGACATTTAAAAAATACAAAATAATGACTTGTTGACTAAATATAGGTAGTGATCATTTTAGAAATTGTCCTTAAAGAAAGGAGCACTCAAAGTAAGGAGCACTAAGAAATATCACACATACAGATTTAAGGGATACTGTTTTCCCTCCACAATAAGTAAATTCAACATTGGCATCATCTGATCTCAACAGAACCCAGGGACAATTAAACATGAAAATCAGTGTCAATACTTATCATCCTTCACAAGGATTGAGAACTAGTATAAGTGGTCAGAATATTGTGTATCATGTCGTCAACATCACGCATGGACAAGCCTTTGTCGATTCCATTGCTAGATGTTATTATAATAACACTAGTTAGGGATTTATTTTATAGTTAATAAGGGAATATTATCTTATCATTTTTAAAAATTGGATCAATGCATTTAATATTTTGTTTTATATTGATCTGAGTATGAGTATCATAAAAAGCTAGTGAAAGAGAATTGAATTAGATGCAACAAAAAAAAAGAATACAAAAAGGGAAATTTAGCTCAATTTCTTATAAACAATATGATTGAGTTAAATAAAATCTTTATTTGGTATAATGGGAATAATAAACACTTTTAGGTAACTCGTAGGTTATAGCATATGAATTTTAGAAGCTTTATTGGGAAAAAGGGAACAACTTTGAAGATAATGGCTTATGAAACTCATATTTATTTTCACCATTTAAAAAATGATATAGAGACTTCCTTAGGTTGTGAATTTGTAACTACAATCCAATTGTCCCAAAAAATATTCTTGAGAACATTTTGAAGAGTTGGGCCAAATGCTACAAAATTCTCTATTAAAGCATGTCTCAATTCTTTTTCAAGATCAAATTATTTCATTTTAGGCTTCAAAATAAGCTTTTAGTGTTTTTTATAACTTCTTGAATATTGTTTTTTCTTTATTTCAAGCTCTTTTATGTAACTATAATAGTAATTTAATAATTATCTTCACCTTATTTTGTTTGAAATAATCAACAATTTTTATGGTCGTGTGGGTTAAATTCATGATTGCCCAATATAGAGAAAACAAGGAAGCTATCAAAACTAACAAAAAGAGTAATTCTTAGATTAATAGATAGAAGTATATGATCTTATACTCTTTTATAATTCATCCTAGTTGTATTCCTTCTTATTATTTGTTGAACCTTATCAAAGTCATAAAGATAATCATTATAAGTGATTAATGTATAACAAATGAACCTAGTGATCCAAACAAAAGTCTTGTGACCCCTTGAAAAAAGAAGAATATTTTTTAATATTTCGAAGACTTCAATATTAGGTAGACAAAGAGAACTAAGGATCAAAGTTATAAAAGTTGCTAAAATTGGATCTATAAAACTAGCATAAGAAATCCTCATAATATTGTTTAGAAATTAAGTGAGAGGGTGGTAAAGCAATAAATTTCAATCTTGTTACAAAACTATTCATTCAATCAGATTTGCAACTTTAAAATAGTCTTTTAAAATATTTTGAAATATTAAAATTGAATTAAACATTCCATAAATAATTCATAGTATTGAAACTAATTAGTCTAAATTTTTATATATAGATTTATTCAATTATTTTAATATAACTATAATTAAATGCTATTTTCCTTTGTGCTATCATTGTGCCATGAAATATTATATAGTAATACAAGGACACATCATTCCATCACACCCATATATAAAAACCAAAACACAACTCTCTCTTTTTTAGTTCAATAGTTATGCATTCATGCCAGTGCTAATTTGACATTAACACTGACCAATCAAATCAAAAAATTTAAAAGATTATATGAAATTTCAAATGTTTATATCTTTTGCTAATTTTTCATTATTTTATAAATCACATTTTTCATTCATTCTATTGGTCCATACTATTTTTGGTGGGGGAGAAAATTAATTTTCTTCAACAAAAATACAAATATTTTCTAACAACTTCATCATGCATTAATTACAACTTTACCTTTTCCACATTTGTGACAAGCTGATAAGATTTTTTTTTTCAATTATTTTATCTTCCACCTCACACAACATGTCTAATCAATATTAATTATCACAATCTATTTTTCTTAGCAAGTTTAAATATAGAGTTAAATATTTTTAATCTCTTATTTTACATATATTTATTATTAGTTTTACATTGATGTTTATTTTTGACTATTTGATATGACTTGTTTCTAAAACTTCATGTAATGCATAAGTTAGATTATATATATATATATATATATATATATATATATATATTTCAATATGTTATATCTTTATATTTGAATTTCTAATTTTTTTAAAGTTTTCTTTTTTAATAAAAGTAGTTAAATTATTACTATTGTTTTACTTTTATAAAAATTAATTAAACAATGTTATTTTTTAATTATATTTTATAATAGTGTTTGTAATATGTATAATTGATAAGTGTTACAATTTATAAACTATATCATTTATTATTATTAATATTTTTTATTTAAACAATTTATCATTTAGTTTAAATATATTTAGAACTTAAAAATATATTTTAATATTTAATTAATAATTATATTTTATATTTAAAAAAATACTAAATGAAATAACTTTTAAAAAAATAATTCAATTCTAAAATTTATATAAATTTTTATTAAGTTTTTATAAACTATGTATTAAAATTAAATAGTTATATTCTAGTTCTCATTTATAGAAATGTGAATTTTAATATAAAAATTAAATTCTTAGTTTCATTAATTAAAATATAATATATTTTAATTTTTTATTATAACCATGATTTTATTTTAACTATTTTTTTTATTAAGAAAAATAATTATATTCAATTCTCTCTCACACACACACACAACTTATGTTGATATCACTATATCTTACTATTGTCTCTCTCTTTCTCTTCCTCCTCTATATTATTTATCCTTTTTTCCTTTGCATATAGGTTTATGTTGTTATTGTTCTATACTGCTATTTATCTCTATCCTAGTTTTTGTCTAGTGCTAATGATTAAAAATAGTGTGCATTTCATTTGATAATCAAGATGAGAATAATACATAGTTGGGGAAGTTTTTCCAACTACTAATGGTTTTCTAGTAGCATGCATGGTATGCTTAAACATATAATGTGATACTCCAAATGCTTCATCACTTCCTCAAGTTCTATAATTCAAATATTGGTATGGATATCTTTCCTCATTGCACATATTTTAAGTTGTCAATGTAGAAGGTGCAAATTTGTCTAAAGCATATGTATTGATCATAGTATGATATTAAGTACTTAGTGCCATGCTGGGGACTTTGGCTTCTTATTCTTGGGCTTAAATGTCCAAAGATATAATAATATAACACAAGAACTTAACAACAAAATATGAGCCATCCTATTAGATCACAAGTGCATTTCTAGGATGAGAATTTAATAACAAAATATGAGCCATCCTATCAGATCACAGGTGCATTTTAAGGAAAAAATTAATGCATTCACAATGTTAATTTAGAACTATTTAACCTTATTCTCACTCATCTACACCTCTACAAGCATTATGCGTTAGGCAGGAACTATGATGCATTGTGTCTCTTTTTGAATAGTGATAACAATAATATTTATCTAAATTAGAAATACCAACCTTATCATCATGAAAAAAACCTCATTGGAAACCCTTATTTTGGATAGATAGTCCAAATTATTATTATTATTAAATATAGAAGTTAAACACACAACTTTTCAAAACTCTCCACTCCATTTTATTTAAATCTATATATATTTTTATAATGACATAGCTATCTCGGCATGCGGATTATGATGTCTAGATCTGCTAAAGGTTACATCAGAAACAAAATATATTTGAGTGGGCCAATTTCTAGGATGATTTCAGTACAGACAAGAAAGTCCTGCCAACGGTGATTTGTATGCCACAATGTGCTTCCTTACAAGCAGGCCAAACGTCATATAAAACTAAAACTAATCAAGAGTCTTCACATCCGCAAAAAGATTAACTATTCCCTCAAAAAAACTTATTCACCTCCTTGCACTTAACTAGAATATTTCCCACCAGTGTTAGTAATCGATGTTGTTGTTATTATTATTATTATGAAATACTACTCACCATGTTGAAAGCTACACTATAACGTAGTGTTTCATTTTCAAGACATATACATATCGCCCAGTTAGTTTCATATTTACTAGCTCTGCTAATTTGTTAAAGGTGAATTGCTACAATAAAGCTAGTTTGCTAAAGTGATGCATTTAACTGCTAATAACGTCGACGTCGTTTATACATGCAACCGCTATTGCGTGGGCATTTCGCTTTAGATGTAAGCATCCCCCTCTTAGTATAAATTCAGGCTTGCTTAATCAAAGATATATTAATAATATAAATTATACAAAATTATTTATCGTACATTTAAGTTTATCTAATAATTCATTTAAATTTAATCATAATGTAAAAAATTTAGTGATGGAAAATTAAAATGGCAAGATTGTTTTATATGTATGATTAAGTTTTTTGAATTGTGATTGATACAAGAATATAAGGCTGAAGTAATATTTTTACATCAACCATAATCCTAAAAATTTAATCATAACCAAACCTATGAAATAGCCTTATCATTTTAATTTTATAATCAAGTTCATTAGTTTGATCTACTGAAAATGAAAAGTAATGATGCTGACATTAACATGTAAGAAACTTCTATAATTATTATCATAATTGTGAGTTATTATAAATAGAAAAATTATTGTACTTCTATTTATACACATCATTCTAAATTTATCTTATTCAAACAAAATTAAAGGATAGACAATTGGTGAAATTAAAAATGATTGATGTTGATATTGGATAACCTCAAGACTAACAATCAACAAAAATTATAAATTCAAAATCTCACATCTAACTTTCAAACAAAAACTTGATGTATGTGAATTTAAGAACAAACAAATAATAATTAAAACAATAATTCAACGATAAGATAAGAGATAACATATCAATTCTAATATCTAACAAAATTTAGCATCACTTTCAAATTTTTAGAAATTATTACAAATATAAAATAATAATTAAAACAATAATTCAATGATAAGATAAGAAATAACATATCAATTCTAATATCTAACAAAATTTAGCATCGCTTTCAAATTTTTGAAAATTATCACAAATATAAAATAATAATTCTCATTGATCTTTTAATATGAAAAATGATGATAAATTGACATTTAAAAAATACAAAATAATGACTTGTTGACTAAATATAGGTAGTAATCATTTTAGAAATTGTCCTTAAAGATAGGAGCACTCAAAGTAAGGAGCACTAAGAAATATCACAAATATAAAATAATAATTAAAACAATAATTCAATGATAAGATAAGAGATAACATATCAATTCTAATATCTAACAAAATTTAGCATAGCTTTCAATTTTTTAGAAATTATCACAAATATAAAATAATAATTCTCATTGATCTTTTAATTTGAAAAATGATGATAAATTGCATTTAAAAAATACAAAATAATGACTTGTTGACTAAATATAGGTAGTGATCATTTTAGAAATTGTCCTTAAAGATAGGAGCACTCAAAGTAAGGAGCACTAAGAAATATCACAAATATAAAATAATAATTAAAACAATAATTCAATGATAAAATAAGAGATAACATATCAATTCTAATATCTAACAAAATTTAGCATCGCTTTCAATTTTTTAGAAATTATCACAAATATAAAATAATAATTCTCATTGATCTTTTAATATGAAAAATGATGATAAATTGCATTTAAAAAATACAAAATAATGACTTGTTGACTAAATATAGGTAGGGATCATTTTAGAAATTGTCCTTAAAGAAAGGAGCACTCAAAGTAAGGAGCACTAAGAAATATCACACATACAGATTTAAGGGATACTGTTTTCCCTCCACAATAAGTAAATTCAACATTGGCATCATCTGATCTCAACAGAACCCGGGGACAATTAAACATGAAAATCGGTGTCAATACTTATCATCCTTCACAAGGATTGAGAACCAGTATAAGTGGTCAGAATATTGTGTATCATGTCGTCAACATCACGCATGGACGAGCCTTTGTCGATTCCATCTCCACGATCCATTATTGCTCTTCTGGCAGCATCTCTCATGGCCGCTGCTCTTTCTCTCAGTCGCTCGCCTCTCTCTTTCGACATCAACATCTTCACCGTCCTCTCCACCTTCTCCTTCCCCAATTCTCCCTCACTTCCTCTGCACATCTCCACACACACGTTGACCTCCTCTAGAAGCTTCGAATTGAAGTATTGCTCGGCTGCGATGGGCCATCCAATCATGGGAACTCCCTGGCTCAGACTCTCCAATGTCGAATTCCACCCATAGTGACTCAAAAATCCTCTCGTCGAAGGATGGGACAAAATCACACGCTGGGGCACCCATTTCTTAATAACCAGTCCCTAATTCTTGGCCCCCATTCGCTCTTCGAATCCATCCGAAAGAAACTCTGAGGAAAACTCTGCAGTCAATGGCACCCTGTACCCTCATGCCTTTTGAGGCTTACATATACTTAAAATAACTCCCTTAACCGATCCAAAGTAGTTGGATCCTCTAACAAAGCAACTAATCCTTATTTGACCATTACTTTTCAAATATTTAAATTTTAAAACTTATTTAAATAACTTTCTAGACTTTAGGACTTCAAAGTTTTTCCATGACTTTGTCAGGGTGCCCTGCACCATACTCCCAAGGATCAAATCAATCCAAGTCCCTTGGATTGGGAGTTTCTTCCATTTCCTCCAATCTCTGTCCACTTCTTTTTGAGGACCTACAACAAAAGAGTATCCCATGTTCATGTGTTCCATGCCCCTGAAATCAAACATTATGTGCTCATGCCAAGCATTAAATATGTTAGTCTTCATGTTTATATTCCCATAGATGTGTGCAAAAGCAGAACTTGCATGGTGAACACTATCAAACTCCGACAATCCTGTCACAAAAGTGTTAGAAACAAAAATAAACAAGGTTTTCTTATGCACCAAAACATATGTTTGGCAAATTGCTCCCTCCATTAGATTCACTACTTCATCCTCCTCCTCAAGCACTCCTTGTGAGATTTTTTTCCTTGTAGAGAAATATGATTCCAAGGTCTCTCCATGACCATCCTCATGCCCCTGTCCTAGGCACTCTTCCACTACACCACCCTTCATTTTCCATTCTTCAACTATGGCATCCAACTCATCCCAAAAATCTGTCTTTTTATCAAGTCCTTGTAGACTTGCTACTCCACCATCTTCAACACAATGTTTTACCTCACAATCATCCTCTAGAACCTTTATCTCAGTAGGTTCCCTTAGCAACTTCCTCTTCTCAGTCAGCCTCTTAATGGGCCAAACAATCTTTCTTGTCATCTTCATGTGCCAACTTGTGGCATTCTTCACCATCTCTGTTTCCAAGAGTCTAAACTCTTCATCCCTTAAGGTCCCTGTCATCCTTGAGACCTTCTTCAATTCATCTTCCCTATGCCATCCTTCTTGGTACTCAAACATGTCATCTATGGCTTGTTTAATAGCCCTATCTTCTCTATTTTTAACAGCAGCATATAAGGGACACATGACTATCCCAACTTGGTTATCTCCAGCCATACATTCACTCATTACCCTGGCATATTCTACAATCTTCACCTCTATCCCGATCTTTTCATCTTTTTGAGCCTCTCCTGTTTGTGGCTCACCTACCACCATTTTCACTATCCTATCATCTTCATACCCTGATTGCTCTTGGTTCACCTTCATAGGCTTCTCTGCTTGCTTTCTTGGCTCTTCACATGAACCTTGCTCATCCACTACTCTCTCCTCCAAGATCTTTATTGGATCTACAACTCCTTGTGCCTTATCATAGGCCTGATGTACCAAATCAATTGCTATCTTGTTGTCCACCTTGTCTTCTTCTTGTTCCCTTTGTCCTAGGAACCCCACTCTTTCAAACAAAAAATTTGTTGGCATCCTCCATGATGCTGCTTCTTCTTCCAAAGATCTCAGTATAACTTGACTTCCACCATGCTTGAAGGTTTAACTATTCAATGCCCCATCATATAATGTATGCTTCTCTGCTTGCCATGACCTCCCAAGGATCAAATGGCATCCTACCAATGGAATAACATCACATAAAATAGAATCCTCATAGGTTCCAATGCTGAAAGGAACATATACTTGCCTTCTAACCTTAACTTGGTGTCTATCATGCAATCCTTGTACCATGTAAGGTCTTCTATGCACTAGTTGTTGTAGGTTCAACTTCTCAACCATCTCAATTGAAACAAAATTGAAAAATGAGCCACTGGAAATGACCATTTTGCAAACCTTACCCATACATTTGCATTGTGTTCTAAATTGTGAGTATCGATGAGTCTCAAAATCTGTAGTCATGATGGCTTCAACTTATTTTACCCTTCAATTCGACTTCCTCTACAAACTAAGATCCATCCAACTTTGAATCACCACCTTGGAATACTCTTAAAGGATAATTCAACTTCAAGGTTCAACAAGGGATTCTAAGTCTTCAAAACCTTAGTTTTCGTTCTGCTCTTCTCCCAAAGAATCTTCTGTGCTCTGATACCAATCTGATGCAGAGGCTAGTGGAATGTTATGATTCCTTCATAGTTTAATAACTTCTTTCCTTCTTTGTTTGATAGAAACTTTCCCCTTCTCCAATTACTAATCACTCTTGGACCCACTCCGCTCTATAGACCTATCAAAGGTCAACTCCGAACACTTTAGACTCCACTAGACTCCACATACTAATGTCTATACTGTTGGAAATCTTCCTCTCATGCAACAATGCATATTTGATCATATGTATTGTGACTGTCCTCGGAATACTATTGCTTCAACTTCTTCCAAAGACCTATCCACTAGGGTCAATATCAATGGACCCACTATTCCTTATCACAAATTAGGATTCTCTAAAAATCCCTGTACAACATCTAATCCTTTCACAAAACTCCCTTAACACATTCATGAGAAAATTCATCACAAACCGCCATGTCACTGCCCCTTAGATAGACCTGACAATAGTCATTCATAACTTTTGAACCAGACTTTATTTGCTCAATCAAACCGTTGATATTTGGTACAATTTGTCTCTCTCCAACATATCCAAAATTTGGCAAGATCCAACAGTTAACTTTGGAGAAATGACCCTCGCACTAAACTGCAATTTACTGAGACAAGTATTCCTTTCTCCTGTGACTGTCCAGTCACTTCTCTACCCTCCAACATGACCAACCTCTCTTATTCTCCTGCAAATGGGGTTCATTCCTTCATAATCAATGTTAGGAAATTATATTACAAGTGTGGATCCATCCCCAAGAAACAATATGTACAAAAGGGGATGGATCTCATGAATCCATGACTGGCACTAAAACAAAAATTAGAGATTTCTACAGAACAGTCAATCTTAATGATTGAATTAGTATTAAAAATCACTTGGAGCTAGATCTAATGGAATTTAAAAAAATTATTACACATCTATCTCCAAATCAATAGGTCAATACAGCATCAAAAGACTTCAAATTTGTAAGAAAGCAACTATTATTAATTCCAATATGGACACAGCTTGTACAATCTAAAATTCCAACTTCACCACTGTACCCTCATGCCTTTTGAGACTTACATATACTTAAAATAACTCCCTTAACCGATCCAAAGTAGTTGGATCCTCTAACAAAACAACTAATCCTTATTTGACCATTACTTTTTAAATATTTAAATTTTAAAACTTATTTAAATAACTTTCTAGACTTTAGGACTTAATGTTTTTCCATGACTTTGTCAGGGTGCCCTGCACCAGGCCGGACTACCCAGATGAAGGGCTGCCCGCTTGATTCCAAACCAAGTGCCAACTCTTTCATATTCGACGCAGAGATCGTGTTCTGCGAGCCGAAGGAAACGTAGATCACACTACGAACTTTCTGAGAATTGAGCCACCGCAAGCAGGAAACCGCATCGGTGGTTGCATCCTTACCTTGCAATAACTCATCAGACATAACATGGGATTGAGTGGAAGAGAGAAACTCTTGAGGAAGGAGAGGGCCAACCCCCCAGACAGGCCTGCCGGTGGATATTCTGAGATGTTCCAAATATCCGTTCTCGAGCTGTTGGAAGGAGTTGCATATAAATCCCCAGCTGCGCATATTGCGGGGTAACTGGCGAGCCTGAAACAAGCTCCAGGGATCCGTTCCTGTCGCCATTTTTATATTAGTGGGAAGCTGAGATCGGTGCAGCGAAACGTGAGGCAGATCTGGGAGGGCGAACTCTTCCGAGTGGGTCTTTGTGTGGGGTAGATGATTCCACATAGAGTAGTAAAGCAAGGTGCCATAGACGCCGCAGGTGAGGAAGAAGATTCTGGGTATTCCAAACGTGTCGGCGACGTCTTGGGTCCAGCCGAGGAACATGTCGCTGATGATGCAGAGAGGGGCGCAGCCATCTTCTTCCGAGATCTTACGGATCAGATCTTCGAAATGGGGCTGCAAATGCTCTGCGGCTTCCATGAAAGTGACGAACTGCGAATAAGGCAGCGAATCTAAGTTCTCAGTACGCGGTGTTAAGCCATGATCGGCACTGGAGAAAGGGAGCTCCGCCAGGCGAATGTCAAGAGAGGGGTCAGATTGAATGGTGGGTGCTAAGGCGTGAATGTTGAATGGTGGGTGTTGACGATGGTGATGGTGAATCCGGTTCGAGAGGCGAGGAGTTTGGAGAGGTGAAGGAAGGGAATGATGTGGCCCTGCGCCATGAATGGAAACATCACCACATGACGCCTTTGGATGTTCTCGCCCCATGGAATTCTGGAATCAGATGCAGATGGAGGGGCCATTGTAGATTGGATTGCACTGAGCGGCTGAAAGGTGATTACTCTGCTTTGCGAATCCTTTCCGGGCACAGAATCAAACGGCACTGGTAATGTGGTCCTCGTTTCGTCAAGGATGAACTTTTTGTGGCATTGAAGGTATACAATTAATCATTTTGGGTCGGCACATGACGCACCCAAGTACGTGAGTAAAAATATTCCTACAGGACAACTGTCAACATTTTATATGTCGGCCAAAAGCCTTTATGGATTAAATTCGTTGCAAATGCGACAAATATGACGTTCTAGATGATGGTTAAAGTTATAGTTAGGTTGGGGGTTACGGTTGTGAATATATTTTAGCTAGGATATTTATCTCGTCCATCTTATTTTTTCCATTTGTCTCTTTTTCTATTAATCTTATTAGTTTCATAAATATATGCTAAAAAAAAATCTTTATTTGACTTTAAATATCTCTTCAGCGTATCCATTGCACCCTAACATGCGATTGTTAGTTTTGTTTTGTTTAAAATAATATCTTAATAACTAGGTAAGAACCTACAATACAATGGTAAATTGTGAGCTTCTTATTAGGGAGGTCAAGGAATTGAATCTACATGAACTTAATAATTAATAACAATTAATCGCAATACATAATGATAATTAATCTTAACTTCAACCACTTACCAATTAAAAAAATGAATCCCTTTATAACTTAGATATTTTTATTTTATTAAATTTAATAAATTGATATAAGTATTGTTTTCTTCTACTTTTATCCATCAACATACACTTTACAAATATTTTAAAATTCAAAAAATTAATATTTTATAGTATTATTGGCTGATAGGCTTTTCCTATGAGGTTGCTTGCAACTAGAATTTGATTCATGCTGAAAAATCATTATCGGTAAATGGTTTCAGACTATACAATCTTAATTATGTTGAATGATTAGAAGTATATATTTTTTTTTTACCACAATCTATCATCATGGAATGATTTGACTAAAGATTTAGTTTACTAAATCTTTCATCATTTATGTTAAAACTTGTTATCATGTTCAATTCGAATTCTAATGCCCCTAGAATGATTTGATCTAAATCTTTCATATCATTTACGTTCCATTTTTTTTTACGTCTGCCGATGGACTTTCGCTTTAGAGTTACCTCCAACCAGAAATCAACTCACATCGAAAAACTCTCGACTGAAATGATTTCAGATTAATATATTTTTGTCTAATCTCGGGGATTTGATCAAATATTAAAAAGTGTATTATATTTTACAACTCCTCTGATAAAGAGTTGGTGATTAATGACAGGGAGGGCTCGAGGTGAAAAGCTGGGAAATTGATTGAGAGGAACATGCCAATAAAGTGACAGAGAGCGACATGAAATACCAACGCATCCGATGATCTGCATAAGAGATATCTTGTGCGTTGCAGATCGTCATAATCAATTCATTTCGTCGGTAAGATAGTTTTTCACCATAGTTCAAATTGCATATTTAGAGTTTCATAGGCGCTTGGGTTGGATATTAATTGAGACCATGACTTGCATTTAGATGAGAATTAAAGGCCGCACGCTGGAGTATTTGGCCATGAATCGCTCTATATTGTGGATTCTCCTCTCTCACAAATCAAAAAGTGCACATTTGCGGGTATATTGTGGATTCTCCTTTCAAATATTTTTATTTTTCTTGACAATGCTAACTCCACGTTCAAGCACTCTTCAGAGATTCAATGGAGTTTTCTCAACTGGTGTGGGCTTTTTGGTATGTTGCATATGTGCCCACTGCCCACCATGAACATCGCACATTTTTACAGATTTTGAATTGGACTCTCCAAACTTATTCATCACAGTGGGTGATTTGTGTCCTGTGTATATACAACACCATGAGTAGATTTTAAGTCATGCGTGCACACATTGTATCTTAATTTCTTGTCACTTCTCCATTGTCATGTCAATTCAGAAGGTTTTTCTTTGATAATTTACATTGGCAGCTGTTACCTATCTGTGCAAATAGACCAGCGCCTCAGTAAACTCCCATATCTCACAGCAAAACAGATTTAGACCATTTTCTTCACCCCCATATGTTGTCGCATCCAACTCAATAACAAACACATATTATCATTTTAATATTTTTTCTCAGTTTTAGATGTTTTTTCGTACCTACTCGAATGCTAGCTTTGACCGACTACAACAAAACTAGCAAAACGTAGCTTTATGGTTAGCTTTTGGCTGTGTATTCAAATATTGTTATTTACTAGTACTTGTATCTGCAAGAGGTTCAAGGGATAAGTCGATAGTGTATTTTATGAATATTATTATTGCATGAAATTGCATAGATCATGAAAGGATAAAACATATTTCTCTTATAATATATAGAAATTTGTATCATATGAAACAATAATGGCTAAGGTGGTCCTAAAGTGCTTAATAACAATGGTATTTTAGAAATATGCAAGGACAAGGTGATTGCTCCTTTATGAATCATTAGGTAGAAGAACACTATAATGTAAAATAGGATTCCATTGCTCACAACACTAGGAGAAAAAGAAAAGCTATTGAAGATGCTACCCCTCCTCCTCCTAATCAAGCTTCAATGTCAAATGTAGTGCATCATGTACAAGTAGTAGATGATGAAACCAATGTTCCTCCACAACAAAAAACAAAGTAATTCTAGAGGAGATGTGAATAGTCTCGAAGTTGTTCCATCTCAATCTCCTACACATACAAATCCCAAGGCTTTTACCAAAGAACCTAATGCCTCATTTAGTGTGGTAGAGAAGATGAAGAAGAAAAATATGAATATTTCCATGTGGGATGTTGTTTTTACCATACCCATGCAAAAGAAGCTACTGTAGCAGGAGTTGGAAAGTATTGAACTAAAATATTAGACAACTAGCATGGAAAGTGATACCAGCTTGGTACAACCATCAAAGGAGGTAGAAACAATTAAAAAGGTTAGAAATCCTCCATTTTATGTTTCTCTAATTATAGGGGATAAACTAGTCCAAAATTGCAATGATTGATTCAGGGGCTAGTAGTTCAGCGATGCCTAAGTGTGTTGTTGATGCTTTAGAGATGAAATATGAACCCATTGTTAGGGATGTGTTATAGTTGGATGGTATTACTATTAAGACTATAGGGGTCCTTAGGAATGTGGAAATGGCCCTACATGCATGCCCTAGTTGTACCATAACTCAAGATATATCAATTGCTGAAGTAAAACCACACTTTGCCATTTGTCTTTCAAGAGACTTCAATGCACAAATAGGTGGTTACATATCTTCTGATTGGTCATGCATGTTTTTTAGAACAAGATATGGGACAAAGGCTTCAATAAGAGTAGACACTCTATCCCTCCATCATATTGAAGCCTACACCGTTAATCTCATCAATATGAATTGCACTATCCTAGAAATGGATGAGAATGACATAGTGAATGAGCCTACCACTTCTCTAGCAGAGATACCTAATTTTCTCTTATATGAATGGGCTAATGCATATCAATTTAATCCCATATCATAAGCCCTTTAGACAAGACTTGGTACATATTGTGTGTTAGAAAAGGATTGCCTTGTCCCTAACCTTATGAAAACCAAAGAAGATGTGAGTGGGATATGGAGTATGTATTTTGATGAATCAAGAAATAAGAATGGATTAGGGGCTGGTGTGATGTTGATTTCTCCTACACAAGTAAGGTACTACTTCTCCTTTGGGCTCCAATTAAATTGTACTAATAATGTGGCATAATATGAGGTTCTAATCCAAGGTCTCCAATAGGCACAAAGGAGGGGCATCAAACTCTTAAGGGTATTTGGGGACTGTGAGTTGGTTGTTAGTCAAGTTAGAATTCAGAATATCAGAAAGAACAACCTTCTTAAATCATAAAAACATAGAGTTTGGGATCTACTTGAAGGCTTTCAAGCTTTCAATATTCAGAGCATGTCAAGAAACAAAAAAAAACATGCTGATAGACTTGCAACCATTGGTGCTCATTATGACATACTAGAGCATGTTACTAATGAAAAAAAGTAGAAAATTAGAATTGTTGTAAGGCCCGCCATCCTAGATAATTGCACAAATTGGCAAGTGTTTGATTCTAATTTATAGATTGTTAATTTCTTGAAAAATGAAGTAGAGTTCTTTGCTAGAAATCAATCCAAGTTGCAAAGTCAGTACAGGGACCAGATTATGGACTTAAACTCCAATAAGTTTCCTAAAGGTATAGTCACCTTAGATGACATTTTCAACTTTGATGATCAAGCCAAAGGTAGAGGTCCAAACTTGAATGCAAAGAGGGATGACTACACTCATGTCACTATATTGATGGAAAGACTCTTAACTTAGGAAAGTTATACGCTGATGCCAAACAAGAAGTTTTCATTAATTTATGTCAAGAATTCAAATATTTTATTGCTTGGACATACAAAGACTTAAGGGGTTTTTACCCAAATTTATTTCAGCATACCATAGATTTAAACCATGATGTTAAGCCTATTAGACAAAAGCAAAAGCCAGTCAACCCAAAGATTGAATCTTTAATGAGAAAAGAACTATCCAAAATTATAGAAGCCAATATCATTTTTCCTATTAAGCACTCTTCATGGGTATCCAATCTTGTTCCTATTAGAAAGAAGAATGGAGAAATCAAATTATGTGTAGATTTTAGGGATCTTAATAGGGCTTCTCTTAAAGATCAACATTCCTTTCCTTCTATAGAATAGATTCTATCCAAAGTTAGTGGATTAGAAAGGTTTTCTTTCTTAGATGGTTGTTTAGGCTATAATAAGGTGCTAGTCCAAGAGTCAGACAAATGTAAAATAACATTCACTACCAAATGGGAAACCTATGCTTATTGTAAGATGCCATTTGGACTAACCAATATAGGTGCCACATTTCAAAAAGAAATGGAGATGGCCTTCAAGGGTGTGCTAGAATTTTTTTTATTAGTCTATCTTGATGATATAACTATTTTCTAAAAACATGCAACATATCATTTTGATCATTTGAGATAGGTATTTGAAAGATACAAAGAGTATGGTGTGTCCCTAAATCCCAAGAAGTGTGAATTTTCCACTAACTAAGGAAAGCTCGGAGGACATATTGTGTAAAAAGATGGGCTAACAATAGATCCAAAAAGAGTAGAATAAATTCTCTCTCTCCCACTTCCCAGTCATAAGAAAGGATTACAAAGCTTTCTTGGTAGGATCAACTTTGTAAGAAGGTTCATCCCCGACCTTGCCTCCACGATGAAACCTCTCACAGCTATGTTGAAGAAGAATATGGTGTTTACTTGGACCAATTAGGGGAAGCTTAGTTTTGAAGAAATCAAGAAATCAATTGCATTGACTCCCACTCTTGTCAATCCCAAGTTTGATAGAAACTTCATCCTTTACTCCCTTCGAGAAGAGTCAAGTATATTAGCTATGCTAACATAGCTGAATGATGAGAAGTTGGAGTAGCCTATTCCTTTCTTTAGTGAAGGGCTTAAGGATTATAAAGGAAGATAAAATTATGTAGAGAAGCAAGTCCTTTCTTTTGTAAGGGCTTAAAAAAATTTAGACATCTTTTGTCTCATAAAAAGGTTTAGCTCTTGGTTTCACATGCAAGTGTAGAGGAGTTCCTACTAAACAAATATATCAATAAAAAAAGAACTGGATGGATCACAAAAGTCATGGAATATGACACTGATATTAGGATCACCAAACTTGTGAGAGGAAAGGGATTGTGTGAGAAAATGGTTTCTTCTTTTGAGACACCCAAGGAAGTTTCCCTCTTAATACATAATGAGCAACTAGCAGGGAATGAAAATCAGAATGATTGGTTGCACGATATGACTACCTTCTTGGTAGAGGGAAGATATCCACATGGCCTGAATAGAGCTAAGGGAAGAAAATTTAGATTGTAGTCTATCCCTTATGTCTCGGTGGATGGAATATTATCCAAGAAGGATTTTAATGGAGTCTTATTAAGATGCATTAGCATATACCAAGCTAAAAGAATGATCGAAGAGCTTCATGATGGTCTTGATGGTGGCTACTACTTGGCAAGGACAACTACAATGAAGAACATGAGGGTTGGTTACTATTGGCTATCCTTGTTCCATGATTGTCATAAGTATGTAAGGAAGTGTGAAAAATGTGCCTTCTTCTATGGTAAGAAAAAGCTTGCAGCTCTTCCTCTTCATCCCATTCAGGTGGACCAACCTTTTGCTCCATGGGGATTGGATTCCATAGGCCCTATCAATCCTTCTTCTAGTTTTAGTCATAAATGGATCTTGGCAGCCACAAATTACTTTACCAAATGGACAGAGGTAATAGCATTAAAGGATGCCATATAATCTTCTGTTATTGAATTCCTTGATGGAATTGTGACTAGGTTTGGTGCCCCTTCAACCATTATTTTAGATAATGGAAAATCTTTTGTAGGAGCTCAAATTTGTGCATGGTAAATTGATCATAATATCTACTTGAGCACATCCTCAAACTACTACCCTCAAGGTAATGGATTGGCTGAGTCATCCAACAGAAACTTAATCAGGAGAATGAAAAGGACTATAGAGGACAATCAAAGATGTTGACATCAAAAGTTGAGGACAACATATTGGGCTGATAGAATAACACCTAAGAGGGCCATAGGAAATTCACCTTTTATGTTGGTATATGGTAGGGAAGCAAGGCTTCCAATTTCATTAGAGTTTCTATCACTAGAACTAGCTCATTAGTTGGAGTAAATGGAATAAGAAGAGAAAAGGGAATAGGCCATACAGACCCTAGAAACACATTAGCAATAGGTAAATAAGAGTTTTCATAGGGAGACTAGGGTTAGAATATTTAGAGAAGGTGATCTAGTATTAAAATGGGATGTAGACAGGGAAATACCAGGGAGACACTCAAATTTTGATACATTATGAGTGGTTCCTATGTAGTTACCAGTTGCAAAGAGGCCAACACTTTTTAGCTATCTAGGCCTGATGGTGAAGTTCTCCCAATCTAAGTCAATGAGATTCACCTTAAACCTTACTTTTAGAGAAGATTAAAGGTTTTTGTACATATTAGAGTAGTTTTCTTACTTCCCAATAAGTGCATGAGCATAGGTTGTCCCTCTGGAGGATAGCAAATTTTGAAGTTTTGAAGGCTGCAAAAGTCTTTTTTATTCTTGGTTCTAGTTGTAGAGAGGTTGTTTTGAAGTTTCCTAGATATGTTTTCTACAATTTTTAGGGTTTTTCTGGGTAGATCTTTATGTTTTATGACTTTGTAGCCCAATGGATGCATAAGGTCATTGGTAATATGCATAGTAGGCTTGCATCCCCCTTGAGTCACTAGAATTGTTTGTCAAATTTTCCCTCCTACTAGAATCACCACATTTGAATTTAAAAGATAAATGGCTACATCCCATTTTGTATTCAATGCCATGAAAAGATGATATCATAAGGTTGGGAGTCAAAAGTCAAGGGCCTACAATGCTACAAGTTCGTAAGATCGCACAAGGAAAAGTGAAGGCTTGCAATGTTACGATGGTTGTAAGATTGGGGAGCTCAAGAAATAAAGATGAGATGCTAAGATAGGGAAGCCCACCATAAGATTGTAAAATCATAATAGTGGGGTCATCATAATATCCTAACACAAGGTTTTAAGTCTTAAGATGGTATGTGATCAGGAGATCGCGGGGCAATTTTCAAAGGTCTACGATGTTATGCTAGACTCGTAAGATCAGGGAGTCATAAGCTCAAAGAACCATAGCATCAGGAGAAGAGAGAGAAAGTCTTAAGATTCTATGCTAGTTGAGTGGTCAAAGGCCTTAAAGGGTTCATCTTGTGATGTTATGACAAAGCTTGAATCGTAGCATCAAGAGAAAGGAAAAGGAACACTATGATGCTATGAAGGTCAGACGATATCATAAGATCAAGACATCATAAGATTGAGGATGTCGTAGGACCACAAGGTCAAAGGTAAAGATGTAAGATCTTACAAAGTTGCTGGATTTTGTAAGGTTGTAAAAGGAGATATGCTTGGTTTTAATCTTATGCTAGAGAGACATGTGGGGTCAGTTATTCTAAAGCGTGCCAAGTAGGTGTTGAAGTGGATAAAGTGATATGGTCAACCATGTGGAGACTTTGTTGAGGTGGAAAAATCAAATAAGATTATTGGCCCACATGTCCCATTTTAGTTGCAAAATTTAGTTAAATTTTTAATTTTGTCGATTTGTTGAGCTAGCTATGAAGAAGAAATATTTTCTTGCACGATCTGATCTTCATGCTCATTTCCAACCACTTTCCAATGAATGTTGCACATAGTGAATGAAATAAAACACTCCACCATCTCTAGTTTTGTCCATCTATTTGGTCAGAGTGATTTAATGGCACCGTTTCTATCTTTTTAAGGCTCTATTTCAAAAAAATATTGGTTTGCATCATATTTGAACCTATACTAGGATCAAATTTTCTCTAGATCTACATGATTTTTCTTTGTAGTCTTAAATGGTAGCAGTTGAGTTTGGTCTAGGACAGAAAATATCTCAGTTATGTCTGAGCTATACAGGCAGATTTTGTAATCTTTGTAAGGGGTTGATCTTTTTCTAATTGTTTAGTATTGCTTCATGTGTACTATTGTAATTTCTCATGCCTCTGAACCATTGTAATCCTCTGCTAAGTCTTTTAGCCATTAACACATTGTTCAGGGTTCTTTACCTCTAGTTAATGTTTTGTGTTTGTTTTGCAATTTACATGATTGCATCGGCTTTTGACATTTGGATGATATTAAGTGGAGTTTCTTCCTATACCATTCTTTTGTTGTTTGATCTACATGTAATTGTTGAATTAAGAAAAGTCTTAATCTATATTCTTTGAGGTTACAACTGGTTGATTGTGCATTCATGGGTAGTTATAAGTTCAAACACTCTATTTTGGTGCATTACCCCTTTAGGTTAGATTAGGTAGATTTTCTTTCATGCATTCCTTCTTCCTTTTCCTCTCCAAGAGTAGTTAGGTGCATCTTGCTAGTAAAGGAAGCCAACCTTCTCTAGAGATTTAACCTTATAGTTCAAGTCCCACAACATGGATGTAGTTTCCATGTTTCACAAGGTTGTCCTTAGGTAAAAACTTTGGACAAGGGTGCAAGCTTTTGTGAGAACAACCTTCAATGTCTATTTTTTCATGAACTGAATGGTTAGGGTTTAACTTAAAAATTTCTTTGATTAGTTCTAGTAAAACCCTAAAGAGATTATCACCAACATGGTTCTTCAAAATTCTGGTAATTGGGTCATATTTCTTTGCCATTACTGCTAGCAAATCATCATCAACAAAAAATCCTAGAATGATCAGTTTTCCTATATCAAATTCACATACATTATTCAAGGGAGTATCTACTTTTCTTTTTGTAAATCATTTTAAGAAAAGCCCTAATCCTCCAAAAGACACTCTAGTGTCCCTTAACCGGTTTGCTTTATCATAGAGACCCTCACTAACCAATAACCTAGGGCTTTTCAGAATAAGCTCTTTTTCCCTAGTTAATTTGTTCATAGACTATGGCATTTGTTTTAGGAAGTCATCATTAACTGCTCTTTTCAAATAATTTACTTTCCCCAAAAAATATCTTTATGGAGCCATGTTTAAAATTTACCCTAATACAAATACAACTTCTCAATTTTCTAGAAGCTTAGATGACTTACCCATTTTTTTTTCTTTTTCTTCTCTCGAAATTGCTTAGCAATATGTCAAAACCCTTGGAAAATTTCACCCTTCACTCTGGAAATATTTGCGCTATGAGAATTATGCAACTTAATTTCTCAATAATGGAGAATTAGACATTTTATTATAACATTAAGCTCACACGAAGCAACATTGATCAAAGTTAATGCTTCAATAGTTACATTCTGTGTCACACCGTGAAGTTTAAAATTCCACCGTCGATCATCAAGAATTGGATGGCTTAGTTTGAAATCAAAAAGATTGCATTAACCTTTTTTTAGAAATTTCCACAAGTTAATAGGTTGCTTCCCCACTTTAGTTGAATTTTGGGCACTTTCATGTTGTAGGAAAGTGTTGATCATCAATCTTCCCAAGATCAACAATCATAAAAATCCTTATAACTTTATAAGTCCGGCTTCAAATTTTTAGGCCCACTAATACAATCACTTTCCAACTCAATGAACATGTAGACTACTCCACCAATCATTATGTACCATGTTAGCATTCTTTCCAACTCGGTGTAACTAGGTGACCCTTTGCATGACTGGCCCCACTTGTCCACATGGCAACCAAGGGCTTCCCTAATTTAGTTAAACTTCATTCACTTTCATGAAGTGTTAAAGCACCTTCTGTTGATCTTTCAAAGATTGATGGTGTCATATATCTTACCCCTTTCCAATCTAGTTAGCATAAGTAACCAATAAAATGCATTTCTTTTTCCAACATGTTTGACATTTGCCAACTGTTCCAACACCCTTTTAAAACTAGTGGTGCATCACCTCACCAAGTACACATGTCACTAGGGCACTTTTCCACATTTCATAAACATAGACCATCTTTATATTGTGGTAATGTGCCTACTATAGATCTTCCCAAGATTGATGGTGCATTGTTATATTGCAAAAAGGTAACTCCACTGCTCAGCTCGACAAATGAGATGGCTTGAAATTCCCAACATGCTATGACAACCATTTGGAAGTTCTAAAACCATTCTAACACCTCCATCTTTTGTGACACATTTAGGTGATAACATCACAAAGGGCTATGTGGAAATCAGGAGCTTCCCCGCATTTTCTAAAGGTCAAGCAAATTCATATTGTGGGCAAGCACTCATCATTGATATTTCTGAGATCAACAGTTAGCAAATGTAAAACTTGTCATGGTTAAAACATTCCATAAAATATTAAGGAGTTAACAAAGGGTAAAGCCATGGTTTAACGAAAAATATTTTTTTTGGGAAAGTGAATTTTAAAATAAAAATGGGAAAAAGTAAATATAAAGCCTTAGGGTAGAAAGCTTCTTGCACATTTTTTATAAAACATTATTTTCAAAAATTTTGAAAACTAGGGCACAAAAAAAAGGTTTCATAAAATTTTAATAATTTCATCAATGGTTTTTAACACATCTCACATTTTAAAATATAATACCATTGGTTCTTTCACTATGAAGTGTAACCAAATTATGCAAGGTGAAAAACTAGGCCAACAGCTTGCATCATGTGTTCTCTTGCATGGGGTGAAATGGCTCATCTTGTTGAACCTATCCACCACCACAAACACACAATCTAACCCTATCCTAGTCCTTGGTAATCCCACTATGAATTCCATGCTAATGCATTCCCAAGGCCTATTAGGAATGGGTAGAGGTTGGTAGAGTCCTGCATTTGATGAACTATTCTTTGCCTTCTGACATATGCCGCACTACTCCACATACCTCCTTACATCCCTTTGCATCTTGGGACAGTAATAGAACCTCTCCACAAGGTCTAATATCTTGTTAAAACCAAACAATAACCCTTGAACAATAACCCATTTTGCAAGGTGTGTCTAGAAAAGTCACCATGGAAATGATTAGCAAAGTTAGTACATACCTTGCAAGCCTCTAAAAAGTTAGCATCCTCCTCATATAGGTCCTCAAATCCACCCAATCCTATGCTCTGGAGCTTGACCTCTTGTACTCTTAGCAAACTCCTTCTCAAAGCATCTGCCACCTTATTGTTTGTGCCCTTTTTGTGTTTGATTGAGAAAGTGTAGGACTACAAGAACTCCATTGATTTGATATGCCTCTAACTTAGCTTCTCATGTGAGTTGATAGATCTTAGTGCTTGGTTATCTATGAAGACCATGAATTCCTTGGGCAATAGGTAATTATTAGAAATAATAGTCCACCAAGATAACTGAGAGAGGGGGGGGCGGGGGTGAATCAGTTATCTAACAATTAAAACACTTAACCAAAGTAAATAGAAACCATATAAAGATGCGTAGAAACAATTGCACCTGATATGTTGACTAGGGAAACCATTGATTAGAGGGAAAATTTGGGTGGGAATGATGCCCACAAGATGTTGTACTAATATAAATATTCCTTGTTAGAGGATGAAACCTGTTAGGAGTCTATTACAACATTTAGTTCAATGAGTCCCTATTAGGAGGCTTTGTATCCCTATTAGGAGATTCCAACACTATTAAGAGTAGTGATATAAAGTATGCAAGATGAGCTCACTGTCCAACCATGCAATTTCAACTACAAGAAGAGATCACTACTCAAACAAGTAATTTACTATTATTTTCTTCTTTCCTTGATCTTTCCTTTATCCTGTCAACTGGACCAATCACTGTTCAACCTTGTAGAATGGATCACAAACCTCAAATCCAAATACCAAACCTTGGATCACTTAGCAAAACCTTGGCAATGAAGTTTCCTTAACTTCCGCATTGCTTTGCTCAACTTCGCATTCCATACTCTTTATTATTTTTTGAACTTTCACAATTCAAATATATCCATACCATGATAAAGGAAAATATCCTTCCTTTGTACCAAGTCCATTAACAATTCCTTGAGTCAGCTATTAGTGCTTCTCAATTAATTATTATAGGTCCTCATTAAGAACATGTTACACTTAGTGATAACACAAATCTTCTGCCTTGCAACTTGAATAACTTTTTGTATGTGCACAATTATGATGAGCAAGCTTAGCCATGTCATCCTCAACATGTCTTCTCCATGTCCTCAACCTCAATCCTCAAGATATCAACTCTATTAAGAGATATAACAAGTTTACCAGAACATGCCTCTATAAACTCTATCTCAGAATAGATATCACCAAAACTTAAATAACTTCTTCTAGATTTATCCTTTCTACTTCCAACTTTAACTACATATGCTAGATACTCAAAAGTATCTCCTATAATCTCAGGTGGTTATCATGCTCAACTAGCCATCCGTATCAACTTGATCTTTCTATTGTTCTTCTGTTAGATACCATGGAAGACATCAAACATGCTATGTTGACATCAATGACAAACTCAGTCATGAATGTAATATATCATCATCAAACCAATCTTCCAACAATCTCTCCAATATTCCAATAGTAATGCCTCCAGTTCTTGAGGGCTTGGATAAGTTCTTATAGATCCAAGTCATATGCTAAATTCCTTGTCTTAGCTTCATTAAGCCTCTCACTAAAAAATGCTACTGGTCTACCCTCTTGGCTCAAAACTACCTCAAATACCATGTTTCTAACATTGCACTCCACCACAAATGGCTTCTCAAAACTAGGAAAAACCAATATTGGTTTTGTTGTCACTTCCTTCTTAAATCTCTCAAAAATTGCATTTGTGCCTTGGTCCATGTAAACTTGGTCTTCATGCCTCCTTTAATGGTGTCGTTCATTGGTGCACAAATTTCACTAAATCTCCTCAAAAAATTCCTATACAACTATGCTAGGCCATGAAAACTTCTAACTTGAGTAGCAAATCTAGGAGTAGGACAACTAGAGATTATCTCCACCTTGTCCTTGTCCATTTTAGATTCCCTTGGGATACTACAAACTCAAAATACACTAGCTCCTCCTTCATGAAATCACTCTTCTCTAGGTTTACTGTCAACTTTTCCTCTTGAAGCTTCCTCAACACCATTTCTAGATGTTAAATGTGCTCATCCTTTGTTTTTCTAAAGATGTGATCAATGCATCTTGCCTACTTTATAAGTCACTTTTCTCTTATCTTTGTGGTTGGTGTCACTACTTCTTTTTCTCATGATTTAATTAGAACTCTTATTTTATTTATTTTAGGTTCATTGGCCATGAAATCAAGACTAAAAAATATTTTTTTAAAGACTCTGTCTCTGGTGACTCACTTTTAGGAGGAAGATATTATCTAAATCATTACTATAGAAACAACATGAAATTCATTTCTAAATTGTGGTTTTTCATGGTGTGAGTGAAAAGATTTCTCTTCTAATTAATAATTATTTATTGACCATATCTCCCTCTCTATATTGAAGACAAAAAGGTTCACAATAGTTGGGAAGGTTTAATAGCTACCTCCCCTCTGAATTCTTATGAGGTACAACTCCCCCATTGGATATTCAATGAATCCTCAAACTAAACACATAATCTTGTTTTTAATAGAAAATAATTAAAGGAAACATAACTCATTCTTAGATGAGAATTCATTAACAAATAGTTATAAGAAATGACAACTAATTAAGAAAACACAAATTTATTCCAATGTTCAACCATTCACAAAGTTCTTAGAAGATAACAATGATATTCAAATCATGTAATTACTAATTAGAAAAGATTAAAATTAACCAAAGAATTCAAAGAAACTTTCTTCAATTAAATCTCAAGCATAGTTTTAGATTAATCCTATGATTGATTCATTTTGAAATGACTCTTAGTTCAATCAAAAGAGATCCATCACATACTAAATAATAAATCATTTCTATTATCACCATAAAAAAAGATAATATTTGGCTATATACTAACAAAGAGCACAAAAACCCATCATGTTTTCATTTTTCTTCTTGTAACCCCTTATCAGTATTTCAGATCTAGCTTAAATAGTTTATGTCATAAGGGGTGTCCCTCAAAACCCAAAACCCTTGATAGTTAACAAAGGTGATTATTAAAATAGAAAAGTTCAATACAACATACATGTCCCTTGAGTTCAAAAGTATTATATTCATATTTGAAAAGAAACCCACTAATACGGTGAACTAGGAGCTTCACTCCCAATTTGTTCCTTGTTGCCACCTACATCTTGTACCATCTTCTACCTATAATAGACACCCACAAACTCATGAAGCATAGTTGAATTTGTAGTCCTTAGGCTCATCAATTGTGCCTTCCACATGACATGATCCCATTTCATTATGTTGAGTTGCCTTATATACATTGGCAAGTGGTCCATACAAAGAGTCAACATAGACTCAATTTGTGTTACCTTTGTAAAATTTGCATGAGTGATATTGACTATTTCCTTGCTCATTTTTAAATCAGTCTCAAAATATTTGAACAAAGGTTCAATATCATAATTCCATGAATCAAATTGGATCATGTCATTGGGGTTTATTATCTATGTACATATCTTTAGTAAATTTGGTATGCATGCATTTGATTTTAGTTTCAATACTTCGAGCATTGGTGATAGAAAACCTATAGATTAAGCATCTCCAAGTCATGATTCTCTTTATCACATACAATATACTAAATTCTACTATCTTGAAAGAGTTCTTGTCCAAAATATTTTCCAGACCATATTGCTCCACATCAAAGATTTGTATCACCACAACTAACCATTTACCTTCCTCTATTTCCTAGGTGGGTATTTGTGCGTGTACCACATTTAGTAAAGCATGAGCCTCATTAAAGAAAGTTGCACATTGCTAGAGAAATTCTTTACCTTTTTGGATTACACCATTTATCTATTCATCTACAGTAGCCACCGTGACTTTTCCTTGTTGAACCTAGTTCAAAATCATTTTATTGACTGATGAGGTTGGTCTAAAGCTTTCCAAGGTACTTGTGCCATGGGTAGAACACCAGAATTATCCAAAGAATCAATATACTTAACCATCATTAATTACTTGCTTCAGTTCTTTCTTCTCCTTTGCATCTTTCTAGGATTTAATCAACATATGTTGAGTTGACTCACTCAACCAATGCTCTTTGGTTTCTCTATTTAACACTCCCATACCTACCCTTGTGATCTCAAAATATATGACATTCAATTTTATGGAAGTACTTTTGGGTTTATATAGGGAAACTTCTATTGTTACCTCCCTTGTTTTGGTCTCTAATATCAAGAAGGTAGATTTTTTCATTCTTTAAGGTTTTGGGGCCATATCAGTTTTAGGTATGGAGACTAGAACCAAACGTCTTTTCTTGTTAATAGAAATAGTGAATCAATTTGGTATCATTGAAGAAGGCTCAACCCCTACTGGGCCTTTTATGGGTGTACTCGATGAGTCCATAATCTATGAAATGAAGTGGTATGAACTTGTTGTTCATTATCCGTTGAACCTTCACTTTGATCTTGATCCACATCAAGATCTATTTTAGTTTTTTCATGCGACACCATATGACTTTGTTTCTTGAACTTCAACTTGGACCTAGTCTTTTATACCACAAGTTGGTTTTGAACCACTTCAACAACAACTACCTTCGAACCCTTTTTGTTACCTATAGAATTAGTGAAAAAGATCACATTAGAACTAGAGGATGAAGGAGATTCTTAGGTTTTATCCTAAGTTTGAAACCAAGATGTTCCTTCTTTCCTCCTATGATGAACCCATGTTTTAGCATATTCACTAAAATTATAAGTTCTTTTCATTATATCATCCATTTCAAGTTCAAACCAATTAATAAGCGGTATAAGGTAATCTTGTTGCTTTAGGTATTTAGGTTCAACAACTCTTGAACCATCCTCTTGTACCACTTTTAGATTTAGTTCTAACTTGAAGCCAAGAACCTGTGATAACATACACCATCCTAGAATGACTCCTCTTTTGAAGTTCTCTTTCATTCATGCAATATTTCCAATAATCTTATAAGTGGAGTATAGGTGAGAAATGATCTCCTACCTCTAGAACTCTCCCAAAAAATCCTTTATTATCGAATCCTTTACTAGCTTGATAAAATTTGAAATCAAAAGCACTCAAATTAGTTCTAATATCTATAGTATCCTCTAGGTTTTTACATGAAAGATTTCCAATTCTTAATGTAAAAAAATTGTTCTTCTTATCATTAGGTTAAAAAATTACTTTTAACACTAATAGTTAATGAAAGACTTCAAATAGAATGAGACAATCAAGAGAGAATCTAGGTAACCTTAAAAGTTCTGCATTAAATCCTCTTACCCTAAGGTATGTAAGCCTAGGGAACTGGGTGAACAGACTACCATACACTTCTATGAATTGCAAAGCCTCTAAAGAGACCCTTTCTTCCCCTTTTTCTACTAGTTCAAAACATAGTTTACCTAGGAAAATATCATGAACCTTTCTATAATTAGTCAACACTTGGCTCCTCTATAGGTAAGGGAAATAGTTATATATGAAGACTTCCTCATTCCAAGGTTCATGTGACAAAGGGGGAGATCTTGAGTATAGGCCAAACAATAGATAAGGTACAAATACATGAAGAAATATTTCTTTGTGATTTGTGTTAGCTTCAATAGATCCCTCATAGAACTTGCTATAACTTCAACCCAATCCAGATATAGTTTTTCATCTAGAATAATATCAATGAAGTGATAAATCCAATCTTAAAAAAGATATACTTTAGGTTAACCTTTGATTCTATGCAATATGACTACTAAATCATGAATGTTAGGCTTCGTATGATCTTTACTTAAAACCTTTGGCAGTCGTAAACCTCTGTTATAGATTTTTTCAGTCTAATCATGAGCTATGACATTCTTCTCAGAATTTCAATTAAACTTGGCCTATGGTTGGGTAGGGGTAAAATCAAAAAAAGTTTCATTTTGTATTTTAAACACAAATGTGGTGGTGTATCGGTCTACAAAAAGAAAATTTTTGCCATTATTTCTCTTAATGCATTGATACCTAATGTCATGATGGTTCACACATTCTTGAACTAGTTCAAGGATTATAACAACTTGAGGGAAAATCATGATTTGTAATACCCCACTATCCATGATTTTTCCCATGAATTCAACTTCTACATTTGAGTGAATTTTATCAGAAACTTCATCTGTGTTAACCCCCCTTAAATGTGTATCAATTAACAAGGGACTCTTGCAACCCATACTAGCATGGTTACCAAAGAAATGTAGGGAAGATTTCAATTTTCCCAATTCTTGAAGAAAATCACAATACTCAACTAAACCCAAAGAGAATTTTTTTGAGAATGGGAAACTTTAAGTGAGGAATCATCAAAAAATCAACTTTGAACTTGCCAAAGTAATTCTTTTCAACCTTGTGAATCCTCTATCCTACATATCTTCACAGATAATATTCAAAATGAAAGTGAACTCACCTTTAAAGATGAGTTTGTGAGGATGTGAATAATTAATCAACATGGAGAATAAAATTTTGGTAAGATTTACTTATCTAACAATTTATTACACCAAGATTCTTTGTAGTAATTGTCATAAATGAATATCCTTTCATCCTTACAACTTTTTACTTCATCATAATTACCTTGCCATGTGTTATCCTTGTCATTTTCTTGAGTCTTTTTTTAAGGGAGCTTTCCATTTAATTATTTCAAATAAAATTAACTTCATCATAATAGACCTTTTTATCGTTAAACCATGTGCTATCATTTCTTTGCTTACATCATCTGGAGGAAAGCAGGGTCCACTTTCACATTCATGATTTTTAGTCTCCCTTGGCTTTAACACTTGTTTTTACTTAGTCTCGCTCATCCTTTAGGAGAATTCTCTTGAAGTGTCAAACTATTTTCAACTAGTTCAAACCAAGTTCAAAGTGGTTCAGCGGGTTCAAAAGTTCCAATAGGTTCGATAGTTTAGAAAGTTCAAAAGTTTAGAACTTTGGTTAAATGAACAAGTTTTGACTAACAACAAGCTAAGAGAAATATTTAGCTTTAGGAAAACTTGTATGTTATGTACTTAGGATAATTTAGGCTAAAGGGGAAATCAAACCAAAGGTTCCAAAGGAAATAGAAATCAAAATAAAGGTGACTCTCCAAAAAATACATGAACTAACACATTGAAAAGTCGCATATTTCTCTTAGGCCTGTGAGGAAAAAATTGGATTTGAAACAATATTTTCTACAACTTTGTAAATTGTGTATTTTTTTTGCTGAGGTTACAACAATTTTGTGATTTTTTCTTGTTAAGGTTGCAAATTTCTCTCATAAGCATGTGAAAAAATGAATGGATTTGAAAATAATCTATCCTTAAAAAAAATTGATTTGAAATAATTTGTTGTGCAACTTTCAAATTTCTTTCAAGCCTCCGAGGAAAAGAATAGATTTAAATTAATATGTTGCATAGCTTCCCACATTGTCAATTTGAAATGATTTGTTTGAAATATTTTTGTAGAGTTGATTTGAAAATGTGTTATTTGATTTGGTGATTTGTTTTTTTCGATAATGAGATTGCTCCATGCTTGGAGATGTGTTCATGGAGGCACGAATCATTAGTTTTATCATAGAGGCAAGTTTCCAACACTGTAAACAACATGAACAACATTCTAGAGGTTTGGAAGTAGTTTTTGGAATTTAATTTTTAGAAATTTTTGTATTAATATATTAATTTTACCCCTAGAAAAATGGGGGAAGTCAATCAAAATTAATGAGTTAATGGGTATAAATTATTTTAAAATAAATTAATTTTGGAATTTAAGAATACAATGACTTTAGGTATAAAAATTAATTTGTGAACCACAACCAAAAATATTAACTCCATGCCTTTAGTTATAAAAAATTAAATTTTGAACCACAACAAAAAACATTAGTTTTGTGTCTTATAGATAAGACATGGACTAATAAAAGTGTTTCATTTCATCACAAGACTCTTCACTAATACCACATCCCAAACACAAAAATCCCCACGAAAAAAACAACAAAACTACTTCATGGACTATAGGATTGAGGTAACAAAAGCAAGAGATTTACTTCATTTACGAAGTCATCAATTTTGGCAATTGACGAAGCCTTGCATGCATTTTTATCTACAAAAACTACAATCCTCACAATATCTCTCAGTTGCCTCACCCTTTTCTGCATCTCACTTCCCAAGTAGCCATCCATGAACAACCTCATAATCTTCTCCACCTTACTTTGTCAAATTATCCCTCCATGCCCCTAAAAATATTGATGCTCATGCTGACTTCCTCCTCCAAAAGCTTAGAATTATAAAATTGATCCAATGCAATGGGCCACCCAATCATAGGCACACCTTCACTCAGGCTCTCAAGCATAGAATTCTATCCACAATGGCTTAGAAATCTATAGGTTGAATAATGAGAAAGGATAAGAAATTATAGCGTCCAACCCATTAGAAGAAGCTCTTGTTTCAACTCCATCATTCTCCCTTCAAATCCTTCTAGTAGAAAGTCATTCAATGCATTAGTTACTCCAATGGGAGGATGAATGGCCCAAATAAAGGTCAGTCAAGAATCTTCAATGATCAAAGCCAAAGTGTCATGTCTCTCTTGTCAACATGCATAGACATGCTTATTTGGATCCTTATGTGGTGATCAAGACAAAGTTAGATTGGTCAACTCTTTTGTTTTAAGATAATTACAAAATATTTAAGTTAATTTCATAAGTTTGTAACTTAATTTCATTTCTAAGGATGGATTAATGATTAATTGATGCATAGATGGATGTTACGTGGTGTCACATTTCATTTTTATATGATGTTAGCTTATATCACTCATGATTATATTTAATGATGTATTTAATTATACTATTTGAGTTACTAATTCATTATATATTGCAAGTGTTTGAGTGGTTGTAGTTTTGAAGGTACGAGAGTGTGGTTGAGGTAGAGAGGGTTAGCCTCTCTGAAGGGGATGAGTTAGGGGATCTCACAACCACACCCACACACCACTTAAGAATTAGATGTTGGAGTTGATGAAAGCCAACTCCAAAGACACCCAAGATCACCTACATGCGAAAACCTATCAAAGAAAAGCCAAGGAGAGGAAGAGCATGGAGCAAGGGTAAAACCCTAAACAGACATGAGAGACAATATGTGCAAACACAAGAAGAAAATGTATTTACAATATGCACAATGCCTTTATGTTATGTTATGTTGAAAATACAAAGAGGGAGAGGTTGCTTATAAAGACCTAAAGGAAGCTTGTAGAACAAGCTAGAAGGTGGTAGAAGATAAGGATGACAACTCAGCACACATCCATAAAAGGTGGAACATGCTAGAAGGGAACAAACTCCCGTGTTGTCAACAACTAACCACTACACGCATTAAATACAAAATATTAAATAAATGCATTTACCTAAGTAAGCTTAATTAATAGAATAAATAATTAACAATTAATTAATTATTTACTCTAACACCCCCCCTTAAGTGCAACTTAGGGAAATTCCTTAAGCTCACAAAACTAAGATGAATGCAGAATGGGTCCCGAAAACGAGGCCATTTTAGGTACCCAAGTATGATGCAATTAAATGCAAACTTTGTAAGTGGGGAAAGAGAGAAAACCACGTGGGAAAAACCCTCCCCCAAAAAGAGGTAACCTAGTGAAGAACTGAAGAAGCCTCCAACTAGGGAAATGTCCCCTAAAACAAGAACAAGGAGTGATCATGAAGAAGCATCACTGAAGCATGAAGAAGCCACAAATCTACCAAATTGCTGATCTGAAGAACCTCCATGGAAGAAGAAGGCACAAATCGAGCATGTCTATATGGTAGATGATCCATCTCACTGAAATGCATAGGTAGCCAGCCACTGCAATCGCCTTGTATATAGGATCAACTATTGAATACATAGTTCACACTATCAAACCATCAAACCACAGATGCATTAGAACAACAACATAACCCCCCCTTAATGCAGATGGGGTGTGATGATAGGCAACTGAGAAGGTGGGCCAAAGTCTCCTGCAAATGAACCAAGAACGACGAGAGAGGGAAAGAGGTATAGACACCTATAAAGACACGATCAAATAGACTCTGCATGGGGCTAATGTCATGGAAGGGACACTCACTTGAAAAAGGGAGAATGCCTAAAACAGCAAACAACTATCCTCCCCATGGTGCTTTATGAAAATAGTGCATGTACAACTGACTCAAAACGATGTTCATAATCCCCAGAATGCAAAAGTGGCACTTTATCTCAGTGCCATACAAAAAAGTGCTTCAAAATGATAGCTACAATGATCAAAACTAAAAACAAGTTGCAACAAAACAAAGTACAACTAAAAACAAGAGAAACCATGCCAGGAAAATGATCCTTGGGCCTAAAACACTCAAAATATCCACCATATAGAAAAAATGCCAAAATTATGATAGAAAGAGCATGGGCAAAAAAACTCAAGAAAAGGACCACATTTCTGAAAAGGTGATAGAACCAGCTTTCCAAAAATATAAAGTTTTCAAAAAACGGGAATGGGATGCAAAAGACATGCTTGCCGGAGTCAAAAACATAACTTCAGACTTTAACTAAAAAAATGGGCAATGAAAAGGCATCAAAACCTAAAAATGCTTGCACCAAAGTCTCCATCTTAGAACTAGCTTTCCGGTGCTTCTTTTGGATCGGAAAAATACCTCTGTATGCTCAAGTTATGGCCAAAAAATAAAGAGTAGGTCCAAAATGACCCTGAAGGAGAGGTGCAAGAAGGATGCTGATGACATGTTGATGTCATCATTTTACTGCAAAAAATTTGACGGCCATGTGATTGTCACCACAAAAAAAGAAGCCACGTGGTAGTGGAATGTGGATGCCACGTGGCAAGAGGCTGATGTAGGAGGTGCCACATGGCATCTGCGCCATGTGTCACGCGTAGAATGCGCACTGACTATGCAGAAAAGCTGAGTGGGTGGGCTGATGGAGTAGACATGTAGACGACAGAGGTGGCCACAATTGGAGCTGAGGGAAACTAGCGGCAGAGTGGCATCAAAAATTGAATAGCCGGTGGGGTGGCACGAAGCTCCAGCTGATGGTGGAGGCTGGGCAGCGGCGCTGACAGCAGAGGCGAAGGAGGGGGCTAGTGACGGCGGAGCGGCGCAGAAACTAAAGTAGAAGAGTTGCAAACGCCACCAAAGGAGTTGGGCAGGGGCAGCCCCGAGGTGGCCGCTAGGCGGTGCCACGATGGTGCACCCTGCGCCCCTTTTAATTTTTTTTTAAAATCGCCATGCATTCGTACGATCTATATGGAAAGCCCCTTGAACAAATTTTTTTTACCTCCCGGAGCTCTATCTCCAAAAATGACAAGTTTTCTATGAATCCTGACTACAAACGGTCTTTTGGATCCAATGGTGATGTCCATTTTGCCCCAATGTGCTCTGAAAATTTGTTGATCCCCTGATTTGAAGAATAAATGCACAAACAAACTAGGGTTTGTGACTTCAAATCACGGCTTCAAAATTCTTCAACCAAGCTGTAGCAGGAAGGCTCTGATACCATGTTGGAGTTGATGAAAGTCAACTTCGAAGACGCCCAAGATCACCTACATGCGAAAACTTGTCAAAGAGAAGCCAAGGAGAGGAAGAGCATGGAGCAAGGGTAAAACCCTAAATGGACATGAGAGACAATATGTGCAAACACAAGAAGAAAATGTATTTACAATATGCACAATGCCTTTATGTTATGTTATGTTGAAAATACAAAGAGGGAGAGCTCACTTGTAAAGACCTCAAGGAAGCTTGTAGAAAAAGCTGGAAGGTGGTAGAAGATAAGAATGAAAACTCAGCACACATCCACAAAAGGTGGAACATGCTAGAAGGGAACAAACTCCCGTGATGTCAAAAACTAACCACTACATGCATTAAATACAAAATATTAAATAAATGCATTTACCCAAGTAAGCTTAAGTAATAGAATAAATAATTAACAATTAATTAATTATTTATTCTAACATTAGATGCCTAATTAATGTTGCATTCTATTTTGTGTTAATCTAATTCTTGAATGTTTAAAACACAATGGAAAGGTTATTGATGAAAGCTTCCTCTATTTGAAACATAGTTGTACGTTATCATTCTTGTATATAGGTTGTTCACCAGGAAGGGGCATGGTTAAGAGAAGCTACCTCGTAGTCTCCATTATAGTTGAATCAAAGCTTTAACAAGCACTAATAGTGGTGACCATTAAAACCTAAGGAAAATGTAGCACCCTTTGATTGAGTTTTCCTTGTTTGGATCTGCCACAAATTAGGAAAGATTTTGTGTTTTCTTACATGATATTTCTTTCTTGATTGCATACGGGTTGCGATGAGTTTGACCTATGCCTTCTTTCACTAGTGATTGGGAATAAATATAGTCTTCTTCACCCTTAGGCTCCTATTTTTGGCTGGCTATAGGATATCTAAAATATCCACAACCATGTACTCCAATGGGTTGCTCTTTTCAAGTCCACTTACCATATAATGGTTAGACATTTGAATGGAAATGTGAGTAAACCTTTCTATTAATAAGACTAACCCAATTGCTTATTTTAAAACACCAATCATACTTCTATATATTTCATGAGGAAAATATCTAAGATGTATTATATTTTTCCTCTGTTATGGGGTTTTGAGGAAAGTAAGTTATGTGAGTTGTATTGGACTGTTGTTATACCATTTTCATGAAATCTCTATATTGTTTTTTTTTTCATTTAGTAACCACATATTTAACATTGCTATATTAATGTACTAGTTGTAGGCTCACAATTTATGTTGCTGAATGTTCAAAATACCTTGGGTTGGTGTTTTCTATAACTTCCAAAAACATTACTGTAGACCAAAACTCCACATATAATGGTGTGACCAAAATGGACTTGGCCTCTATTATACTATTGTTGCAATCAAATGCCATAATGAATCTCTATTTTACCACTATATTGTTGTGGCATACATATTGTATTTTGAATCTCTAAAATTCAATATTACGATGGTCTTGATGAGAACATTTAGTGTTTCCATAGTAAGAGATGAGGATAATTTGTACAAAGAAAACTAAATGTTACACTAGACAACTATTAGGTTCCTTACTTTTGTTAAAAGGATCCAATACTCTAAATTATGGATAATGCTCATTGGTCTATGTACTAATTTAAGAGATATTGCCTCCTAAATTAGGAAATACTAAAACTTATTAAAAAAAAATGAGGTTGTTGAGTGCTAAATGACAATGTTAGTTGTAAATTCTTAATGACTAGTCCTAGTATTTGATGTTTATATCCTTTATGGAAGGGTGAAATATGGCAAAAGGGAGGGTGGAGATGGATGCATTAGGTTTTTGCTTCTCTCAACCTATCAGATTCTGAAAAGTAGGATTTATTATGTTTTGTCTCTCTTTTTGGTAATACTGATGAATTTTGTGCTTGGCCAGGCCATTTTGTATTGCATTTAAGTAACATGTTCTGACATGTAGCCTATGCATGACTATGCTCACTTTTTGTTGCATATGTATAGATATGCTTATTTAAAATAAATTTATATGTGGGTAGATGTGTTACAATTTTTCTTTTACTGCATATGTGTAGATGTGTAGTGTTTTTTTCTTTTCCATACCATATTCTATGATTAGGCTAATAGGCACATGGTTGTATCTAGTATATTTCATGGCTACACCAGATCTATCTGATCCATCTTGTTCTAGGAAGCTAGGCTTCTTGTGATAGGGTTAGGGAATTATACATGTCAAGAAGAATCTTGAGGGAGTATACACTCTGTGGTTGGCGAGGTAAAAGCACCTAGGTGACGCTTCTATCTTAGATAGTAGATGGACGACATTAGATGGCTTTGGAGACTAGATACACTAAAGGACACATGAATTTTTTTGATAACCTTTCTTATGGTCTTATAATTTTCATCTTAGAGATGATGAATAGTAACATTCAATTGATGTGATCTCTAATTATTAAGTAATGCAATCCTAAAATATTGAGATGTACTTTTCCTTATGTATAAGATGAACATACATTGTAATTCAACACCATAGTTCATATGATGTAATGTTCATGCGATATAAAATAGCACCCTAGTGTTATACTGAATTTGTTAATAAACTAATTGTTTTTATCATATTAATTAATGGATAACGAATGAGATCTTGACTTTTCAACTCTAGTTGTGATTGGTTTCTCTTTCGCATTTTTTGTTCTTATGTGATGTGGCATTTTTTATTAGGACATCATTCTTACATATGGTATTAGAGCTATGTTTAAATCCTAGGCCTTGGGCTACCATGCTAACTTGCACCCATGTGTGTCAAGTGTTTGAGTTATCACCATGGCCAGAATAGCTAATCATAGAGGTGGGTCTAGTAGTGGTGCATGAGCTGAGGAACCTAATGAGAGGTTAGATCAGATATTGACATTGTTGACCCAACAAGAGCCTTTTTTATAGCAAGGAGGCCAAAGAATCGATAACATAGAGCATGAGGCTCGAGGTAGACAAACTAACGAAGAGGCAATAAAGCATGATGAAGATCAGCACTCTAGAGCCATACATAAGTAGGAGGAGGAACTAAGGAATAAATTTGAGGATGATCTATTGGATGAGGCTCATAGGAGGTCTGAGGTAGAGCAGAAGGTCGATGATGACCATTAGATTGCTCTCATTAATACTGATAGGTTATAAACAGTAGCTAACTTGAGAAAAGATCTCAAGAAAGTGACCTCACTAACATTTTATGGTAGAGCTTTAGGGGAAGATGTTGAGGCATGGATTACCAACATGGAGAAGTATTTCTTGGTGTGAAACTATACAGGGAAATTTAGAATAATTTGGGCCAAATTTTAGCTGATGGGTGAGGTAGCTACCTGGTGGGATGGTGCAATGGCTAAAAAGAAATTTCAGCATGGGGAGGTAATGTGGGAATAATTTTTGCATCTTTTCCAAAAATAATGGTTACCTCAGCTATTCTATGACAAGAAATAATCAAATTTCTACAAGTTAGTTTAGGGGAACATGAATGTTACACATACCATGAACATCTTTGTCATTTGGTGAAGTATGTTCCTCAATATCAACATGATGAGCTATTTAGAACTTGAAAATTTGTGATGGGTTTATGACTTGAGATATACAATGAGATCAAAATGTAGGAGTCTGAGACCATGGATTTTGCACTGCATAAGGCTCTTAAGAAGGAATAGAGACTGAAGGATGCTTCCTCATCTAAATCTTCCAACTAGAACTATAAAAGGAAGTTCCAAGACAACAAGTCTTATAAGGATAATAGGGGGTATTAGGATGACAAGAAAAAAGGAAATGGAAAGAAACAACAAATCTAAAACATGAAGGATAAGGGATAGGACAATTCTAACAAGAATAGGAATAAGAAAAATTGGAACAATAACAAGAATCAAAACAATATAAATAAAAGAGGGACTTTCCACCATAGCACCACATCCATGCTGTAGTTGATCATAGGCAAGCAAATTTTCAAGCCACTCCTATACAAATGACTAGTACACTATTTGGTTACCCTATTTCTATTCTTATAGATACTGGTGCTATTGAATGTTTTGTAGATCCCAATATAGTAGCTAAGATACCTATTAGGGCCAGTTTTATGGCTGAACATTGGACTATAGAATATGGTAATAGGGCTGAACATAGGGTAGAACAATGCTTATTTTGCAGTGGGTTGGAACTCCCTAGCTTTCAAATAGAGTTAAACTTGTATGTAGCATCTTTGGGCTCATATGATGTCATCTTAGGAATCAACTAGTTAAGTAAACATAAATTCTTAGTTAATTGTTAGGATAAGGTGATCGAATGCCATAATATCATAGGTCACTCAGTGATGCTAAATGGTGTCAAACAATCATTTGAATGAAGAAAATTTTTAGCTATGCAATTGAAGAAAACAAAGAGGAAGGGATGCCAGTTATATGTTGTCCATGTCAAGAATTTGGAAGATATTCCACTTTGATTAGAGGATCATCCTATTTTGTAGGAATTTAGAGACATGTTTCTAGATGATTTTCTTGAACTACCCTCTAAGAGGGAGTTCAATTTCTCCATAAATCTTGTGCCAGGAGCATGACATCATTCAAAGGTTCCTTACCATATGACTTCCATAGAAATGTATGTGTTGAACACTTAGCTACATGAACTCTTGGATAAAGGTTTCATTTGACCTAGTGTATCACCGTTGGGAGCTCCTATAATTTTCATTAAGAAGAAGGAAGGTACCTTAAGGTTGTGCATTTATTACCACATGCTAAATAAGGTGATCATAAAAAATTGATATCCTCTCCCAAGAATTGATGAACTATTTGATTAGATGAAGGGAGCAACCGTATTCTCTAAAATTGATTTGAGATCTGGATATCATTGAATTTAGATTTAGGATGAAGACATACCTAAGACAACATTTAGAACTAGGTATGGGCATTATGATTTTGTAGTCTTACCTTTTGGAGTGACAAACGTGCCTGCTACTTTCATGAACCTGATGAACAATGTATTCAGAGACTGTCTTGACAAAGTCATGGAGATATCTATTGATGATATCTTGATATACTCCAAGAATTTATAAAAGCATGAAGAACACTTGCATATAGTCTTGGAGCACCTGAGAGAGAGAAAATTGTATGGGAAGATCTCTGAGTGTTCATTTTATTAGAAAGAGATCCACTACCTAGGGCATATTTTATTAGCTGATGGCATAGCAGTGGAATTCCGTAAAGATAAAAGTCATCCTTGAATTGCCAACTCTATAGAACATAAGTGAAGTTAGGAGTTTTATGGGTCTTGCTAGGTATTATAGGAAATTTGTTGAGGGATTTTCTAGCATAGTAGTACCAATCACATCTCTCCAGGAAAAGGGCAAAAGGTTTGAGTGGACAAAAGCATATGAGAAAGCCCTTCAGTTGCTTAAGCAAAGGCTTACCACCGCTTCAATCTTGATTATACCAGATCCTAATGGACACTTTTTTGTCACAATAGATGCTTTAGGAGATGGGCTTGGGGGTGTATTAATGTAAGACAGTAAGGTTGTTTCCTACGAATCTAGGAAGCTCAAATTGCATGAACTAAACTATGTTCCTCATGATTTAGAACTAGCTATGATAGTACATGCATTGCAGACGTGGTGACATTACTTGTTGGGGAAGCCATTTGAGCTTAAAAATGATCATATGGGGTTGAGGTATATTTTCATTCAACCTAATCTGAATGCCAAGCAGAGGCAGTGGCTTGAATTCCTCAGTGAATACAATTTTGGAATTGAGTATATTAAAGGAAAAGAGAAAAGGGTAGCAGATGCACTTAATTGTAGAAGGCATATCACCACTATCACTACATCTTGAACTCATATGAGAGAGTATATTCTTCAATACCTTCTTGGAGATACCCATTACGAATAGGTGAAGTCAGTATTGGACACCGATGCCTCTGATTCAAGATTTGTTAATTACTCTTTTGATGATGATGGTGTACTTAAGTACTAGAATAGGATATATTTTTACAACCATGAAGGGCTAGAAAAATTGTTGATCTCAAATTGGTTTTGATAATTGAGTGTCAACACACTTAAGCTTTTTACTAAGTTCATGCCCAACTAGTAACATATGCCAAGTATAATATGTATAGATGCTAAGTAAATCAAGTGCTGAGTAAATAGTAAGTGCCAACCAATTCAAGTGCTAAGTGAACAATAGATGTAGAGAAAGTTCAAGTGCCAAGTTAGATAGAATTACAATATGTGTTGAGCATCAGTATTATCAAGTGTTGAGTAACACAGAATGGATCTAGTTGTTTATGATGGCACAAACAACTATGTAAATAATTTTTGCACCAACTAATGGATAGATCTTGAAGCTTTGAAGATAAGATCAAATCTGTTTGGATTCCTATGTGATCAACATGCAACCAATCAGAAAAATTGAAGGAATTGAGTAGGAAAAAATGAATGAATCTCAATCGTAGATTCATACCTAACCCTAAACCACCAAAGTATTTTTAAAGGGAGATGAAGCCCCATAATTAAAGTATGAGAGAGAGAATTAGAGAATGTATGTGAGGAGCTGATGCTAGCAAAGATTTCAAGGAATTGAAAGGGGTGAATTGATCAGTATAAATTCAAGGTGACTTAGAAGGATAGAATTGCAGAATCAATTTGTAGAACAGAGGATCGAGGATACATCAATTTCATATTAGATTAGAAAGGATCAAGATGGACTAAATTGAGATCTAAAATCAGTAATACCAGATTATAAGTAGTCAGATCAAACATTCTACTGTCAAATCAAAGTTTGCAATCAGATTTGTTGGCTTTTTTGAGGTTTTAGAAGTTATCAACCTAGTTTCTTATTAGCTTGCTTTGCCACCTTCTTTCACCCACATTCATAATTTTTTCAATGTATCTCTGCTTAAGCCATATCATCTTAAGATATCTCATGTGCTTGACTAGCATGTGTTTAAGGTACATAATCCAGGGTGATGGCAGTTAAGCCCACCTGATTCATTGAGCAGCATATCATCAAGGTACGAGACAGGGACGTCCTCTAGTATAAGGTCCAATGGGAGCAATTTGGTGTATATAGTTCCACTTGGGAGGATGAGGAGGATTTATAGAAATCCTTTCCTCATATTTTTGTATGGCTTGTTTTATTTTAGCTAGATATCAATTTTGGATGTGTGTGCATGCTTATTTTTGTTGTGATTTTACATCAAGACAATGCCTTTTCCTAGAGGGGAGGGATGTTTCATCTCACTTTTCGACATGCTTGAAAATGCTTATTTGGATGCTTAAATGATGATTGAGTCAAAGTTAGACTGGTCAACCCTTTTGTTTGAAGAAAAATTAAGAAATATTTAACTTGATTTCCTAAGTTTGTAACTTAGTTTCTCTTTTGAGGGTGGATTAGTGATTAATTGATGCACAGATGGATGTTATGTGGTGTCACATTTCATTTTATATGATGCTATGATATATGCCACTCATGATTATATTTAATGATGTATTTAAATATACTATTTGGATTGCTAACTTATTGCTTGTTATGAGTGTTTGAGTGGTTGTAGGATCAAAGGGATGAGAGTGTGGTTGAGGTAAAGAGGGTTAGCCTCTTAGAAGGGGATGAGTAAAAGGATCTCACAGTTGCACCCACAAACCACTTAAGAATTAGATGCTTAAATAATGTTGCATTCTATTTTGTGTTAATTTGATTCTTGAATGTTTAAAACATAATGGCGAGGTTATTAATGAAAGATTCCTTTATACTATGATAATCTATTATTATTTTACTTACGACATCATTAATTGATAGGTTTTTTATAACCAAAGGTGGGAAAATATATCTTTATTTTCTCTTTTTACATCCGAAGCATCTTACACATATGAGGGAATAACTAACAATACTATGCACATATTTGGGAAAAGGAAAGAATAATGCAATTGTGTCAGGTACCACAAAAATCTAATATTATGAAAATAATATTTATTTTTACTTTGGGGGTGATGCCAATAGGAGAAAAATTTGGAAGTAGACAGAGGGAGTTTGGATTGAGCACGAAGGACAACATATTTTTCAGGTTCCCCTTTAAGTGCTAGTTAATCACATGTTACTTATTCAATGCATGGAAAACTCTAAAGATTTTGATTTTTGTAACTATATATTTGTCACCTAGTTGTTTTTGCAAGGATTTTAAGCATTATGTTATTTCACTTTGGAGAGGTCAATGTAATTTTTTTATTCAATCACATGAGTGTAAATTTAAGCTATTGTAAAAATAGATACATTGTGAGGATCCTTGTACAAATATCAAATGTAAAAGATTTGTTTAATAATACAACACAGTAATGTCGGATCTATAGGTATGATACTAAACATTCAATACGTTATATTCATTTTGAAACATAGTTGTACATTATCATTCTTGTATGTAGGTTGTTCACTAGGAAGGGGCATGGTTAAGAGAAGCTACCTCGTAGTCTCCATTCTAGTTGACTCAAAGATTTAACAAGTACCAACAATGGTGACTGCTAAAACCTAAGGAAAATGTAGCACTCTCTAATTGAGTTTTCCTTGTTTGGGTCTGCTGCAAATTAGGAAAGATTTTCTATTTTTCTTATACACTATTTCTTTCTTGATTGCATATGGGTTGCAATGAGTTTGAGCTATGCCTTTTTTCACTAGTGACTGAGAATAAATATAGTCTTCTTTACCCTTAGGCTTTCATTTTTGGCTAGTTGTAGGATATCTAAAACATCCACAACCATCTACTCCAATGGGTTGCTCTTTTCAAGTCCACTTACCATATAATCGTTAGACATTTGAATGGGAATGTGAGTAAACCTTTTTATTAACAAGACTAACTTAGTTGTTTATTTTAAAACACCAAACATACTTCCACATATTTTATGAGGAAAATATCTAAATTGTATTCTATTCTTCCCCTATTATGGGGATTTGAGGAAAGGAAATTATGTGAGCTGTATTGGATTGTTGTTATACCAATTTCATGAAATCTTTGTATTGTTTTGCTTTTGTGGTAGTAACCATGTATTTAACATTGCTATATTAATGTAATAGCTATAGGCTTACAATTTATGTTGCTACATGTTCAAAATACCTTGTGTTGGTATTGTCTATAACTTCCAAAAACACTACTATAGATCAAAAATCCACATACAATGATATGACGAAAATGGACTTTGTCTTTGTGTTAAATCTCCATACTCTTATACTATTGTTGCAATCAAATTCCTTAGTGAATCTTTATTTTACCACTATATTACTATGTCACACATATTGTGTTTCAAATATCTAAACTTTAGTATTACAAGGGTCTTGATGAGAACATTTAGTCTTGTCATAGTGATGTTAGAAATAATAGTCCACCAAGATAACTGGGCGGGGGGGGGGGGTGAATCAGTTATCCAATAATTAAAACATTTATCAACCTTAAACAATCCTATCCATTCAACCAAATTAAATAACAACCATAACAAGATGCACATAGACAATACACTAGATATGCTAACTAGGGAAACCCTTGATCAGAGGAAAAACCCTTGTGGGAATGATGACCATAAGATGATTTACTAATATAAATATTCCTTGTTAGAGGATGGAACATGTTAGGAGTCTATTACAACATTTAGTACATATGATCCTTGTTAAGAGATTTTGAATCCTTGTTAGAAGATTCCAACCCTGTTAGCAGTTGTAAAAGATAGAAGGACCCATTTTCTAAATAGCTTTTGGGGAAAGACCACTGAACTTATTATCCAACTAATCTCTCAACTATTCCTTGCAGAATAATTGTATGTACTATGCTTCAAACACTTTCCCTCTATCGTATCAATTAGAACAATCACTATCAGACCTTGTAGACCATGTCACACACCTTGGATCCAAGTATCCAACTTCAGATCACTCAATAAAACCTCAGCAATAAATTTTCCTTCACTTCTACTCTACTCTTCTCAACTTCATATTCTACTCTTTGTACTACTTATAATTACTTCTCTTCCATATAGCCACACTTATGATAAAGGAAAATGTCCTTCCTTTATATCAAATCCATAAAAAAATTCTTTGAGCTGACGGTTACCTTCTTAATTAATTATTATAGGAGCACATTAATAACATGTTAGACTTAATGATAACATTAGTCTTTCACCTTATATCTTGAATATCATTCCCTATATGTATCATTATGATGAGAAAACTTAACCACACCATCAACAACATGTCTTCTTGACATCTTTAACTTTGGCTTCTCAAAATAACAACTATTCTAAGAGATATAACAAGTTTACTAGAACATTCCTCAGTAAACTCTATCTCAGAACAATCTTTACTAAAACTTGCATAACTTCTTCCAAACTTAATATTTTATGCTTTTGAGGTTAGCTACATATACTAGACACTTAGTAGCATCTCTCTTTAACCTAACTATTTAATGTACTCAATGATTTGTCTATTCCAACTTGATCTTTCCGTTGTTCTTCTATTAGATACCACAAAAAATTTCTATGTGGACATCAATGCCAAATACAATCATGAATGTAACATATCATCATGATAATGATTTTATCATAATTATACAATACTCTCCCATAGGAATATCATCGACATTCATGCTTCCAATAATCTCCCCCTTTGGCATTGATGACAACATAGATAAAAAAACATCTAGTTCCAAGAATACCAACTGCAAAAGACTATTAACCTTGCTTTTCAAATCCTCTTCATCAATCATTCTCCCCTATTGATATACCTCAATGTCCTTTACATCAAACTATTTTCGATACTATACTTCTCCCTTCAATGTACTCAAATTGTTTTTCATGCTAAACTTCTCCCCCATTGACATCAATGTCAAAGGTTTCAATAACCATCAAACTCTGCAACAACTGATTCTTACTCACCTCAAGTGTCCAAAGACACTATTCAAAAACAACATCCAATAAGAGTCCTAGATGAATCTATCCATCATAGATACTCCCCCATATAGGAAGCATCAGCATTTAGTCTAGAAAAATAATAGTGCTCTGTTGCACTAGACTGATGCACTCTTGCATCTTTTACTCTAATGTAGGAAGGGGCATAACCCCTAACATACCTCACAAATACTCAAAAGTCTCTTTGGAAAGAGGCTTAGTGAAAATATTTGCAATCTTCTCTTTAGTGCTCACATACTCCAATATAATTTCCTTTTCTACAAATTTCTTTCTCAACATGTGATACTTGATAGAAATGTGCTTGGTCTTAGAATGCAACACTAGATTCTTATACATATTTATTGTGCTTGTGTTGTCACAATGTATGACAATAGGTTCATTTATTTCTATCCTTATATCCTTCAACATTTGCTTCATTCAAACAACTTGATTACAATTTTTTTTTGTTGCAACATATTTTGTTTTTGCTATACTTTGTGAGGTACAATCCTACTTCTTGCTTAGCCAAGAAACCAATCTTCCTCTAAGAAAGAAGGCTTCACCACTAGTCCTCTTTCTATCATCCATAATGCCTACCCAATTAGCATTAGTATAAGCACATAAAGTAAAATCATTAAACTTAACATACCACAATCCAAACTTTGGTGTTGCCTTTAGGTATCTAAATATCCTTTTGACTACTACATAATGTGCTTCTCTGGGATCAGCTTGGAATCTTGTAACAATTCCAACTATATTTTCTATATGTGGCCTTGTGTGAGTCAGATATTGCAATCCTACGATCATAGATTTGTACATTTTCTACTCAATAGTAGTTGTCTCAGCCCTTGTAGATAACTTGTGTCTAGTTACCATAGGTGCTCCAATGGGTTTACATGTTTCCAAACCAAACCTTTTCAGTAAATCTTTCAAATACTTAGTCTGAGTAAGAAAGATTCCTTCTTTATCCTATATAATTTGTAATCCTAAAAAATATTTCATTTCTCCTATCATACTCATTTCAAATTCTTTCTTCATTTCTTCTACAAACTTGTCACTTTCATCATCATTTCCTCTAGATATGATATCATCAACAAATATTACCAAGATCATCAATCCATCATCAATTTCTTTCTAATAGATATTTCTATCTACCATACCTTTTCTATATCCAAGCTTTGTCAAATTCTTGTCCAACCTTGCATACTAGGTTCTAGGTGCTTTGTTGAAGCCATACAATGCTTTCTTTAGTCTACATACTATGTCCTTGTCATTTGTCAAAGGACAACCTTCAGGTTGTTCTATCTATACCTCTTCTTCAACTTCTCCATTTAGAAATGCTAACTTGACATCCATTTGATATACTTTGAATTTCTTATATGATACATATGCTAAGAATAACCTTCTTCTATTCTATCCATAGGAGCATAGGTCTCATCATAGTCTATTCCTTCTCACTGTAAGTAACCTTTACATACCAATCTTTCCATGTTCCTTACAACTTCACCTTGTTCATTCATCTTTTTTCTGAATACCCATTTAGTTCCTATCACATTCTTGTCTATTGATCTGGGGACCAATTTCTATGTCTTATTCTTTAATATCTAATCCAATTCCTCTTTCATAGATTGCTTCTAATGGTCATCTTTGCATGCTTCATCTGCATTCTTAGGTTCAACTTGAGATATAAAACATAGTTCTTCATTGATTCTACTTCTTGTCATCACACTTTTATCTCTACTTCTGATGATTTTCTCAGGTGGATGATTCTTTGTCATATTCTTACCTAAAGTAGGAGTTGTTATCTCAACTCTTGGCTCTATTTAAGTTTTCTAAGCTTTGTTCCTACGTTCTCTCTCCTTCATTCTATAAATCATTGTTAGTCTCAAGGAATACTTAATCATTCCTTCATTTAATAACAACATCATCATCTAAATTGTAATCAACTATTCTTTCTTGTATCTTGAATTTCTCATCAACTCTTACATTTGAACTTTCCATAATAGTCTTAGTTCTCAAATTATAACATCTATAAGACTTTCTTTTCAATTAATAACCAAGAAACATACCGTCATCACTTCTAGCATCAAACCTACCAATATCATCATCTCTTTTGATAACACTTACTACCAAAAATTCTAAAATACTTAATTGTAGGTGAGTGACCAAACCATAGTTCATAAAGGGTCTTGTTTGTGTCTTTCTTGACCTATACTCTATTCATAGTGTGTACTATTGTATTCATAGCTTCTCTCCATAACATCTTGGATATGTCATTCTTAGCTAACATAGCTCTTGTTGCTTATGTTATTGATCCATTTCTTTTTTTTGAGCTATACCATTTTGTTTAGGGGTTCTCAGAGCTCATAAATGTCTTTTGATTCCATTAGCTTCACAAAAGATGTTAACCTCATTTGAAGTAAACTCTCATCTTCTATATGATCTTAAACATTCTTCATGCCTAATTCATTATTAACTCTATTCTTGAATGTCTTGAACTTATCAAATGCCTCAGATTTTTCTTTAAGAAATGCAACCCACATCATTCTAGAAAAGTCATCAACTAAATTTATCAAATAACTTTCACCATAGAACCTTTAGTATTCATAGGACCACTGAGATTTGTCTATAAAATCTCCAATTTTGTTGTAGCAATAAACTTCCTGCAGGGAAAAGTTCTCTTATGCTTTGCCAAAACACACTCCTTGCAAATTATGTTAGTAGGTTTGACAATCTTAGGAAAATCTTCAACTACAAACATACTACTGGTCTTTACAATACTGTCAAAGTTTATATGAAAAAATCTCTTATGCCATAACCAAGTGTGATCTACCTTTGCAACCAAACATGTCATTTCAATAGGACTCAATTGAAATATATTACCTCTAGATCTGGTTCCTGTTCCAATTACCTTTCCATGTTCTTCTCTAATCATGCATATCTTTACTAGTGAACTACAACCGATAACCTTTATCCACTAGTTGTCTAATTACATCCTCAGTGTTAGTTTTACCATCAAGATTTATAGATCCAATACCTTTAACTTGGCATGTTGCACTATTTCCAACTCTGATAATGCTTCCATCCTAACTTTTGAATTCAACAAACTTGTTCATATCACTAGTCTGATTATGTGAACAACCACTATCAATTATCCAATTAGATTTCTTTTTCAACTTGTGACACAACAACTACTTTCTTTGGACTTTCTTCTTTAATAGCTACAACTCCAATTTTATTATCACTAGCACTTACTACTTGTTCATCAGAATCATCTTCTTCATTTGCATACAAACATTCTCTATCTCTTCTAGGTTTGAAATTTCCTCTATACTATTTCTCTCTTTTAGGACACTTAGATGCATAATGACCAAATTCATTACAAGTCCAACATTTAAATATTTTCTTAGCATATTTTTCTCTTCTTAATAGAAGGGCTACTCCTTCTTTAATCTTTCTATCCTCATCAGATCTGCTGCTACTAGCAAAGTCTTCTGTAGCACTTGTGCTCCTTGATAAACTAGGTCAAATATTCAAGGCACTAAAAGTTGTTTCTATTTTGGTCAACTCTTCAGACTATCTAAGCTCATTCTCAACTACTTCAAGTCTTGCAAGTAATGTCTCCTTTGTGAAATCTTTGGTACAAGATATCAACAACTGTATCATTTGAGCTACTGACTTAAATGCTGGTGTTAAGCTCTTCAATATCTTCCATATAATCTCATCATCTTCTTTGGTTCCTCCTTGAAATTTAATATATGCAATAATTTTTGATATACTATCTACATATTTTCTTACTAATTCACCTTCCATCATTTTAGCATCTTGAAATGCACAAATCCAACTTTGTAGCCTCAATTTCTTAGAATGTTCATCACCTTCAAACCTAGTTTCCAAAGATTTCCAAATCAAATGTGAAGCAACAAGTAACTTGACCTGATTGTATTCAATTTTAGGAAGTGTAATCAATAGTGCTTCTCCAGCTCTCATGTTGCACATAAACAAATCTCTTTTTTCCTTAGTACAAGTTTCCAAATCTTTTTCATCAATGACTATCTTTGATGATTTTGTCAAGATCCAATATCTTGGACCATACACAATAGACATGTCTTCATCTTTTCCTTCCAATTGTGATTATTTGTTCCATCAAACTTTGGACTATCTTTCCTGAACATGCTTTCCATGGATCTCCCAAATTGTTAAACTTTATCTTCAAGGACCTAAAGCTCTAATACCAGTTGTTAGAAATAATAGTCCCCCAAGATAACTGAGTAGGGGGGTGGGGGGGAGGATGTTGAATTAGTTATGTAATAATTAAAACATTTATCAACCTTAAATAATCTTATCCATTCAATCAAAGTAAAAAACAACCATAACAAGATGTACACAAACAATTGCACCATATGTTAACTAGGGCAACCCTTGATGAGAGGGAAAACCCTGGTGGGAATGATGCCCATAAGATGATGTACTAATATAAATATTCCTTGTTAGAGAATGGAACCTATTAGGAGTCTATTACAACATGTAGTACATATGAGTCCTTGTTAGGAGATTTTGAATCTTTGTTAGAAGATTCCAACCTTGTTAGGAGTTGTAGAAGATAGAAGGACCCATTTTCCAAACAACTTTTGGGGTAAGACCATAGAACTCACTATCCAACTGATCTCTCAATTATTCCTTATAGAATAATTGTATGTACTATACTTCAAACTTCTTTCCTCTATGTTGTCAACTAGACCAATCACTGCCAGACCTTGTAGACTAATTCATGAACCTTGGATGCAAGTATCCAACTTCAGATCACTCAATAAAACCTTGTTAATGAAGTTTCCTTCCCTTTCGCTCTACTCTACTCAAGTTCGCATTTCGCTCTTTGTGCTACTTACAATTACTTCTGTTCCATATAGCCACACTTATGATAAAGGAAAATATCCTTCCTTTGTATATAATCGGTGAAACAATTTCATTAGTTGGTTGTTACACCATCTCAATCAATTATTATAAGACCACATTAAGAACACATTACACGTAGTGATAACATTAATCTTTCTCCTTGCAACATGAACATCTTTCTATACACATATCATTATGATGAGTGAACTTAACCATGTTATCAACAAAATTCTTCTTCACATCTTTAACTTCAAATTCTCAGAATAAAAAATCTTCTAAGAGATATAAAAAGTTTACTAGAACATGCCTCTATAAACTCTATCTCATAACAGTCTTTACCAAAACTTGCATAACTTCTTCCAAACTTAATATCTTATGCTTCCAAGGTTAGCTGCATATACTAGACATTTAGTAGTATCTCTCTTTAACCTCACTACTAAATGTATTCAATGATCTATCTATACCAACTTGATCTTTCCACTATTCTTTTGTCATATACCATAGAAAACTGCTATGTTGACATCAATGACAAACATAGTCACGAATGTCACATATCATCATGATAATGATCTGATCATATATCTACAATAATCACCCATAGAAATATCATTGACATGGGGAGAATTTGTACAAAGAAAACTAAACATTATAGTAGGCAGCTTTTAGGTTCCTTACTATTGTTAAAAGGATCCAATACTCTGTATTATGGGTAATGTTTATCGGTCTATGTACTGATTTAAGTGATATTGCCTCCTAAATTAGGAAATAATAAAACTTATTAAAAAAAAATGAGGTTGATGAGTACTAAATGACAGTGTTAGCTATAAATTCTTAATGACTAGTCCTAGTATTTGATGTTTATATTTTTTATGGAAGGGTGAAATGTGTAAAAATAGAGGGTGGAGATGGATGCATTATGTTTTTAGTTCTCTCAACCTGTTAGATTTTGAAACGTAAGATTCATTACATTTTGTCTTTCTTTTTGGTAATGCTAACAAATTTTGTGCTTGGCTAGGCCATTTTGTATTGCATTTAAGTATGTTATTTTGACATGTAGTATGTGTGTGACTATGCTCAAATTTTCTTGCATATGTGTAGATATGATTTATTTAAAAGAAATGTACATGTGGGTAGATGTATTACAATTTTTCTTTCATTACATATGTGTAGATGTATAGTGCTCTTTTGCTTTTTCTACTATATTTTGTGATTAGGATAATAGGCATATGGTTACATGTAGTATGTTTCGCGGCTACACTAGTTCCATCTGATCCATTTTGTTCTTAGAAGCTAGGGTTCTCATGCTAGGGTCTGGGCATTCTTCATGTTACGAAGAATCCCATGGGACTAAACACTCTATGGTTGGTGAGGTAAAAGTGACTGGGCCACACTTCCTTCTTAGATAGAAGATGGATGACATCTAATGACTTTGGAGACTAAATACATTGAAGGACACATGACACGTTTTAGTAACAATTTTGATGGTCTTGTACTTTTCATCTTAGTGATGATGCATGGTAACATTCAATTGATAAATCTATGATTATTGAGTAATGTAATCCTAAAATATTGAGATGTACTTTTCCTTATGTATAACATGGGCATACATTTTAATTCAATACCATAGTTTATACAATATAATGGTCATGCAATATATATCAACACCTTAGTGTTATGCTAAATTTGTTGATAAACTAATCATATTTATCTTATTAGTTAATGGATAATGAATAAGATCTTGAATTTCAAGTTTGGTTGTGATTGGTTTCTCTTTTGTATTTTTTTCATTCTTCTGTAATGTGACATCTTTGATTAGGACATGGTTCTTACACAAAGTCTCTATTTGATGGCAGGAGGTTCTGACCATGGTGCCAAAGGAAATGTAAAGAATTATGAGGGAGGACATGAGTTGAGCCATGTGACACAAAAATCATTAATGAGAGAATCAATGTAGCAACCATGGGCTCCATTGGAAGCATTAGGGAAGACACGACCCACAATCTAGACATGTTTGCTACTTCTACTTCGCAAATGGTCCATGAATTTTGACTCCAAATAGTGGAAAGTATTGAGAAGAGTTCCCAGCTATTGATATTCCTTAGTATTTGGCATTTCAAGAAGAGGTGTCATGGGTCCTTTCCATCCATCAACCTCAGGCATGTATTCTAAGAGGTTCCAAGAGTTGCATGTATTTTAACTAGCAGTTGCACCATAAAAGGTGCAAGGGGTATGCCGATAGGTTGTAGTTGTGAAAGAAATATTTAAATGATAAGAGATATTGTGGAATAGTGATTTATACTATTTCAATTAATTTCAACAAATTATAAAATGATGTCCCAATTGATATATATGAGACACTAAGAAAGAAACAAAAGAACAACTATGGATGGAAATTAAGATGAATCTTGAACAAAGAAAGTATAAGCATTTGCATGTCATTGGGTTTAAATAATAACATATTACATGCATTATGTTTTTTATTATGTTAACATACTTAGGAAATTAATATTAAGTAAATATGACTCTAGATCTTAATAGAATAAAACTTGTATCCGCATAAAAAAACTAGATACATGCAAAACTAAATTTCTTGCTAAAATTAATTCTATAAAAAAACTAGAGATGTCTACTATAATACTTTTGAATAAGAATTTTGCATATACTCTTGTTGAATGGAAAGAACTAAATTCGTAAATCAATGGAAATTCATAATACAAGCTCACCTTCCAAGCCTTATTAGATATGTTAGATGTTAATATTGGGTTAACTGCCCATAAAACTCTAAGTGTATCAAAAAATGGGATGTCACTGAAAAGCTACGTGATTTTATGCTAAAGAAATGAAATGACAGTGAAAAGCTATGTCCTAGTCTTTTGATCATCATGAGGAAGCTTACAACATGTGTGGTGTGTAGTAAAAAAAAGTTTCAAGTCTAAAACCAACTAAGAAGAGCTGAAATATGAATAGAAAGTGATGAGTATATAAAGATTCACTATGCAATGAAAATGGTTATCTAAACGCAAAGGCGTCAAATCATGGATCAATTCATTAAGATGCCATATAGTTAGTTACTATTACTTGTCACCACTAATTGTCATGACTACTTCTCTTAGAATTTGAATTAAATATGATAACAAGTCCATGACTACTTCTCTAGAATTCAAATTGAATATGCCAGCAAGACATTAGCAGAACAATATGATGGCATAAAAATACACTTTGTAATTTTTGCATGAGACAACTGATTGTGCATGAGACAATATTTTGGAGTGTTCGCTCCGTAGAAGAAGTATATTGACTTAATTAGAAATTGTATTTAAACAAGGTGTGGTGACTTAGTTTATAATATGATATTATTTTAATAAACTATTGTTAGAGGACACAAGAATACTACTACTATCACTTGCACCCAAAGGAGGTGCAAAGGGTATGCTGATAGGTCTTTTATTTAAAAATATTATATATATGTCTATATAAATGCATATATATAGGGAACATATAAAATTGACATTATAAAATATGTGGAATTGTGGAACTCAAAATCTGTATATTGATCCTGTATAGAATAAATTTTTTAAGGAGGAACTCAAAATCTATTACTGAAGTATTGTATTTAATTGTATGACATCTTGAGTGAATTGTTTTAGATTGATGCAAAAATAGGTTTTGAAGGGACCCGAAACCCTTTACAAAACCTAAAGATAAACATGAAGCATCATCAGGTTTTACAAGGACCTGAAACGTGAAGTTCACCACAAAACATCAAAAGACCAAGTTTTACAGGGACCTGAAACCATTAGAGTAAACAGACAAAAACAAACCTAGGTTTTACAAGGAACTGGAACCTAGAGATTAATACAAAAAGTTGGAAACAAAAAAATAAATAGAACCAACAAACAACCACAGACTAGAAACCAACACTCTAGCAAACCCAACCAACAACTAAAGAAGCTCTTTGATGACTTTTGCTAACTCCTTGCCTACCTTCATAGTGCTCTGGATGATGTCTTTTGTTGCAAACCTAGGAACCTTAGGAGCCTCAACAACTTTTTTCTTCATACTCTTCCTTGTTCTCTTACTTGGACCTCCTAGACTCTTAGCCCCCATAATATCTTGAGTGAATTGTTAGTTTGAAATGTAAGAAATAAAAAAAGGTAGAGGCTAGAGATTTGAGTGTCACAAGTCACATCACTAAATACTAGCGAGGACAAATAAACTAAGACTAAAGTGACCTATGAGTTGTGACTTGTTTTTTAGCACTAGTTCTTTTAAGCCACAATATTTTTTGTTATATAAATGATGATATCAAGATAATAATTAATTAGCAAAATATAGTAGTAGCTCCAATATTTAGTTTTGATATTCATTCATACCATGGGATGTTGAATAATAATTTAAACATGAATATTGGGTAACCTAATAATAACTAAATTTTTCAAAAATAATGTAATACTCAATGCATAAAAGTCAATTAACATTATTGCATACTTCTAATAGTAGCAAGAAGTATTAAAGAACAAATCTCCTTTGCTAATCAATTCAAAGGTATTTAACAAGTTTTAATAAAGCACAAAGCTTTAAGTAATTAAATATCTATGTTAGTACACTTATTCTATTACAAGCATTACTCAACATTTTCTCCTTCAAATAAAGTCAATTTTTTATTTCAAGTAGAAAACAACCCTAAACTCTCTATTTGAAAATAGGAGCAACCAAAAAAATACCAAGCAAAAAAATAAAAGATAAAATAATTTAAAAACATATGATGTAAAATTTTAACCTTGTAAGAAACACCTAAGAAAAAATTGTGTGAACATGTTTTTGTAGATCGCTTCAAAATCCATTTCATATTGGTCTAGAAAGAACATACCTTTCTCTCTTTTATCTTAAGTTAAAAATTTTAGTTGTATTGGGCAGGTATGATCAATGCACTTATATAGAATTTTAATTTTGTTTCAATTCATTCAATGAACTAATAATTAATGTTTAAGAGCTTATATAGGACCTATTTGCACCATTCTTGAGAATATTATATTAGCAAGCTTTTCTCAACATTTTCTGCTTTAAAAAAAAAAAAGATAATTTTTTATTTCAAATAGAAAACAACTCTAAGCTCTCTATTTGAAAATAGGAGTAGCCAAAAATATACCAAGAAAAAAACTAATAAAAAAATAATTTAAAAACATATGATGTAAAATTCTAACCATGCAAGAAACAATTATGGGAACACAATTTTGTAGATTTTTTCACAGTACATTTCATATTGGTCCAGAAAGAACATACCTTTCTCGTTTTTATCTTAAGTTTAAAATTTTGGTTATATTGGGTAGGGTATGATCAATATAATTATATAGTAATTCACTTTCAATTTATGTAATTCAATGAACTAATAATTAATGTTTAAGAGCTTATATAGGACCTATCTACACCATTCCTGACAATATTATATTAGTGAATCTATAGTCTTTAAAACAAATGTGTTTAAATGTTGGTAGATTGAAATTCTTTTGATAAAATTTGTTCATTTTTTCATTGCTATGGTGTTTGATTTGAAATGGTATGCCTTTGTTAAAGAGAAAAAAAGTGAAACCAAAAAAATACAAAAGAATAGTGGTATGCCAAAGAACAAAACAGAACATGGAAGACCAATTTCCATTTAGAAGAAAAAAGTTACCCTATTATGCTGCTTTGTGATCACATGCCTAATGTCTATTTTAAACTTGTGCATGAATGGAAACCCTTATCATGTTTCTCAACTCTTTGTTGTCTATTGTTGGGAAATTGTGGTTGTGAGGTATAATTGGGAGTGAATGTGGACCACTAGTGTTGAGAACATGTGTCTCAACCTTGCAATCTTTTTTTGAAGAATTCCAAAATTTGTTTGTGGATGTTTTCCACTTGTTTATATCTTGGAAAAGAGTATATAAAATACCAAAAGGTGCCTTGTCCATAGTAGGATATAGGAGGGCCATATTTAGAGCATAGTTAGCTTGTTTTATGACTTTTATGGGGGTCTAAACTAAGAGAAAAAATTATGGACGGGATTACTATTTTAACATGGTTGCTTTTCCATCTTGGAAATGTAAATATCAAAATGGGTAACATGTGGCATGGTAGTTTTGACCTTGGTTTTGTAAAACCACAAGTAGTTTCTAGGTTGTAAAATCAATATAAAAGGAGGGCTTGGGGAGGTGTTTGTTTAATTGATTTTTTGCAAGAGTGGTGCTAGAAGGAGTCTCTCTGAGTTTGAGTTGTGGTTATGCACTCCTATAAGAACTTGCATTGTAAGTGTATTGTAATCATCTTGGTTTGATAATACATTGTGTAGGTTTTGGAGGGTGGGGTTTTCCTCCCAGAAGGGTTTCCCCATGGTAATCACTATGCTATGTGTTCATTGTTATTTTAATTATACTTTATTATGCATTTCTTGAGATTTCTACAATACTCAGTTGAAATTTGCATAACCATCCTCTCAAGACTAGTGTAGGAAACATTTCCACACACCTTTTCTTCCTTACAAGTGGTATCATAGCTTGGCCAGTTTTGGTTCTATTTGTTGGGTATATGGTTTTTTGAGCTAATCAAGGTTTGAGTAGGAGCTTGTGCAAAGTATTTTATTTCTGTGCTGCAAGATTACAAAGATTACAAGCATGTTGAGGAGAATTGATGTTGAAAAGTTTTCTGACACAAACTTTGAGATGTGGAAGCTGAAGATGGAAGATCTATATATTGATCATGATCTATGAGATGCGATGGATGTGAAGAAGTTGAGGCCCATTTATCTGACTTTTTCCATACAGTATAATGTGACAGATAGAAAAGCTAAAGGTCTCATTAGATTGTGTCTTGCAAACTCAATTCTGATTAATGTCCATGAAGAACCTACCATGAAGAAGCTTTGGAAGAAGTTAAATGAGATCTATCAAGTGAAATCACTTGTAAACAAGATTTTCTTGAGGAAGAAGTTGTATTCCTTGAGAATGGAAGAAAGTGGACAAATTTCTAAGCATCTAGAAAGTTTTAATATGTTGGCGACTTAGTTGACCCTTGTTGAGGTGCCAATGGATGAAGAAAAAAGGTGCCAAATCTTTCTATGTCCATTGCTAGACTCATGGGACAACCTAGTTATGGCCATAGGGAGCACTTTAGTTGTCTTGAAGATGGAGGACATTGTTGGTTCTCTATTTTTTGAGGAGATGGGAAGGAAGGTCTCTTTGAATGCCAAAGAGGCTTTGAGTGTTCAAGGAAGACCAAAAGAAAGAGGCAAGAAAAAAAAGTAACACGATCATTCTAAGTTCAAGAATAAAGGGAGATCAAAATCTCCTGATAAGTCCAAGGTAATCTGCTGGAACTGTGGCAAACCCAAACACTTCTAAAAGGATTGCAAAGAGGAAAAGAAAAAAAGAAGAAGAAGTGAGATTACAATTCTAAGTTTGAAAAGGAAGATGGAGATGCTTTCATCATAGTCTTGGCCACTCGTGTAGGTGAAAATACATGGTTAATAGACTCAAGTGCATCTTTCCACATGACTCCTAATAGAAATTGGTTTAGTAAGTATGAAAATTTTGATGGTGGTAAGGTGTATTTGGGCAATAACTCAGTTCTTGATATTGTTGATCATGGAAGTATTCATGTAAAATTTTTTGATGGTAGAATTAGAAGATTTGATGGTGTCTTGCATATCCCAGGACTAGTGAAGAATTTGTTATTTCTTAGCAAACTAATAGATGTGGGAGTACATGTATAGTTTTTTGGAGTAGGTGTGAAAATGGTGAGAGGTGCTATGGTAATAGAAAGAAGAAGTAGATTGGGTACATTGTACTAGCTTGATGCATGTATGATTGAGTGTAATAGTACTTCTGATAAGAGTGTGACGATGACTACTTTTTTGGAAAAGGATAGGGTTTCTCTTTCAACAGATGGTCATAGTTTTTGGGTAACCAAGAGTACTCTATCTACCAAATCAAAGTTTCCTATAGAGAAGACCATGTTATGGCACCAAAGACTTGGCCACATAGGTGAGAATAGTCTATGAACCTTGAAAAATAAGAACCTTGTTAATGGGTTGAATGACTGCAATCTTGAATTTGATTTTTGTGAGCATTGTACCTATGGTAAACAAAACCACATTTAGTTTTATTCAAGTTCTCATAAGTCCTCATGTATTTTGGATCTAATCCATTTGAATATATTTGGTCCAATTGATGTTCCTTCTATTGGTAGATCAAGTTTATTATGTTTCTTTTATTGATGATTTCAATAGAAGAACATGGGTTTATTTCTTTAGGAGTAAAGCTGAAGTTTTTAGTTGTTTCAAAGAATTTATAGCAATGGTTGAGTTGTAGACTGGAAAGAAAATAAAATGTTTGAGAATTAATAATGGTGGTGAATTTTTCTCCAATGATTTTGACACATTTTGTAAAGATTTTGGTGTTAAAAGAGAGAAGACAACTCCATATTCTCCACAGAAAAATGGAGTTGTAGAAAGAATGAATAGGACCCTAATGGAGAAGGCTAGGAGTATGCTACGTGGTACTAGACTAGAACAGAAGTTCTAGGCCAAAGTTGTAGCCACTACTTGCTACCTAATAAATATGTCTCCTACATTAGCTCTTGTTGATAAGACACCAATGGAAGCATGGTCAGGCCACAAGCCTTCACTTAGACATCTAAGAGTGTTTGGTTGCAAAGCATATGCTCATATGCCAAAGGAGAAGTAGAAAAAACTAGATAACAAAGTTGTTAAATGTATTTTCAATTGATACAACTATGGTGTGAAAGGATACAAGCTTTGGAATCCTATTGAACAAAAGGTATTTTATTCAAGAAGTGTTATTTTTAGAGAAATTAAATCTTCTTCTATTACAATGTAGCCAAAACAAATAGAAGAAAAGAAAGATGTGATTCAATTTCCTGCTACACATGAGAAAGTTGAATCAAGGCCTTTAGAAATAAAAGAAATCAAGGAGAGCTCTATGAGTTTTGAATCATTAGAGGAAGAAGAGTTACCTGAAGTTAAACTTGAAACATATCTTGTTTGAAGATCTACTGACTCTTTGGCTGAAAAGTACTCCATCTGCTTAGCTTTTTCTTTCAATGGACACTTATGTGACAAATCCCAAGGCTCCCTGCAATGAAAACAAAGCTTCTTCTTCCTAAGATCATTAAGTGTCTCATTGTCCAACCTCTTACTTTCCTCCTTAGCTGGCTGAACCTCTTTATGAAAAGGTTTCCTGTCCTTATCTTTCCTTGAAGGGAAACTCTTTGCCTGGAATTTATTTTTTGAAGATGAAGAGGAATCCATGTCACGAGCTTTCTTAATGGCTTCCTGAAAAGTGGGAGGGTTGAGAGCTTTAATCCACCCTCTCAACGGATCAGCTAACCCATCCATAAATAGAACTAGTATCCTCCGTTCAGATACATCAGTTACTAACACTGCAAGTTTCTAAAACTCTAAAATGTATGTTTCCAATGATCCCCACTATTTAAGCTAAGCTAACTCCTTGAAATGGAGTTCTGGATCCTTCCTATCAAAACGTTCAATCAACCTCTCTGTAAACTCCACATATGAGGTAATGTGTGCATGTCCCATAGTGACCATACCATGATGCCACCACTCGTGTGCTAACCCATCTAGATGAATTTTTGTGTACTTAATAGCTTCTTCCTCGGGCATAGGGTTCAATTGAAAGTATGTGTCAAGCTTTTGAACCCAAGCTCTTGCTGTAGACTTTCCTGAGCCATCATAATATGGTAACTCAAGTCTCCCTACTTTCTTCTGTAGCTCATAGCTCTGGTTCCTATCATGTCCACATGGCATATGTTTCATCCGCACATCCATATACTCCCTAAAGGTAATTGTAGTAGTAAAATATGGCCCTCCAGCTTCCCAATCTCTCCTCAACTAGTCCTGTATATCAGTAATCTGGGGCTCTGGTACGAGCTGCTCTGGAGCTCTAGGAGGAAATGTAGGAATCATGGGTCTTGAACTCACTGTCCTAGCTCGCTGGGGTGCATGACCGAAATTGTTCCCAACTTGTTCATCTCCATTATGTGTCCCATCCTGATCATTTCCATTCTGATTATTTCCTCCACCCATGTTAGCATTCAACCCCATTTGACGAGCCATCATCTGCATCATAAGATCCAATCTCTGATTCTGTTCCTGTGCCCTTTGTTCTGCTACTTGCTGACCCTGTACCAAGGTCTCTAATAACTGTAAGAATCTTTCCTCTCCAGGCTCTAGACCGGCATTCCCGCCTCCACCTAATCTTGTATTCCTGTCATCTCGGTTACCCATATTGCTTTCTTGATCAAAGAATACCTCCGCTGCGTCTATATGACTGGATTCTATACCCCCTTGTACGGATGAACTAGACCGTTTGCTTTGCAGGTCTGAACTCTTACTTTGTCTTGCTCTGGTATTGCGGAAATTATAAGGCCCCTATCGCATGCTCAAACATAAATGCTCTGATTTTAGTGTTTTGACATTTCATCAAACACTTTCCCCTCTATCCGCCAATTCCAAATTTCCTATAAGACCTCCACAGGATGGCAGGACTTATAGCTCTGATACCACTGTAATATCCTCCCTTGATTTGAAACTTTGACTTGTAAAAATTTAACTTAAAGAATATTTTCAAACACTTTGTATGAAAACTCATAAAGTTGATTTCCTCAATAAATTGCTTTCCAATGAGTAGATTTACGAACAACTATTAAGTGATATTAAAATGCATAATACCCATCATAACATTTTCACAAACACTTGGCACACATTCAACAATATATGAAAAATTCGGAAACTCTTTCAATCTGCTGATAAAGGGTGATTTTTAAATGTAGATGTGCACTTACAGCTGCCTCAAAGGCTGCAACAACTATTCAGACTTGTATTCAACAATTATTATGCAAAGTATCAAAATTTGACAGAAGAAACCTGGAATTAGCTGCTGTAGTATTTTGCAGATGTAGTCGGCAGCCTTCCAAACTTCTAATCAGCTGAAAAAACAAGTAAACTTGATACCAACACTGTTCACGCCGTACTGTAGCAAAATATTGTTCATGCCGACTGTAGCAAAAATACTGTTCATGCAACACTATAGCAATAACTAACTTCAGATCTGCACCTCAAACCCTTGTAAATTTCTTTATGCGAACACTCCAAATGAAACCCAGTGTATTTCTTGAAGTGAAAACACCATTGATCCTCCTGACTGTGTCTTCCAACAGCGAAGAGAATGCTAGCAAAGAGGGATTCCGTCCTCCAAGCCCAATAATCAGATATCCAACAACATAACATTAATCTTCATCCAAGCATACAAAAAAAAGCTCTTCCATTTCTTTTATAGTGTTCTCACAAGAGCTCAATCCTTCGTTTTCTCAATGTGGGATAAAACATAACTCCCTTTATGTACCTTATGTCTCCAATGTGTTATAAAAATAAAGGGAACTCTTTTAATTTAACTATTTCCCACAAACTATAGTCTATGCATTAATAAAGGTAAATATTTAAATTTAACTTTATAAAATGGCTTTATCAATGCATAACAAATCTTATCAATGATAAATAAGTTTTCCTGTCGATTTTAAACAATTACCATCGCCATACCACTGTGACTGAATGTTCGTCCATGTCCAAGATGACTTACTATAAATAGTAAGTATGCCCAAAGTTGCCCCAGAACCCCTTAGAAAGACTTGCAATTGAAATTGTCTAGGCCAAATGGCCTCTAAGCCCCTTTAATGTCCTAGTTAGCATACGGGACTGTGGGGAAATAGGCTAATGAAAACATCATGCTATGAATGCTAGAAAGGGGACATTACAATCCTGCATCCACTCAAACACTCACAACCATAACAAGGAGTCAATATCAATCATTATTAACAACTTGTTTGCATCATCTTTTAAGAATAACATTAACTGAATCAGAACTATGAACATCACATCATGATTACATCAAATAACATCATCATTGAATGTAATATTTCATACGTATCCATCATCATAATTCATTTCAATTAGAAATTTAAAACATTAACTTTCATTTAACTTTTAATTAAGTCTTAATTTTGACCAACTCGACATAGCCACATAAGCAAGAAAAAAAAAGGTTCTAGGGTGAGACGTGACATCCTTTCCCACTAGGAAAAGGCATCGTCCCGATGTCTTGCACAAAAAAAATTGTTTTTTTTTACACATACCAAAACTATTATGTATCCAGTTTTAAATAGTTTTAAAAAAATGGGGAAATGATTTGTGTAAATCATTAGCATCTTCCCAAGTGGCACTATCCACCCTGAACTGGTCCCATTGGACCTTATACTAGAGTACATCCCTATCTCGTACCCTAAGGGTACGTTGCTCAATGATTCGGGTGGGCTGAACTACCATCACCCTTGGATCCTATACTTGTAATGCACGCCAGTCAAGAATGTGAGATATAGCAAGATGATAAGATTTAAGCAAAGATACATGAAAAAAATTATGAATGCGGGCTAAAGTAGGCGGCAGAGCAAGCCGATAAGCAATTGGGTTGATGACTTCTAGAACCTCGAACAAACCAACAAATCTTGGGCCAAGCTTTGAACTCTTGCCAAAAGAGATTGAACTTTTTTGTGGCCTAACCTTGAGAAACACCTTATCCCCAATTTGAAACTAGCAGAAAGAGCATTTCCTATCTGCATAACTCTTATGTTGATCTGCTACCTCTTTCAACCGACTGCGGATTAGAGATACCTGTTCTTCCATTTCTCTTAGCATCTTAGGACCTACAATAATCCTGTCCTCAACCTTATCCCAATTGATAGGAGTCTGACATCTTCTTCTATAGAGAGCCTCAAATGGGGCCATACCCAAAGATGATTGATAAGAGTTATTATGGGCAAACTCCACTAATGGAAGATATTCCTCCCATTTGTACTGCTGATCCATACAGTACATGTGTAGTAAATCTTCCAATATCTGATTCACCCACTCTATTTGACCATCAGTCTCAGGGTGGTATGCTGTACTGAAATTCAAACGTGTACCTAAAGCAGCGTTCAAGGTTGTCCAAAACCTTGAAGTCATCCAGGTGTCTCTATCAGAAATAATAGTCTCAGGAATACCATGCAGTCAAAAAATCTCCTGAACAAACCTCCTTGCCAATACTGGAGATTCGTCCTTCAGGCTACCAGGAATAAAATGAGCAACCTTCGTCAACTTATCAACTATGACTAAGATAACATCATGCCTCTGTCGAGTCATGGATAAACCCTATACAAAATCCATGCTAATAACCTGCAATTTATACTGTGGAATCTTGTGGGGGTACAGAAGACCTGCTGGATGAGCATGCTCAGCCTTAACACGCTGGCATTCTAAACACTGGGCTACATACTCCGTCACATCCCTCTTGAGTCCTAGCCAAAAATACAAAGGCCTTAAGTCATCCATCATCTTATTTACCCCTGGATGCCCTGAAAATGGAGTGTTACGCATTTCCTCAAGTATAATTTTTCGCAATCCTTCACGATCAAGAACATAAATCTTTTTTTGATATTTAAGTAGACCATCCTCATCCAAAGAATAGTTGTCAAATCCTGGATCAACAAAATCCATATCCAAGACTGACTTTACCCATTCATAATGAGTATCCCCAGGAAGATATTGGAGGATATACTCCCTCATGTGTGTTCGAGATGTAGAGATAGCAACAATATGTCTTCTGCGGCTAAGTGCATCTGCTACTTTGTTTTCTTTACCCTTTATATACTCGATGCCGAAATCATATTCATTGAGGAATTTGAGCCATCATCTCTATCGAGCATTTAGATTTGGTTGAGTGAAAATGTACCTCAACCCCATATGATTAGTCTTTAGCTCAAATGGCCTTCCCAATAGGTAGTGTCGCCACATCTGCAAGGCATGAACTATCGCAGCCAACTCTAAATCATGAGGAGCATAGTTTACTTCATGAGATTTGAGTTTCCTGGATTTGTAAGCCACAACTTTACCATCTTGCATCAGAAAACCCCCAAGTCCATCCCCTGAGGCATCGGTGGTGACAACAAAATACCCATTTCGGTCTCAAATAATCAAAATAGGCGCTAGAGTAATTTTTTCCTTGAGTAACTGAAAGGCTTTCTCACATGCTTCCGTCCACACAAACCTCTTTATCTTACGCTGAAGAGATGTAATTGGTGCTGCTATGCAGGAAAAACCTTCAACAAATTTCCTATAATATCCTGCAAGTCCCATAAAACTCCTAACTTCACTGACATTCTGCAGAGTTGGCCATTGAAGGATGGCTTTGATCTTTGCAAGGTCCACGGCGATGCCTTTGGCTGACAAAATGTGTCCCAAATAATGGATCTCCTTTTGATAAAAGGAACACTTAGAGAGTTTCCCATAAAGTTTCTTGTCTCTTAATCACTGCAACAATATCCGCAAGTGTTCTTCATGCTCTTCCAAATTCTTGGAGTATATTAATATGTCATCAATAAATATCTCCACGAATTTATCAAGACAATCTCTAAAAATGCTATTCATCAGGTTCATAAAAGAAGCTGGTGCATTTGTTAGTCCAAAAGGTAAGACTACAAACTCATAATGGCCATATCTTATTCTGAATGTAGTCTTAGGTATGTCTTCCTCTCGGATTCGAAGTTGGTGATACCCAGATCGCAAATCAATCTTGGAGAATACGATTGCCCCTTTCATTTAATCAAAGAGTTCATCAATCCTGGGTAGTGGGTACCGATTCTTTATGGTCACTTTGTTCAACATACGATAATCTATGCACAACCTTAAGGTACCATCCTTCTTCTTGAAAAAAATTACAGGAGCTCCCCACGGTGATACACTAGGGTGTATGAATCCTTTATCTAAAAGTTCCTATAACTGAATGTTCAATTCATACATTTTTGTAGATGTCATGCAGTAAGGAACCTTCGATTGAGGTTCTGCTCCTAGTATGAGATCTATTGAGAAATCAAACTCCCTTTTAGGGGGTAATTCAGGAAAATCATCTAGAAATACATCTCTAAACTCTTGTAAAATAGGATGATCCTCTATTTGTGGGGGAGTCTCATCCAAATTTTTAATATGGGCAATGTATAACTGACACCCCTTCCTTTTGGCCTTCTTCAACTGCATTGCTAAAATTTGCCTCAGTTCCAAAGGTCGTTTGACACCATTTAGTGTCAAGGAATGACCTGAGTCATCAAGACATCTAATTACCTTATCTCAATAGTCCACCAAGGCCTTATCCTCACTTAACCAATTAATACCTAAGATGACATCATATGAGTCTAGAGGCGCTACATTCAAGTTGACCTCAGTTCAAAAACTAGAAAGTTCCAACTTGCTGCAAGATAAGCATTGCTCTACCCTGCGTTCAACCCTATTACCATACTCTACAATCCATGGTTCTGCCATAAAACTAGCTCTAACAGGTATCTTGGTTAATATTTTAGGATCTACAAAACATTCAGTAGCACCAGTATCTATTAAGATAGAAATAGGGTAACCGAAAAGTGTATTAGTCATCTGAATGGGAGTGGCCTGATGATCTGCCTATCAGTGATCCATTGCTGCATGGATACGGTGTTGCTAAGGAAAGTCTTTCTTATCAATTTTCTGTGAACACTTAGCAGCATAATGGTTTCCTCCACATATGTAGCAGCCTCCCCTAGGCATTCTTCTATTTTGACCTCCTCGGTTGTTTCCATTCTTGCCACCAACATTTCTAAAATTCTTGTTCCAATTTTCTTCCAATTTTCTTTATTCCTATCAAAATTCTTGTGTCCTTTGTCTTTCATGTTCCTGATTTGTTGTTTCTTTTCCTTTCCTTTTGCTCCATCATCTCGATACCCTTTGTTATCCTGACATGTCCTACTATCCTGAAACTTCCTCTTATAGTTTTGGTTGAAGGATTTATAGGATGAAGCATCCTTCAACCTCTGCTCTTGCTTAAGGGCTTTACGCAATGCAAAGTCCATGGTTTCAGGCTCCTACATCTCAACCTCACTATAAATTTTAGGTCGCAAGCCCATTACAAACTTCCACGTTCTAAAGAGTTCATCGTGCTGATACTGTGGAACATAGTTCACCAAATGGCAAAATCGCTCATGATATTGAGTAACATTCATGTTCCCTTGTACTAACTTATAGAAGTCTGTTGTTTTCTTGCAATAATAAAGCTAAGGTAACCATCATTTGCGAAACAACTGCAAGAATTCCTCCCAAGTTACCTCTCCATGTTGGAATTTCTTTTTAGCCATAACATTCTCCCACCAGTTGGTTGCTTCACCCATTAGCTGATAGGTGGCCCATACTGCTCTAGATTTCCCAATGTAGTTTCGCACTAGAAAGTACTTCTCCATGCTAGTAATCCAAGCCTTTGCATCTTCTCCAGAAGCTCTTCCATGGAACGTGGGTGGAGTTACCTTCTTGAGATCTTTGCTCAAATCAGCAACTATCTGAATCCTATCAGAATTAAGGAGAGAACTTTGATGGTCAGCTTACGCTTTCTGCTCTATTTTAGACCTCCTAAGAGTTTCAGCCATCTACTCATCTTCACGTTTCTTCCTTAGCTCCTCTTCCTACTTACTTAAGGCTTTAGAGTGTTGATCCTCCTCATGCTTCCTGGCCTCTTCTTCGGCTTGTCTACCTTGAGCCCCTTGCTCTAGGTTGTCCATCTGCTGACTTTGTTGTTGTAACAAAGCCCCCTATTGGGTTAATAGTGCCATAATTTGATCCAACCTCTTGTTAGGTTCTTCAACCCGTGCACTACTGCTCGACCCAACTTTCCGTTTAGCTCTTGTGGCCATGGTAATATCTCAAAACACCTGTCAAAACATAGGCACAATTAGCATAGTAGCCCAAAGGGCCTAGATTTAAACCATTCTCTGATACCATATGTAAAGAAACAGTTTAGACTAACTATGCCACATCATCATCTTCAACTGAAAAGTGCGGAAAAGAAATTAATAACATGAAAAAGGTAAAAGGTCAAACTATTCGTTACAAAGATAATAATAATCATTAATTTGATCATCATAAATTTTGTTACATTTATTCATATCAAGTCATATATCAGTATAGTTCTGCTGATCCAGCTTACAACATTTAAACAGATACAAGTAATTACAACTTGCTGATCTACATACATAGTTACAAGTTTCTCTTTAAAATGAGCATCAACTTAACAGCTGAACATAAATGAGTTACAATGTTGATAATAAGTACATCTCAAATGACAAGCTGGGCAATCAAACTGAGATCACTTTCCAATGAGTTCTTCAGTGGTTCCAGTCTCCAAAAGTTGTAGGACGTCTCCCACTTGCTTCCCGAGATGGAAGTGTGGCCCAGGTGCTTTAACCTCGCCAACCACAGAGTGAAGTACTCCCTCGGGACTCTTCCTGACATGAAGAGTTCCTCGACCCTGGCATGAGAAGCCTAGCTTCTCGGAACAAGATGGATCAAATGTATCTAGTGCGACCGTGTAACATTTCTACATTGCATCCATGTGCCTAGTAGTCTAAACACGGAATGTAGCTGGGAAATAAATAACTACATATCTACAGATATGCAGTAAAAGAATACCAAATAGGCATAACCATGTGTCACATATGCAATATTTGGAAGAATAAAATGGCTTGGCCAAGCACTTTCAACCCAGATTTACCTGTAGAACAAACAAAAATAGAATGCAATCATTCTACAATACTGGCAGATAGGGAAACTAAACATGAAGATATCCACCTATTTGTCCCATAAATCGCTACATTACACGCGACATGAGGGGATATACTTGTTAATGCTACCATCAAGTTTACATATAAATTCAAAATTATCGCTCAATATTAGCCATTCACAATACTACTGGAAAACTCTATACACTTCAGACTTCTATGGTTACATGGTTCAGTCAATTTAAAAGTACCGATTCATTCAAAATACTACGTTATACTGATTATTCATCTATTCAATATGTAAGAGTTGAAAACAACATTTCCAAGTGCATTGTTTAAGGAATTAGGAATTAGTAGGCTCATGCTATTAGTAAGTTGGTTGATGTTTTACATAAAATTCCAGTTACTCATAGACCAAGGATAGTCTAAACTGTAATGGTGGGAGTAATGTTCAAAGGTTATAAAGATTCCAACTTTATGAGAACATCTCAACATTTTTTTTTTAACAATTGGTTTCACAAGAAAGCATATATAGTCACTTTTGTTATAAAAAATGGTAGTAAAGAATGCTCCTAAAAAGAGTCTTAATGCTATCCACAATATGTTCAATTTAAATTAGATCAAACTTTTTCGTCATTAGATTTATATTTACCTATTTCAAAATCTCTTATTTAAATAAAATGTTATTTCCACATTCATTCTAATATCTAAAAATTAACATAGTAATGCATAGTAACAATATTCTAACATCATATAAATCCTAAGTGAAGTGTCTGGTCGCATGGTCATCCGACACATCCCCTTCTAGGAGGCTAACCTTCTCTACCTCGACCACACTTCCGTCGTAACAATCTTGCATCCACTCAAACACTCACAACCATAACAAGGAGTCAGTATCAATCATTATTAACAACTTGTTTGCATCATCTTTTAAGAATAACATTAACTGAATCAGAACTATGAACATCACATCATGATTACATCAAATAACATCATCATTGAATGTAATATTTCATACGTATCCATCATCATAATTCATTTCAATTAGAAATTTAAAACATTAACTTTCATTTAACTTTTAATTAAGTCTTAATTTTGACCAACTCGACATAGACACATAAGCAAGAAAAAAAAAGGTTCTAGGGTGAGACGTGACAAATTCCAAAGGGGAAACCTATCTGCTAACAAGTTGAAAATAAAGTCAGTGTGTTAAATTTTATTGCCACGGATAGAAAATAAAAATTTATCTTCATTTTCCGCCTGATAGAATTCATTCAAAGAAGCACTAAAATACTACATTAGTTCATACACATTCCAAATAAGAAAATGAACATGAAATTGGGAGTTATAAATCAAGAATGAGGCAAGTAATGAACATTTTTAGTCTGGATAAAATTCTCTTTCTATAGGAACAACACTAAATTCCATTACCGATATAGTAATAATAAACAACTGGTAAGCTATTCCATGGGATTAATAGTAACAATCACATTTTGGCATACATAGTTTTAACGACATGAATCATAATGGTCAAAAAATATAGAGTTTAATTCTCAATTTGACCTCAACCACACACATAAAATCAGGAATTGTAAATCAGAATAAGGCAAGTAATGAACATTTGAAGACCTCTATTCACAAGATAGGGAATTTTCTCATCTCCAAAGATCAAATCAATATAATTGGGGACGGAAAGAGTTTGGAAGTATTGAAGAATTTTCAGAAATGTACAAAGAACAAGAAAATTACCATAAACTTACTTGCCCACAGGATGAGAAAATTTCTAGCACATTATAGTCTTCACAGAGGAACTATTTCAAGAGATAAAACGAGCACACATATAGTCTTCATAGAGGAACTGGTCTTCCAATGGTGTTGTGTATACACAGGACACAAATCACCCACTGTGATGAATAAGTTTGGAGACTCCAATTCAAAATCTGTAAAAATGTGCGATGTTCATGGTGGGCAGTGGGCACAGATGCAACATACCAAAAAACCCACACCAATTGAGAAAACTTCATTGAAGCTCTGAAGAGTGCTTGAACGTGGAGTTGGCATGTCAAGAAAAATAAAAATATTTGAAAGGAGAATCCACAATATACCAGCAAATGTGCACTTTTTGATTTGTGAGAGAGGAGAATCCACAATATAGAGCGATTCATGGCCAAATACTCCAGCGTGCGGCCTTTAATTCTCATCTAAGCGCAAGTCATGGTCTCAATTAATATCCAACCCAAGTGCCTATGAAAATCTAAATATGCAATTTGAACTATGGTGAAAAACTATCTTACCGACGAAATGAAATGATTATGATGATCTGCAACGCACAAGATATCTCTTCTGCAGATCATCGGATGTGTTGGTATTTCATGTCGCTCTCTATCACTTTATTGGCATGTTCCTCTCAATCAATTTCCCAGCTTTTCACCTAGAGCCCTACCTGTCATTAATCACCAACTCTTTATCAGAGGAGTTGTAAAATATAATACACTTTTTAATATTTGATCAAATCCACGAGATTAGACAAAAATATATTAATCTGAAATCATTTCAGTCGAGAGTTTTTCGATGTGAGTTGATTTCTGGCTGGAGCTAACTCTAAAGGGAAAGTCTATCGACAGACGTAAAAAATGGACCGTAAATGATAGGAAAGATTTAGTTCAAATCATTCTAGGGGCATTAGAATTCGAATTGAACATGATAACAAGTTTTAAAATAAATGATGAAAGATGATAAAGTTTAACAACTTTGGGAGATCCATGACAAACATATTTAGAAAGGTTAGTCTAAAGTTTGATAGAACAAATTATGACAGCTGGAAGGAAAAGATGAAGACACATCTGCTATGTATGGGTCCAAGATATTGGATCTTGTCAAAATAAAAAAAGATAATTATTGTTGAAAGTGCTTTGGAAACTTGTATCAAGGATGAGAGAGAACTTTTCATGTGTGAAATGAGAGATAGACAAGCATTATTGCCTGCACTTCTTGAAATTGAGTACAACCAGGTAAAAACACTTGATACTTCTGATAAGATTTGGAAAGCTTTGTAAAATAGTTTTGAAGGTGATAAACATTCTAAGAAATTGAGGCTACAAAGCTGGATTTGTACATTTCAAGATGCTAAAATGATGGAAGATGAATCTATAAGAACATATGTAGGCAAAATATCATAAATTACTGCAGGTATCAAATCTCAAGGAGGAACCAAGAAAGATGATGAGGTGATCTGGAAGACATTGAAGAGCTTGATGCCATCATTTAAGTAAGAATTTTAAATGATACAATTCTTGATCTCTTGTACCAAAGATTTCACAAAGAAAACTTTACTTGGGAGATTAGAAATAGTTGAGAATGAGCTTAGATAGTCCAAAAAACTATCTAGAATAGAGACAACTTTCAGTGCCCTAAACATTCAACCTAGTTTATGAAGACGCAAAAGTGCTAAAGGATATTTTGCTAGCAGTAGAAGATTTGATGAGGAAAGAAAGATAGAAGGAGTAGCCCTTCTGGTAAGAAGAGAAAAAGATGGTAAGAAAATCTTTAACTGTTGGACTTGTAATGAGTTTGTTCATTATTCATCTAAGTGTTCTAAAATAGAGAAAAAGTATAAAGGAAAGTTCAAACCTAGAAGAGATAGAGATTTTTTGTGTTCCAATGAAGAAGATGATTCTAATTAAAAAGTAGTAAGTTCTAGTGATGATGGAATATGATTTGTAGCTATTAAAGAAGAAAGTCCAGAGAAAATGGCCTTGGTATCACAAGCTGAAAAGAAATCTGATTGGATAATTAGTAGTGGTTTTTCACATCATATGACTGGTGATATGAACAAGTTTGTTGACTTCAAAAGTTTTGATGGAGGCATTGTCAGAGTTGGAAACAATTCAGCTTGCCATGTTAAAGGTATTGGATCTATAACTCTTGAAGGTAAGACTAACACTAAGAATGTATATTTTGTTGATGGTTTGAAACACAATCTTTTGAGTGTTGGACAACTAGTAGATAAAGGTTATTAGCTATAGTTTATAGAGAAGACATGTATGATCAGAGACAAAGATGGAAAGGTAATTAGAACAAGAACCAAATCTAGAGGTAATGTATTTCAGGTGAATCCCACTGAAATGACATGTTTGGTTACAAAGGTAGATGACAGTTGGTTATGGCACAAGAGATTTTGTCATATAAACGATGACAACATTGTGAAAACTAGTAGTATGTTTGCAACTAGAGATTTGCCTAAGATTTTAAAACCTACTAACACAATTTGCAAGGAGTGTGTATTGGAAAAGCATACTAGAACTTCTTTTCCTAGCAAGAAGTTTACTACTAAAACAAATTTGGAGATTGTGTATATAGATCTTAGTGGTCATACGAGGACTAAAGGATTCCATGGTGAAAGGTACTTCATGATTATTGCTGATGAATTTTTTAGAATGATGTGGGTTGCATTTCTTAAAGAAAAATTTGAGACATTTGATAAGTTCAAGATATTCAAGAATAGAGTTGAGAATGAATTAGCTATGAAGATTAAATATTTAAGATCAAATAGAGGAGGATATTTTACTTCAAATGTGTTTAATATCTTTTTTGAAGCTAATGGAATCAAGAAGTAGTTTTGAGCTCCTAGAATCCCTGAACAAAATGGCATTATAGAAAGAAAAATTAGGTCAGTAATAGAAGCAACAAGAGCTATGTTAGCTGAGAATGATGTATCCAATATTTTTTGGAGTGAAGCTATGAATACAATAGTATACACTATGAATAGAGTATAATTTAGGAAAGACACAAACAAGACCCCTTATGAATTGTGGTTTGGTCACTCACCTATAGTTAAGTATTTAAAAAATTTTGGCAACAAATGTTATATCAAAAGAGATGATGATGTTGGTGAATTTGATGCTAGAAATGATGACGGTATGTTTCTTGGCTATTCATTCAAAACTAGAGCTTATAGATGTTATAATATGAGAACTAAGACTATTGTTGAAAGTGCAAATGTAAGAGTTGATGAGAAATTTAGGATATAAGAAAGAGTAGTTGACTACAATTCTAATAATGAGAATGTTGTTATTACTAAACCAAGGAATGATGAAGTATTCTTTGAAACTAATAATAAATTTATAGAATAAAGGAGAGCTAAGGTAGGAACAAAGTTTAGAACCTAGAATAGAGCTAAGATCTGAGATAACAACTCGTACTTCTAGTAAGAATATGACAAATAAGAATGTAGATGAGGCATGCAAATATGACTATTGGAAGCAAGCTATGAAAGAAGAATTGGATCATATAGTGAGGCATGGGAATTGGTCCCCAGACTAGTAGACAAGAATGTGATAGAAACAAAATGGGTATTCAAGAATAAGATGAATGAACAAGGTGAAGTTGTAAGGAACAATACAAGATTGATATGTAAAGGTTACTCATAGCAAGAATGAATAGACTATGATGAAACCTATGTTCTTGTGTCAAGAATAGAAGTAGTGAGGTTATTCTTAGCCTATGCAGCACATAAGAAATTCAAAGAGTATAAGATGGATGTCAAGTTAACATTTCTTAATGGAGAACTTGAAGAAGAGGTATACATAGAACAACATGAAGTTCTTCCTTTAATAGATGACAATGACATGGTATACAGATTAAAGAAAGTATTGTATGGCTTAAACAAGCACCCAGAACTTGGTATGCAAGCTTGGACAAGCATTTGACAAAACTTGGATTTGGCAAAGGTATGGCAAAAAATAATCTATACTAGAAAGAAATAGATAATGGATTGATGATTTAGGTAATATTTGTTGATGATATCATATTTGGAGGAGATGATAATGAGAGTGATAAGTTTACAGAAGAAATGAAGAAGGAATTTGAAATGAGTATAATAGGAGAGATGAAATACTTCCTAGGATTATAGATTGTGTAGGATAAAGAAGGAATCTTTATTTCTTAGACTAAGTATTTGAAAGATCTATTGAAGAGGTTTGGTTTGGAAACATGTAAACCAGTTGGAACACCTATGGTAACTAGACATAAGTTATCTACAAAAGATGAGACACCTAATGTTGAGTAGAAGAAGTACAGATCTATGATTAGACAATTGTAATATCTGACTCACGAAAGGCCGAATATAGAAATTACAACTAGAATTTTTGCAAGATTTTAACTTGATCCCAGAGAAGCACATTATTTAGATATCTGAAGGGAACATCAAAGTTTTGATTTTGGTATGAAAAATCTAATGATTTCACTTTATATGCTTATATTGATGTTGATTGGGCAGGAAATATGGATGATAGAAAGAGCACTAGTGGTGGAGCTTTCTTTCTTGGAGGAAGATTGGTTTCTTGATTAAGAAAGAGGTAGGACTCTACCTCATAGAATACATCAGAGATAGAATATGTTGCAGCAACAAACAATTGTAATCAAGTTGCTTGGATGAAGCAAATGTTGAAGGATATAAGGATAGAGTTCAGTGAACCTATTGTCATACATTGTGATAACACAAGCATAGTGAATATATCTAAGAATCCAGTGTTGCATTCTAAAACTAAGTACATTTCTATAAAATACCACATGTTGAGAGAGAAATTTGTAGAAAAGGAAGTCAGATTGGAGTATGTAAGCACCAAAGAGCATATTGTAGATATTTCCACCAAGCCTCTTCCCAAAGAGAATTTTGAGTATTTGTGGGGTATGCTAGAAGTTGTGCCCCTACCTACATAAGAGTAGATGATGCAAGAGTGCATCAGTCTAGTGATCTAGAGCACTATTGTTATTTTGGACTGAATATTGATGATTCCTATATGGGGGGGTATCTGTGATGGATAGAGTCATCTAGGACTCTTGATAGATATTGTTTTGAATAGTGACTTTGGACACTTGAGTAAGTCAGAGATAGTTGTTGCAAAGATAGAGGTTTGTTGAAACCTTTGACATTGATGTTAATGGGTGAGAATGACTAATGAAGAGAATTTGAAAAGAAAGAATAATAGTCTTTAATGTTGATATTCTTGGAACTAGATGTTTTTCATCTATGTTGCCATTAATGCCAAAGGGGGAATCATTGGAAACGTGAATTTTAATGATAATTCTATGGGGAAGTATTATAAAAACATGATTAGATCACTATCATGATGATATGTTACATTTATGATTGTATTTGTCATTGATGTTGAAACATAGTAGTTTTTTGTGGTATCTAACAGAAGAACAATGATAAAGATCAAGTAGGTACTAATAGATTGGTGAGCATTTTCACTAAGTGAGGTTTTAGATAGATACTACTAAGTGTCTAGTATATTAATCTAGTCTCAAAATTATAAGATATTAATTTTGAAGAAGTTATGCAAGTTTTGGTGAAGACTATTTTGGGATAGATGTTATAGAAGTATGCTCTGGTAAACATGTTATATCTCTTAGCAGAGTTTTTATTCTAAGAAGCAAGGTTAAAAGAATGTAGAAGACATGTTCTTTATGACGTGGCTAATTTTTATCATCATAATATTACACATACAGAAAGTTATTCAAGTTACAAGGCAACAGATTAATGTTATCGCTAAGTATAACATGTTCTTAATGAGGTCCTATAGTAATTAATTGGGAAGGTGTAATATCCAACTTAGGGAATTGTTTTATGGATTTGTTATAAAGGAAGGAAATTTTTCTTTGTTATGTATGAATGTATAAATAATTGCAAGAAGCACAAAGAGCGGAATAGAAGAGAAACAAGTTGATATGCGAGGATAAGCAGAATAGAATGAAGTTGGAGAGAACTTTGTTGCCAAGGTTTTATTATGAGGTCTAAGGTTTGATATTTAGATCTGAGGTTTGTGACCTTGTCTAAAAATTCTGACAGTGATTGGTCTAGTTGATAGGATAGAAGAAAGAGGTTAAAGCACAATATGAAAAAGTATTCTACAAGGAATAGTTGAGAGATTAGTTGGAAAGTGCTTTTAGTGGTCTTGCCCTAGAAGCTATTTGGATAGTGGGTCCTTCTATCTTCTACAACTCCTAAAAAGGTTGGCAAACTCCTAATGGGGTTGGAATCTCCTAACAAGGACTCTTATGTACTGAAAGTGTTTATAGACTCCTAACAGGGTCCATCCTCTAACAAGGAATATTTATGTCAAAATATCTTTGTGGGCATCATTCCCACCAGGGTTTTCCTTTTGATGAAAGGTTTCCCTAGTTAACAAATTTGGTGTAATTGTGTATGTGCATCTTATTATGGTTGATGTTTACTTTGATTTAATAGTTAAGATTAATTAAGTTTGATAAAAAATTTAACCGATTAACCCCCCACCCCCCTCCCCCCTCTCAATTATCTTGGTGGACTATTGTTTCTAACAAGTAGTAGGTGGAGTAAAATATAGAGAAAAAAAACCCTTGGCTACCCTTGGTAAGGAAAGACATGACAATTCTTAGTCCACTAATAATTGAGAAAGAAAATTGGCCCTCTAGACCTAGAAGGAAAGCTACTAGGAGGAATTTTGGGGAAAAAGAGAAGGAAGAGACTGGTAGTGAAGGGAAGGATGAGGAGGTTATGGGAGGGGAATAAGACACCCCTTTATCCTCTTGGGTATCTAATATGTTTAAAACTGAGGCCAACACACCAGAGTCTAGGAAGGAAGGCATTATGGGAGAATAGGGAATGATCATGCATCTCCTGTTAGAATTGGTAATTTGATGAGAAAGACTCAAGGGGGGTTCTTGTGGGAGGCACTGATCAAAAGGAGGAGAATATTAGTGGGAGTGACATCTAGAAGGAGGTGAGTACTATGGAGAAAACTAATAAATACTAGGTGAGACTGGATATGGCCAGGTTGGAGGAGACCATCACTAGTACGATTAAAAAGAATGAGCACCTAGAGGAAAATTTTGATAAGTTTGCTAACATCTTTGTCAAGGTCATGCATTTGGTTATGACTACTCTTAATCTATTGCAGGTGAGCAAGGAGGCCACCACTAAGGATAAGGACATGGAAACAACCCCTTTGGTGTATGACATTTCGGTAGATGATTAGCTATGCTTGATACTAGAGAACCCAATGAACCAAATCAAGGAGAGTTAGCTCCTGCCTATGTGCTACATTTTTGGTTTTTTGTTATGATTGCTAGTCTTTGTTTAGCCTAGGGGAATTTCTATGTTGATCTTTTCTGGACTTGTTCAATTCCCAATAGGAATTTTTGGGCTAGTCTTATGTATAATGATGAGAATATTGTAGATATTAGTTGTAGTACATTTTGAAACATCTTATTTTGGTGTTTTTCTTATATTAAGGAATGAGGTTGGTTAATATGTTGGTTGTGTCTCTTGAATGATTTTTAAGCTTTGTATTTATGTTTTGGATCAGCCCCCATTTTGGTTTCTTTTTAATATATAAAATAATTAATTGATTTTGGAAACTCAAACCAAGAAATTTAATATACCACTTTGACTAATCTAAACCACATGACAATACTCACAGAAAATTATTCCTTTTCACATTTTCTCCTAAAAACAATTATCTACCTCATCCCCTTTTTAGTCGTGAAGTTTTCTTTCCTTTATAAATAAAAGGATTCACTAGCATGCAAAATATGGAAAGTATTTTATAAATATAGTTTCCCCACCCCTAATAATTAAAAATAAATAAATAAAATTATAGATTTACTTACATATCCTTAATTTGCAACTAAACTTTGAAATATCTGACTAGTGTACTAAAAAATGTAAAGTTTGAAGGAAGAGTCCATCATAAGGTAAATGATAAATTAAAAATTATTATATAAGTTCTAAGATGGTTATGTATCCTTATATAAAATTTTATCATTTCTAGTGATTAATATTCTCATTTTTTCCTAAATTCATTACTATGCCATTTTAAAAAGTATCTAGAGATGGTGTTTGATCATGCATTTCTTCTATATAGTGGTCCTAATTCTTTTGCAAGAGATTTTTTCCCTTCATTGAAATTTATTAAATATTAAATGATTTGTAATTTTATTTTAGTCCATTTATAGTTATTGATTTTCTACCACCCTTCTTTCTTTATATGACAAGTTCATGTATTTTTATGCCAACTAAGTGATGCATTTGAGCTCTATGATTTCTAATTCAACATCCATTTCTTCATTATAAAAATAACACAAATTGATTTCATTTTTCTCATACCTAAGGTCTTCACTATTATGGTTGGGAAGTTCTATTGGAATATTGACATTCTTGAGGAAATACCCTAGCACATGGGTTGGCTTTTAGTGTCCTATGAAATATGCTATATTTATGTTGGACTCTAGATCATTTCTTTCAACTGACTTATCCACCAAGATAAACTTTAAAAAATCCCATTTAAAATTAAAATAAGTGTGTTATAAAAATTAATAAAAGTAAAAAATGTAGGTATAATAAATAATAAGGAAAACCAGATCCTATATCAATATCTCTAAATATTTGGTAGAAAGACATACTTAAGATACATATCCTAATTTACTAATATGTTGAAATGGAAGGGTTATAATAATAAATTTTTTATTAAGGATAAAATAGATTTTTTACATGGGACCCGAAACCCCAACTATATTGTAACAAAATAATTTAATTTGAAAAGTACTAAAATGAAATGGTGTTTTGACCAACAAACACACCCACATCCACTTACAACAAAACTTGGCTATAGCAAGCACTTAAACCAATACATGTAGAGGAAAAATAGTCTAACTAGAGAAAAAAAAGAAAAGAAAGAGACAACATTAAAGTAGAAGAAGGTAGACTAATTCTTCCATGTTATCTTTCAGCTCTTAGTGAACACTTTTGATCTTCTTTGTGACCTCTTTGATGTCTTTTTTGTCAATTTGAGTCTCTTTATTTTGCTTGTTCTTGGTGTTGGATTAGGTACATTTTGCAAGACCATCATTCACATCTTCCCTCTTAGCTTCCTCTAGGTCAAGAAATAGCTTCACCTTCTTATCCTACTCCAAGATACCCAACACCCTATTCATGCACTCTACAATAGCTTCTAGCAAACCTTGACATCTAGCTAGTGCATCTCTTGTCAAGTTTTGCATTATTTCAATTTTACTCTTTGTTTCATTGATCATCCCCTGTTTCCCCTTCTTCTCTACCTCCTCCTTTTTCCCATGTTCTTCCTCTTTATGTTGAATCTCCTAAATTTTCCCTTCAAGATCTCTACATTTTAAATTCAATATTTTGAGGGAATGAAATGCCCATTTATCTAGACTAAATGAGTGGAGGGATCTTGAAAGTCTTGATCTCTTATGAGAATCACATGCTCACTCCACAATTCTTCTTAGAATATAGAAATTTGTTTTGTAAATTACAATAAAAAGATGAAATAAAAAATAAAATAAAAATTCTATAAAATTATACTTCTTGGATCCCTAAGGAGGATTAGAAACTACACCTTATGTACATTTTATTTTTAAAACCATTTAAAATAATAATAATAAAATGCAATATCTGATTTTATTATTTCAAATAAATAAAATAACACTACTTTTAGATACATATATTAATTTGATGATATGAAGGTTTGTCACATGAAATTATTATTAATATGGCATTTAGAAGACAAAGAAAGTTCAAACAAATTCTGATTTCAGAGTATTATATTTATCAAATAGAAAATTCTGGTAGAGTCAAACATTAGTCCACTAATTTGTAGAAGGTCCAAGACCCAAATGAAGATCCAAACTAAGCTCAGCTTCCTGCATTTGTGAACCTACATTATTATTACCATTACTGTTACTAGTATTCTCTTTGTGTTTTTGTTCTGCATCTGCAACGACTTCCTGCTGTTGAATCTCGAGCAAGTTACTCAAGTATATTGGTTGGAAGGGCAAGGGCAGTGCTGAGAAGCTTCCTAAATCATTTGATGGAGACTCCAAAAAGTACTTGTTTCGAGAAGATGACGTGATTGAGGAAAACCCAGAGCCAAATTCTTTGCATTGTGGAGTGGCATAACTCAATGGATTGCTAGCAGGAAGGCTGGTTGCAGAGCTTTTATTAATGGCACAAGATGGGTATTCTACATTGTAGCCAAAAACATCAGGAATGGGTTGAATAATGGGAATAATTGTGTTAGAAGGCCAGGGACTATGAAGATCGGAGCCAGGAAAAGGTTGTAGGCCATATAAATTAGGTTTACTGCCATAAAAGTCAGGGTTACTCCAAGACAAATACGTGTTACTGCCATATAAATTAGGGTTACTGCCACATCTCCTGCTGCTTCTGCTGGCCTTAATGAGAGCTCTCTTTGCCTTCTGTCTCTCCTCCTTATGAGCCTTCTGGTGCCCTCCCAGGGCCTGTGAATTCACAAACTCTCTGCAACAGTATTGGCATTCGTACTTTCGGCTCTCTGTAGTCAATCCAGAGGAGTTGCCGCCAGTAGAAGCCTTCATAAAGTCCTTACTTTTCTTACTATGATCCATGGATGTCTCTTTCTCTGCACTGCATTCACAGATGTTCTTCAATTCATAGCCAAACAGTTTGAGAGGAGGCTTAAACTTAGGCCCAAAGGCTGATCTCAACCCTTCATTCACCCTGTTGCTTCTCTGATCTAATTTCTTGACCCTTGATTCTCCATGCTCAGCTATCTCCTTCACCATGGAGGTTTTTTTTGATACTATTCAATATTGTTGCTTTTTACTAGTATCACGATATACGAATTTCCTCTCACACATTGAAATGATTGCCAAGGGAAGTATACTAGTATTTGTACTGGTTATTCATTCGCTGCCCTTGTTTTGTAGTGATTCTTCTTTGCATGCAGTACAGAAACTAAAATCCATAATAAAATGTATTTATCAAAGAAGAGTGGTGGACTGACTGCATGCTGCTTGGATGGTAGGCCATATAAACCCGAGTTGGGTAACATTAAATTCTCGCCTTGCTTTGCATTTCAGACATAAATACAATGACATGCATCTGGTTTGGTCAAAGATATTTCTGGCGTGCTTTGACTGCAGTGTGATTGGAAAAAAATTCAATTGCCTGACCGGACACTAAAAATAACAAGAATTAAATGCTCTTTAGATTCGTTCTACGTTTTTCCAAAGTTAAGGAAGAGTTAAATGCTCTTTAGATTCGTTCTACGTTTTTCCAAAGTTAACGAGGGGTTCACTTAGAAGAAGCCTTTATTTTAAATCTCCGTGTTCTGAACTCTTAATTTCGTATCATCCACGTGGATTCTGTGTGAAATGCAATAATAATTGTTATTATGTCGAAAGCGTTTTATATATGAAATGGACTATCTGGACGGTTGGCAATATGTTAGTCGATCTGACAAAATGAGCTGTGGGACAATGTCACCTGAAGTTTGATGAAATATAAGATAAAGTGGAACCAGAAGAAAAGATATTCGAGAAACTGACACTCTTATCATAATACACAACTGAGAGATCAACGTAATGTCCACGTTTATTTTATTTTTGAGTATTCAGTTTTAATTGTTTAAAGTAACAAGTTTAAAGTGAATTTACTTTATTAGTCCCTGCCTTATATAAGGAAGGTACTAATGTTTTCATTAGATCCTATTCTAATTGCTATTAATTTTTCAATAGCAGAAATACATTCAAAACTAAGATCTTGGGCATAATATATTTTTTAATTGATTTACATTGATGCAATTTCTTAATTCTCGTTGCACTCCTCCCGTCAAAACAAAATTCTATATTCTAAGAAGAATTGTGGAGTGAGCATGTGATTCTCATAAGAGATCAAGACTTTCAAGATCCTTCTCAAAAGTGCTCTGAAGATTGAAGTGAAGATTATCAAAAAAATGTTAGATAATAGTTCTTATTTAGAAAGCTAGAAAATATTTTCAAAGCACCCAATTTCAAACAAACACAAGAATAGACCTCAAAGTATGTTAAGGAAATTAGCTACTAATGGATCGATAAGGTCATCAAATGGAGTGCTTTGATAAGCATGGTGCAAGCTTCAATTCTCAATTTCAAATCTATTGCATGGAGTTAGAGACGATGATTCGTCATATATTTTATATGTAAAGACAAATAAAATAATCCCAAATTGTACAATTTCCCCTGCCTAATCTCCATGGAATTATTACAAATAAAGGCAATTGGAAGGGTTGAACATGGAGGAAACCTTGGAAAAAAAAGGGTATCATAGAATTCCAATTATCCTTTGTGAAACTTCTTCCTCAACTATCATAGGATTTTGAAAAAGAATAAATTGACTCAAGAAGGCCACACATTAAATAGATCAAGAGATAAAGTGTTTGATATCATCTATTTGGATTTTATATCTACTAGGTTGAGGAACAACAAAGATATTAAAGAGAAAATGATGGAGGAAGTGATCTCTCAAACTAACTAGGAGTTTGAACCTGAAGGAGTGAAGACATAGATACCTCAAATGATGAAGACTATGATGAGGAGAATGAGATACCAAAGAAGAGAAATCCTTGGACATCATTGCTAATTTATAGAATGTTGAAGAGATGGTGAACTTGGATAGTGCATTCCTTGTTATTCAAGAGGAAGTATTTATGGAAAAATGGTCCATGGCTCACAATATAGAGTGTGAAAAGGATAATAATATGATGAATTAGGTTAAGGATCTCCAAAATAGATTTTATTATATTTAATCCCTCATACTATTTATAAAATAAATTCAATGATTCTATTTTTTCTTTATATATGTTGATAAATAGCTTAATTTTGAAGTTGTGTTTAGAGTGCCTACAAGAAAGAGTAGAATGATGAAAATTTTCAAGATGGGGGAATAGGATGAGAAAAATTAGAAGGGACCAAAGAATGACGATGTTGATTAATTGAATAAGGATCTCAAGTGCCTCTCAAAGGAATGAACTATTTCTAGCTCTAAATGACTTACTTTCCTCTGCTCTAGTTAGAATGACTTGTTAGAGTTGGGATGTGTATAAAGGTGAAATGTGAAGCAATTGGAATATGTCTCAACTACTTCACACTTCAAGGGATGGTTGATGGAACTTTATGAGACTAATCATTTAGATTCTAAGGTAACTAGATCTAGGAAGATTAGTGTCAACCAAGTGATAAAGGAGCACTAATGCAAACAAATATTTAATTGTTATAGAGTTGGAGAAAGAGTACATATATATCCTTAAAGCCCTAATGTAGAAAGAGATATGAAGAGAAATTAAGTAGATCTTCAGTTTAAGATTAAAAGTGAAAGAAATAGGTTGTTAAATGACCTCCAAAAGGGTTTATTCTTGCTACTTAGAAAGAAAATAGAGAGATAGATGAAACTTAGAAATTGTTTGGCGATCTATTAGAGTTGAACTAGATGATTAGGGGTGAATCGATCAAGCTTAGGCATCAAGGGTGACCCAGATGACCTTACTAGAATGAGTGTGAGACTATTTCTAATTTCACAATTCCAAAAAAAGCTAAAAAGGGTATCTAAATCTATAACCTATTTACCAATATGAGATCTTCAACCTACAATAAAATAAGAATTTTTTTTGTTGATGGGGGGTTTTCCTTATTCAACCCCAAATTTAGGACATAACTTTGAATTAAAATAATTGAATTGAAGAAATGTAAAGTAAATGTGTAGATTCACCTTACAATAGTAGGATCTCAAATCACATGTAGTGTGCTTACTTCACCAATTGATTTAGATCAAGAATATGAAGATGAATGGATGTAGAAGATGAAACAATGGATCTTTCTAGATAAACTCCTTCAATGGACTGATGCTTGAATCCTTGATCTTCAATGAATGAATTTCTTGAGGGATGCTTGATGATTTGAATGCTTGAAAACTTTAAAATGAGTACTTGATCTTGTCAATGCTTAATATGAGATGAGATGATAAATGGAGAAAGAGGAGGGGTTTATAAAGGGCTCAGAAAAGATTTCTCCGATAGTTTGGCTTGCCTAGAGATTTGTACCCTAAAATAACCTCAAAATTAGAACCCAAGAAAAGACCCAAACTAGGACCAAATTAGGGATACATTACATCATTTAGCTTACATCCCTGTCAAACATGACCCACAATCTCTAGAATTCTTGTGGGATCCCAAAATAGGTCTTGATTCTCATAAATTGGTTACAATTATTGAAAAAAATCCTTTTTTGTGTGGAAGATAGATTCCAAGTGATTGTATGAGGAAAAGGGTGGACCTAAGTGGTTAGGTCCTACATCGATCTTTACACCATGAAAATAGGATCTTTCAAGAGAATCAATTAGATCGTACACCAATTACACCTAGGAGAAGGAGAAGAAAAGGGAAGAAAGGAAGATAAATACAAGGAAATGGTGATCTCACATTAAAATAGGTGCTCAATGAGCATTAAATTGTATTTCCTTCAATTTAAGATAGTACATTTAGCCCCCAACTTTAGTGGCTATTGACTCAATCCAAACTCTTGGTAAAGTAGAGCACAATACATATGATAATATTATCACAATTAAGGAGACAAATAATCCATCAAGCCCACTAGAGATTGAGTCTTTGTTAGCCTCAAGATCATAATAAATCATTGATTGAAAGAAGAGAGATAAGGGGTGTAGTTAATTCTCCAATGATAAATGTGCTTCTCATTTTGAATCATATAAAATTATAAAAATGTGTTACTCGTGTATGGGATTTAGCATATTGTTCTTGAAAGTATCAATGCATATATTTGAGGCTAACTTAAGAAGTATACCAAGCATCCAAGGAAAAAGTTGTTAAAGTTGATGAAAGATCAACCCCACAACTCCTAAGAATCACCTGCATGCAAACACTTGTCACAAAAAGAGAGAAGCAGAAGCTATGGAGGCTGGAATTCCCAGATCCATAGATGAAACATTCTTGATGAGAAAAAAGAGATATCCATTATCAAAAGTGAATGAATGTATAATTACAAAGAGAGGTCATCCTTATAAATGAGATCAAAACCCTAACAAGTAACTAACCTAGGTATCATAATAATAATTAATGAAAGAATTAAATATTATATGCCTAAAGTGTAGCTTAAGTAGACTAGAGTTAATTAGAAAATATCTAATTAATTTAACAAAACTACCCTAAGCCATACTCAAAATTCATAATTTACTTGATGAGAATTATTTGATAATTTGCAAGGATAGGTCAAATGGTCTAGCAAGTGTGTGCATCATGTTACTCAACCAAATCCAAGACATGAAAATAAGGGGACCATGTACACACCCCCCACCCTGCCACCCCCCAAAATGGGAAAATAATTTCTTATGTTTTTATCTTAAGGAAGTGATGAAGAAGGATAAAGTAGTTTCGACATCAAGATAGTATCCATTAGCAACACCTAGTCTAAACCAAAGAGGTCACAACTCCTATGAGGCCATGGAAGGCTAGAGTAAAATAAGACAACATGCATGAAGTGAAAAAGTAAGTCCTTGAAAAGGACAACACACTATTATGAGTCTCCAAGGCAAGTGATCTATCTACCATGAAATTGCACTTGCTAATAATATAAGATTAGATGTGATATGGTAAATGAATAACACCTAACCAAAGGAAATAGTGAATCCTTGAAAGAATGAGGATTATGGATATAGTTAGCTTCTCCCCAAGTATAGAAAAAAAGGGAAAATATGGCCTATTATTCTGCCCACGGAGTGAACCATGAAGGATAATGAACCCCTAAGAGAGAACCTGACAATTTTACAAGGTGTGGAGATACATGATAGGGACCTAGATATTATTTACAAAAATGTAGATAAACATAGATCTCACCATAAGAAGATATGAAAATAAATATGTATTATCAATAAGTTGTTGAATCTTTTATTGTAAAGCTTTACAATCAATAGTAGAGCGATCATGATAATGATCATACATGCAAAATGAAAGATTCATGAGTTGTTGACTATGTTTATGTCTATGTTTAGGTCTAGAAATCACCCTAGCATGACAAAGCATAGGAAAAAAATGTTCTTTATTAGTTGAAGATGATAAAGGAGAGGTTGTGGACAGAGAACTACTTTGTTGCACATATCCTAATGTATGAGAAAAAATGGTGTTGAAAGAAATTTTTTTTTCCAACCATTGCCTAAAGACAGAGTAGGTTTGATAGATAACTTATGACTGCAAGTAGAATTAAAATTTGTAAAGAGAGGAGGCACTTGATTTCTCATCAATGAAAGATCATTAACTCTATACTCTCCAATAAAAGTAGCATTAAAATATAATGTACCCCAATCATCTTTAGAAAGAGTAGAAGAAGAAGGGTTATATTTAGGTTTGGGTTTCTTCACTTCCTATGTAGGAGGAGAAACCATAGCATATTGTATATTTAAACACATATTAGGTACATCATAGAAATGGAGGGTATACATAAAGTTGTTATAAACAAACTTAACCTTGTGATGAAGAGTAGAAAGAACAACATGCATAGAATGCAACAAAGGTCTTCCTAAGAGAATGTTATAATTGAGAGATCTAGGCATAACATTTATAGGAGTATCCAATGTCACCAAGCCAAATTTCATAGATAGAATTATAATACCCAAAGTGTTTTTATCAATGTTATCAAATCCATGAATAGGAATGTTATCAAGTTGAATGGTAAAAAGATCAACATCCATATACTTTAGCATATCCACACTATAAATATTCAAACCCAATCAATTATTAATCAGAGTTCATCGTATAGTAGATTTATTAATAGAAACAAATACCATAATAAGGTTGTGAAAATATTGAAGCTATTTAGAGGGAAAATACTCATGAGTAAACACAATTGTAGGTGTGACAAGAGTGGTATGCATCTATTGTAAAAAGGCATTGATGTTATCTTAATTAGGAGGTAGAATTGAGAGATTGGATAAAGTTGTTCTCAAAGCTTCATGATACAAAAGATATGTTTGAAGAATTTCCCAAAGAGAAATCTTGGCGGGGGCATTACGCATCTCTGAGACCAAGTCATAATCCAACAAGGAAGATGAGGTGGAGGAGGAAGAAAATATTGAGAAGGTGGAAGAGAGGTAGTAGGTTGAGAATTATGCTATGTATGATAGGTGTGAGGCACTAAAGGATAATCCAATGGATCACTAGATTTTCCCTTAATATTTATTTGAGGACAACCCTTAATAATCATGAAAGATTTATTAAAATGTTGATTAATATGAACCATGTTAATTTGATAAAGCTCTTGATTGTTCATAAGGTTATGGCTAGAAGAGAGACGATAAGGATTTTGAATTTCCATTAATGCTTCATCTCTACTAGGAGGAAAAATATACCTAAAATAGAGGTCATGTTGAAAAGAAAAGGTATTAACCATGCCATATTTTCATGAGAAAAGGAGTAATCAACATTATCATCTAAAGGTTCATCTCAAATAGTTCCATTATCAAGGTTAGGAACATCATGGATCACTAAATGTTGATTAACATCATCTTTAAAAAGATGAGCCTCAATGAAGTAATACATAAAATCATCATCATATGCATCAAATAAAACATCTAAAAAAAATTGGGAAATAAAGATTAAAAAATCTCCTTAAAAGGAAATGGAATGACTAGATGCAATTATACTTTATTGTGTTTTCACAATGTGAATATAGGAAATGCATTCTATATGTAAATTCAAGGATATCTAAGTACCACAAATACAAATAAAGTAGATCTAGCACTAGTACATTTGAGTCCCACTTTTGACCTAAATTTTTGATGAAATGCCAATTTGGCTTATCAATTTCTCTTTTTTTTAATATGATCACGAAAAAATTGAAATTTGACAATTCTTAAGTATCTTGTCAAAATTTCGACGAGATTTAAGTTTCTCTCAAAATTTTGACAATATATAAGTACTTTTGTCAAAATTTTGACATTGTTAGGATATAAAGAGAAAAACAAAAGTGAAACTTCATTTTATTTTCATGTGGCAAAGTGCAGCGGCATGGGAGGGTTGAACAAGAACCACTTCTTAATTTTTTTGAAGATAACTAAAATTCATTAAAGTTTTATTGATTATGTTATAACGTGGTATTGATCCTCCCCTTCTTATCGACCTTATATTTGTTGTGACTTTTTGAATGAAGAAGGTAAAAAATCAAAAGGAAAGGAAAGGGTTTTGTATATACAATGTAATATAGGTAGCTTACATACAACCTACACATTTAGGCCCAATGGGAGTAGCATGAGGCTAGTTTAGTATAGGTGCAGATTTACATATATTAAAGCTCTAGGGCTTTCTTTCAAACAATGTTTCTTGTTTCTTGTTTGTTTTCTTCCAAATCAAGTAATATCATGGTCAATGCCTTGTGTAATCGTGGGAAGATGATCTCAAATCACCTTTCACATCATTAAAAACTAAACCAAAATGCTTTATAATTTTGAATATTTGATCCACCCCAATCATTTTCTATCAGGAAATTTTTCCTCATAGTTATAGGGAGGTTGCACAGGAAATATCACAAATCAAATAATTAAACCATGGTATAATAAATTAACCTACAAAAAAAATTGCAGCTTTGTAAAACTCAAATAACATACCATGAATGCTGTCATAATCATTTTGCCAGCAAACCATCTACCATGGAGAGCATGCTATGCATCAACTATAGATGTTACACTGTCAAAACATAAGTATACATGACTAGTACTATACTTGCCACACAAAAATATGCCCTCAAGACCAGATGTAAGATAATAACTACAACTTCAAAAAAAATTATGTAAAGGTAAGTGCACTAGTTTTGGAACTCAACTAGTTATGGGAAACTAGCAAAACAAAAATAATATCATCTAGCAAATGGCTACCAAAATGGAATAATCATTGTAGGATCATAAGAGTAATCATTTAGAACAAGATCTTACTTGTCTACAAATATATGCTTCACTACACCAAAATATTTCCACTTTCTATTCACTCAATTATTCTTTCAGGTAAATTAGGTCCACTTTCTAGGTTAAAAGAGTTGATAATAAAATTGTAATTCTATTTTTGTTATTTAAATTTAGATGCATTAAACATAGTTTGGACCAATCTTATGCTAGTAACATTTGATTTCAAAGGTGGCTCTTCAATTCATTAAGATGACAAGCTCACCTTTGTTAAGATCAAATGTTAAGCACACTATTTGGCTTTGTTTTTACAATTAAAAAGTTTAATGCATATCTTTACAATAAAAAATATCATGCTCTGGATTTTTCCTTCACTTTCAAGTCCTCACATCCTTGCTAAAATTTTTTAATTAGACTTCAAGTGTCCAACTACACACAAAAATGTTTGTATACTCCATTGAGACATCATAACTATTGAATTCTACTTTCATTCTCCTTCATTTGTAGTTAACATTCTTGGTATATTAATGTGTTCTTTAAAGTTTAAACACATTGCAATAAAAGCCATTTATGTTCTCTCAATCAAAAAAGAGAAGCATATATTAGGAAAGTTTTCAAGAAAACATGCATATAATAAGAAAGTTTAGATGCATATTTCCATCATCTAAAGACATTCTTAATGATATTGTGCAATCGATCTAAATATTCAGCCTACAAAGGTAACACAATTGTGAATGTCAAAGGCTTTAATTGTATCCTTAGCACAATGTACTTGTGATTAAGAGCTATTCACTATCTATGGACTCCATTGAATGTTTAGTGATTGTTGCCTTTGTAGATATCTATTTCATTCTCATTTGTATGTACAAGAATTTCACATGTTACTATGGTATGTTCATTTCTTATGGATTAAATCAAACTAGTTGTAGGTTCATTATGGATTACTTTCCATATATTCTTAATCAAACGTAAAAACAAAAGGGATCATATCTTTTCAGGCACCATCAATTATTTGTGCATTCCAAACATGATGAATAGAACAACTTTGTTTTCTAGTTATTGAATTTGCAAACAAAAATGTTGCTTTGAGTCTATAATCTCTATTCCCCATTGGTTGTCCCATAAAATTCATGTATTAGTTAGGAAAATATGCATCACAGATAATATGAAGATCCATCCATAGATTGTTTTTAGCTCGGTACACATAGATCTCAATATGTAATAATGAGAATGACACCTAGTCTAGACATAATAAAGACTCACATCTAATGGTATTTACTATAAAGAAAACATATGAAGTCTATGTGCACCAATGATTTTCCATGAAGACACAATGTACATGTTGTTATGTAAAGTGGAATATCTACATCTGTATAGTGATATTTTTTTAATGAAATATTTTCTTAGTATTATATATATTTATATTGTATAATTCATTTAATTTTTTTAGATGACACCCTTACTGAAAAGATAGTAATATTTAATTATTTTTTATTGTATAAAATATACTAGACTAATGCTTGTATTTTTATATTTGATATAATTTTATAGCATAAATATTTGCTTATGAAGAAAGTTCACATCTAACAATATGAACTTAGAACAAAATAAGGTGGCAATTGCTAGACCGTGGTCTCAGTTCAAAAGAAAAGGTGATGGAAAATGTAACTATCCTTGCAAAAAATGAAAGGGCTTATAGAATCAAATAGTTCTAATCACAACGACTCAGAGACATTGTAGGCAACATGGCCACATTGAAGGGGGAAAGGATTTTCGTCTTTTGATGAATGTGGATTTCAAACTGGTGGAACATGGAGGTGTGAATATCAAAGTAGAAGGTAATTCTCCCATGGAAGAAGATGATCTTGAGGTAGAGAACACAATTGAAGATGTTGGTATTGATGTAACTGATAATGTGCCAAAGAACAGGATTGAAGAAGATATTAATGGTGCAACTGATGAAGATGATGAAGAGGATGATAGTAGCACATCTAATGAAAATGACAAAAAAAACCTTGATATACCTTTAATTGAAAAGGTATACGAGCCCCTATGACAAGTCTCCCAAAAAATTCTTCTCTCCATTGTATTATTTCTAGTAAACTTCAAGGTTATGAATGGTATATCCAATGTAGCAATCTTACATATGCTAAGGTATAGTGTCATTTTTGTCATCTTCTATGTTAGTGTACCATTAATGTTCTTTATATTAACAAATTTTCCATAGGTTGATAGGTGAGTTTTACTTACCACCATCAAAAATTCCACCTCGCTCTTACCGAGAATTATCAGCCATTATGAAAGATATTAGAATCTAGTATCAAACAATACATGCATGTCCTAATGATCATATTATATATTATTTAAAAAATAAATTTTCAACACAATGACCTAATTATCACATTACTAGATATCAATTAGATCAAATGACCAAAAAGGTGACTCACAAGGTTCTTTGGTACATTCCCACCATTGCACATCTACAACAATTATTCAGGTGCACTAGCTTGGCAAAATTTATGGATTACCATGCACACAATAGAAGTCAATGTGACATTATGTGAATTCCTATGGATGATTTTTCATTTAAGGACATAGAAGATAGTTGGCCATTAAATAAAGAAGAACCTCATAATTTGAAGCTTTCATTGGTAGCAAATGATGTCAATCCATTTGGGGAGATGAGATTTGTTTACTTGGTTTGACCTATTTTTGTTATTAACAAAAACATTCCTATTTGGACATTTGTAAAGAGGGAGCACATAATGTTGGTAATGATTGTACTAGGTATTTCTCCATTTAATAGTCATCTAAATTTATTTATAAACATAGTATCAAAATGACCATAATAATTATGTTTTTTTTTATGTTCATTCTACTAGGTAAGTACCAAGTGAAAAATATGAATGTATATATTGAGCCATTGATTGATGAGTTGTTGGAGTTATGAAATTGGGTCACTATGTATGACATCTCTAGATCGATTAGTGAAAGAAAATTTCAATTTTGTGCAATGCTTGTATGGACAATACATGATGCCCCTAGATAACACATTTATGTGGTATGTAAAACTGTTAATGCATGATCTTGTAGGTCTTCAAACAAAGGAAAAATTTGTATGTCCATTTTGTGGTCCAATAATGAAATCTTGTTGTTTAATTTTTTTAGGAAACCAGGTGTTCGATGAGCATGGACACTTTCTCCACAATAATCTTAAGTGTCAAATTACCAAAAAACATCTTTTCAATAGGAAAGAAGAGATGACAACAAAGCCAAGAAGAATGATACCTCACATGTGGAAGCTGGAATACGATAGAATGAGTCATCGAGGTAATGTCATTCCATCTAATGCAGGTTTTTGTATAAAATTGAAAATTGGATATTGTATTTTATTTAGAAATGATGTAATTGATGTTCATGAAGGTCATCAAGGCATTGATGAGAAACTTCCAAAAGGAATTAAAATCTATCCTAGACAATTTAGTAGGTTGTCGTACTATGAGAACCTCCCAATTGTGTGTTTGTTTGATGCTATGAATAGTGGAAAGAATGTAATGGAGACATTAAGAAAAATATTGGATGGAAGGTGTGAAAAAGAAAAAATGGTCAAAATTTTTAATGACATTGATGAATCCAATCATGCATTGAATTTTTTCCTTGAATCAAATAGAAATGGAAACTAGATTAATGTGAGTGTCATTACTTGGTTATTAACACAAAAACAAATTGATTCCATATTTGAAGCCATAAAAAAAAAAACTAAATTTCCCACAGGATTTTTTGCAAACATAAGCAGTCTCATATCAAAGAAAGATGATTTTGGGCCAGGGTTGAAAATGCATGATTGGCATACCTTCGTCAAGATAGGTCATGTTCTTCTCTATTTACAATAAGTTTGTAAAACATCATGTACTTTTTATTGTTTTATTTTATAATATATTGAAATGATCATTTTATTATTATTGTAGTATGTGCAACCTCTATCTCTCCCACACAACTTTGACAACATGAGTTTCAAACAAGTTATATATGATCTTGGGAAATACATGAGGTTAGAAGTGTTTTTTTTTAGATTTTTTGTATAGATATTATTCTTTCTTTCTCTTATTTTTTCTATAATATATTGTATAATTTTTTGTAGTCTCATTAATATGTTTTTGTGTGACGAACATCTTATAGGTGGTTTTCATCTAAATAAACTGATAGAAAAGACATAAAGCATTGGAAGAGAAAAAATTCTCAGCTTTTGTGTGAGATGCAAAAGTGTCTACCTTCCACTTTTTTCAATGCACAAGAACACTGCCTCATACATCTAGTTGATGAGATTGAATTATGTGGACCTATACCAACTAGGTCAATATGGATGGTTGAGAGGCACTTGAAATTTTTGAAGGGCTTGGTTTGACAAAGAGCACGTCCTAAGTGTTCCATGATCAAGGGATATATGGTATACTAGACCATGGTGTACATTAGTGAATGTCTTCCCAAGTATGCATCAAAGATCCATGTAGATCACATTTGGGATCCCAACTCTATTAACAGATTCAAAGGAAGAGTACTTGATGGGGAAAGGTAGATTGAGGAAAGTGAGAGATAATTATTTAAGATGTTATTGTAGTTAATTAATTTTTATCCATAATCAATATAAGTTATTTCTAATAGATCTGTTTATTTTATAAATTTTCTCGTGAGTGGGGTGCACTTCAAACAATCTTGATTGGATGATGATATGGATTGAAACTCAATAAAATGGTCACTCATTAACATGGGAAGGTGTTGCTTCATTGGTTAAAGAAGCTCATCCTAATGGAGATCCCAATGTTACACCAATGGTAATTGATCTAGAAAATGGTTTAAGAGGTGGAAAGGTATGTATAAGTAAATTTCTATAAATTTTGCACCATAAAGCCATGTACTACAATGGTTGTAAATTTTGCATAAAAAAGGTGAACGATACTAAGACAACTTGTGATTCTAGGATAACTGCAGCCTTTGAGGTTAGTAATATTTTGTCTAGAAATGACATGCATCCTCAACAATATGAAAATAGATACTAGGAAATTTTGGATGATATAATTGAGTGTGACTTTAATTCCTTCAAACTAGTTGTATTTGTTGTCAAATGGTATAGGCTACAACTGAATCAAAAAAATCCTAATAAAACTATTATTGAATATGATAATGGATTTGCAATGATTAATATAAGGTCATTTGAGCTAGTTTGAAAGGATCCCTATGTTCTTCCAAGCCAATGTGAGAAAGTGTTTTACTTTGGTGTTCCACATAAACCGTGTTGGTCATTTGTCAGTAGACACGATCCAAGAGGAAGATCGGTAAAATATAATGTGATTGGAAAAGAAGATACCAAAGAAGTAGAAGATGAAGTAGATGATGGTGGTGACAATGATGATGGTGGTGATGATGGTGATGGTGATGGTTATGGTCATGGTGATGATGATGACAAAAACGACAATGATGACGATGTTCATAGTGATGATGATGATGATGATGATGGTCATTCTGATGATTTGGATGATGATGGCGATAATGATGATATTCATGATGATGAGATGGACAAAGAAGATGATCAGTGACATGATCAATGGAAATGTATTAGGTGATGATTAGGTTGAAATATTTGTTATGATGCATAATTCTTGGTGTTGATTACTTATAATATGTTTTTTTGTAGAGGTAAAGAATTAAATAGTATCTAATGATTATAATGTATGCATATTGTTCATGTTATGTTCTATGTAATTAGTAGCATAATTAGCATGTAATTTGTAACTAGCTTAAGACAAATTATTTACATATGTAGGAAATTATACCCCTTTGATGAGGATCGTACATAGTGACATGGATCGATAGGTATAAGTTTATTACAGGTTTGCTTTCTCTTTTCCTTCAGCATTAACTTTAGGAAAACTTTATTAATATTAGCCTCATTTTATAAAAAAATATTTTTCTCGTTCAACTATATCTCTTATTTGATGGGCTATAGCTACCACCAAATAGGTATCTATCAGATTTATCTTCCTTGAGTGAGGGAAATTCAAGAATATTTGAGGATAGTGAGACATGTAGTATGCCTACAAAAGAGTGATAGACTAGAGGTCAAAAGATTAGAAGAAAAATCAATAAATACATACAATTTTTCCTTGCTCAAGAGAGTTGATGTTCTTATGATGATGAGACAAAGGGCGACATCAAGTTTCCCTTGATGTACACATATCTTATATTGCCTCCCATGTTTGCATGTTTTACCTTGTTATATTTTGGTTTCAAGAGATACTTTGATGCTCATGTTTGAGGACATTCGAGATGACATGATGCTCAAATACTATATTTTTATTTACCAATATCATAGATGTTAGATGGTATGTTGTTTAGTTTGATCATATCTACAAGATGATACTTATTAATGTGACATGATTATGGATACTTTGATTTGATGCTATGGTTATTTACTTCATTCTTGCTTTTGGATGTTTTATGATATAGTGATTGATTTAAATAGATTATTTTAATGTGATTAAATAAATAGTTATTAATTTGATTTAATAAATTTATCACTTTGGCCATATTATTATATTCAATTGCACTTGATCCTATTGTGTAGTGTGTAGGATCTATATCCCTAGCAGTGACACATGGAGTTAGTTATTTGATTGTTCTTATCTAGCCAATGTCATCCTTATATGGTTTATGTATCCTATTTAATTGATTAATTAAACCCTCCGGTGATTTAATAAATCGAGACTCATTTGCATTATGTGATTAGATGAGTGAGCGTCTCTGTGCATTTAGAGGTTCACATTTGTTGCAAAAGTTATTACAAAATATTATGATTTAATAGTTTTGGGAATTTTATATTTAATTTAATTATTTTAATTCTTGACAACTTTTTCGTAGCTAAATTCAATTTAATCGAAATCACCCAATTTTTTATGGGTTGAGAAAGGGTTGGTTTAGTGGGCCAGTTAATTTCCTAGTATTATAATCCACTTTTTTACCCAATGACATAATGGGTTTTAATTTCAAGGTTTTTGGCCATTTTTTGGTTTTTGCCTTGATTTGTGCACCACCGAACTTTCTCAAGTTTTCTTGGCACTATAGTTGGACATTGATCCAAAAGATCCGTAGGGATATCTATTTGACCCTAGGTCATGTAGCATCTTCCCAAGAAGTAGAAGTCTCATCACTTGGGTCCTAGTGGACCCTTACCTTCTTTATGTCTCAATCTCTGAGGGTCAGCCTCTGATGCTAAAGGATACAAATGAGCTCCAAAGAAAGTTGTCCATCCTCCACCTACAAAGCATCCCAATCAAGTACATGGGTCACATTTGGAATATACTGCCTCAAAACAAAAACATGGAAAACATCATGGATGCATGATATGCTAGGTGGAAATGCTAGTTGATAAACAACAAGAACGATCCTCTCAAGGATCTCAAATGGTTCGACAAAATGTGGTGCCAACTTAAAGCCTTTCCTATAATAGATGGGGCTCTTCCTCGGATGAACTCTCAAAAAATCCTAGTCACCAACTAAAAAGTGATGATCCAACCTATGAGCATCTGCATACTTCTTTTGCCTATCTTGAGCAGTAACCAAATGTTGTCTAATACAAACAATTTGGTACTCAATATCTTGAAGCATCTCTGGACCTAAAATCACTTGGTCCTCTAAATGATCTCAACTCAAAGGGGTATGACATGGTCTACAATATACGGCCTAAAAAAATGACATGCCAAGAGAACTATATTACCCATTATTATAAGCAAACTTGCCAAAGTACAGATAGTCCTCCCACTTCACCTACCTATCCATCACATACATACGAAGCATGTCTTCTAGAACCTAGTTCATTCTCTCTATCTAACCATGAGTCTTTGGGTGGTAAGTTGAACTGAAATTGATTTGTGCACACAAAGCATCCTGAGAGATGTCCAAAGTGATGAATAAAATACTAAATGTCTATCTGATATAATCTGTCAAGGAATCCATGCAAGAAAATAATATATTCTAAGAAAACATGCACTACAAAAGAAGTTTTGTAGGATGCTCTCATGGGAGAAAAATGTGCTACCTTGGACAATTTGTCCATTGTAACCATGATACAATCATGTTATCGTGATGACATAGGAAACCTTGTGATACAATTAATGGATATAGTGTCCCACTCCCAATCTAGAATGGCATGTAGCTGAAAAAGGCCCATCAGATGTTGATGCTTTTCCTTCACTCTCTAGCACTCAAGACATTGAGCTACAAAATCAGCAACATCACACCTCATCCCTACCCAAAAGTACAACTATCTAAGGTCATACCCAATAGAATGTCATAAGACCCTAAGGATAGCATATGAAGATCAACTGTGGTGGTGAAGGTAGCCAAGTCCAATACATGACCACTAACTATGGAATCCACAGTCACCTTGGAACCTATAGCTAACTCAACCTACCACCTATCAACCTATTGTGTAGCCACTAGCCCATACTATCAAACAAGGGATGGTGAAATAAAAGAATTTGATGCACTAGAATCCACTAATACTATAAAATAATTACCATATAATGTACCTATAGCCTTGACTACAATACCCTATGCTTAGCTTGACAAATTTGCACCACCAAAAAAATTTGTGGGATTTGCCTATGTCACCCATGGTAGGATCAAACATGGTTGCACCTCTACTAGGTCCTAAAGATGTCTTTATATGACACTCCACCAATCTATGGCTGAGCTTGCCACAAGAAAAACATGCTCCTTCAAAATTGGAACCAGATCCATGCCCACCCTGGCAAGTGCTAGAATATGGTGCACTCCCTCTTCTAGAGTTATGTTGATCACCCTAAGATGGATAGCTCTATTGGGACTACTAACTTTGACTCTAGTCACTACCCTTCCTTCCTATGGTACCTAAAATCTATCCACCTTTCTATAGATAATGTTGGTGTCATTGATCCTAAAGACTATGACCACTTGATGAGGGTGCTGACTAGGCTTGACCTTGCCCTATGACCTGTGTCTGAGGGGGTGGTAGACTCTATCCTATGGATCATGTACTATAGCTCTAAGAGTCTAATCTAACACTAAGCCCCCTATCCACATTTCTCTTAGTAATCCTTTCCTTCTAAGTGGTGAGTGCAATTTTCGTAGGCCGATGAAGATGAACATCCCCAATGATAGAGTCTTTAAGATCCCTAAAAAATGTTGTTTGAGGAGTACCTCATTGTAATGGTAACTAGAGTTCTATCTCAACCTAAAGAATTGAATCTCGTACTGATCCACTATCACGTTTCTTTGTGAGCTTTATGGACTCATCAGCATGAACCTCTCAGTATTATGGAGATATAATTTTCTCCCTAAATCTCTCCTCAAAGATCTCCTAGGTGAGATCCACTATATTGATCTAGAGCATCTCACTCTCCATATCCGAATACATGGACCCATGTTCTCTCAGCTGTGTAATGACACAATTGGCCTTCACATTACTTTCATATGCATACAAGGAGAAGGAACATCCCATATCCAGTAACCGTGTCCTAGCTATGAGACCTCCTCTTAGGCCATCAAATAGTGGTGGTTTAGAACTTTGAAGGTCTCTCATCATGTGCATTCAGATGGAACCTCCATCATCCTGACCATGGCCTCTCTTAAGGTTACCTTCACCACCAGGTGGTGTGCAAGAATGCTCACATTCATTTCCATGCTCTAACACATGGGAGTTTCAATGGCGAGATTCCTCTTCCCAACCACGGTCTTGTTGATTCTCCTCAATTTGAGATCCCAACCGAGCTATAATTCCCTATAACACAGGTAATAATGCCCTGACATCACCCCAATTTTTATCATCTTGTCCTTCCCAAACTTCTTGATGTTCTTCCTTATGGTGGTCTTCTTCCTCATTATTCTATTGGTTATTCCTTTGACCACTAAGCCTACGTGTAGGAGGCATCACTATAGGAGCAACAAGATAAGGGTCATAGTTGTACACAACAACCATACATATCACAAGCATAAGCTAAAACAAGATACTATAACATGTAATAGAAACAATATCATAGTGGGAGCATAACATAAGATCCTAATGTTGCAACATGTGCTCTGATACTAGATATATTTCCCTGCCCAAAAATCCTTGGAACAAGGATAAATAAAAGCCAATACATTTTTTTTAAAGTAATAAGCATGGATTCAAATAACATCAACATGCAATCAATCAAAAGATCACAATGGAAGACTTAACCAAACAATCCAGACACCCAAAAAATCTCCAAAGCATCATTGCTTACAATGCATCCAAAACCAACTATGAAAGTTTATGCAAACAAAGGAGCCAATAAACTTTGGCCTATCAAAAATTAGGAAGGGGCACAATCCAAGAGGGTATCCAAAACACCCTTTGAATCTCAACCAACAAGTTTGGAAATACTTGTTGTTTTCCCAAGTAGGTTTTTGCATAAAATTCAAGCTATATTTTTCCAGTATCGTACACAACTATATAATAGTACTAGGTGATACTTTTGTAGTATTGTGCAATAATTCTTATAACTATTGTGCCATACTTTCTAGTTTTGCATGATATACCTTACTACTACCATGCAATAATTTACTAGTGTCACATGATAGAATTTATTACTATTGATCAATACTTTCCAGTATCGCACAATATTTCTTTCTAAGGCATACAATAATTTTTGAGTATCACCCAATGTTGAACTTTTGTTGCCCAGGATTACAAATAAATAGCTTGACAAACAATCAAAAGGGAAAAAGAGTTAGAACTTCCACACCAGGGAGTACCAGATCAACAACAATTGAAGAGTAAAGAATTGAAGTCATAAGGAGGATCGCATAAAACTAACATCTCAACCATAAAATCTAATACAAGAATCTAATGTAATCACGTGGAAAGAAACATCACAATGAACATAAATGTGCATAAATAAACTATCTGTATGAACTAAAATAACATAAATCACATGGAAACATACTATGGAAGATATGGAGAACCATGTAAGCATCCAGCTCCAGAACTAAACATGGAGGAAGGACAACTTTTTACACTATTCCCTAGTAGTGATAAAGGTAGCTATGCCTCCCAAACATGTGGAACTTGTAGGCCTACTCTCATCATTTTAATATAAAATAAGTCTACTTAAATCTAAATTATGTTATTATCATATTTACAAACACTTTAGATCTTTGATGTAACCCACATCACTAAACATTGCTTGCATCTGATCTATATATGCTATAGGGTTATCATATTAAGGATAAATTAAAATGATACACCTTCATAAGAACTAAATATTACTTCCATATGAAGAATAATATTTATGCTCATCCCAAGTTGGTAATGGTTGTTTTCCAAGTTCCCCATTATTTTTTGTAAACCCAAGGGGCCATGTCTTTCTTGGCTTGGCTCCTCAACCTTGTGGAGCTAATACCATTGTTTCCACCACTTTAGGTGGCCCATTTGAAGATAAATTTATGGGAATTTCCTCACTCCCTCCTCCCAAGTTTAAAAGCTCATGCTTGATCTCTAGTCATATGATCCTTGTTCTTGATGAGATCATTGATGAAATAGTAAATGATTTAGGGCTCAATCTTTTTGGAAAATTCCCACTATTTGGACCTTTGGTCAAACATCTTAGGAAATGGGTGGCTTTAACCTAGTCCTTAAAAAGTAGAATTAAAATCAATGCCCTAGTTAATGACTTGTTTTTGTTCTCATTTTCCTTCCATGAGTATCTCTCCAATGGTCTTATGAATAGACCTTGGTCATTGGGTCTGAACTTGAATAATGTCCTTATTATTTGTAAGTGGACACCTAAGCTAGATTTGGCTATTGACTTGGGAGCTCATGCTCCTACATGGGTTAGATTGCTAGGGCTACCTCTATAGTTCTAAAATAATGAGGTCTTTAAAGGTATTGCTCACTCCTTTGGATTGTTGTTGGTAGTTGATAAGGTCACATAAACAAAATCCCACATCATGTTTCTTAGGATTTGTGTAAGTGTGACATTGAATTAAGTTCTTCCATTGGGGGTTACTATTGAATCCAAGTTGGGATCCTAGGTCTAACCCTTGTACTATTAAAAATTAAAAAAATTGTACATAAGATGTAAATGGTTTGGGCATTTATATTGTGGCCTATGCTACCCAACTGACTAAGTTTGGGGGTCCACCTAAGTTCATAGAAAATAGGGCTACAAATCAAGAACTAATCCCTTTTAATCAAAAGAAAATCCATTCTAGTGGTCCTTTAGTGGAATTGGGGATGGATAACTCCCATGGCCTAGCTTCCAAGGTTCAAGAGGTTGTCCTTCCTTCTTAAAGGCCTTCAAATTATTCAAATTTTGAGCCTAAGGGTCTTGGTACTCTAAAGAATTCTAAGAGGGTTAATGGTCCTCCAATGACCCCAGTGCAAAAAAAAATCCTTGACAATTCAATGAGGGCTTCATAAGCTTCTTCTTCTAGATTATAGGGATGATTAAGCACTCATCCCCAAACCAGACTATTAGAGAAAAATTATATATTTTAGTGGTTATCCTTGGCCAACTTGCTCTTTTGGTGGATCCACTAGGGGACCTAACCCCTAAAAAATTGCTTCTAGTAAACTTGCTTCCCCTAAGATAGGATTGGGTTTAAAAGGGGATTATTATTCAAATATGATCAAAGAGGTGGAATGGATAGTGGTAGACAAGAAAAAAGAGAAAAAGAATAAAATAAATTTTGGCAGAGATAGAAAAATGGGTAGTCTCCTTGGGGTTTTAGGAGGAACTAAAGAAATGCACCCCCCCCCCCCCCCCCCCTAGGGTTTTAATTTGGTTTTCTTATTTATGGGTTTTGGTGTGTCTGAAACTAGAGTGGCATCCCCTTAGTTTTCTATGGTTAGAATCCTTTATTGAAAAGTTAGAGGATTGAATAGTCAACTTAAGTAACATATGTTAAAGTGTTCTTTACTTGAATCTAAAGTTGATATGGTTCACATTCAAGAACTAAAGATGAGTAAAGATAACTTGGACAAGGAAATATCCCACGCTTGGCTCAGTTCCTCTTCGATCTCACACGAATCCAATGGTGCTTCTAGTAGGGTGGTGATTGTGTGTAATGTGAAAAAAATAATAGGTACGCTTTTACACTCTAATGAGAACTCCATCATTTTAGATTTTCGTGATATTATTACTATATGGTAGTGGAATGTGCTAAACATCTATACTTTGAACTCAAGATGGAACAGATAGAAACAATGGGATTCCTTGAAAATATGATGAGTAATAGTTAGAACATTAGATGGATGCTAGTTGGAGATTTTAGCACTCCTCTACATCCTTCAAAGAAATTGGGTGGCTCTAAAAAAATATCTGATAGTATGGTGCACTTGGGAGATTTCTTCTAGTCTACTGGGTTGATAGATTTGGACCTTAAAGGGGTAAGGTTTACTTGGTCCAATAGGAGACAAGAAAAAAGCCTTATCCAAGTTATATTGGATAGGTTTTGTCTTTCTTCTAACTAGAGTAATATTGATTACTTCAACTTGGAAGCTAAACCTCGAACAAAGTCAAACCATAGTTCTATCCTCCTTGAATGGAAATTAGGAAAAATAATTTCTAGCCCTTCTAGATTTGAAATTATGTAGCAATCCAATAGAAAATTAAGAGACTTGATATATGAATGGTGGAAAACTCTAGCTAAGTCTTATCCTTTGATCAATTTAAACTTTAACCTAGGAGTGATTAGAGACAAGGTTAAGAAATGGAACAAAGTGTCCTTTGGTAACATCTTTGATAAGAAAAAGGATTTAGAAGGTAAACTAGTGGATTCTCAAAAGAAACTTGAAGATAATCCAAATCATATGGACTCTCAAAAATTATTAAGATCTTATAGGGACCAATGGCTAACCATCTCTTCTTAGGAAGAAACCTTTTGGAAACAAAAATCTAAGATCCAATAGCTCAGACATAGTGAGAGGAATACTAAATTCTTCCATCTTACTACTTTGAAACACTATCTTGGGCCAAGAGTACAAAAAAAATTAGATCTCTTAAAGTTGTCAATGATATTATGGTTTTAGAGGAAGATGACATTAACACTGAAGCTATCAACTATTTTCATGAAAGGGAAGCGATCAATGATGGAGCTGATGACACTTTTGACTTGTTAGGTTGCATTCCTAAGCTTACCCCCCCAAAGGACAATATTGCTATGTCTAAAAAGGTTGTTAGAGATGAAGTTAGACGTGTTTCCTTCTCCTCCTAGGGTTTCAAATCTCTAGGTCCTGATGGGTTCCCTCCATTGTTCTTCCAAGAATATTGGGATATTGTGGGAGATGATGTTTTCAAAGTAGTTTGTCACTTCTTCAAAATAGGAATCATTGCGAATAAGATAAAAGAAACCTACATTGTGTTCATTCCGAAAAAAAAAAACCACATTTTTATGGAATAATTTTGTCCTATCAGTCTCTACAATACTATTTACAAAATTATAGCCAAGGTCTTAGTGAACATAATGAAGCTAATCCTAGAGAAAATCATCTCAATAAATAAAAAAGTCTTTTTTGGTGGGAGGAATATTATGGATGTGGTTATTTAAACTTATGAGATATTACATTTTATGAATGTTAATGATAAAATGGTCATGGTTCTCAAGCCCAACATTTCTAAATCCTATGATAGGGTGAAATGGTCATTCCATGAAAAAGTGCTAACTAAATTTGGTTTTTTTAGAAAGTTCCACAAGATGATTATGAATTATGTAACCTCTATGAGTTATGTTGTTCTTTTCAATGGAGCTCCTTTGGGGTCTTTACTATAGGAATTGGCCTTCGGAAAGGAAACCCTCTCTCTCTCTTCCCATCTATTCATAATTGTGGTGGATGTCCTAAGTAGGAACTTGAATAGACTCAAGATCTCCATCTTTATTCATGGTGTTAAATTTGTCTCTAATATTCCTCCCACTACTTATGAGCAGTTTGTAGATGACATTGTCATTTTTGGAGAAGCCATTTTATTTGAGGCAATGGCTTGGCAGTCAAGGATTTTTTTAGTGGCGATTAGTCGCCAATTGGTGAATATGTCCCAATCGAGCTATAGAAATTGGCAAAAAAAACACTGTATACTAGTTGACCGGTTCGCCCAGATTTTATAAAATGCTTATATAGTGGTCAGAACGTTCACCACTATTATTACATAATTTTAGTTTGGTAGTCGAGTTCTTTGCCCATATCTCTCTTTAATGTTTACTCTTATTCGCCACGAAATTAATTGAGTGTCTCTTTTGACAATCATCATTCGCCAAATTCTCATTTTCCTATGTGAAATTTTTATTTGTCCTAGGACCCAATTCGCCATGCATCACACACAATAGGGTCCCAAATTCATGCTCTATTCGACCACTCAATTACTTGAAATTATGCGGGCTTTGCCAAATATTAGTTCTTATCATATGTAACAGTCAACCTATTTGCCAAAATGAAAACGGTTTATTTGTAGTTGTCTATTTAAGACATGAGTTTCATTATTGCAACATGCCGAAAGAAGGAGCCTTTTTCATAGTATTGTGATCAGTAGAGAACCAGAATGACTACGACTATGAGTCCATAGTATTTTATTGCAGCCTTAATTTAATGGAGATGTCACAGTCAAATTTAAATAGGAAGACGAGTAGGACTAATGTAGGTGGAGATTTCCAAGAGAGGCCAACGAAATGCAAAAATATATCTTCATACTTTGGCGGGGGTAGACGCAATAGTGTTGGTCAAAGTAAGGAAGGTACATCATCAGAGGAGCCTGTACAATCTCAACCTACATAGGAGTCCATTCAACAAATTGGGGAGCCTAATAAATTTGGTGACGGAGTTGCAGAACCTAATATCTCTAATGAAGATGACCTTGAAAAAGAATATCCAGTAAATAACTAGTACCAGGATGAATCAATCAAATTCGGTGATGATGATGGTGCAATTAATAGTAACAGTGACACTAAAGGGAGAGGAAAATCAAAAGAAAAAATTGATCATCAGTGGGAGATGACCAGGAGATTTAAATTTGATTGGGCATAAAAGTATCCATCCATTGAGCCCATGGACAATCCAATTATAGGTGAGCCACTAGTAGAATGCAGATGTGCAATTTGTAGTTGGAAGTATAAAAAGGAAAAGCGGTTGTAGCTTAACCTAGACACCATAGAGAAACATGCTGGTAAGATTTACGAAACCTCAACTGTAGATGGTAAGGAAATAAAAGTGGTAATATATAAAATAAAGGAGCAATGCCAACATAAAAGGAATGCTGAAGAATATTATATGTTTCAAAAATTTTAGACGAAGCCTGGTGAAGTTCAAGGTTCTATTAATGCTATTTTTGCAAAAGCAAGTGAAGTAGAAGAATGTGGAAAAGCTGTTCAATTAAGTAATGTTTTCTATATTTTGAGCAGAGGGTGTCCAATGAAAGACTATCTAGAAATGAGTGGTTTTTTACACTTTCTGAAAGTTTCTAACTATCTTGTCAGTCATTGGTCGATAAGCAGTGGATGGGAATGGGCAAGTTGTATTGTGCAAGTTGAAATAGAAGATCTACAAAGAAAAATAAAAGAGTCAAGCTTTATTGCATTGTCCTTAGACAAAGTTATAGCGATAGATAATACATCATGGGTATGCATGCATGTTCACACTATACAGAATAATGTCCACCAACCACATCTACTATCTGTTGCTAAATTGAGAGACAATGCGACAACAGAAACTTTATTTCAGTTAGTAAAGAGAGATTTAATTATATATGGAGCTATGGATGAATCGACAATAGCGAAGAAGTTGGTATGTGTTGGAGCGGATGGAGCTTCAATAATGCAAGGTCAAAGGAATGGTCTTTGCACAAAGATGCAGGCTTCTTGTTCACCATATGTTGTTGCCATTCACTATATGGCCCATAGGATGAATCTTGCTTTTAGAGTTGTGAAGAAGTTTCCTTCAGTAAACAAGGTTGAAGATTTAGTAAGAGAGTTGTATGTATATTTTTGTCAAAGTCCCAACCGTTTTAGGGAATTTCAACACTTTGTTGATGGAATTACCAATGGAAACAAGCTTCTAAAAGATGTTGATACCAGATGGATCTCTTTGGATGGACCAGTGCATCGAGTATTTTCCAAATATCAATCTTTGATTGGACTGATGTACAAAAATTGGGACAATGTAGAAAATTAGAGATGTGGCGACCTGCTTCGGAGGTTAAGCAATAAAGATACACTTTAGACTTTGGCATCTCTTCTTCCCATGCTAGAAGAAATGAGGTTAATTATGAAAAAAGCCCAGCAAAGAGCCATATATATTGTAGAATATGCTCAGTTGTGTAAAATGTCATGCCGAGCCCTCGATAGTCTCTATCATACTAACTTAAATTTATCTGATGATAGATTTAATCACTGGCAGAAACTAACAGATTTGGATGATCCTGATAATTATTTAAAGATCGTTGAAAATGGAGATTTATGTTTTTATGTAAGGGGATTTCAGATACCAATGTACTACAGTGCCCCAAAGAAGCGAGCTACAAGAGTTACAAGGGAAGAGTTTACCAAGATCGTCGAGTCTATAGCATCTACTGCAAGGGACATAGCCTATAGAGTTTCCTCTGAAATAATATCACGATTCCCATATGATCAACTGCTTGAGGCCATGGCAGTTGTGTTTCCTCAATATTGGTCCTTCAACAATAAGGAAGATTATCGTAGAAGGCTGTTGATTTTGATAAAGGAATTTTGCAAATCTATAGAATTCAATGGAGTGACTATCAACAGAATATTAGATGAGGGTCTTCTTAGATAACAATTAGGCACCTTTGCAAGGACCATGAAGCATCAATATCAATTAATGCATAACCCACATAAAGAGGGTTCGACAACAAAGCTTTGGATAGAACTAAAATAGAGCACATTGTTGCCTGAAGAAATTTCAGAGTACTTCAAGCTTGTTGATCTATGTCAAACCATGATAATATTGGGTTCAATGGAGGATGAGAGAGTTTTCAGTGCTTTGGGCTTCCTAAAATCAAAGCTAAGAAAAAAACTAGACAAGAATTTGGAATCATGCTTGAGGGTATACACATCTAGGTATAATGTCAATACTTTTCCTTTTAAAAAAGCAATGCAAATCTCGAAGAAAAGATGAAAAAGAAGAAGGGTGGGACTGGGCAACACCATTAACCAATCTCCTACAGTGACTCCAAGCGGGACAAGTACAGTTGGCAGTGGCACTAGCCATGGGATTGGGAGTCCGAGTCATAGAAGTGGAGGTCAGAGTGAACTTGAAGTTGAAGAAGACACAAACAAAAATGAAGAGAACAATGAAGCAATTGGACTACCAGAATTGAATGATGATGATGACATAGAGATGAATTGGAAAATTTAGGAAATTTTTGCTAAATTAGCAGTGGCAACCAATAGGTATTTTTTGAACTTATTAACTACTATATGATATCCTATCATTCAATGTTCATTTTAGAAAAGCAAGAAATTAGAATGTATTATGTTTCATCATTAAAATTTGAGAACAAAGAGTATTATTACTATAGAGTGTAGTTTATATCATGTCATCAATGATCATTCATATTTGAATTTGAAATTCCTTAATGAAATTTTGCTTTCTATTTTATTCATTTATTCAACATACATTGAATTGGAAAACATGAAAATTAGATAGAATCAGAGATTCAATTCCACAATTAATAATTATTAATGGTTTTCATTTACAATATTTAGCTAATATGGTACAATTCTTGTAAGCCAATGACCCTGAATTCCCTTTTATAGAGAAAAGGGAGCAACAATAGCTTCAGGTTGATTTTCCTAATGTGAAGTCTCAAAATCTAAATCAGTAAGACATCTACAAGTCTAAAACATTTCTACAACTTTAGTTGTACATTTCTGCATTTGACAGGCCGATTTAGTAAATTAGCAATTTTAGCATAGGCAATAGCATCTGCAAGATTGCAGCATTGATCTTGTTCAAAAAATAAAGTTCAAACTTGTTACTTTAAACTCAATTCTAGAGTCTAGACTGTAGTATGTAGGATAATATGAAAGATATTCATATATAGTAAAGATATAAAGATGATTGAAATTGAAAGTACTTTCACATAGAGACTATAAGTTTCTGTAGTATGCTCCATTCTTCTTCAGTTGGAAGGGCAAAATTTTTGATGTTATGGTAAATGATCTGCATTCTCGTCAGCATTCCATACTTGGAAGAGTGAGTTTCAAGCAATGTTCGTTCCACTAGTGCATGCAAATTTGTGAATGTCCTAATGCACTTTGCAATGCCTTGATGAGTTCTGTCTTGAGGAAGGTTGCCTAAATCAGAGTTTATTTGGTCCTCCAACTTTTGTTTGTAAACTTCTCTTCCAACGAAACCCATTGTTGAGAAATCAGGTCCAAGACTTGGTAAACCAAGAGATGACAATTTTGCTGTTTTATTGTTCATCTTGGTGAGCTTTGGCCAAAATAAAGCAAGAACTTCTTCTGCTTCTGTTAGTTTTTGACATTTATGAAATATAGAGGTTGCCTTTATTATTGAACCAATGCGATCCTAAATTCCCTTGCATGCCAAATGCCTGTCAGCAGTGCTATTGATTTCTTCCATAATCCACTTTGCAATCTTATGTCTCTGACCAAAACTTTTGTTCTCCTCAAGTTGCTCTTTCAACTTCCCAAAAACATCTATAAGAGCTTCACAGAGTTTGAACCAATCACACAACCTATCAGCAAAAGTCTTTATTTGCCCCTAGAAGTAATTTTTTATTTGCTTTACTATATTATTTACATGGTCATTCAAGTCGTTTTCATATTTTTTAATAGTATCATTTGCCTTCTTTAGGTCTTCTTTCATTTCTGAGTACTGGTGTTCACTATGTTTTCTTATTTGCTCTACTTTATTTTCCCACCCTTTTTCTTTCTCTTCCCACTCTTTTGTTTTTACTGTCTAATTTTCCAATTCTTTATTTAACTTATTGTTTACATTTGCAGCATTCTCCAAGTTTCTATATAACTTTGTTGAAGATTCTTTTTCATCTTAGAGTTTTTTTTCCCATTTTTTCCAAATTTTCCCTCAGAGTTTTCAGTTCTGCGTCCCTTTTTTCTTGCTGTTCAGTTGCTTCTTTAGAGCCAAAGGATGAATTTTTTATCCTTTTCTCTAATTCTTTGCATCTGTTTACTACTACTTTCTTACTTGCCTTTACATTTGCTAGGTCTTCCTTTAACTTATCTATTGTGCCCTGAAGCTTTCCTTTCTCTCTCTAACTTCATCATTGAACTATAGACCACTTGGTTGGTCATTTTGGACACATTTATCTTGTCCACATTTTTTATTTTGGATAAATCCATTTGGAGGGTGCTAACTTGAAATTTAGATGGATCTAACTGACTCTCTGGTGGATTGTTATCTCTAGCTGGGGGCATAACAACCATGAATTCCATCATATCTTTATCTTGGTCATATGTGGGAAATAGCCTGTCAAATCTGTTTGTGTAATGCCATTATTTGTGATGACAATTCCTGTATTGACATATTATTTTCAGCAGCATATTTCTCCATCTATTTTTTGACCTCCTCCCAGGAGTCCATTTTAAAAAAAATTTCAATCAAAGGCATACTTTCATGTTGATATTTACTTGTAGAAGTCCCAACGCCCTTAAGCCTTGCTCCAATTATGTTCACTAGATCATATTGTCAGTGACTGTCAACATCAAATCGAAAAATTGAAAAAAAGGCTTCTACCACTTTGAATCCTCTTCTCTCAAATGTGAACCCTCCAAAGGAGAATGGCAAGGAGGGAAGCATCATTTTCTTTTGTTGACCATGAAAGAGTACATCTGTGCTCTCCATTTGTTGTACATATTCCAATGCAAATACCCTCTATGTTACATGTATTGGAAGTTTGTAGGGTTCTACCCATGAACCGTAAAACCTTAACACAGTGTACTCTTTCATTAAGTACCAGTCAGCCAATTGTAGTTCACTTTCGAGTTAAGTGAAATTTGTACAAGTAACAGGCAATCTAGGCATTGGAGTGCCTGTAATTTTATGGTACATTAGTGCCAAAAAGAAGTCTACAAAATTGTTGTAGTTCCTTCTGTTATCAATCATCCTTATCTGAGGTGTCCACTCATATATTGGATTTTGGCCTTTAGTCTGACTGCAAATCTTGTTTGCCTCAAATAATGCATGATGCTTTGCTAGGAGAAGATAGCACAAGTAGGTTGTGAATCTAAATGTCTTCTCTGAACCTCTTTGAATCATTAGTAATTGATCTTGCATGCAACGAACAATGTGCTCAATAAAATGATATCTTATTGGTTCTTTTTTAAAATGAATATGATAAAGCATTTCAAGAATGCTAGCATCCACTTGTTTGTTACTATCCAATCCCAAACAAAATGCTAGCAAGGAAATATTGTCCTGTGCCCATGGCACAAAAAATTCAAAAACATAAGGAGGCATGTGATTTGGACTCAGCCTACAACTACTTGTTATTCCTTTGATATAAGAATCTCTCTATTCTGCATCTAATTTTTCATAATCATCTGCTAGCTTTCCCAAGTCAATATGTACATTTGACTATTGTTGTTGAAACCCTAGTTCAAAAGACTAGCAAATTCACTCTCAGTTATGGAAAAAATTTCCTCCTGAGTAATTTTATTCACAATTTCTTTTCTATTTTCATCATAATTTTCAGCGTAGAGCATAACAATTTCTGGGCAAGGGAATACTTGAGGTAATGCCATGTGTACCGACCCAGCTAGCCATGGTGCAATTTTATTTGCAGTTGCATTTACACTAGGGTTAAATGAACACAATTTTGAAGCCTTATTTGGATCGTTCCACTTGTTTTCACGTGAAAATCTTATCTCCATTATACACTAATTTCCATGAATAATAAGATCATGTATATCATGGAATAAATCACTGAAACTTGGTGTTTTAAGCATATTGTGGAATTTTGTTATTTTTCCCATGTTATTCTTGGTATTTGTTTTGCCCATCATGGTAAATATTTAAACATAGCTACAAGCCTACAGGGGTGACTCAAAATTAAAACCTTATAGACTAAATTTTTTTATATAATATAAATAGTAAAGTTGTAAAATTTAAAATGCGGGACGTAAATTTTCAAGATTTCAGTAGTTACACTTACCCGTTCACGTTCACGTTGCCCTTAGTTTCAATTTTTGCAGAGAGCTGAGAGTCTAGAGACTTTAGTTTGTTGCTTTCCTCAGACCACAATCCTCAACCTAGAAATTAAGAGACTGTAACTTTGTAAATTGTAATTTGTAACCCCTTTCTAATTTCTAGATCTGCAGACAATGTATAATTGCAAAATTAAAGAAACTTAATGTGCCAAAATTGTACAATTTGTACTCTATAGTCTATAGTCATCACACTTGTCACACAGTACACTTTTAATTTAAATGTGACTGGAATTGTGGACCACTAGTGTTACCTAACCCGTCATAATGTATTAATTTCATTCATAATGTCATTGATCTATAAACATCCAACAACACCGGTGAATAGTGTGGTGGCCTCATGGGTCATGGGTCCCACTCCCATTAACTAAGGTAGTCAGGTATCAAGATGACTCACATCATGAGTTAGATGTGTCAGTGTCATGTCATCACCAAATTGAAACTAAATTGTTATTTATTGGTCAATTAAGGAGTTTAGTGACACGTGTCATGTTTTCGGGATGCGTTTGAAATGACAGGGTTTCTTTTTCCTTTAATCCTGAAACTCAACTTCAGTCGTTGATCTATAAACATCCAACGACATCGGTGAATGGTGTGGTGGCCCCATGGGTTGTGGATCCCACTCCCATTAACTAAGCTAGTCAAGTATCAGGATGACTCACATCACGAGTCAGACGTGTCAGTGTCACGTCATCACCAAATTGAAACTACATTATTATTTGTTAGTCAACCGAGGAGTTTAGTGACACGTGTCATGTTGATGAGACGCGTTTAAAATGACAGGGTTTCTTTTTCCTTTCATCCTGAAACTCAACTTCGATTGTTGATCTATAAACATCCAACGGCACCGGTGAATGGTGTGGTGGCCCCGTGGGTCGTGGGTCCCACTCCCATTAAATTACGAGTATAGTTAGTATATTATTGTACTTGTCGGTAGGCTAGTACTATTGCATTCAGTTTGCACAATAAGTGAATTAGTTTAGAATCAACCAACCAATGAAAATGAACTATTTTTCTTTTTATCAAATATTTGTAAAGTTTTTATATAAATTTATTATTCTCATATATTATCTATACTATTTATCTGAATGATAATTGGTTCTTTTTATTTAGTGTTATAAGACCCCTTTTCTCGGAGACTACCTCCATGTTCATTTATATTTGGCTAAATTCTCGCATACTTTTTGACATAAATTTTCTTTTACATAGATTTCAATATCACAAGTTGTAAATTGAATAAGAAATAATTATATTATTAAAAAAATTAATAATTCAAGATAAAAGAGTTTATTGGGTTAATCCTAAGCTAGGTGATTCTAATAACATTTTGATATACAATAATCTATAAATTATACAATTTTAAATCTAGAGAAGGATTGGTTAGAACCTTCTTCACTAACTTCATTTTTTAAAATTAAAATTAAATAATTGAGTAAACTATTTTAAATGTATATTTGTATAATTATATATATTCTAATAAAATATTTAAATTATTTTGTACCTAATTAGAATTTATTTTAATTGAAGTTAAAATTAGTAAATTCTTGTCTTTATTTTAACCAATATTAGAATTTTTATATACCCTTCATAAATGTAATGCAAATTTAGAATTTTTTTCAATTTACTATAAAGACATAATATTTTAGTAAAAGTTTTAAATTTATTATTTAAATTATAATTTTTAATTAGTATAAAAACTATAACTTAACTCCATACTAATTCTATTTTTCTAATTTTTGTATAATAACTTTTAAAAAATAAAATAAATCTTAATTTCTAATTAGTCTAATAACTATTAGGCAAGTACATGTCATGAGGTGGCACTTGTTAAATTATATAACTGCAATGATGTATATTAATTAAAATAGTAAAAGAATATATAAATAAACATTATAGTATCATGCTAAATTAAAATTAGATGACATCCTAAAGAACATTTATCATACCAAAGATATTTATCAACTAATTATACATAAGATATAGATAAAATTGTATAATTTTTTAAAAAAAGAGTTAAATTGATTAATTTCAATTATTAAATTGTTTGATATATCTTGTTCAAGTGATAAATTTATCCAATTGTAGAAGCTGGACAATATTCTTAAGGTTAAATATAATGCATTAAAAAAAACCATAAATTAATTTTAAAATAACATTTATGCTTTAAAAAAAACCAAATACACTTATCATAAATAAAGTTGATAATATACCAAGCTAAATAATTTGACCTTTATTTAAATTGATACAAAATTAATATTATGTATTTTAAAGTATAAATTAAAAATATCAATATAGTAAAAATTATATATGTTAAATAAATTTATAATCTAATAAAATTATATATATAAATAAAAAATAAAAGAAAAATTATTAAAAGCATTGGTTTAGATATGTAAAAATAAAAATAATTAAATTATAATTTAAACTAATCCACTTGTCACAAGAAAATATAAGGTTGCAATTAATGATTGCATTAATAGAGGTGTTGAAAAAATAGTTGTATTTTTTAAGAAGAAATTTGAATTTTTTCATTGCCTTTTTCATCATGAACCAATAAAGTTTTAAAAAAATTGTATTTTTCAATTTCAAAAAAATGCAAATTAATAAACCTTTTGCAAACATTGGTATATCAATGAAATTTTTAGATTATAGAACTAATATGGAACTAGGTGATTCCATTAGTGTCCTGCCAAAGGCGGGAACTAATAATATTTTATATTCACATAGGCTTTTATAAACAATTCAATAGAAAATTAAAAAATGCAAAATATTGCAATGTTCCATAAGTAAGCATAAGAAGTTAAAACAATGAAATAGAATTTTATATGGAATTGAAACTCGAGACATTTCATTGATATTTCTTGAAATTTAAAAATTTATAAAATCGAGGGAAAACCCTAGACTCTAGAACTACTGTACTATTCATTGTAGAAACCACCAGAATTGACTATGGTTGCGAATTCTTGTAGCCAGTTGTTGTCATCTTCCACTTCATCCAGGAAAAACCATTTTCGAAAAAAATTCAACCCAATTCTTGCACATTTCCTATGGTGCTGCAACTGCCCAGCAGTTAAGCCTAGTAAAAATGGTTGTAGGACCACATTCTAGCCAGGTTCCAAAAGCTTGTGGACTTCACCCGCCCAAGGGATCCCCACTACTAAAATTGCATGAGCGACAATTTCAATGTCATCGCCCAAATATACTACTTTAAAAATCTTCCTCAGGAGCAGCAGAATTTTGGCCCTTGCTTCTCTAAGGTTAAGCAGGGAGGCTAGAAATTGTGATGTAATGTCACTATTGACACGATGCCAATTCTCATTCTTCAAAAACTCATGCCCCCATTTTGACATCAGCAATAACAAACTTCACACTAGAGCATGGAACAACCTCATTGCAAATTGACAAGAGGTTTTCCTCAGGAACACGACCTAGAAAGCCTTCTGCTCCTCTTCCAAAATGCATCTCAGGAAAATAGGGTTGCCCATCTTTACTGCAAAGTTCAAACTAACACCAAACAATTAACAAACAATTAACAAACTAGACCTATCAACTACCAAAAATGAGATGAGCAATGATGAAAGAAGTAGCTCAATCTCCTATAAATAAGCTTGGTGAGTAGGGTGCTAGGGATTATTTGTTTGTTTCCATCTGCCTACCAATTCAATTACATTAAATTAGCAAATATTCTCAAATCTTGAACATAATTGCAAGTATGTGCCGAAAAGGCCAATTGCAATTAAACACGAATACCGTCCATTGTTCTGTAATGCATGTGAAGCCCCCTAACCGATGGAAAAGGCCAATTTTAATTAAGACTAATAGTAATAGTACTACTGCTAGTGGACTGTGGCATGTCCTGTAATGCATGTGAAGCCGCTTCGCTGATGGAAAAGGCCAATTATAAATTGTAATTAACAATGACAAGACATCAATATACTATCTCTTGCAACTTAAGTGATACACGCTAGACAGAAACGTGTCACCATTTCGGACACTTGAACAAGGTCGAGGCTTCATTCCAAACATGGCATGACATTTAATTCTTTTCAGGTGCACTGTACTCCGCATACAACTTACCTTGATATGTGTCAACATTCTAGTGACTACCTCAACAATTCTTCTTCCTTCAAGAAATGTTAGCCGAAATTAAACCTCAGCCATTGATCTTGGATCATCAGACAGTCTAAGTTCTCAAATAATGCATTTAACATAATTACAGTGGTAGTGGACAATAATTTATGTAAGTTGGTATGTTAGGTTAGGCTACTTATTTCCCATCTTTTGAAAATAGCCATACCAATTATAACTTTTTGAAAACCATTCGCCATAACAAATAAATTAATTCAATTATTTGGAAAATAATTTTGCCACCTTTTTATAAAAAAGGTATCAGTTATTAAAATATTCGCCAACCAATATCCATATTTCAAAACATAATTTTCCACCAATATTAATAATTTTATTAAGAACAAAAATTATAATCGCCATTATTTTATAAAAATTGTCTAAACTATTAAAAAAATTGCCACCAAATATCCATCCATTGACGCATAATTCGCCAACACTATTAATTTTTTTTCACCCAAATGACATGTGATTCACCAAAATTTTATAAATTTTGAGAGGGTTGGGTTCCTTAAAGTTATCCCTATTGGTAGTCCCTGTTAGCTAACTATGCCAAGTTATCTAGTCAATATATCAACTTTCATAAGAGTAAACTTTTCTTTTTCAACACCCTACGAGAAATCCAAAGAAATGTCTCTTCTATACTAGAATGCCAAATCCAATTTTTATTGGATATATATCTCATTTTTCCTTTCTCTCTAGAGAGACCTAGTCTTCTATACTAGAATAGTGTTACTGAGAAGTTCCAAAAGAAACTAATTGGCCAGATGAAAAGGAAAATTGTTAAGCTTCTTCTCCTTAAAGCTTGCCTCCAAATTATCCTAGTATACTTTGTGTCCTTTTCCTTAGTGCCTTTGAAGGTCATAGATACTCCAGAGAAAATTCAAAAAAACTTTCTATGGTTTGGAGTGGAGGAAAAGAGAAATTTGGCCCTTGTCAATTGGAATAAGGTGTACAAAGACAAGGAAAATGGAGGCCTTGATATTAGGAATTTTAAAAGTATTAGCAAAGCTCTAGTATCTAAATTGGGTTGGTTAACCTTAGAAGGAGCTAAATATTGACATAAAATTTTAAGGGCCAAATATTTATCTTATGGTCCTTCCTATTTGTATCTAAGTAAAAATAACTCTAATGGTAGCTTTGTCCTTTGGAAGAACATATTGAAAACAAAAGGCATGATTAGAAGAGGAAGTTGAATGCAAATAGAAAATGGTAGAAAAGGCTTATTTCAAGAAGAGATATGGAAGGATTCAAGGCTTCCATCAAGGAACCGGTGAATAATCAAAGATTGATGGACTGGTTAAGGCAAAATAGGGGCAAGAAGGTGGAAAACTACCTAGAATGGGAGAATGGATATGCAAGATAGAAGGTCTTAATTAGCTTGTGGAAATTTCAAAGAGATACTAGAAGAATCATGAATATATTTAAGGAAGTGGTCATGTATCTAAAGGATATGCTTCCTAACCCCAATCTCTTTAATCAATCCCAAGATGATAAATGGATCTAGAGATATAACAACAATGGTTTCTTCTTAGTTTTTTCTGTTAGAAATAGGGTATACTAAGGTGGGGGGGGGGGTGTGGGTAATATTTTATCACTAGCTAGCTATTATTAATTACTTTGAACCATGCATAAGGAAGTAAACAAGTAATACTTTGCAATAATTGGCACAGTGTGTCTAAATTTTGGTTCCTGCAGGGAAGAATAAAATTAGGAAAGAATTATTTATCAAGAATGAAAGCCAATAATTTCATCTATTTTTCAAACAGATAAACATGACAAAAAAACTTATAGTCCCAATCACATCATCATATATAAGAGTGCATATATAACTATAACTATAACTATGTCTAAAACCAACGTAATTTACAAATATCCACAATTCAAATATTATCCCTTGATGTTTTCTTTAATGCAAAATTTTAAGTCAACTATGTTATTGCCCTGGATGTAATACCAAACTGTCATTAGGCTAAAGGCTGTAGCAAGATTTACGATTTACAAATGCAAGGAGAACTACCCAACCAAAGTAGAAAATGACATGAAAAGTTAACAATCTATCAATTAACAATCTAGATGAAATATTTCTAGCAATTGAACTGTACATTATAGAAACAAAAAATTGCCTTAAAATTAACACCTCACCAGTTGTTCATTTGCATCTGTAATGGCTTCACAAAAGTTGAAAGCTTACGATTTGTCAAGAACACAAAAGGAACTCGTAGTTTAGCTGCATCAATAAAAATAAATTAGTTCAGTTGCATGGTGAGGGCAAGAGACTGTCAATATCGATTTTGGAGTTACAGATAGGTAAGCGATAAACATAAAAAGGTAGTACAAGATTTTAATAGCAATTGTGACCTTCACAATTTTTCTTAGTAGTTTTGGGTTATTAAATTGGATAGAATATTGATAGTAAAATGTGAAAGAGAACACACATAATGTCACATCAAAATAAGTTTGCATCCTACATATGAGTATGCATCAAAACTGAATTTTTACCTCCTCAATCTATCTATATCAATAAAGAAATAAGACATTTTTGTAATACAAAATTCTTGAACCCTATTCCACTATAATCTTTCAAACCTGCAAAATAAAACAAAAGCCATAAAAACTAAAATAAAAGGATTTATTTCTAACAGACTATCACAGATGCTTTGTATATACCTTAGGACATGATACAAGCTGTTTTACAAGCAACACATAACATTCTAGTTTTTTTCTCATTTGCTAGAGTGATGATAAAATATATGCAAAGTAGAAATAGTGTAGCATAATAGATGATTAGTATCTAAAAATTTTAATACTGAAAATTATAAAGAATGTAATACTCACAAGTGTCACTGCCTAAGAGAATGCAACCCAAGTTTATCATGATCTCTGCATCATTCATTGCATTAGGAATATCCTACTTATTTTCAAACACTAGTAACACTGCATCTCATAGTTCATCTTGCAAGAACAAGAAACTTAAATGATAAAAAAAATTCTACAGATAACATGAAAATAATTGTTAAAAGAATGAGGCCAATTTTACACATAATAACCAAAGTTTCCAAGAGAAAGACATGAAATCTTCTTGAACCATTTTCCAATTGTGTTAATACAATCCTAAAAATTTACTTTGATAGTTCTGACTAATTATTGTTGGAAGGATTTTATTTGCTTCATCAAATGAGTGTATATTGTAGTCTTGGCTTCTTGTATTTTTCAAGATAGTATCATTACTCGTCTAGTATTGTTCAATCTGAAAGGATGATATTGATATGTTTTTTTCTATAACAGCCAAAACAAGGGTTTGTTAACCTTTACACAAACAAGGGATGAAAGCATAAACATAGGGCATCAACAAAACAACAAAAAAAACCTCTTCCTATGCACTTGGACAAAAGTTTAAGCAACACTATTGTTAGGATTGCAACAAAGGAAACCCCACTACAACCTGTCAACAAGGCCCAAGAGTGATTATTTAAGAGTCAACATTATCAGTAGAATTTTGTTCAAAATAGAAGTGGGAGCAGTAACTTCAACAACATAGGCAACAAGGCTAGCAGGCATCACACCTGAAATACGGTCTAAAATCCAAAATTGTAAAAAGAATGGAAGCGATAGAAGTCTAGCTCAGACCAACAGCATGAGAAGCATCAATATAATAAAAAAAAGTTTCTTCTTTATTAGAAAACAAGTCCTCAAAAGGAAAATCTAAAATAGAATCAAAAGCTCTAATTGTCAAATGGTCATTTTTCACGGCCCTCCATCAAGTGACAGCACCTATCCAACACAAAATGGCAATCATTAGGCATGTATCCTATAGATATGCAATCTCTACAACAAAATGGAAAACCCTCATATTCAATGCTTCACTCATGGCCTCTCATTAACCATGATTGAAGTGGAGAGATCTCTATTTCAACTAGAATACAAACATAGAATAGCCCAAAATTGTACTAGATCCATTCAATTTTAGGAACTAGCAAAGGGAATTTATAATGGCCTCGGGAAAAACAACTCACAAGAGTGAAATGAAGATGAGGAAGGAAAACCCAAACATAACTCACATAGGTATAGCTTAATGTCACCAAACATTAGGGAGTTCAAAGAATTAGTCACCCAACAATGTAAATCTTAGAGGCACTAGAGACTCTAAGAATTTATAGACCATATTTCTGCACTGATAAAAGTCCATGTTATCAACACAAAATAGGAAAAACTTTGCATAAGACTTGACAGCCCAAGCATAGCTCCTTCAAACAAAATTTGGTAGAAAATTATCTAGAGCATTCAGTGGGTCTAGAACCACTAACAAGAGCAAATATCCTAGCACCTAGAAGCCTAGTCTAGTGCTACACTAGGAGAGTCAAACCCCAACAAAAACCATCCAATGGATCTCTTCTGATGGGGTGTGTTACGAGTATATTAAGTTCCCCTCTTTCCCTAGAGTGGAAAACATCATGAATTTTGAGTTTAGATCTACATTATGTAATACTGCTTTACTCATGTTTAGAGATCCTTACAGTATATTTAGAGATACTTATTATATCTACTCTATAATAAATGGCAGTGTAATAGCATACTAGCATCAGAGTTCATAACCCACATCAAAAGTGGTTAGTTACACAAGAAGAAGCATCCAACATGGGACATGAGAAACAAATTCAGATTGATTTCTCCTCTATTGTCAGAGGATCATAGTAAGGCACAACACAAATTCTCAAATATAAATAATAGTCAATTGTCATTTTACTTAGATCCCTATGAAAATGTAGCACTAAAATACAATATACATTGGAGTTAGGAATTTGGTTGACAACCAAAATCAATTGAATTGAAATAAGAAACTTCACCAAAGAATCAACTAAATATGTAATTTTAAGCATATTTTGCTACTCAAAATGTTATGACTTCTTCCTTCTTGACCTTAAAATCATGACATTTTCTAATTTTGCGAGGGGAAACACGATCTCTCCAACTATTAGTTCTAAATGGCTTCCACCTTAGGTGCATAGAGTCTTTGAACTAGATAGATAAAATACACAACCATGCTGAAGACCATGGAAATAGAGGATAACATGGAAAATACTAAACAATAAGTTGGATGATGATGAAGACTACAGTGAAGGTAGAAGATCCCAGACATCATCAATTAATACCAAACTACCAAACAGAGTATACAAACTTGAAAAGATAACACGGACCTTACAACTAAATGAAACTCTAGAAGCTACCATCAAATGGCATGACATTGAATCATTACCAATAAATGTATACAACATAGAGAAGCTACTAGATATGGTATTTCTATTCATTTTTCTAATGAAAGAGTTTAGTAGGTATGCAACCATGACTAAGAAAAGTGCAATTTCACACCATTTTCCATGTTGATGTTGAGATATAGACTTGTGCAATCCAATCTCCCAAGGAATAGACAACACCACGTATCGCCATCTTTGTCAAAATAGGATTTATCATAAAGCAATGTTAGAATAGTTAATAAAATGATCATAAATTATGTTGTTATAGTAAAAGAATACTTTAACTTAAGAAAAAAAACTATACAATATTAAAACATGATTTCGTGCTTTAAAAACTAAAAAGGTACCTGTAATAAAGAACTTCATTTCGACTTGCTAATTGGTTGTCACTATTAACTATAAGCTTATCTCTAAAGTTTGAGCTTCACTTGGTTTCAAGAATAGTTAAATATTCTCTACTTAATAGGGCCAACCACATGAAGGTGGAAGCTCATTTGGTCCCTTCCCCCCCGCCCCCGAACATCACTTCCCCATTAACATTTAATAACATTCAATCATTATAATCACATGATAACATTCATTAACACATAAAATTCATAAACACACAACATTCATGAATAATTCAAGAGTAAGTCATTCATGAATAATCATATCTTTTTTGCTTTCTTGCCATTTCTTTTTTTCATAAAATTTCTAAGAGGAATATCAATGTCCTTGTCATCCCATTAACATTTAATAACATTCAATTCATCCTTTTTTGAAATATAACATTCAATCATTATAATCACATGATAACATTTATTAACACATAAAATTCATAAGCACAAAACATTCATGAATAATTCATTAACATGCAACATTCAAGAGTAAGTCATTCATGAATAATTCATTAACACAATATTCATTAACACCCAACATTAATGAATAATATTCATTAACAATATTCAAGAGTAAGTCATTCATGAATAATCATATCTTTTTTGCTTTCTTTCCATTTCTTTTTTTCATAAAATTTCTAAGAGGAATATCAATGTCCTCGTCATCCCCCTCCTCTACTTGTTCTAACACATGTCTCCTCCTCATTCGTTTAGGAACATCATGAGGCCATTGCACCAAAGGGGGGGTCCGCTGCAATAATAAGTACTTCATGAGTTAAATTTGCACCATTTTATATTAGTGAATTACGAGTTTTTCTTTAAGAAAAATAACTATAAATCAAAAAATTAATTTAAAAGAACAAAACATATATTTTCTTTACCTGAATGTGTGACATGATCTACCTGCTGATCAGTCTGAACATCCTCTGGCACTCATTCAGCATGACATGATTCTATATCCTTAACACAAAAAGGTTACACCAAGCTCAATTAAAGATGTTAAATTGTATTAATAATTATATAATTAGTTTTAAATAACAAATGAGCACCTCCATCGATAGTACAATGCACATTAAGGGCTTCATGATGTTGCGTATGATCTGTGTCACGATTAACAGGCTGCATTGCAATGTCATGCACATTATTATCAAATAAATTGTTGCTCAAGTATTCAATTTCTAATATATATTTTTGCATATTTACCTATGCACATGGTGTAGGATACTATTTGGTTGGGGCAATGGAAGTTTTCCATAGGCATTCAGCCACCGTTGCATAGCCTTTCTTGAAGACAATTTTTTTGTGTTCTTCTGTGGCCTCTAGATTAAAATCAATGCCCTGATTTTTTTTATTAATTAACAAAATTATTTACATTTTATAAATAATTTTTCTTTTCAATTCATTTATTGCTACTTACACCATGTGCTTTGATTTTTGAATATCCCCCAGAGCCAAGTCTGTGCTGCCCAACCTTTTCTAGCCTCACCTTTGTTGCCTTTGATGTGTCCTGCAACTTATGAAAAGTTTGAAATATGTTAGATGATATAGATATAAAGATTAGTACTAAATAGTGGATTATTATATATTGGTCTGAAGGTTTTAGCATAAAGTAGCATGTTCCACCAAAAATATGAAAAAAGGGAAGAAATTATAGCATCATACCTTTAATTGACATGTGTAATCATGTTATTTATCCATGGAGTTCATGCTAAGTATTTATCCATATTCTGACATGCTTCTCCATAAAATTACACATCAATTTTGACAGTCTATATTATCCATTGTCACACAAAGTAAACGAAAAGCTAAAAGTTCAAATAGCTAGTAGATTTTATAGATTAATTTTTTTTTCCATCAAAGATAAGTCAATTTGGTTGAATGGGATGTGAACATATTTGGTAAATTGGGGGTGGGGCGATTCATGGAGGAACCACTAGTTCAAACTGCAGTTTAGAGTCTATACGCTTAGTGGAAAGGCATGAGTCTGGTAGCATTACCTTGGTCTCATTACCTACTGGTTCTTGATGTCCTGCAAAGTATCCATAGGTTCCACACTCACAATGTTTTTATCCCCAAGGCTGCAATAGGTATAAACATGAGGGCGAATGTTAGATTTCAGATTGTTTTAGTAGCATTCCTTTTTACCCGTAGCTGAAAAGTAAGTATTCGTAATATCATAAGACAAAGTTTTAAGTCTTAAGATGGTAAGTGATCAAGAGATTATGGGGAAATTTTCAAATGTCTATGATGTTATGCTAGACTCATAAGATCAAAGAACTATAGCATCAGGAGAAGAGAGAGAAATTCTTAAGATTCTATACTAGTCAAGTGGTCAAAGACCTTAAAGGGTTTATCTTGTGATGTTGTGACAAATTTTGAACCATAGCATCAGGAGAAAGGAAAAGGGGTGCTACAATGCTACGAAGGTTAGAGGATATCATAAGATCAAGACATCATAAGATCAAGGATGTTGTAGGACTATAAGGTCAAAGGTAAAGATGTAAGATCTTATGAAGTTGCCAGATTTTGTAAGGTCATAAAAGGAGATTTGCGTGGTTCTGATCTTATGCTAGAAAGAAATGTGGGGTTAGCTATTCCAATGGGTGCCAAGTAGGTGCTAAAGTGGATAAAGTGATATGGTAAACCTCATGGAGATTTTGTTAGGGTGGAAAAATGAAATAAGATTATTGGCTAATGTGGCCCATTTTAGTTGTAGAATTTAGTTGACTTTTTTATTTTTCTGATTCATTGAGCCAATTATGAAGAAGAAATGTTTTCTTGCATGATCCAATCTTCATGATCATTTCCAACCACTTTATAATGAATGCTACACCTAGTGAATGAAAGAAAACACACCACCATCTCTAGTTTTATCCATCTACTTGATCAAAGTGATTAATGGTGTCGTTTCTATCTTCTCAAGGCTCTGTTTTGGAAAAATATTGGTTTGCACTGTATTTGAACCTATACTAGGATTATATTTTCTCTAGATCTATATGATTGTTCTCTGCACTCTTAAATGGTAGTAGTTGAGTTTAGTCCAGGATAGATAATATCTCAGTTATGCCTGAGCTATAAAGGAAGATTTTTTAATCTTTGTAAGGGGTATTGCTTCATGTGTACTACTATAATTTCTCATGCCTCTAAACCATTATAATCCTCTGTTGAGTCTCTTTTAGCCATTAACACACTATGCAAGGTTCTTTTCCTCTAGTTAAGGTTTTGTCTTTGTTCTATAATTTACATGATTGTATCTACTTTTGAAATTCAAATGATATTAAGTGGATTTTCTTCCCATACCATTCTTTTGTTGTCTAATCTACATGTAATTGTTTAATTAAGCAAGGTCTAAATCTGTATTCTTTGAGGTTACAACTGGTTGATTATGCATTCATGGGTAGAGATAAGTTCAAACACTCTATTTTGGTGCATCACCCCTTTAGGTTAGATTAGGTAGATTTTCTTTCATGCATTCCTTCTCCCATTTCCTCTCCAAGAGTAGTTAGGTGCATCTTGATAGTAAAGGAAGTTGGCCTTCTTTGGAGATTGAACCTCATAGTCCAAGTCCAATAGCTTGGGGGTTGTTTCCACATTTCACAAGGTTGTCCTTAGGTAAAAACTTTGGACAAGGGTGCAAGCTTTTGTGGCAACAATTTTTGGCACACCTAGTGGGATAATATTTAAATTTTTTAAAGTCTACTGGTGTCAAAAGTAAGATTTTAAGATTAGTGCTAAGAAGATAATGCTACTCTCAGTGTTGTAGGCCTTTAAGAGGCTCATCCCATAAAGCACTTGGTGACTCTACACCCTTCACATCTAGTTCAGAATGAGTTGTAGTGATTCATGCCCAAATTTGAAACAAGGGCATGTTCTAGAGGTAAATTTCAATACCAGGAGCTTTCATTTTCAAATCCTAGAAGAAGAAAAACTAGAGTATCCTTATCACTAGTTAGGAGTACAATAGTAACAAATACACCTGCAAGATCCATCTCTACTCATCCTATTGTTAGATCTTAGCCTAGGTTGTTGTATGCTCATATAAATAGACCAGTATTTCATATGGCCTAGCCTAGATCTCATGCTTTTTCCACCTTTAATGGTGGAAGTCCCCTTTTATTGGCACAATGACATGACATACTAGTAGCTGCACTTAAAATTAAACTTGAATTTACTAGTGAAACTTTTATCTTTCTCTTGGAACATATTCAAGAGGTAGAAAATTTCTATAATATCCATGGTATTATAGAAGATGATGTGGCCATTAGATTCCTAGCTTCATCTTTAAAAGGAAAAGCCCTACAATGGTACAAATGGTTATCACATGGTTCTGTAACATATTGGTATGGATTAGGAGTAGGACCATGTAAACACTTTGAGGATAAAAGTGACTATTTGTCACTTTTAGAGCAACTAGCTACTATAAAAAGAGCCCCCCATGAATGTAGCACCAATTTCAATTACAAATTTTAGAAAACATGGGATAGAATATCTACTTCAATGAAGCCTAACCCTAGTAATGCCTTCTCACATTACCTCAAAGCTTTTAATAGTGACATTGCCACCACAATCCAAACCATGGGAGGAGACACTTTACCTAATACTTATGAAATTGCAATAAGGGATGAAAACATATTGATACAAGGAGGAAAGTTATCCCCAAGGCCTTATGTGCCATTCTTCCTCAATGTCCTAAATCACCAACCAATAATGGCCCATATTCCCATAACTTATACATCATAATCTCTTGCTCCAGTCCCTCAAGCTTCCACATCTTCAAATGGAATAGATGAAATCAAGGAGATCATATAGTCTATGATGTTGAACATAGATAAAAGATTGCAAGGCCAAGAGAGGAAGCTGGAAGATAGCTTCTCTATGATGCAAAAAGTGGGCAAAAAAATGGTGATGTTGGAGAGGCAGAAAGCTCAAAGTAGTAAGGAATAGTCATGCCTCTACCTCAAATGCAAACCAAAGTAGGGCCATAGTCCCTCAAAACAATATAGCCCAAGATCAAGATTTTTTTCCCTCCTATAATTACTCTTATGCCTATTGCATGTGTTAGAAGGTTGAATCTTATTTGGCTTTGACCATTCAAGAGCTTGTAGCAGGAAAATCATACAAGAAAAAGAAATCCAAAGATGCTTCATAAATGCAAGGACAAGGTGATTGCTCCTTTATGAATCATTAGGTAGAAGAACACTATAATGTAAAATAGGTTTCCATTTCTCACAACACTAGGAGAAAATGAAAAGCTATTGAAGATGCTACCCCTCCTCCTCCTAATCAAGCTTCAATGCCAAATGTATTGCATCATGTACAAGTAGTAGATGATCAAACCAATGTTCCTCCACAACAAAAAACAAAGTAATTCTAGAGGAGATGTGAATAGTCTCGAAGTTGTTCCATCTCAATCTCCTACACATACAAATCCCAAGGCTTTTACCAAAGAACCTAATGCCTCATTTAGTGTGGTAGAGAAGATGAAGAAGAAAAATATGAATATTTCCATGTGGGATGTTGTTTTTACCATACCCATGCAAAAGAAGCTACTGTAGCAGGAGTTGGAAAGTATTGAACTAAAATATTAGACAACTAGCATGGAAAGTGCCACAAGCTTGGTACAACCATCAAAGGAGGTAGAAACAAGTAAAAAGGTTAGAACTCATCCATTTTATGTTTCTCTAATTATAGGGGATAAACTAGTCCAAAATTGCAATGATTGATTCAGGGGCTAGTAGTTCAGCGATGGCTAAGTGTGTTGTTGATGCTTTAGAGATGAAATATGAACCCATTTTTAGGGATGTTTTATAGTTGGATGGTAGTACTATTAAGACTATAGGGGTCCTTAGGAATGTGGAAATGGCCCTACATGCATGCCCTGGTTGTACCATAACTCAAGATATATCAATTGCTGAAGTAAAACCACACTTTGCCATTTGTCTTTCAAGAGACTTCATTGCACAAATAGGTGGTTACATATCTTCTGATTGGTCATGCATGTTTTTTAGAACAAGATATGGGAAAAAGGCTTCAATAAGAGTAGACACTCTATCCCTCCATCATATTGAAGCCTACACCCTTAATCTCATCAATATGAATTGCACTATCCTAGAAATGGATGAGAATGACATAGTGAATGAGCCTACCACTTCTCTAGCAGAGATATCTAATTTTATCTTATATGAATGGGCTAATGCATATCAATTTAATCCCATATCATAAGCCCTTTAGACAAGACTTGGTACATATTGTGTGTTAGAAAAGGATTGCCTTGTCCCTAACCTTATGAAAACCAAAGAAGATGTGAGTGGGATATGGAGTATGTATTTTGATGAATCAAGAAATAATAATGGATTAGGGGCTGGTGTGATGTTGATTTCTCCTACACAAGTAAGGTACTATTTCTCCTTTAGGCTCCAATTAAATTGTACTAATAATGTGGCAGAATATGAGGTTCTAATCCAAGGTCTCCAATAGGCACAAAGGAGGGGCATCAAAATCTTAAGGGTATTTGGGGACTATAAGTTGGTTGTTAGTCAAGTTAGAATTTAGAATATCAGAAAGAACAACCTTCTTAAATCATAAAAACATAGAGTTTGGGATCTACTTGAAGGCTTTCAAGCTTTCAATATTCAGAGCATGTCAAGAAACAAAAAAAAACATGCTGATAGACTTGCAACCATTGGTGCTCATTATGAAACACTAGAGCATGTTACTAATGAAAAAAAGTAGAAAATTAGAATTGTTGTAAGGCCCGCCATCCTAGATAATTGCACAAATTGGCAAGTGTTTGATTTTAATTTATAGATTGTTAATTTCTTGAAAAATGAAGTAGAGTTCTTTGCTAGAAATCAATCCAAGTTGCAAAGTCAGTACAGGGACCAGATTATGGACTTAAACTCCAATAAGTTGCCTAAAGGTATAGTCACCTTAGATGACATTTTCAACTTTGATGATCAAGCCAAAGGTAGAGGTCCAAACTTGAATGCAAAGAGGGATGACTACACTCATGTCACTATTACTGATGGAAAGACTCTTAACTTAGGAAAGTTATACACTGATGCCAAACAATAAGTTTTCATTAATTTATGTCAAGAATTCAAATATTTTATTGCTTGGAAATACAAAGACTTAAGGGGTTTTGACCCAAATTTATTTCAGCATACCATAGATTTAAACCATGATGTTAAGCCTATTAGACAAAAGCAAAAGCCAGTCAACCCAAAGATTGAATCTTTAATGAGAAAAGAACTATCCAAAATTATAGAAGCCAATATCATTTTTCCTATTAAGCACTCTTCATGGGTATCCAATCTTGTTCCTATTAGAAAGAAGAATGGAGAAATCAAATTATGTGTAGATTTTAGGGATCTTAATAGGGCCTCTCTTAAAGATCAACATTCCTTTCCTTCTATAGAATAGATTCTATCCAAAGTTAGTGGCTTAGAAAGGTTTTCTTTCTTAGATGGTTTTTTAGTCTATAATAAGGTGCTAGTCCAAGAGTCAGACAAATGTAAAATAACATTCACTACCAAATGGGGAACCTATGCTTATTGTAAGATGCCATTTGGACTAACCAATATAGGTGCCACGTTTCAAAAAGAAATGGAGATGGCCTTCAAGGGTGTGCTAGAATTTGTTTTATTAGTCTATCTTGATGATATAACTATTTTCTAAAAACATGCAACATATCATTTTGATCATTTGAGATAGGTATTTGAAAGATACAAAGAGTATGGTGTGTCCCTAAATCCCAAGAAGTGTGAATTTTCAACTGACTAAGGAAAGCTCCTAGGACATATTGTGTCAAAAGATGGGCTAACAATAGATCCAAAAAGAGTAGAATAAATTCTCTCTCTCCCACTTCCCAGTCATAAGAAAGGATTACAAAGCTTTCTTGGTAGGATCAACTTTGTAAGATGGTTCATCCCTGACCTTGCCTCCATGATGAAACCTCTCATAGCTATGTTGAAGAAGAATATGGTGTTTACTTGGACCAAGGAGGGGAAGCTTAGTTTTGAAGAAATCAAGAAATCAATTGCATTGACTCCCACTCTTGTCAATCCCAAGTTTGATAGAAAATTCATCCTTTACTCCCTTCGAGAAGAGTCAAGTATATTAGCTATGCTAACATAGCTGAATGATGAGAAGTTGGAGTAGCCTATTCCTTTCTTTAGTGAAGGGCTTAAGGATTATAAAGGAAGATACAATTATGTAGAGAAGCAAGTCCTTTCTTTTGTAAGGGCTTAAAAAAATTTAGCCATCTTTTGTCTCATAAAAAGGTTTAGCTCTTGGTTCCACATGCAAGTGTAGAGGAGTTCCTATTAAACAAATATATCAATAAAGAAAGAACTGGATGGATCACAAAAGTCATGGAATATGACATTGATATTAGGATCACCAAACTTGTGAGAGGAAAGGGATTGTGTGAGCAAATAGTTTCTTCTTTTGAGACACCCAAGGAAGTTTCCCTCTAAATACATAATGAGCAACTAGCAGGGAATGAAAATCAGAATGATTGGTTGCACGATATGACTACCTTCTTGGTAGAGGGAAGATATCCACATGGCCTGAATAGAGCTAAGGGAAGAAAATTTAGATTGTAGTCTATCCCTTATGTCTCGATGGATGGAATATTATCCAGGAAGGATTTTAATGGAGTCTTATTAAGATGCATTAGCATATACCAAGCTAAAAGAATGATCGAAGAGCTTCATGATGGTCTTGATGGTGGCTACTACTTGGCAAGGACAACTACAATGAAGAACATGAGGGTTGGTTACTATTGGATATCCTTGTTCCATGATTGTCGTAAGTATGTAAGGAAGTATGAAAAATGTGCCTTCTTCTATGGTAAGAAAAAGCTTGCAGCTCTTCCTCTTCATCCCATTCAAGTGGACCAACCTTTTGCTCCATGGGGATTGGATTTCATAGGCCCTATCAATCCTTGTTCTAGTTTTAGTCATAAATGGATCTTGGCAGCCACAAATTACTTTACCAAATGGATAAAGGTAATAGCATTAAAGGATGCCATATAATCTTCTGTTATTGAATTCCTTTATGGAATTGTGACTAGGTTTGGTGCCCCTTCAACCCTTATTTTAGATAATGCAAAATCTTTTGTAGGAGCTCAAATTTGTGCATGGGAAATTGATCATAATATCTACTTGAGCACATCCTCAAACTACTACCCTCAAGGTAATGGATTGACTAAGTCATCCAACAGAAACTTAATCAGGAGAATGAAAAGGACTATAGAGGACAATAAAAGATGTTGGCATCAAAAGTTGAGGACAACACTGTGGGCTGATAGAATAACACCTAAGAGGGCCATAGGAAATTCACCTTTAATGTTGGTATATGGTAGGGAAGCAAGGCTTCCAAGTTCATTAGAGTTTCTATCCCTAGAACTAGCTCATTAGTTGGAGTTAATGGAATAAGACGAGAAAAGGGAATAGACCATACAGACCCTAGAAACACATTAGCAATAGGTAAATAAGAGTTTTCATAGGGAGAATAGGGTTAGAATCTTTAGAGAAGGTGATCTAGTATTAAAATGGGATGTAGACAGGGAAATACTAGGGAGACACTCAAATTTTGATACATTATGGAGTGGTTCCTATGTAGTTACCAGTTGCAAAGAGGCCAACACTTTTTAGCTATCTAGGCTTGATGGTGAAGTTCTCCCAATCTAAGTCAATGAGATTCACCTTAAACCTTACTTTTAGAGAAGATTAAAGGTTTTTGTACATATTAGAGTAGTTTTCTTACTTTCCAATAAGTGCATGAGCATAGGTTGTCCCTCTGGAGGATAGCAAGTTTTGAAGTTTTGAAGGTTGTAAAAGTCTTTTTTATTCTTGGTTCTGGTTGTAGAGAGGTTGTTTTGAAGTTTCCTAGATATGTTTTCTACAATTTTTAGGGTTTTTTTGGGTATATCTTTATGTTTTATGACTTTGTAGCCCAATAGATGCATAAGGTCATTGGTCATATGCATAGTAGGCTTGCATCCCCCTTGAGTCACTAGAATTGTTTGTCAAATTTTCCCTCTTGCTAGAATCACCACATTTGAATTTAAAAGATAAATGGCTACATCCCATTTTGTATTCAATGCCATGAAAAGATGATATCATAAGGTTGGGAGTCAAAATTCAAGGGCCTACAATGCTACAAGTTCGTAAGATCGCACAAGGAAAAGTGAAGGCTTGCAATGTTACGATGGTTTTAAGATTGGGGAGCTCAAGAAATAAAGATGAGATGCTAAGATAGGGAAGCCCACCATAAGATTGTAAAATCATAATAGTGGGGTCATCATAATATCCTAAGACAAGGTTTTATGTCTTAAGATAGTATGTGATCAGGAGATCGCGGGGCAATTTTCAAAGGTCTACGATGTTATGCTAGACTCGTAAGATCAGGGAGTCATAAGCTCAAAGAACCATAGCATCAGGAGAAGAGAGAGAAAGTCTTAAGATTCTATGCTAGTTGAGTGGTCAAAGGCCTTAAAGGGTTCATCTTGTGATGTTATGACAAAGCTTGAATCGTAGCATCAAGAGAAAGGAAAAGGAACACTATGATGCTATGAAGGTCAGACAATATCATAAGATCAAGACATCATAAGATTGAGGATTTCATAGGACCACAAGGTCAAAGGTAAAGATGTAAGATCTTACAAAGTTGCTAGATTTTATATTGTTCAAGGTTCTTTACCTCTAGTTAATGTTTTGTGTTTGTTTTGCAATTTACATGATTGCATCTGCTTTTGACATTTGGATGATATTAAGTGGAGTTTCTTCCTCTACCATTCTTTTGTTGTTTGATCTACATGTAATTGTTGAATTAGGAAAAGTCTTAATCTATATTCTTTGAGGTTACAACTAGTTGATTGTGCATTCATGGGTAGTTATAAGTTCAAACACTCTATTTTGGTGCATTAACCCTTTAGGTTAGATTAGGTAGATTTTCTTTCATGCATTCCTTCTTCCTTTTCCTCTCCAAGAGTAGTTAGGCGCATCTTGCTAGTAAAGGAAGCTTACCTTCTCTAGAGATTTAACCTTATAGTTCAAGTCCCACAACATGGATGTAGTTTCCATGTTTCACAAGGTTGTCCTTAGGTAAAAACTTTGGACAAGGGTGCAAGCTTTTGTGAGAACAACCTTCCATGTCTATTTTTTCATGAATTGAATGGTTAAGGTTTAACTTAAAAACTTCTTTGATTAGTTCTAGTGAACCCCTAAAGAGATTATCACCAACATGGTTCTTCAAAATTCTGGTAATTGGGTCATATTTCTTTGCCATTATTGCTAGCAAATCATCATCAACAAAAAATCCTAGAATGATCAGTTTTCCTATATCAAATTCACATACATTATTCAAGGGAGTATCTACTTTTCTTTCTATAAATCATTTTAAGAAAATCCCTAATCCTCCAAAAGACACTCTAGTGTCCCTTAACCAGTTTGCTTTATCATAGAGACCCTCACTAACCAATAACCTAGGGCTTTTCAGAATAAGCTCTTTTCCCCTAGTTAATTTGTTCATAGATTATGGCATTTGTTTTAGGAAGTCATCATTAACTGCTCTTTTCAAATAATTTACTTTCCCCAAAAAATATCTTTATGGAGCCATGTTTAAAATTTACCCTAATACAAATACAACTTCTCAATTTTCTAGAAGCTTAGATGACTTACCCATTTTTTTTTCTTTTTCTTCTCTCGAAATTGCTTAGCAATATGTCAAAACCCTTGGAAAATTTCACCCTTCACTCTGGAAATATTTGCGCTATGAGAATTATGCAACTTAATTTCTCAATAATGGAGAATTAGACATTTTATTATAACATTAAGCTCACACGAAGCAACATTGATCAAAGTTAATGCTTCAATAGTTACATTCTGTGTCACACCGTGAAGTTTGAAATTCCACCGTCGATCATCAAGAATTGGATGGCTTAGTTTGAAATCAAAATGATTGCATTAACCTTTTTTTAGAAATTTCCACAAGTCAATAGGTTGCTTCCCCTCTTTAGTTGAATTTTGGGCACTTTCATGTTGTAGGAAAGTGTTGATTATCAATCTTCCCAAGATCAGCAATCATGAAAATCCTTATAACTTTATAAGTCCGGCTTCAAATTTTTAGATCCACTAATACAATCACTTTCCAACTCAATGAACATGTAGACTACTCCACCAATCATTATGTACCATGTCAGCATTCTTTCCAACTCGGTGTGACTAGGTGACCCTTTGCATGACTGGCCCCACTTGTCCACATGGCAACCAAGGGCTTCTCTACTTTAGTTAAACTTCATTCACTTTCATGAAGTGGTAAAGCACCTTCTGTTGATCTTTCAAAGATTGATGGTGTCATGTATCTTACCCCTTTCCAATCTAGTCAGCATAAGTAACCAATAAAATGCATTTCTTTTTCCAACATGTTTGACATTTGCCAATTGTTCCAACACCCTTTTAAAACTAGTGGTGCATCACCTCACCAAGTACACATGTCACTAGGGAACTTTGACACATTTCATAAACATAGACCATCTTTATATTTTGGTAATGTGCCTACTATAGATCTTCCCAAGATTGATGGTGCATTGTTATATTGCAAAAAGGTAACTCCACTGCTCAGCTCGACAAATGAGATGGCTTGAAATTCCCAACATGCTATGACAACCATTTGGAAGTTCTAAAACCATTCTAACACCTCCATCTTTTGTGACACATTTAGGTGATAGCATCACAAAGGGCTATGTGGAAATCAAGAGCTTCCTCGCATTTTATAAATGTCAAGCAAATTCATATTGTGGGCAAGCACTCATCATTGATATTTCTGAGATCAATAGTTAGCAAATGTAAAACTTGTCATAGTTCAAACATTCCATAAAATATTAAGGAGTTAACAAAGGGTAAAGCCATGGTTTAACGAATTTTTTTTTTTTTGGGAAAGTGAATTTTAAAATAAAAATGGGAAAAAGTAAATATAAAGTCTTAGGGTAGAAAGCTTCTCGTACATTTTTTATAAAACATTATTTTCAAAAATTTCGAAAACTAGGGCACAAAAAAAAGATTTCATAAAATTTTAATAATTTCATCTATGGTTTTTAACACATCTCACATTTTAAAATATAATACCATTGGTTCTTTCACTATGAAGTGTAACCAAATTATGCAAGGTGAAAAACTAGGCCAATAGCTTGCATCATGTGTTCTCTTGCATGGGATGAACTGGCTCATCTTGTTGAACCTATCCACCACCACAAACACACAATCTAACCCTATCCTAGTCCTTGGTAATCCCACTATGAATTCCATGCTAATGCATTCCCAAGGCCTATTAGGAATGGGTAGAGGTTGGTAGAGTCCTGCATTTGATGAACTATCCTTTGCCTTCTGACATATGCCACACTACTCCACGTACCTCCTTACATCCCTTTGCATCTAGGGATAGTAATAGAACCTCTCCACAAGGTCTAATATCTTGTTAAAACCAAATAATAACCCTTGAACAATAACCCATTTTGCAAGGTGTGTCTAGAAAAGTCACTATGGAAATGATTAGCAAAGTTAGTACATACCTTGCAAGCCTCTAAAAAGTTAGCATCCTCCTCATATAGGTCCTCAAATCCACCCAATCCTATGCTCTGGAGCTTGACCTCTTGTACTCTTAGCAACCTCCTTCTCAAAGCATCTACCACCTTATTGTTTGTGCCCTTTTTGTGTTTGATTGAGAAAGTGTAGGACTACAAGAACTCCATTGATTTGATATGCCTCTGACTTAGCTTCTCATGTGAGTTGATAAATCTTAGTGCTTGGTTATCTATGAAGACCATGAATTCCTTGGGCAATAGGTAATTATTAGAAATAATAGTTTACCAAGATAACTAAGAGAGGGGGGGGAGGGGGTGAATGAGTTATCTAACAATTAAAACACTTAACCAAAGTAAATAGAAACCATATAAAGATGCACAGAAACAATTGCACCTGATATGTTGACTAGGGAAACCATTGATTAGAGGGAAAAATTTGGTGGGAATGATGCCCACAAGATGTTGTACTAATATAAATATTCCTTGTTAGAGGATGAACCCTGTTAGGAGTCTATTACAACATTTATTACAATGAGTCCCTATTAGGAGGCTTTGTATCCCTATTAGGAGATTCCAACACTATTAAGAGTAGTGATATAAAGTATGCAAGATGAGCTCACTGTCCAACCATGCAATTTCAACTACAAGAAGAGCTCACTACTCAAACAAGTAATTTACTATTATTTTCTTCTTTCCTTGATCTTTCTTTTATCCTGTCAACTGGACCAATCACTGTTCAACCTTGTAGAATGGATCACAAACCTCAAATCCAAATACCAAACCTTGGATCACTTAGCAAAACCTTGGCAATGAAGTTTCCTTCACTTCCGCATTGCTTTGCTCAACTTTGCATTCCATACTCTTTATTATTTTTTGAACTTTCACAATTCAAATATATCCATACCATGATAAAGGAAAATATCCTTCCTTTGTACCAAGTCCATTAACAATTCCTTGAGTCAGCTATTAGTGCTTCTCAATTAATTATTATAGGTCCTCATTAAGAACATGTTACACTTAGTGATAACACAAATCTTCTGCCTTGCAACTTGAATAACTTTTTGTATGTGCACAATTATGATGAGCAAGCTTAGCCATGTCATCCTCAACATGTCTTCTCTATGTCCTCAACCTCAATCCTCAAGATACCAACTCTATTAAGAGATATAACAAGTTTACCAGAACATGCCTCTATAAACTCTATCTCAGAATAGATATCACCAAAACTTAAATAACTTCTTCTAGATTTATCCTTTCTACTTCCAACTTTAACTACATATGCTAGATACTCAAAAGTATCTCCTATAATCTCAGGTGGTTATCATGCTCAACTAGCCATCCATATCAACTTGATCTTTCTATTGTTCTTCTATTAGATACCATGGAAGACATCAAACATGCTATGTTGACATCAATGACAAACTTAGTCATGAATGTAATATATCATCATCAAACCAATCTTCCAACAATCTCTCCAATCTTCCAATAGTAATGCCTCCACTTCTCTAGGGCTTGGATAAGTTCTTATAGATCCAAGTCATATGCTAAATTCCTTGTCTTAGCTTCATTAAGCCTCTCACTAAAAAATGCTACTAGTCTACCCTCTTGGCTCAAAACTACCTCAAATACCATGTTTCTAACATCACACTCCACCACAAATGGCTTCTCAAAATTAGGAAAAACAAATATTGGTTTTGTTGTCACTTCCTTCTTAAATCTCTCAAAACTTTCATTTCTACCTTGGTCCATGTAAACCTGGTCTTCATGCCTCCTTTAATGGTGTCGTTCATTGGTGCACAAATTTCACTAAATCTCCTCAAAAAATTCCTATACAACTATGCTAGGCCATTAAAACTTCTAACTTGAGTAGCAAATCTAGGAGTAGGCCAACTAGAGATTATCTCCACCTTGTCCTTGTCCATTTTAGATTCCCTTGGGATACTACAAACTCAAAATACACTAGCTCCTTCTTCATGAAATCACTCTTCTCTAGGCTTACTATCAACTTTTCCTCTTGAAGCTTCCTCAACACCATTTCTAGATGTTAAATGTGCTCATCCTTTGTTTTTCTAAAGATGTGATCAATGCATCTTGCCTACTTTATAATTCACTTTTCTCTTATCTTTGTGGTTGGCATCACTACTGCTTTTTCTCATGATTTAATTAAAACTCTTATTTTATTTATTTTAGGTTCATTGGCCATGAAATCAAGACTAAAAAATATTTTTTTAAAGACTCTGTCTCTGGTGACTCACTTTTAGGAGGAAGATATTATCTAAATCATTACTATAGAAACAACATGAAATTCATTTCTAAATTGTGGTTTTTCATGGTGTGAGTGAAAAGATTTCTCTTCTAATTAATAATTATTTATTGACCATATCTCCCTCTCTATATTGAAGACAACAAGGTTCACAATAGTTGGGAAGGTTTAGTAGCTACCTCCCCTCTAAATTCTTATGAGGTACAACTCCCCCATTGGATATTCAATGAATCCTCAAACTAAACACATAATCTTGTTTTTAATAGAAAATAATTAAAGGAAACATAACTCATTCTTAGATAAGAATTCATTAACAAATAGTTATAAGAAATGGCAACTAATTAAGAAAACACAAATTTATTCCAATGTTCAACCATTCACAAAGTTCTTAGAAGATAACAATGATATTCAAATCATGTAATTACTAATTAGCAAAGATTAAAATTAACCAAAGAATTCAAAGAAACTTTCTTCAATTAAATCTCAAGCATAGTTTTAGATTAATCCTATGATTGATTCATTTTGAAATGACTCTTAGTTCAATCAAAAGAGATCCATCACATACTAAATAATAAATAATTTCTATTATCACCATAAAAAAGATAAGATTTGGCTATATACTAACAAAAAGCACAAAAACCCATCATGTTTTCATTTTTCTTCTTGTAACCCCTTATCAGTATTTCAGATCTAGCTTAAATAGTTTATGTCATAAAGGGTGTCCCTCAAAACCCAAAACCGTTGATAGTTAACAAAGGTGATTATTAAAATAGAAAAGTTCAATACAACATACATGTCCCTTGAGTTCAAAAGTATTATATTCATATTTGAAAAGAAACCCACTAATACGGTGAACTAGGAGCTTCATTCCCAATTTGTTCCTTGTTGCCACCTACATCTTGTACCATCTTCTACCTATAATAGACACCCACAAACTCATGAAGCACAATTGAATTTGTAGTCCTTAGGCTCATCAATTGTTCCTTCCACATGACATGATCCCATTTCATTATGTTGAGCTGTCTTATATACATTGGCAAGTGGTCCATACAAAGAGTCAACATAGACTCAATTTGTGTTACCTTTGTAAAATTTGCATGAGTGATATTGACTATTTCCTTGCTCATTTTTAAATAAGTCTCAAAATAATTGAATAAAGGTTCAATATCATAATTCCATGCATCAAATTGGATCATGTCATTGGGGTTTATTATCTATGTACATATCTTTAGTAAATTTGGTATGCATGCATTTGATTTTAGTTTCAATACTTCGAGCATTGGTGATAGAAAACCTATGGATTAAGCATCTCCAAGTCATGATTCTCTTTATCACATACAATATACTAAATTCTACTATCTTGAAAGAGTTCTTGTCCAAAATCTTTTCCAGACCATATTGCTCCACATCAAAGATTTGTATCACCACAACTAACCATTTACCTTCCTCTATTTCCTAGGTGGGTATTTGTGCGTGTACCACATTTAGTAAAGCATGAGCCTCATTAAAGAAAGTTGCACATTGCTAGAGAAATTCTTTACCTTTTTGGATTACACCATTTATCTATTCATCTACAGTAGCCACCATGACTTTTCCTTGTTGAACCTAGTTCAAAATCATTTTATTGACTGATGAGGTTGGTCTAAAGCTTTCCAGGGTACTTGTGCCATGGGTAGAACACCAGAATTATCCAAAGAATCAATATACTTAACCATCATTAATTACTTGCTTCAGTTCTTTGTTCTCCTTTGCATCTTTCTAGGATTTAATCAACATATGTTGAGTTGACTCACTCAACCAATGCTTTTTGGTTTCTCTATTTAACACTCCCATACCTACCCTTGTGATCTCAAAATATATGACATTCAATTTTGTGGAAGTACTTTTGGGTTTATATAGGGAAAATTCTATTGTTACCTCCCTTGTTTTGGTCTCTAATATCAAGAAGGTAGATTTTTTCATTCTTTAAGGTTTTGGGCCATATCAGTTTTAGGTATGGAGACCAGAACCAAATGTCTTTTCTTGTTAATAGAAATAGTGAATCAATTTGGTATCATTGAAGAAGGCTCAACCCCTACTGGGCCTTTTATGGGTGTACTCGATGAGTCCATAATCTATGAAATGAAGTGGTATGAACTTGTTGTTCATTATCCATTGAACCTTCACTTTGATCTTGATCCACATCAAGATCTATTTTAGTTTTTTCATGCGACACCATATGACTTTGTTTCTTGAACTTCAACTTGGATCTAGTCTTTTATACCACAAGTTGGTTTTGAACCACTTCAACAACAACTACCTTCGAACCCTTTTTGTTACCTATAGAATTAGTGAAAAAGATCACATTAGAACTAGAGGATGAAGGAGATTCTTAGGTTTTATCCTAAGTTTGAAACCAAGAAGTTCCTTCTTTCCTTCTATGATGAACCCATGTTTTAGCATATTCACTAAAATTATAAGTTCTTTTCATTATATCATCCATTTCAAGTTCAAACCAATTAATAAGAGGTATAAGGTAATCTTGTTTCTTTAGGTATTTAGGTTCAACAACTCTTGAACCATCCTCTTGTACCACTTTTAGATTTAGTTCTAACTTGAAGCCAAGAACCTATGATAACATACACCATCCTAGAATGACTCCTCTTTTGAAGTTCTCTTTCATTCATGCAATATTTCCAATAATCTTATAAGTGGAGTATAGGTGATAAATGATCTCCTATCTCTAGAACTCTCCCAAAAAGTCCTTTATTATCGAATCCTTTACTAGCTTGATAAAATTTGAAATCAAAAGCACTCAAATTAGTTCTAATATCTATAGCATCCTCTAGGTTTTTACATGAAAGATTTCCAATTCTTAATGTAAAAAAATTGTTCTTCTTATCATTAGGTTAAAAAATTACTTTTAACACTGATAGTTAACGAAAGACTTCAAATAGAATGAGACAATCAAGAGAGAATCTAGGTAACCTTAAAAGTTCTTCATTAAATCCTCTTACCCTAAGGTATGTAAGCCTAGGGAACTGGGTGAACAGACTACCATACACTTCTATGAATTGCAAAGCCTCTAAAGAGACCCTTTCTTCCCCTTTTTCTACTAGTTCAAAACATAGTTTACCTAGGAAAATATCATGAACCTTTCTGTAATTAGTCAACACTTGGCTCCTCTATAGGTAAGGGAAATAGTTATATATGAAGACTTCCTCATTCCAAGGTTCATGTGACAAAGGGGGAGATCTTGAGTATAGGCCAAACAATAGATAAGGTACAAATACATGAAGAAATATTTCTTTATGATTTGTGTTAGCTTCAATAGATCCCTCATAGAACCTGCTATAACTTCAACCCAATCCAGATATAGTTTTTCATCTAGAATAATATCAATAAAGTGATAAATCCAATCTTAAAAAGGTATACTTTAGGTTAACCTTTGATTCTATACAATATGACTACTAAATCATGAATGTGAGGCTTCATATTATCTTTACTTAAAACCTTTGGCAGTCGTAAACCTCTGCTATAGATTTTTTTAGTCTAATCATGAGCTATGACATTCTTCTCATTATTTCAATTAAAATTGGCCTATGGTTGGGTAGGGGTAAAATTAAAAAAAAAATTCATGTGGTATTTCAAACATAGATGTGGTGGTGTATCGTTCTACAAAAAGAAAATTTTTGCCATCATTTCTCTTAATGCATTGATAACTAATGTCATGATGGTTCACACATTCTTCAACTAGTTCAAGGATTATAAAAAACTTGAGGGAAAATCATGATTTTTAATACCCCACTATCCATGATTTTTCCCATGAATTCAACTTCTACATTTGAGTGAATTTTATCACAAACTTCATCTGTGTTAACCCCCCTTAAATGTGTATCAATTAACAAGGGACTCTTGCAACCCATACTAGCATGGTTACCAAAGAAATGTAGGGAAGATTTCAATTTTCCCAATTCTTGAAGAAAATCACAATACTCAAGTAAACCCAAAGAGAAATTTTTTGAGAATGGGAAACTTTAAGTGAGGAATCATCAGAAAATCACCTTTGAACTTGCTAAAGTAATTCTTTTCAACCTTGTGAATCCTCTATCCTACATATCTTTACAGATAATATTCAAAATGAAAGTGAACTCACCTTTAAAGATGAGTTTGTGAGGATGTGAATAATTAATCAACATGGAGAATGAAATTTTGGTAAGATTTACTTATCTAACAATTTATTACACCAAGATTCTTTGTAGTAATTGTCATAAATGAATATCCTTTCATCCTTACAACTTTTTACTTCATCATAATTACCTTGCCATATGTTATCCTTGTCATTTTATTGAGTCTTGTTTTAAGGGAGCTTTCCATTTAATTATTTCAAATAAAATTAACTTCATCATAATAGACCTTTTTATCGTTAAACCATGTGCTATCATTTCTTTGCTTACATCATCTGGAGGAAAGCAGGGTCCACTTTCACGTTCATGATTTTTAGTCTCCCTTGGCTTTAACACTTGTTTTTACTTAGTCTCGCTCATCCTTTAGGAGAATGCTCTTGAAGTGTCAAACTATTTTCAACTAGTTTGAACCAAGTTCAAAGTGGTTCAGCGGGTTCAAAAGTTCCAATAGGTTCGATAGTTTAGAAAGTTCAAAAGTTTAGAACTTTGGTTAAATGAACAAGTTTTGACTAACAACAAGCTAAGAGAAATATTTAGCTTTAGGAAAACTTGTATGATATGTACTTAGGATAATTTAGGCTAAAGCGGAAATAAAACCAAAGGTTCCAAAGGAAATAGAAATCAAAATAAAGGTGACTCTCCAAAAAATACATGAACTAACACATTGAAAAGTCGCATATTTCTCTTAGGCCTATGAGAAAAAAATTGGATTTGAAACAATATTTTCTACAACTTTGTAAATTGTGTATTTTTTTTGCTGAGGTTACAACAATTTTGTGATTTTTTCTTGTTAAGGTTGCAAATTTCTCTCATAAGCATGTGAAAAAATGAATGGATTTGAAAATAATCTATCCTTAAAACAAATTGATTTGAAATAATTTGTTATGCAACTTTCAAATTTCTTTCAAGCCTCCGAGGAAAAGAATAGATTTAAATTAATATGTTGCATAGCTTCCCACATTGTCAATTTGAAATGATTTGTTTGAAATATTTTTGTAGAGTTGATTTGAAAATGTGTTATTTGATTTGGTGATTTGTTTTTTTCGATAATGAGATTGCTCAATGCTTGGAGATGTGTTCATGGAGGCATGAATCATTAGTTTTATAATAGTGGCAAGTTTCCAAAACTGTAAACAACATGAACAACATTCTAGAGGTTTGGAAGTAGTTTTTGGAATTTAATTTTTAGAAATTTTTGGATTAATATATTAATTTTACCCCTAGAAAAATGGGGGAAGTCAATCGAAATTAATGAGTTAATGGGTAGAAATTATTTTAAAATAAATTAACTTTGGAATTTAAGAATACAATGACTTTAGGTATAAAAATTAATTTGTGAACCATGACCAAAAATATTAACTCCATGCCTTTAGTTATAAAAAATTAAATTTTGAACCACAACCAAAAACATTAGTTTTGTGTCTTATAGATAAGACATGGACTAATAAAAGTGTTTCATTTCATCACAAGACTCTTCACTAATACCACATCCCAAACACAAAAATCCCCACGAAAAAAACAACAAAACTACTTCATGGACTGTAGGATTGAGGTAACAAAAGCAAGAGATTTACTTCATTTACGAAGTCATCAATGTTGGCAATTGACGAAGCCTTGCATGCATTTTCATCTGCAAAAACTACAATCCTCACAATATCTCTCAGTTGCCTCACCCTTTTCTGCATCTCACTTCCCAAGTAGCCATCCATGAACAACCTCATAATCTTCTCCACCTTACTTTGTCAAATTATCCCTCCATGCCCCTAAAAATATTGACGCTCATGCTGACTTCCTCCCCCAAAAGCTTAGAATTATAAAATTGATCCAATGCAATGGGCCACCCAATCATAGGCACACCTTCGCTTAGGCTCTCAAGCATAGAATTCTATCCACAATGGCTTAGAAATCTCTAGGTTGAATAATGAGAAAGGATAAGAAATTATAGCGTCCAACCCATTAGAAGAAGCTCTTGTTTCAACTCCATCATTCTCCCTTCAAATCCTTCTAGTAGAAAGTCATTCAATGCATTAGTTACTCCAATGGGAGGATGAATGGCCCAAATAAAGGTCAGTCAAGAACCTTCAATTATCAAAGCCAAAGTGTCATGTCTCTCTTGTCAACATGCATAGACATGCTTATTTGGATCCTTATGTGGTGATCAAGACAAAGTTAGATTGGCCAACTCTTTTGTTTGACGATAATTACAAAATATTTAAGTTAATTTCATAAGTTTGTAACTTAATTTCATTTCTAAGGATGGATTAATGATTAATTGATGCATAGATGGATGTTACGTGGTGTCACATTTCATTTTTATATGATGTTAGGTTATGTCACTCATGATTATATTTAATGATGTATTTAATTATACTATTTGAGTTAATTATTCATTATATATTGCAAGTGTTTGAGTGGTTGTAGTTTTGAAGGTACGAGAGTGTGGTTGAGGTAGAGAGGGTTAGCCTCTCCGAAGGGGATGAGTTAGGGGATCTCACAACCACACCCACAAACCACTTAAAAATTAGATGTTGGAGTTGATGAAAGCCAACTCCAAAGACACCCAAGATCACCTGCATGCGAAAACCTGTCAAAGAGAAGCCAAGGAGAGGAAGAGCATGGAGCAAGGGTAAAAGCCTAAACAGACATGAGAGACAATATGTGCAAACACAAGAAGAAAATGTATTTACAATATGCACAATGCCTTTATGTTATGTTATGTTGAAAATACAAAGAGGGAGAGGTTGCTTATAAAGACCTCAAGGAAGCTTGTAGAACAAGCTAGAAGGTGGTAGAAGATAAGGATGACAACTCAGCACACATCCACAAAAGGTGGAACATGCTAGAAGGGAACAAACTCCCGTGTTGTCAACAACTAACCACTACATGCATTAAATACAAAATATTAAATAAATGCATTTACCTAAGTAAGCCTAATTAATAGAATAAATAATTAACAGTTAATTAATTATTTACTCTAACACCCCCCCTTAAGTGCAACTTAGGGAAATGCCTTAAGCTCACAAAACTAAGATGAATGCAGAATGGGTCCCAGAAATGAGGCCATTTTAGGTACCCAAGTACAATGCAATAAAATGAAAACTTTTTAAGTGGGGAAAGAGAGAAAACCACATGGGAAAAACCCTCCCCCAAAAAGAGGTAACCTAGTGAAGAACTGAAGAAGCCTCTAACTAGGGAAATGTCCCCTAAAACAAGAACAAGAAGTGATCATGAAGAAGCATCACTGAAGCATGAAGAAGCCACAAATCTGCCAAATTGCTGATCTAAAGAACCTCCATGGAAGAAGAAGGCACAAATTGAGCATGTCTATATGGTAGATGATCCATCTCACTGAAATGCATAGGTAGCCAGCCACTGCAATCGCCTTGTATATAGGATCAACTATTGAATACATAGTTCACACTATCGAACCATCAAACCATGGATGCATTAGAACAACAACATAACCCCCCCCCCTTAATGCAGACGGGGTGTGATGACAGGCAACTAAGAAGGTGGGCCAAAGTCTCTTGCAAATGAACCAAGAATGACGAGAGAGGGAAAGAGGTATAGACACCTATAATGACACAATCAAATAGACTCTGCATGGGCCTAATGTCATGGAAGGGACACTCACTTGACAAAGGAATAATGCCTAAAATAGCAAACAACTATCCTCCCCATGGTGCTTTATGAAAATAGTGCATGTACAACTGACTCAAAACAACGTTCATAATCCCCAGAATGCAAAAGTGGCACTTTATCTCAGTGCCATACAAAAAAGTGCTTCAAATGATAGCTACAATGATCAAAACTAAAAACAAGTTGCAACAAAACAAAGTACAACTAAAAACAAGAGAAACCATGCCATGAAAATGATCCTCGGGCCTAAAACACTCAAAATATCCACCATATAGAAAAAAATGCCAAAATTATGATAGAAAGAGCATGGGCAAAAAACTCAAGAAAAGGACCACATTTCTGAAAAGGTGACAGAACCAGCTTTCCAAAAATATAAAGTTTTCAAAAAATGGGCATGGGATGCAAAAGATATGCTTGCCGGAGTCAAAAACATAACTTCAGACTTTAACTAAAAAAATGGGCAATGAAAAGGCATCAAAACCTAAAAATGCTTGCACCAAAGTCTCCATCTTAGAACTAGCTTTCTGGTGCTTCTTTTGGATCGGAAAAATACCTCTGTATGCTCAAGTTATGGCCAAAAAATAAAGAGTAGGTCCAAAATGACCCTGAAGGAGAGGTGCAAGAAGGATGCTGATGTCATCATTTTACTGCAAAAAATTTGACGGCCATGTGATTGTCACCACAAAAAATGAAGCCACGTGGTAGTGGCATGTGGATGCCACGTGGCAAGAGGCTGATGTAGCAGGTGCCACGTGTCACGCGTAGAATGCGCTCTAACTATGCAAAAAAGTTGAGTGGGTGGGCTGATGGAGCAGACATGTAAATGGTGGAGGTGGTTGCAATTGGAGCTGAGGGAAACTAGCGACAGAGTGGCGTCAAAAATTGAATAGCCGCTGGGGTGGCACGGAGCTCCAGCCGATGGTGGAGGCTGGGCAGCGGCAGACAGCAGAGACGGAGGAGGGGGCTAGTGATGGTGGAGCGGGGCAGAAACTGAAGTAGAAGAGTTGCAGATGCAACCAAAGGAGTTGGGCGGGGGTAGCCCCAAGGTGGCTGCTAGGCGGTGCCATGATGGTGCACCCTGCGCCCCTTTTTAAATTTTTTTTAAATCGCCATGCATCCGTACGATCTGTATGGAAAGCCCCTTGAACAAATTTTTTTTACCTCCCGGACCTCTATCTCCAAAAATGACAAGTTTTATATGAATCCTGACTACAAACAATCTTCTAGATCCAATGGTGATGTCCGTTTTTCCCCAATGTGCTCTAAAAATTTGTTGATCCCCTGATTTGAAGAAAAAATGCACAAACAAACTAGGGTTTGTGACTTCAAATCACGGCTTCAAAATTCTTCAACCAAGCTGCAGCAGGAAGGCTCTGATACCATGTTGGAGTTGATGAAAGTCAACTTCGAAGATGCCCAAGATCACCTACATGCGAAAACTTGTCAAAGAGAAGCCAAGGAGAGGAAGAGCATGGAGCAAGGGTAAAACCCTAAATGGACATGAGAGAAAATATGTGCAAACTCAAGAAGAAAATGTATTTACAATATGCACAATGCCTTTATGTTATGTTATGTTGAAAATACAAAGAGGGAGAGCTCACTTGTAAAGACCTCAAGGAAGCTTGTAGAAAAGGCTGGAAGGTGGTAGAAGATAAGAATGACAACTCAGCACACATCCACAAAAGGTGGAACATGCTAGAAGGGAACAAACTCCCATGTTGTCAAAAACTAACCACTACATGCATTAAATATAAAATATTAAATAAATGCATTTACCCAAGTAAGCTTAAGTAATAGAATAAATAATTAACAATTAATTATTTATTTATTCTAACATTAGATGCCTAATTAATGTTACATTCTATTTTGTGTTAATCTAATTCTTGAATGTTTAAAACACAATGGAAAGGTTATTGATGAAAGCTTCCTATATGCTATGATAATATATTGTTATATTACTTATTACATCATTAATTGATAGGTTATTGATGAAAGCTTCCTCTATTTGAAACATAGTTGTACGTTATCATTCTTGTATATAGGTTGTTCACCGGGAAGGGGCATGGTTAAGAGAAGCTACCTCGTAGTCTCCATTATAGTTGACTCAAAGCTTTAACAAGCACTAATAGTGGTGACCATTAAAACCTAAGGAAAATGTAGCACCCTTTGATTGAGTTTTCCTTGTTTGGATCTGCCACAAATTAGGAAAGATTTTGTGTTTTCTTGCATGATATTTCTTTCTTGATTGCATACGGGTTGCGATGAGTTTGACCTATGCCTTCTTTCACTAGTGATTGGGAATAAATATAGTCTTCTTCACCCTTAGGCTCCTATTTTTGGCTGGCTATAGGATATCTAAAATATCCACAACCATGTACTCCAATGGGTTGCTCTTTTCAAGTCCACTTACCATATAATGGTTAGACATTTGAATGGAAATGTGAGTAAACCTTTCTATTAATAAGACTAACCCAATTGCTTATTTTAAAACACCAATCATACTTCTATATATTTCATGAGGAAAATATCTAAGATGTATTCTATTCTTCCTCTGTTATGGGGTTTTGAGGAAAGTAAGTTATGTGAGTTGTATTGGACTATTGTTATACCATTTTCATGAAATCTCTATATTGTTTTTTTTTTTCATTTAGTAACCACATATTTAACATTGCTATATTAATGTGCTAGTTGTAGGCTCACAATTTATGTTGTTGCATGTTCAAAATACCTTGGGTTGGTGTTTTCTATAACTTCCAAAAACACTACTGTAGACCAAAACTCCACATATAATGGTGTGACCAAAATGGACTTGGCCTCTATTATACTATTGTTGCAATCAAATGCCATAATGAATCTCTATTTTACCACTATATTGTTGTGGCATACATATTGTATTTTGAATCTCTAAAATTCAGTATTATGATGGTCTTGATGAGAACATTTAGTGTTTCCAGAGTAAGAGATGAGGATAATTTGTACAAAGAAAACTAAATGTTACACTAGACAACTATTAGGTTCCTTACTTTTGTTAAAAGGATCCAATACTCTAAATTATGGATAATGCTCATTGGTCTATGTACTGATTTAAGAGATATTGCATCCTAAATTAGGAAATACTAAAACTTATTAAAAAAAAATGAGGTTGTTGAGTGCTAAATGACAATGTTAGTTGTAAATTCTTAATGACTAGTCCTAGTATTTGATGTTTATATCCTTTATGGAAGGGTGAAATGTGGCAAAAGGGAGGGTGGAGATTGATGCATTAGGTTTTTGCTTCTCTCAACCTATCAGATTCTGAAAAGTAGGATTTATTATGTTTTGTCTCTCTTTTTGGTAATACTGATGAATTTTGTGCTTGGCCAGGCCATTTTGTATTGCATTTAAGTAACATGTTCTGACATGTAGCCTATGCATGACTATGCTCACTTTTTGTTGCATATGTATAGATATGCTTATTTAAAATAAATTTATATGTGGGTAGATGTGTTACAATTTTTCTTTTACTGCATATGTGTAGATGTGTAGTGTTTTTTTCTTTTCCATACCATATTCCATGATTAGGCTAATAGGCACATGGTTGTATCTAGTATATTTCATGGCTACACCAGATCTATCTGATCCATCTTGTTCTAGGAAGCTAGGCTTCTTGTGATAGGGTTAGGGAATTATACATGTCAAGAAGAATCTTGAGGGAGTATACACTCTATGGTTGGCGAGGTAAAAGCACCTAGGTGATGCTTCTGTCTTAGATAGTAGATGGACGACATTAGATGGCTTTGGAGACTAGATACACTAAAGGAAACATGAATTTTTTTGATAACCTTTCTTATGGTCTTGTAATTTTCATCTTAGAGATGATGAATAGTAACATTCAATTGATGTGATCTCTAATTATTAAGTAATGCAATCCTAAAATATTGAGATGTACTTTTCCTTATGTATAAGACGAACATACATTGTAATTCAACACCATAGTTCATATGATGTAATGTTCATGCAATATAAAACAGCACCTTAGTGTTATACTGAATTTGTTAATAAACTAATTGTTTTTATCATATTAGTTAATGGATAATGAATGAGATCTTGACTTTTCAACTCTAGTTGTGATTGGTTTCTCTTTCGCATTTTTTGTTCTTATGTGATGTGGCATTTTTTATTAGGACATCATTCTTACATATGGTATTAGAGCTATGTTTAAATCCTAGGCCTTGGGCTACCATGCTAACTTGCACCCATGTGTGTCAAGTGTTTGAGTTATCACCATGGCCAGAATAGCTAATCATAGAGGTGGGTCTAGTAGTGGTGCATGAGCTGAGGAACCTAATGAGAGGTTAGATTAGATATTGACATTGTTGACCCAACAAGAGCCTTTTTTATAGCAACAAGGCCAAAGAATCGATAACATAGAGCATGAGGCTCGAGGTAGACAAAATAACGAAGAGGCAATAAAGCATGATGAAGATCAGCACTCTAGAGCCATACATAAGTAGGAGGAGGAACTAAGGAATAAATTTGAGGATGATCTATTGGATGAGGCTCATAGGAGGTCTGAGGTAGAGCAGAAGGTTGATGATGACCGTTAGATTGCTCTCATTAATACTGATAGGTTATAAACAGTAGCTGACTTGAGAAAAGATCTCAAGAAAGTGACCTCACTAACATTTTATGGTAGAGCTTTAGGGGAAAATGTTGAGGCATGGATTACCAACATGGAGAAGTATTTCTTGGTGTGAAACTATACAGGGAAATTTAGAATAATTTGGGCCACATTTTAGCTGATGGGTGAGGTAGCTACCTGGTGGGATGGTGCAATGGCTAAAAAGAAATTTCAGCATGGGGAGGTAATGTGGGAAGAATTTTTGCTTCTTTTCCACAAATAATGGTTACCTCAGCTATTCTATGACAAGAAATAATCAAATTTCTACAAGTTAGTTTAGGGGAACATGAATGTTACACATACCATGAACATCTTTGTCATTTGGTGAAGTATGTTCCTCAATATCAACATGATGAGCTATTTAGAACTTGAAAATTTGTGATGGGTTTATGACTTGAGATATACAATGAGATCAAAATGTAGGAATCTGAGACCATGGATTTTGCACTGCATAAGGCTCTTAAGAAGGAATAGAGACTGAAGAATGCTTCCTCATCTAAATCTTCCAACTAGAACTATAAAAGGAAGTTCCAAGAAAAAAAGTCTTATAAGGATAATAGGGGGTATTAGGATGACAAGAAAAAAGGAAATGGAAAGAAAAAAAAATCAAAAACATGAAGGATAAGGGATAGGACAATTCTAACAAGAATAGGAATAAGAAAAATTGGAACAATAACAAGAATCAAAACAATATAAATAAAAGAAATAGAAATAGAAGGAATGTAAATGATAGGGGTGAAAAGAATAGGAATGATGATAGGAGGGGCCCTAGGATAGGATTTTATGTATGTGGCAGTAACCACTTTGTTGCTAAGTGTCCATAATGATCTAACAAGAGGGACTTTCCACCATAGCACCACATCCATGCTGTAGTTGATCATAGGAAAGCAAATTTTCAAGCCACTCCTATACAGATGACTAGTACACTATTTGGTTACCCTATTTCTATTCTTATAGATACTAGTGCTATTGAATGTTTTGTAGATCCCAATATAGTAGCTAAGATACCTATTAGGGCAAGTTTTATGGCTGAACCTTGGACTATAGAATATGGTAATAGGGCTGAACAGAGGGTAGAACAATGCTTATTTTGCAGTGGGTTGGAACTCCCTAGCTTTCAAATAGAGTTAAACTTGTATGTAGCGTCTTTGGGCTCATATGATGTCATCCTAGGAATCAACTAGTTAAGTAAACATAAATCCTTATTTAATTGTTAGGATAAGGTGATCAGATGCCATAATATCATAGGTCACTCACTGATGCTAAATGGTGTCAAATAATCATTTGAATGAACAAAATTTTTAGCTATGCAATTGAAGAAAACAAAGAGGAAGGGATGCCGGTTATATGTTGTCCATGTCAAGAATTTGGAAGATATTCCACTTTGATTAGAGGATCATCCAATTTTGTAGGAATTTAGAGACATGTTTCTAGATGATTTTCTTGAACTACCCTCTAAGAGGGAGTTCAATTTCTCCATAAATCTTGTGCCAGGAGCATGACATCATTCAAAGGTTCCTTACCATATGACTTCCATAGAAATGTATGTGTTGAACACTTAGCTACATGAACTCTTGGATAAAGGTTTCATTTGACCTAGTGTATCACCGTTGGGAGCTCCTATAATTTTCATTAAGAAGAAGGAAGGTACCTTAAGGTTGTGCATTTATTACCACATGCTAAATAAGGTGATCATAAAAAATTGAGATCCTCTCCCAAGAATTGATGAACTATTTGATTAAATGAAGGGAGCAACCGTATTCTCTAAAATTGATTTGAGATCTGGATATCATTGAATTCAGATTTAGGATGAAGACATACCTAAGACAACATTTAGAACTAGGTATGGGCATTATGATTTTGTAGTCTTACCTTTTGGAGTGACAAACGTGCCTACTACTTTCATGAACCTGATGAACAATGTATTTAGAGACTGTCTCAACAAAGTCATGGAGATATCTATTGATGATATCTTGATATACTCCAAGAATTTATAAAAGCATGAAGAACACTTGCATATAGTCTTGGAGCACCTGAGAGAGAGAAAATTGTATGGGAAGATCTCTGAGTGTTCATTTTATTAGAAAGAGATCCACTACCTAGGGCATATTTTATCAGCTGATGGCATAGCAGTGGAATCTCTAAAGATAAAAGCCATCCTTGAATTGCCAACTCTATAGAACATAAGTGAAGTTAGGAGTTTTATGGGTCTTGCTAGGTATTATAGTAAATTTGTTGAGGGATTTTCTAGCATAGTAGTACTTGTTACTTGTAGTCTTACCTTTTGGAGTGACAAATGTGCCTACTACTTTCATGAACCTGATGAACAATGTATTTAGAGACTGTCTCAACAAAGTCATGGAGATATCTATTAGTAGTATCTTGATATACTCCAAGAATTTATAAAAGCATGAAGAACACTTGCATATAGTCTTGGAGCACCTGAGAGAGAGAAAATTGTATGGGAAGATCTCTGAGTGTTCATTTTATTAGAAAGAGATCCACTACCTAGGGCATATTTTATCAGCTGATGGCATAGCAGTGGAATCTGTAAAGATAAAAGCCATCCTTGAATTGCCAACTCTATAGAACATAAGTGAAGTTAGGAGTTTTATGGGTCTTGCTAGGTATTATAGTAAATTTGTTGAGGGATTTTCTAGCATAGAGTTTGGTACTTGTTTTTGTTTGGGGGCATCTTTGTACATATTTATTGATCCTGAAAAAAATCAAAAAAATTGATATATTTAAAAAAATCCAAAAAAATGATATATTGTAAAAATTCTAAAAATTGAAAAATGTCCTGAAAAAATGATCATCTTAGTGACAACCTAGCAAAAGGCACTTTGATGTATCTTCAAAAAAATTATATATTCCAAAAATACAAAAAAAGTAAAAAAATTCAAAAATTCAAAAAAAATAGAAAAAGTGCCTTGGTGAAAACCTGGAAACAGGCGCCTTGGTAGCAAAAAAAAAAAAAAAACCAAAAATAAAAATAAAAAAAATAAAAAAAATCCAAGTGGTGAAAACTTGGAAACGGGCACTACTTGAGGCCTTTGCACCCCTATTTCTTGGCACATGTCCTCGACACTTAGCCTTTCTCCACCATGCCTTGTCCTTGTTACCTTGGTTTGGAATTGGTCTTTGTCTAGGCGGCATAACTATGTTAGCTTTGGTTTCTTAGATGTGTGAGTCTTTAGGACACCTCGCAAATGGTGTTTTTCAACACCCATTGACATCGAGTGTTTTTCAACACTTATTGGTTTGGTCTTACCCAGTATCATCATGTGATCTTACCTTCCTACAAGCATTTGATCCTTGTCCTCAGAACTCAGTATCAGTTAACACACTTAAATTTTTAAACGCAACACTTAATGCTTGACTTATGTCATGATTTTTTTTCTCTGTGTACTAACTGTTATTGATTTTTGTTGAGTGTCTTTGTCTGATAAGTCTCTCCATGATGCATTGCTAGAAGACTTGGGGCATGGGACATGTTTTTATTTGTTGTTTGCTTGTGCGTGTGGTCTTGAAACTCTAGAGTGTCTCTTGTTGTCCCCTTGAAACACTTAGGAGATTTGAGGTATCATCCTTGATTGTTTTTGCACAACCATTCTTATGGTCATCTTGGCATCTATGCCTTGATGCGAGCATGGTTTTGCTACATTAAATTGGGTAAGCTAATATTGAAGTCATCTTGATCTTTATGTCTTTGATGCTTATGTTAGAATCTTTCCACATTCCAATCCGATATTAATTACATTCATATCTTCATAGTTGCGCTTGTGACTAGTGACGATTGTGTGATTTTTTGATGTCCGTTAATAATTGCCCAATGATGAAAATAAGTTCTTTTACATTCTCTAATGAATGATGAACACAAAATCCTATGTTACAATTGCTCTTTTGCAAGTACACCATTGCATTTCATGTAGCTTGCATTATTAGACTTCATGTTAGTTTGCATTTTTAGGCTGCATTATGAGTTCGAGAGGGTTCTCCTTTCATCTTTATTGTGGACATTTAATCAATTGTGGTCACATTTTGATCTTCATTTCTTTATTTTCTTTCGTGATCTCAATCCAAATTTCTATCTTAAACAGTTGATTGATTTTTGGAGCATTTTCTTTTCTTATTTCTATTTCTTTCCATATCTTTCAAACTTCTATCTTCCATTTTCTTTTTCCCCACTTCTTTTCTTCTAAATCACCTTTGGGGCATAATATTTCATGCTTGATGATCTACCTTGGTTCTATGATTCTTATATCTTTCATCTTACATCAAGAACCTTATCTTTTGTTCGATTTGATCAAATTTATCAATTTGTTGTTTCTCCTCTATCTCATTTCGATTTCGATCATGAGGGGGCAATAATTATCAATTTCAATCCTTGATTCAGTTTTATCAATTTTATCTTAGACTTTTTCAAGTTAAAATTTATTTGTATTCTTTGTCCTGATGTGTTCCCGAGTCGACCACACATCTGAGTTGTTTTGTGATCCCAAATTGACCTCACACTTCAATTTCTTTCTTTGACTACATGTGTTCCCGAATCGATCACACATTAGTCAAAGAGGGGCAAATGTATGCACCCAAAAATGGTCGCCTAGACTATGGGCCCCCATTATTCAATTTATCAATTTATCAAATTTTCTGAATCAATGGTTTGTAATATTTTATTAAATCAATTCAAATCAATTTCCTTGATCAAATTCGATTTATTTCATTTCTAAGATTGATCATCTTATTCCAAGTCTTATTTAATTAAAAGAAAATCTTCTCTTTTAATTAAATAAAATAAAATCCCCATTTAATTAAAAGAAAACCTCTCTTTTAATTAAACAATTCATCCACATTTAATTAATTAAGAGAAAAACCTCTCTTTTAATTTAATTAAATATATTCTATTTAATTAAAAAGAACTTGCTCCCTTTTAATTAAATAAAAATCCCACTTAAATATCTCTTTTGATGAAAAAAGGAAATAAAATAAATTCTTTTTATTTAATTTCTTTACACTTAAAAAAAGTGATCTAAGTGAGATTTATCTTTCCACTTTCTCCTCAACCACTCCTCTTTTCTCATTGGTGGAATTTTGTCTCACATGGATCAAGCTCTATTATCCCATATTGGTTGTGAGAAGCCTCTCACCTCCATAATTTCCTTTATAAGGGAGAGCCCTCTCCTCATTTTAGAGGACCCATGATTATGCTATCGTTATGCTGCAGGTTTGAAGACTAATTTTTGAAGGAGTTTGAATACAAAAGCTTTTGTGGAGAACTTCTATTTTCTTGTCTCTTTCTCTCTTGCACCCATCATGGGCTTTTAGCTTAGATCTTGCATTTATAGATTAGATTTTGCTTCCATAGATTAGATCTTATTTTCATGCATATTTGAAGATCATGGAGGCTAGCATTCTTGCTTTTCCTTTTTGAATCTCTCATCTCATGGTGTACTTGCATGGGCACAAAAATAGGTCAAACTGAGGGCCTCCATTGCAAACCCTTGCACTCTATGGGTAGAGAGCTATGGATCGATTTGTGAGGGCTCATTCTTGAGTTTTCTTACATGTAATGATTCATAGAAGTGTGGCAACATTTTAGCACACACCAATCACATCTCTCCAGGAAAAGGGCAAAAGGTTTGAGTGGACAAAAGCATATGAGAAAGCCCTTCAGTTGCTTAAGCAAAGGCTTACCACCGCTTTGATCTTGATTATACCAGATCCTAATGGACACTTTTTTGTCACAATAGATGCTTTAGGAGATGGGCTTGGGGGTGTATTAATGTAAGACAGTAAGGTTGTTGCCTACGAATCTAGGAAGCTCAAATTGCATGAACTAAACTATGTTCCTCATGATTTAGAACTAGCTATGATAGTACATGCATTGCAGACGTGGTGACATTACTTGTTGGGGAAGCCATTTGAGCTTCAAACTGATCATATGGGGTTGAGGTATATTTTAATTCAACCTAATCTGAATGCCAAGCAGAGGCAGTGGCTTGAATTCCTCAGTGAATACAATTTTGGAATTGAGTATATTAAAGGAAAAGAGAAAAGGGTAGCAGATGCACTTAATTGTAGAAGGCATATCACCACTATCACTACATCTTGAACTCATATGAGAGAGTATATTCTTCAATACCTTCTTGGAGATACCCATTACAAATAGGTGAAGTCAGTATTGGACACTGATGCCTCTGATTCAAGATTTGTTAATTACTCTTTTGATGATGATGGTGTACTTAAGTACTAGAATAGGATATATTTTCACAACCATGAAGGGTTGGAAAAATTGTTGATCTCAAATTGGTTTTGATAATTGAGTGTCAACACACTTAAGCTTTTTACTAAGTTCATGCCCAACTAGTAACATATGCCAAGTATAATATGTATAGATGCTGAGTAAATCAAGTGTTGAGTAAATAGTAAGTGCCAAGCAATTCAAGTGCTAAGTGAACAATAGATGTAGAGAAAGTTCAAGTGCCGAGTTAGAAAGAATTACAATATGTGTTGAGCATCAGTATTATCAAGTGTTGAGTAACACAGAATGGATCTAGTTGATTATGATGGCACAAACAACTATGTAAATCATTTTTGCACCAACTAATGGATAGATCTTGAAGCTTTGAAGATAAGATCAAATTTGTTTGGATTCCCTATGTGATCAACATGCAACCAATCAGAAAAATTGAAGGAATTGAGTAGGAAAACATGAATGAATCTCAATCATAGATTCATACCTAACCCTAAACCACCAAAGTATTTTTAAAGGGAGATGAAGCCCCATAATTAAAGTATGAGAGAGAGAATTAGAGAATGTATGTGAGGAGCTGATGCTAGCAAAGATTTTAAGGAATTGAAAGGGGTGAATTGATCAGTATAAATTCAAGGTGACTTAGAAGGATAGAATTGCAGAATCAATTTATAGAATAGAGGATCGAGGATACATCAATTTCATATTAGATTAGAAAGTATCAAGATGGAATAAATTGAGATCTAAAATCAGCAATACCAGATTATAAGTAGTCAGATCAAACATTCTACTGTTAGATCAAAGTTTGCACTGAGATTTGTTGGCTTTTTTGAGGTTTTAGAAGTTATCAACCTAGTTTCTTATTAGCTTGCTTTGCCACCTTCTTTCACCCACATTCATAATTTTTTCAATGTGTCTCTGCTTAAGCCATATCATCTTAAGATATCTCATGTGCTTGACTAGCATGTGTTTAAGGTACATGATCCAGGGTGATGGCAGTTAAGCCCACCTGATTCATTGAGCAGCATATCGTCAAGGTACGAGACAGGGACGTCCTCTAGTATAAGGTCCAATGGGAGCAATTTGGTGTATATAGTTCCACTTGGGAGGATGAGGAGGATTTATAGAAATCCTTTCCTCATATTTTTGTATGGCTTGTTTGATTTTAGCTAGATATCAATTTTGGATGTGTGTGCATGCTTATTTTTGTTGTGATTTTACATCAGGACAATACCTTTTCCTAGGGGGGAGGGATGTTTCATCTCACTTGTTGACATGCTTGAAAATGCTTATTTGGATGCTTATATGATGATTGAGTCAAAGTTAGACTGGTCAACCCTTTTGTTTGAAGAAAAATTAAGAAATATTTAACTTGATTTCCTAAGTTTGTAACTTAGTTTCTCTATTGAGGGTGGATTAGTGATTAATTGATGCACAGATGGATGTTATGTGGTGTCACATTTCATTTTATATGATGCTATGATATATTCCACTCATGATTATATTTAATGATGTATTTAAATATACTATTTGGATTACTAACTTATTGCTTGTTATGAGTGTTTGAGTGGTTGTAGGATCAAAGGGATGAGAGTATGGTTGAGGTAAAGAGGGTTAGCCTCTTAGAAGGGGATGAGTAAAAGGATCTCACAGTTGCAACCACACACCACTTAAGAATTAGATGCTTAAATAATGTTGCATTCTATTTTGTGTTAATTTGATTCTTGAATGTTTAAAACATAATGGAGAGGTTATTAATGAAAGATTCCTTTATACTATGATAATCTATTATTATTTTACTTACGACATCATTAATTGATAGGTTTTTTATAACCAAAGGTGGGAAAATATATCTTTATTTTCTCTTTTTACATCCGAAGCATCTTAAACATATGAGGGAATAACTAACAATACTATGCACATATTTAGGAAAAGGAAAGAATAATGCAATTGTGTCAGGTACAAAAAAAATCTAATATTATAAAAATAATAATTATTTTTACTTTGGGGGTGATGCCAATAGGAGAAAAATTTGGAAGTAGACAGAGGGAGTTTGGATTGAGCACGAAGGACAACATATTTTTCAGGTTCCCCTTTAAGTGCTAGTTAATCACATGTTACTTATTCAATGCATGGAAACCTCTAAAGATTTTGATTTTTTTAACTATATATTTGTCACCTAGTTGTTTTTGCAAGGATTTTAAGCATTATGTTATTTCACTTTGGAGAGGTCAATGTAATTTTTTTATTCAATCACATGAGTGTAAATTTAAGCTATTGTAAAAATAGATACATTGTGAGGATCCTTGTACAAATATCAAATGTAAAAGATTTGTTTAATAATACCAAACAACATAGTAATGTTGGATCTATAGGTATGATACTAAACATTAAATACGTTATATTCATTTTGAAACATAGTTGTACATTATCATTCTTGTATGTAGGTTGTTCACTAGGAAGGGGCATGGTTAAGAGAAGCTACCTCGTAGTCTCCATTCTAGTTGACTCAAAGATTTAACAAGTACCAACAACGGTGACTGCTAAAACCTAAGGAAAATGTAGCACTCTCTAATTGAGTTTTCCTTGTTTGGGTCTGCTGCAAATTAGGAAAGATTTTCTATTTTTCTTATACACTATTTCTTTCTTGATTTCATATGGGTTGCAATGAGTTTGAGCTATGCCTTTTTTCACTAGTGACTGAGAATAAATATAGTCTTCTTTACCCTTAGGCTTTCATTTTTGGCTAGTTGTAGGATATCTAAAACATCCACAACCATCTACTCCAATGGGTTGTTCTTTTCAAGTCCACTTACCATATAATCGTTAGACATTTGAATGGGAATGTGAGTAAACCTTTTTATTAACAAGACTAACTTAGTTGTTTATTTTAAAACACCAAACATACTTCCACAGATTTTATGAGGAAAATATCTAAATTGTATTCTATTCTTCCCCTATTATGGGGATTTGAGGAAAGGAAATTATGTGAGCTGTATTGGATTGTTGTTATACCAATTTCATGAAATCTTTGTATTGTTTTGCTTTTGTGGTTAGTAACCATGTATTTAACATTGCTATATTAATGTAATAGCTATAGGCTTACAATTTATGTTGCTACATGTTCAAAATACCTTGTGTTGGTATTGTCTATAACTTCCAAAAACACTACTATAGATCAAAAATCCACATACAATGATATGACAAAAATGGACTTTTTCTTTGTGTTAAATCTCCATACTCTTATACTATTGTTGCAATCAAATTCCTTAATGAATCTTTATTTTACCACTATATTACTATGTCACACATATTGTGTTTCAAATATCTAAACTTTAGTATTACAAGGGTGTTGATGAGAACATTTAGTCTTGTCATAGTGATGTTAGAAATAATAGTCCACCAAGATAACTGGGTAGGGGGGGGGGTGAATCAGTTATCCAATAATTAAAACATTTATCAACCTTAAACAATCCTATCCATTCAACCAAAGTAAAGAACAACCATAACAAGATGCACATAGACAATTACACTAGATATGCTAACTAGGGAAAACCTTGATCAGAGGGAAAACCCTTGTGGAAATGATGCCCATAAGATGATGTACTAATATAAATATTCCTTGTTAGAGGATGGACCATGTTAGGAGTCTATTACAACATTTAGTACATATGACCCTTGTTAAGAGATTTTGAATCCTTGTTAGAAGATTCCAACCCTGTTAGGAGTTGTAAAAGATAGAAGGACCCATTTTCTAAATAGCTTTTGGGGCAAGACCACTGAACTTATTATCGAACTGATCTCTCAACTATTCCTTGCAGAATAATTATATGTACTATGCTTCAAACACTTTTCCTCTATCGTATCAATTAGACCAATCCCTATCAGACCTTGTAGACCATGTCACACACCTTGGATCCAAGTATCCAACTTCAGATCACTCAATAAAACCTCTGCAATAAAGTTTCCTTCACTTCTACTCTACTCTTCTCAACTTCATATTCTACTCTTTATACTACTTATAATTACTTCTCTTCCATATAGCCAAACTTATGATAAAGGAAAATGTCCTTCCTTTATATCAAATCCATAAAAAAATTCCTTGAGCTGACGGTTACCTTCTTAATTAATTATTATAGGAGCACATTAATAACACATTAGACTTAGTGATAACATTAATCTTTCACCTTATATCTTGAATATCTTTCCCTATATGTATCATTATGATGAGAAAACTTAACCACACCATCAACAACATGTCTTCTTGACATCTTTAACTTTGGCTTCTCAAAATAACAACTATGCTAAGAAATATAACAAGTTTACTAGAACATGCCTCAGTAAATTCTATCTCAGAACAATCTTTACTAAAACTTGCATAACTTCTTCCAAACTTATTATTTTATGCTTTTGAGGTTAGCTAAATATACTAGACACTTAGTAGCATCTCTCTTTAACCTAACTATTTAATGTACTCAATGATTTGTCTATGCCAACTTGATCTTTCCGTTGTTCTTCTATTAGATACCACAAAAAATTTCTATGTGGACATCAATGCCAAATACATTCATGAATGTAACATATCATCATGATAATGATTGTATCATAATTATACAATACTCTCCCATAGGAATATCATCGACATTCATGCTTCCAATAATCTCCCCCTTTGGCATTGATGACAACATAGATAAAAAAACATCTAGTTCCAAGAATACCAATTGCAAAAGACTATTAACCTTGCTTTTCAAATCCTCTTCATCAATCATTCTCCCCCATTGATATACCTCAATGTCCTTTACATCAAACTATTTTCCATACTATACTTCTCCCTTCAATGTACTCAAACTATTTTTCATGCTAAACTTCTCCCCCATTGACATCAATGTCAAAGGTTTCAATAACCATCAAACTCTGCAACAACTGATTCTTACTCACCTCAAGTGTCCAAAGACACTATTCAAAAACAACATCCAATAAGAGTCCTAGATGAATCTATCCATCATAGATACTCCCCCATATAGGAAGCATCAACATTTAGTCTAGAAAAATAATAGTGCTCTGTTACACTGGACTAATGCACTCTTGCATCTTTCACTCTAATGTAGGAAGGGGCATAACCCCTAACATACCTCACAAATACTCAAAATTCTCTTTGGGAAGAGGCTTAGTGAAAATATTTGCAATCTGCTCTTTAGTGCTCACATACTCCAATATAATTTCCTTTTCTACAAATTTCTTTCTCAACATGTGATACTTGATAGAAATGTGCTTGGTCTTAGAATGCAACACTAGATTCTTAGACATATTTATTGTGCTTGTGTTGTCACAATGTATGACAATAGGTTCATTGATTTCTATCCTTATATCCTTCAACATTTGCTTCATTCAAACAACTTGATTACAATTTTTTTTTGTTGCAACATATTTTGTTTTTGCTATACTTTGTGAGGTACAATCCTACTTCTTTCTTAGCCAAGAAACCAATCTTCCTCTAAGAAAGAAGGCTTCACCACTAGTCCTCTTTCTATCATCCATAATGCCTACCCAATTAGCATTAGTATAAGCACATAAAGTAAAATCATTAGACTTAACATACCACAATCCAAACTTTGGCGTTCCCTTTAGGTATCTAAATATCCTTTTGACTACTACATAATGTGCTTCTCTGGGATCAGCTTGGAATCTTGTAAAAATTCCAACTATATTTTCTATATGTGGCCTTGTGTGAGTTAGATATTGCAATCCTACGATCATAGATTTTTACTTTTTCTACTCAATAGTAGTTGTCTCAGCCCTTGTAGATAACTTGTGTCCAGTTACCATAGGTGTTCCAATAGGTTTACATGTTTCCAAACCAAACCTTTTCAGTAAATCTTTCAAATACTTAGTCTGAGAAAGAAAGATTCCTTCTTTATCCTATATAATTTGTAATCCTAAAAAATATTTCATTTCTCCTATCATACTCATTTCAAATTCTTTCTTCATTTCTTCTACAAACTTGTCACTTTCATCATCATTTCCTCTAGATATGATATCATCAACAAATATTACCAAGATCATCAATCCATCATCAATTTCTTTCTAATAGATATTTCTATCTACCATACCTTTGCTATATCCAAGCTTTGTCAAATTCTTGTTCAACCTCGCATACTAGGTTCTAGGTGCTTTGTTGAAGCCATACAATGCTTTCTTTAGTCTACATACTGTGTCCTTGTCATTTCTCAAAGGACAACCTTCAGGTTGTTCTATCTATACCTCTTCTTCAACTTCTCCATTTAGAAATGCTAACTTGACATCCATTTGATATACTTTGAATTTCTTATATGCTACATATGCTAAGAATAACCTTCTTCTATTCTATCCATAGGAGCATAGGTCTCATCATAGTCTATTCCTTCTCACTATAAGTAACCTTTACATACCAATCTTTCGATGTTCCTTAAAACTTCACCTTGTTCATTCATCTTTTTTCTGAATACCCATTTAGTTCCTATCACATTCTTGTCTATTGATCTGGGGACCAATTTCTATGTCTTATTCTTTAATATCTGATCCAATTCCTCTTTCATAGATTGCTTCTAATGGTCATCTTTGCATGCTTTATCTGCATTCTTAGGTTCAACTTGAGATATAAAACATAGTTCTTCATTGATTCTACTTCGTGTCATCACACTTTTATCTCTACTTCTGATGATTTGCTCAGGTGGATGATTCTTTGTCATATTCTTACCTAAAGTAGGAGTTGTTATCTCAACTCTTGGCTCTATTTAAGTTTTCTAAGCTTTGTTCCTACGTTCTCTCTCCTTCATTCTATAAATCATTGTTAGTCTCAAGGAATACTTAATCATTCCTTCATTTAATAACAACATCATCATCTAAATTGTAATCAACTATTCTTTCTTGTATCTTGAATTTCTCATCAACTCTTACATTTGCACTTTCCATAATAGTTTTAGTTCTCAGATTATAACATCTATAAGACTTTCTTTTCAATTAATAACCAAGAAACATACCGTCATCACTTCTAGCATCAAACCTACCAATATCATCATCTCTTTTGATAACACTTACTGCCAAAAATTCTAAAATGCTTAACTGTAGGTGAGTGACCAAACCATAGTTCATAAAGGGTCTTGTTTGTGTCTTTCTTGACCTATACTCTATTCATAGTGTAGACTATTGTATTCATAGCTTCTCTCCAAAACATCTTGGATACGTCATTCTTAGCTAACATAGCTCTTGTTGCTTATGTTATTGATCCATTTCTTCTTTTTGAGCTATACCATTTTGTTTAGGGGTTTTCAGAGCTCATAAATGTCTTTTGATTCTATTAGCTTCACAAAAGATGTTAACCTCATTTGGAGTAAACTCTCATCTTCTATATGATCTTAAACATTCTTCATGCCTAATTCATTATTAACTCTATTCTTGAATGTCTTGAACTTATCAAATGCCTTAGATTTTTCTTTAAGAAATGCAACCCACATCATTCTAGAAAAGTCATCAACTAAATTTATCAAATAACTTTCACCATAGAACCTTTAGTATTCATAGGACCATTGGGATTTGTCTATAAAATCTCCAATTTTGTTGTAGCAATAAACTTCCTGCAGGGAAAAGTTCTGTTATGCTTTGCCAAAACACACTCCTTGCAAATTATATTAGTAGGTTTGACAATCTTAGGAAAATCTTCAACTACAAACATACTACTGGTCTTTACAATACTGTCAAAGTTTATATGAAAAAATCTCTTATTCCATAACCAAGTGTGATCTACCTTTGCAACCAAACATGTCATTTCAATAGGACTCAATTGAAATATATTACCTCTAGATCTGGTTCATGTTCCAATTACCTTTCCATGTTCTTCTCTGATCATGCATGTCTTTACTAGTGAACTACAACCGATAACCTTTATCCACTAGTTGTCTAATTACATCCTTAGTGTTAGTTTTACCATCAAGAGTTATAGATCCAATACCTTTAACTTGGCATGTTGCACTATTTCCAACTCTGATAATGCCTCCATCCTAACTTTTGAATTCAACAAACTTGTTCATATCACTAGTCTGATGATGTGAACAACCACTATCAATTATCCAATTAGATTTCTTTTTCAACTTGTGACACCACAACTACTTTCTTTGGACTTTCTTCTTTAATAGCTACAACTCCAATTTTATTATCACTAGCACTTACTACTTGTTCATCAGAATCATCTTCTTCATTTGCATACAAACATTCTCTATCTCTTCTAGGTTTGAAATTTCCTCTATACTATTTCTCTCTTTTAGGAAACTTAGATGCATAATGACCAAATTCATTACAAGTCCAACATTTAAATATTTTCTTAGCACATTTTTCTCTTCTTAATAGAAGGGCTACTTCTTCTTTAATCTTTCTATCCTCATCAGACCTGCTGCTACTAGCAAAGTCTTCTCTAGCACTTGTGCTCCTTGATAAACTAGCTCAAATATTCAAGGCATTGAAAGTTGTTTCTATTTTGGTCAACTCTTCAGACTATCTAAGCTCATTCTCAACTACTTCAAGTCTTCCAAGTAATGTCTCCTTTGTGAAATCTTTGGTACAAGATATCAACAACTGTATCATTTGAGCTACTGACTTAAATGGTGGTGTTAAGCTCTTCAATATCTTCAATATAATCTCATCATCTTCTTTGGTTCCTCCTTGAGATTTAATATATGCAATAATTTTTGATATTCTATCTACATATGTTCTTACTAATTCACCTTCCATAATTTTAGCATCTTGAAATGCACAAATCCAACTTTGTAGCCTCAATTTCTTAGAATGTTCATCACCTTCAAACCTAGTTGCCAAAGCTTTCCAAATCAAATGTGAAGCAACAAGTAACTTGACCTGATTGTATTCAATTTTAGGAAGTGTAATCAATAGTGCTTCTCCAGCTCTCATGTTGCACATAAACAGATCTCTTTTTTCCTTAGTACAAGTTTCCAAATCTTTTTCATCAATGACTATCTTTGATGATTTTGTCAAGATCCAATATCTTGGACCCATACACAATAGACGTGATTATTTGTTCCATCAAACTTTGGACTATCTTTCCTGAACATGCTTTCCATGGATCTCCCAAATTGTTAAACTTTATCTTCAAGGACCTAAAGCTCTAATACCAATTGTTAGAAATAATAGTCCCCTAAGATAACTGAGTAGGGGGGTGGGGGGGAGGATGTTGAATTAGTTATCCAATAATTAAAACATTTATCAACCTTAAATAATCTTATCCATTCAATCAAAGTAAACAACAACCATAACAAGATGCACACAAACAATTGCACCATATGTTAACGAGGGCAACCCTTGATGAGAAGGAAAACCCTGGTGGGAATGATGCCCATAAGATGATGTACTAATATAAATATTCCTTGTTAGAGGATGGAACCTATTAGGAGTCTATTACAACATGTAGTACATATGAGTCCTTGTTAGGAGATTTTGAATCTTTGTTAGAAGATTCCAACCTTGTTAGGAGTTGTAGAAGATAGAAGGACCCATTTTCCAAACAACTTTTGGGGTAAGACCATAGAACTCACTATCCAACTGATCTCTCAATTATTCCTTATAGAATAATTGTATGTACTATACTTCAAACTTCTTTCCTCTATGTTGTCAACTGGACCAATTATTGCCAGACCTTGTAGACTAATTCATGAACCTTGGATGCAAGTATCCAACTTCAGATCACTCAATAAAACCTTGGTAATGAAGTTTCCTTCCCTTTCGCTCTACTCTACTCAAGTTCACATTTCGCTCTTTGTGCTACTTAGAATTACTTCTCTTCCATATAGCCACACTTATGATAAAGAAAAATATCCTTCCTTTGTATATAATCCATGAAACAATTTCATTAGTTGGTTGTTACACCATCTCAATCAATTATTATAGGACCACATTAAGAACACATTACACGTAGTGATAACATTAATCTTTCTCCTTGCAACATGAACATCTTTCTATACACATATCATTATGATGAGTGACCTTAACCATGTTATCAACAAAATTCTTCTTCACATCTTTAACTTCAAATTCTCAGAATAAAAAATCTTCTAAGAGATATAAAAAGTTTACTAGAACATGCCTCTATAAACTCTATCTCATAACAGTCTTTACCAAAACTTGCATAACTTCTTCCAAACTTAATATCTTATGGTTCCAAGGTTAGCTGCATATACTAGACATTTAGTAGTATCTCTCTTTAACCTCACTACTAAATGTATTCAATGATCTATCAGTACCAACTTGATCTTTCCACTATTCTTTTGTCATATACCATAGAAAACTGCTATGTTGACATCAATGACAAACATAGTCACGAATGTAACATATCATCATGATAATGATCTGATCATATATCTACAATAATCACCCATAGTAATATCATTGACATGGGGAGAATTTGTACAAAGAAAACTAAACATTATAGTAGGCAGCTTTTAGGTTCCTTACTATTGTTAAAAGGATCCAATACTCTGTATTATGGGTAATGTTTATCGGTCTATGTACTGATTTAAGTGATATTGCCTCCTAAATTAGGAAATACTAAAACTTATTAAAAAAAAATGAGGTTGATGAGTACTAAATGACAGTGTTAGCTATAAATTCTTAATGACTAGTCCTAGTATTTGATGTTTATATTTTTTATGGAAGGGTGAAATGTGGCAAAATAGAGGGTGGAGATGGATGCATTAGGGTTTTACTTCTCTCAACCTGTTAGATTTTGAAAAGTAAGATTCATTACATTTTGTCTTTCTTTTTGGTAATGCTAACAAATTTTGTGCTTGGCCAGGCCATTTTGTATTGCATTTAAGTATGTTATTTTGACATGTAGTATGTGTGTGACTATGCTCAAATTTTCTTGCATATGTGTAGATATGATTTATTTAAAAGAAATGTACATGTGGGTAGATTTGTTACAATTTTTCTTTCATTACATATGTGTAGATGTATAGTGCTCTTTTGTTTTTTCTACTATATTTTGTGATTAGGATAATAGGCATATGGTTACATGTAGTATGTTTCACGACTGCACTAGTTCCATCTGATCCATTTTGTTCTGAGAAGCTAGGGTTCTCATGCTAGGGTCTGGGCATTCTTCATGTTAGGAAGAATCCCATGGGAGTAAACACTCTATGGCTGGTAAGGTAAAAGTGACTGGGCCACACTTCCTTCTTAGATAGAAGATGGATGAAATCTAATGACTTTGGAGACTAAATACATTGAAGGAGACATGACACGTTTTAGTAACCATTTTGATGGTCTTGTACTTTTCATCTTAGTGATGATGCATGGTAACATTCAATTGATAAATCTATGATTATTGAGTAATGTAATCCTAAAAGATTGAGATGTACTTTTCCTTATGTATAAGATGGGCATACATTGTAATTCAATACCATAGTTTATACAATATAATGGTCATGCAATATATATCAACACCTTAGTGTTATGCTAAATTTGTTGATAAACTAATCATATTTATCTTATTAGTTAATGGATAATTAATAAGATCTTGAATTTCAAGTTTGGTTGTGATTGGTTTCTCTTTTGTATTTTTTTCATTCTTCTGTAATGTGACATCTTTGATTAGGACATGGTTCTTACACAAAATCTCCATTTGATGGCAGGAGGTTCTGACCATGGTGCCAAAGGAAATGTAAAGAATTATGAGGGAGGACATGAGTTGAGCCATGTGACACAAAAATAATTGATGAGAGAATCAATGTAGCAACCATGGGCTCCATTGGAAGCATTAGGGAAGACACGACCCACAATCTAGACATGTCTGCTACTTCTGCTTTACAAATGGTCCATGAATTTTGACTCCAAATAGTGGAAAGTATTGAGAAGAGTTCCCAGCTATTGATATTCCTTGGTATTTGGCATTTCAAGAAGATGTGTCATGGGTCCTTTCCATCCATCAACCTCAAGCATGTATTGTAAGAGGTTCCAAGAGTTGCATGTATTGTAACTAGCAGTTGCACCATAAAAGGTGCAAGGGGTATGCCGATAGGTTGTAGTTCTGAAAGCAATATTTAAATGATAAGAGATATTGTGGAATAGTGATTTATACTATTTCAATTAATTTCAACAAATTATAAAATGATGTCCCAATTGATATATATGAGACACTAAGAAAGAAACAAAAGAACAACTATGGATGGAAATTAAGATGAATCTTGAACAAAGAAAGTATAAGCATTTGCATGTCATTGGGTTTAAATAATAACATATTACATACATTATGTTTTTTATTATGTTAACATACTTAGGAAATTAATATTAAGTAAATATGACTCTAGATCTTAATAGAATAAAACTTGTATCTGCATAAAAAAACTAGATACATGCAAAACTAAATTTCTTGCTAAAATTAATTCTATAAAAAAACTAGAGATCTCTACTATAATACTTTTGAATAAGAATTTTGCATATACTCTTGTTGAATGGAAAGAACTAAATTGGTAAATCAATGGAAATTCATAATACAAGCTCACCTTCCAAGCCTTATTAGATATGTTAGATGTTAATATTGGGTTAACTACCCATAAAACTCTAAGTGTATCAAAAAATGGGATGTCACTGAAAAGCTACGTGATTTTATGCTAAAGAAATGAAATGACAGTGAAAAGCTATGTCCTAGTCTTTTGATCATCATGATGAAGCTTACAACATGTGTGGTGTGTAGTAAAAAAAAGTTTCAAGTCTAAAACCAACTAAGAAGAGCTGAAATATGAATAGAAAGTGATGAGTATATAAAGATTCACTATGCAATGAAAATGGTTATCTAAACGCAAAGGTGTCAAATCATGGATCAATTCATTAAGATGACATATAGTTAGTTACTATTACTTGTCACCACTAATTTTCATGACTAATTCTCTTAGAATTCTAATTAAATATGATAACAAGTGCATGACTACTTCTATTGTCACTAGTTTTTATGACTACTTCTCTAGAATTCAAATTGAATATGCATGCAAGACATTAGCAGAACAATGTGATGGCATAAAAATACACTTTGTAATTTTTGCGTGAGACAACTGATTGTGCATGAGACAATATTTTGGAGTGTTTTCTCCGTAGAAGAAGTCTATTGAATTAATTAGAAATTGTATTTAAACAAGGTGTGGTGACTTAGTTTATAATATGATATTATTTTAATAAACTATTGTTAGAGGACACAAGAATACTACTACTAGCACTTGCACCCAAAGGAGGTGCAAAGGGTATGCTGATAGGTCTTTTATTTAAAAATATTATATATGTGTCTATATAAATCTATATATATAGGGAACATATAAAATTGACATTATAAAATATGTGGAATTGTGGAAGCAAGTCCTGTATAGAATAACAATTTTTAAGGAGGAACTCAAAATCTATTACTGAAGTATTGTATTTAATTGTATGACATCTTGAGTGAATTGTTTTAGATTGATGCAAAAATAGGTTTTGAAGGGACCCGAAACCCTTTACAAAACCTAAAGATAAACATGAAGCATCATCAGGTTTTACAAGGACCTAAAACCTGAAGTTCACCACAAAACATCAAAAGACCAAGTTTTACAAGGACTTGAAACCATTAGAGCAAACAAACAAAAACAAACCTAGGTTTTACAAGGAACTGGAACCTAGAGATTAATACAAAAAGTTGGAAACAAAAAAATAAATAGAACCAACAAACAACCACGGACTAGAAACCAACACTCTAGCAAACCCAACCAGCAACTAAAGAAGCTCTTTGATGACTTTTGCAAACTCCTTGCCTACCTTCGTAGTGCTCTGGATGATGTCTTTTGTTGCAAACCTAGGAACCTTAGGAGCCTCAACAACTTTTTTCTGCATACTCTTCCTTGTTCTCTTACTTGGACCTCCTAGACTCTTAGCCCCCATAATATCTTGAGTGAATTGTTAGTTTGAAATGTAAGAAATAAAAAAAGGTAGAGGCTAGAGATTTGAGTGTCACAAGTCACATCACTAAATACTAGCAAGGACAAATAAACTAAGACTAAAGTGACCTATGAGTTGTGACTTGTTTTTTAGCACTCTTTCTTTTAAGCCACAATATTTTTTGTTATATAAATGATGATATCAAGATAATAATTAATTAGCAAAATATAGTAGTAGCTCTAATACTTAGTTTTGATATTCATTCATACCATGGGATGTTGAATAATAATTTAAACATGAATATTGGGTAACCTAATAATAACTAAATTTTTCAAAAATAATGTAATACTCAATGCATAAAAGTCAATTAACATTATTGCATACTTCTAATAGTAGCAAGAAGTATTAAAGAACAAATCTCCTTTGCTAATCAATTCAAAGGTATTTAACAAGTTTTAATAAAGCACAAAGCTTTAAGTAATTAAATATCTATGTTAGTACACTTATTCTATTACAAGCATTACTCAACATTTTCTCCTTCGAATAAAGACAATTTTTTATTTCAAGTAGAAAACAACCCTAAACTCTCTATTTGAAAATAGGAGCAACCAAAAAAATACCAAGCAAAAAAATAAAAGATAAAATAATTTAAAAACATATGATGTAAAATTTTAACCTTGTAAGAAACACCTAAGAAAAAATTGTGTGAACATGTTTTTGTAGATCGCTTCAAAACCCATTTCATATTGGTCCAGAAAGAACATACCTTTCTCTCTTTTATCTTAAGTTAAAAAATTTAGTTGTATTGGGCAGGTATGATCAATGCACTTATATAGAATTTTAATTTTGTTTCAATTCATTCAATGAACTAATAATTAATGTTTAAGAGCTTATGTAGGACCTATTTGCACCATTCTTGAGAATATTATATTAGCAAGCTTTTCTCAACATTTTCTGCTTTAAAAAAAAAAAGATAATTTTTTATTTCAAATAGAAAAGAACTCTAAGCTCTCTATTTGAAAATAGGAGTAGCCAAAAATATACCAAGAAAAAAACTAATAAAAAAATAATTTAAAAACATATGATGTAAAATTCTAACCATGCAAGAAACAATTATGGGAACACAATTTTGTAGATTCTTTCACAATCCATTTCATATTGGTCCATAAAGAACATACCTTTCTCGTTTTTATCTTAAGTTTAAAATTTTGGTTATATTGGGTAGGGTATGATCAATATAATTATATAGTAATTCACTTTCAATTTATGTAATTCAATGAACTAATCATTAATGTTTAAGAGCTTATATAGGACCTATCTACACCATTCTTGACAATATTATATTAGTGAATCTATAGTCTTTAAAAAAAATGTGTTTAAAGGTTGGTAGATTGAAATTCTCTTGATGAAATTTGTTCATTTTTTCATTGTTATGGTGTTTGATTTGAAATGGTATGCCTTTGTTAAAGAGAAAAAAAGTGAAACCAAAAAAATACAAAAGAATAGTGGTATGCCAAAGAACAAAACAGAACATGGAAGACCAATTTCCATTTAGAAGAAAAAAGTTACCCTATTATGTTGCTTTGTGATCACATGCCTAATGTCTATTTTAAACTTGTGCATGAATGGAAACCCTTATCATGTTTCTCAACTCTTTGTTGTCTGTTGTTGGGAAATTGTGGTTGTGAGGTATAATTGGGAGTGAATGTGGACCACTAGTGTTGAGAACATGTGTCTCAACCTTGCAATCTTTTTTTGGAGAATTCCAAAATTTGTTTTTGGAAGTTTTCCACTTGTTTATATCTTGGAAAAGAGTACATAAAATACCAAAAGGTTCCTTGTCCATAGTAGGATATAGGAGGGCCATATTTAGAGCATAGTTAGCTTGTTTTATGACTTTTATGGGGGTCTAAACTAAGAGAAAAAATTATGGACGGGATTACTATTTTAACATGGCTGTTTTTCCATCTTGGAAATGTAAATGTCAAAATGGGTAACATGTGGCATGGTAGTTTTGACCATGGTTTTGTAAAACCACAAGTAGTTTCTAGGTTGTAAAATCAATATAAAAGGAGGGCTTGGGGATGTGTTTGTTTAATTGATTTTTTGCAAGAGTGGTGCTAGAAGGAGTCTCTCTGAGTTTGAGTTGTGGTTATGCACTCCTATAAGAACTTGCATTGCAAGTGTATTGTAATCATCTTGGTTTGATAATACATTGTGTAGGTTTTGGAGGGTGGGGTTTTTCTCCCAGAATTGTTTCCCCATGGTAATCACTATGTTATGTGTTCATTGTTATTTTAATTATACTTTATTATGCATTTTTTGAGATTTCTACAATACTCAGTTGAAATTTGCATAACCATCCTCTCAAGACTAGTGTAGGAAACATTTACACACACCTTTTCTTCCTTACAAGTGGTATCATAGCTTGGCCAGTTTTGGTTCTATTTGTTGGGTATATGGTTTTTTGAGCTAATCAAGGTTTGAGTAGGAGCTTGTGCAAAGTATTTTATTTCTGTGCTGCAAGATTGCAAAGATGGCAAGCATGTTGAGGAGAATTGATGTTGAAAAGTTTTCTGACACAAACTCTGAGATGTGGAAGCTGAAGATGGAAGATCTATATATTGATCAGGATCTATGAGATACGATGGATGTGAAGAAGTTGAGGCCCATAGATCTGACTTTTGCCATACAGTATAATGTGATAGATAGAAAAGCTAAAGGTCTCATTAGATTGTGTCTTGCAAACTCAATTCTGATTAATGTCCATGAAGAACCTACCGTGAAGAAGCTTTGGAAGAAGTTAAATGAGATCTATCAAGTGAAATCACTTGTAAACAAGATTTTCTTGAGGAAGAAGTTGTATTCCTTGAGAATGGAAGAAAGTGGAAAAATTTCTAAGCATCTAGAAAGTTTTAATATGTTGGCGACTTAGTTGACCCTTGTTGAGGTGCCAATGGATGAAGAAAAAAGGTGCCAAATCTTTCTATGTCCATTGCTAGACTCATGGGACAACCTAGTTATGGCCATAGGGAGCACTTTAGTTGTCTTGAAGATGGAGGACATTGTTGGTTCTCTATTTTTTGAGGAGATGAGAAGGAAGGTCTCTTTGAATGCCAAAGAGGCTTTGAGTGTTCAAGGAAGACCAAAAGAAAGAGGCAAGAAAAAAAAGTAACATGGCCATTCTAAGTTCAAGAATAAAGGGAGATCAAAATCTCCTGATAAGTCCAAGGTAATCTGCTGGAACTGTGGCAAACCCAAACACTTCTAAAAGGACTGCAAAGAGGAAAAGAAAAAAAGAAGAAGAAGTAAGATTACAATTCTAAGTTTGAAAAGGAAGATGGAGATGCTGTCATCATAGTCTTGGCCACTCGTGTAGGTGAAAATACATGGTTAATAGACTCAAGTGCATTTTTCCACATGACTCCTAATAGAAATTGGTTTAGTAAGTATGAAAATTTTGATGGTGGTAAAGTGTATTTGGGCAATAACTCAGTTCTTGATATTGTTGATCATGGAAGTATTCATGTGAAATTTTTTGATGGTAGAATTAGAAGATTTGATGGTGTCTTGCATATCCTAGGACTAGTGAAGAATTTGTTACTTGTTAGCAAACTAATAGATGTGGGAGTACATGTACAGTTTTCTGGAGTAGGTGTGAAAATGGTGAAAGGTGCTATGGTAATAGAAAGAAGAAGTAGATTGGGTACATTGTACTAGCTTGATGCATGCATGATTGAGTGTAATAGTACTTCTGATAAGACTGTGACGATGACTACTTTTTTGGAAAAGGATAGGGTTTCTCTTTCAACAGATGGTCATAGTTTTTGGGTAACCAAGAGTACTCTATCTACCAAATCAAAGTTTCCTATAGAGAAGACCATGTCATGGTACCAAAGACTCGGCCACATAGGTGAGAATAGTCTATGAACCTTGAAAAATAAGAACCTTGTTAATGGGTTGAATGACTGCAATCTTGAATTTGATTTTTGTGAGCATTGTATCTATGGTAAACAAAACCACATTTAGTTTTATTCAAGTTCTCATAAGTCCTCATGTATTTTGGATCTAATCCATTTGAATATATTTGGTCCAATTGATGTTCCTTCTATTGGTAGATCAATTTTATTATGTTTCTTTTATTTATGATTTCAATAGAAGAACATGGGTTTATTTCTTTAGGAGTAAAGCTGAAGTTTTTAGTTGTTTCAAAGAATTTAAAGAAATGGTTGAGTTGTAGACTAGAAAGAAAATAAAATGTTTGAGAATTAATAATGGTGGTGAATTTTGCTCCAATGATTTTGACACATTTTGTAAAGATTTTGGTGTTAAAAGAGAGAAGACAACTCCATATTCTCCACAGAAAAATGGAGTTGTAGAAAGAATGAATAGGACCCTAATGGAGAAGGCTAGGAGTATGCTAAGTGGTACTGGACTAGAACAGAAGTTTTGGGCCAAAGTTGTAGCCACTACTTGCTACCTAATAAATATGTCTCCTACATTAGCTCTTGTTGATAAGACACCAATGGAAGCATGGTCAGGCCACAAGCCTTCACTTAGACATCTAAGAGTGTTTGGTTGTAAAGTATATGCTCATATGCCAAAGGAGAAGTAGAAAAAACTAGATAACAAAGTTGTTAAATGTATTTCCAATGGATACAACTATGGTGTGAAAGGATACAAGCTTTGGAATCCTATTGAACAAAAGGTATTTTATTCAAGAAGTGTTATTTTTAGAGAAATTAAATCTTCTTCTATTACAATGTAGCCAAAACAAATAGAAGAAAAGAAAGATGTGATTCAATTTCCTGCTACACATGAGAAAGTTGAATCAAGGCCTTTAGAAATAAAAGAAATCAAGGAGAGCTCTATGAGTTTTGAATCATCAGAGGAAGAAGAGTTACCTGAAGTTAAACTTGAAACATATCTTGTTTGAAGATCTACTGACTCTTCGGCTGAAAAGTACTCCATCTGCTTAGCTTTTGCTTTCAATGGACACTTATGTGACAAATCCCAAGGCTCCCTGCAATGAAAACAAAGCTTCTTCTTCTTGAGATCATTAAGTGTCTCATTGTCCAACCTCTTACTTTCCTCCTTAGCTGGCTGAACCTCTTTATGAAAAGGTTTCCTATCCTTATCTTTCCTTGAAGGGAAACTCTTTGCCTAGAATTTATTTTTTGAAGATGAAGAGGAATCCATGTCATGAGCTTTCTTAATGACTTCCTGCAAAGTGGGAGGGTTGAGAGCTTTAATCCACCCTCTCAACGGATCAGCTAACCCATCCATAAATAGAACTAGTATCCTCCGTTCAGATACATCTGTTACTAACACTGCAAGTTTTTGAAACTCTAAAATGTATGTTTCCAATGATCCCCACTGTTTAAGCTGAGCTAACTCCTTGAAATGGAGTTCTAGATCCTTCCTATCAAAATGTTCAATCAGCCTCTCTGTAAACTCCACATATGAGGTAATGTGTGCATGTCCCATAGTGACCATACCATGATGCCACCACTCGTGTGCTAACCCATCCAGATGAATTGCTGCGTACTTAATAGCTTCTTCCTCGAGCATAGGGTTCAATTGAAAGTATGTGTCAAGATTTTGAACCCAAAATCTTGCTGTAGACTTTCCTGAGCCATCATAATATGGTAACTCAAGTCTCCCTACTTTCTTCTGTAGCTCATAGCTCTAGTTCCTGTCATGTCCACGTGGCATATGTTTCATCCGCACATCCATATACTCCCTAAAGGTAATTACAGTAGTAAAATCTATCCCTCCAGCTTCCCAATCTCTCCTCAACTAGTCCTGTATATCAGTAATCTGGGGCTCTGGTATGAGCTGCTTTGGAGCTCTAGGAGGAAATGTAGGAATCATGGGCCTTGAACTCATTGTCCTAGCTCGCTGGGGTGCATGACCAAAATTGTTCCCAACTTGTTCATCTCCATTATGTGTCCCATCCTAATCATTTCCATTTTGATTGTTACCATTCTGATTATTTCCTCCACCCATGTTAGCATTCAACCCCATTTGACGAGCCATCATCTGCATCATAAGATCCAATCTCTGATTCTGTTCCTGTGCCCTTTGTTCTGCTACTCGTTGACCCTGTACCAAGGTCTCTAATAACTGTAAGAATCTTTCCTCTCTAGGGTTTGGACCGGCATTCCCACCTCCACCTAATCTTGTATTCTTGTCATCTCGGTCACCCATACTGCTGTCTTGATCAAAGAATACCTCCGTTGTGTCTGTATGACTGGATTCTATACCCACCTATATGGATGAACTAGACCGTTTGCTTTGCAAGTCTGAACTCCTACTTTTTCTTGCTCTGGTATTGCGGAAATTATAAGGCCCCTGTCGCATGCACAAACATAAATGCTCTGATTTTAGTGTTTTGACATTTCATCAAACACTTTCCCCTCTATCTGCCAATTCCAAATTTCCTATAAGACCTCCACAGGATGGCAGGACTTATAGCTCTGATACCACTATAATATCCTCCCCTGATTTGAAACTTTGACTTGTAAAAATTTAACTTAAGGAATATTGTCAAACACTTTGTATGCAAACTCATAAAGCTGATTTCCTCAATAAATTGCTTTCCAATGAGTAGATTTACGAACAACTATGAAGTGACATTAAAATGCATAATACCCATCATAACATTTTCACAAACACTTGGCACACATTCAACAATATATGAAAAATCTGGAAACTCTTTCAATCTGCTGATAAGGGGTGATTTTTAAATGTAGATGTGCACTTATAGCTACCTTAAAGGCTGCAACAACTATTCAGACTTGTATTCAACAATTATTATGCAAAGTATCAAAATTTGACAGAAGAAACCTAGAATTAGTTGCCATAGTATTTTGCAGATCTAGTCGGCAGCCTTCCAAACTTCTAATCAGCCGAAAAAACAAGTAAACTTGATACCAACACTGTTCACGCCGTACTGTAGCAAAATACTGTTCATGCCGACTGTAGCAAAAATATTGTTCATGCAGCACTATAGCAATAACTAACTTCAGATCTGCACCTCAAACCCTTGTAAATTTCTTTATGCGAAGGCCCCAAATGAAACCTAGTGTGTTTCCTAAAGTGAAAACACCATTGATCCTCCTGACTGTGTCTTCCAACAGTGAAGAGAATGCTAGCAAAGAGGGATTCCGTCCTCCAAGCCCGATAATCAGATATCCAGCAACATAACATTAATCTTCATCCAAGCATACAAAAAAAATCTCTTCCATTTCTTTTATAGTGTTCTCACAAGAGCTCAATCCTTCATTTTCTCAATGTGGGATAAAACGTAACTCCCTTTATGTACCTTATGTCTGTGTTATAAAAATAAAGGGAACTCGTTTAATTTAAATATTTCCCACAAACTATAGTCTATGCACTAATAAAGTTAAATATTTAAATTTAACTTTATAAAATGACTTTATCAATGCATAACAAATCTTATCAATGATAAATAAGTTTTCCTGTCAATTTTAAACAATTACCATCGACATACCACTGTGACTGAATGTCCGGCCATGTCCAAGATGACTTACTATAAATAGTAAGTATGCCCAAAGTTGCCCCAGAACCCCTCATAAAGACTTTCAATTGAAACTGTTTAGGCCAAATGGCCTCTAAGCCCCTTTAATGTCCTAGTTAGCCTACGGGACTATGGGGAAATAGGCTAATGACAACATCATGCTATGAATGCTAGAAAGGGGACATTACAATCCTGCATCCACTCAAACACTCACAACCATAACAAGGAGTCAATATCAATCATTATTAACAACTTGTTTGCATCATCTTTTAAGAATAACATTAACTAAATCATAACTATGAACATCACATCATGATTACATCAAATAACATCATCATTGAATGTAATATTTCATACGTATCCATCATCATAATTCATTTCAATTAGAAATTTAAAACATTAACTTTCATTTAACTTTTAATTAAGTCTTAATTTTGACCAACTCGACATAGCCACATAAGCAAGAAGAAAAAAGGTTCTAGGGTGAGACGTGACATCCTTTCCCACTAGGAAAAGGCATCGTCCCGATGTCTTGCACAAATTTTTTTTATTTTTTTTTACACATACCAAAACTATTATGTATCCAGTTTTAAATAGTTTTAAAAAAATGGGGAAATGATTTGTGTAAATCATCAACATCTTCCCAAGTGGCACTATCCACCCTGAACTGGTCCCATTGGACCTTATACTAGAGTACATCCCTATCTCGTACCCTAAGGGTACGTTGCTCAATGATTCGGGTGGGCTGAACTACCATCACCCTTGGATCCTATACTTGTAATGCACGCCAGTCAAGAATGTGAGATATAGCAAGATGATAGGATTTAAGTAAAGATACATGAAAAACATTATGAATGCGGGCTAAAGTAGGCGGCAGAGCAAGCCGATAAGCAACTGGGTTGATGACTTCTAGAACCTCGAACGGACCAACAAATCTTGGGCCAAGCTTTGAACTCTTGCCAAAAGAGATTGAACTTTTTTGTGGCCTAACCCTGAGAAACACCTTATCCCCAATTTGAAACTAGAAGAAAGAGCATTTCTTGTCTGCATAACTCTTCTATTGATCTGCTACCTCTTTCAACCGACTGTGGATTAGAGATACCTATTCTTTCATTTCTCTTAGCATCTCAAGACCTACAATAATCATGTCCTCAACCTTATCCCAATTGATAGGAGTCTGACATCTTCGTCTATAGAGAGCCTCAAATGGGGCCATACCCAAAGATGATTGATAAGAGTTATTATGGGAAAACTCCACTAATGGAAGATATTCCTCCCATTTGTACTGCTAATCCATATAGTACATGTGTAGTAAATCTTTCAATATCTGATTCACCCGCTCTATTTGACCATCAGTCTCAGGGTGGTATATTGTATTGAAATTCAAGCGTGTACCTAAAGCAGCATTCAAGGTTGTCCAAAACCTTGAAGTCATCCAGGTGTCTCTATCAGAAATAATAGTCTCAGGAATACCATGCAGTCGAAAAATCTCCTAAACAAACCTCCTTGCCAATACTGGAGATTCATCCTTCAGGCTACCAGGAATAAAATGAGCAACCTTCGTCAACTTATCAACTACGACTAAGATAACATCATGCCTCTATCGAGTCATGGGTAAACCCTATACAAAATCCATGCTAATAACCTGCCATTTATACTGTGGAATCTTGTGGGGGTATAGAAGACCTGCTAGATGAGCATGCTCAGCCTTAACACGCTGGCATTCTAAACACTGGGCTACATACTCCGTCACATCCCTCTTGAGTCCTACCCAAAAATACAAAGGCCTTAAGTCAGCCATCATCTTATTTACCCCTGGATGCCCTAAAAATGGAGTGTTATGCATTTCCTCAAGTATAATTTTCTGCAATCCTTCATGATCAAGAACATAAATCTTGTTTTCATATTTAAGTAGACCATCCTCATCCAAAGAATAGTTGTCAAATCTTGGATCAACAACATCCATATCCAAGACTGACTTTACCCATTCATAATGAGTATCCCCAGGAAGATATTGGAGGATATACTCCCTCATGTGTGTTCGAGATGTAGAGATAGCAACAATATGTCTTCTGCGGCTAAGTGCATCTACTACTTTGTTTTCTTTACCCTTTATATACTCGATGCCGAAATCATATTTACTGAGGAATTTGAGCCATCGTCTCTGTCGAGCATTTAGATTTGGTTGAGTGAAAATGTACCTCAACCCCATATGATTAGTCTTTAGCTCAAATGGCCTTCCCAATAGGTAGTGTCACCACATCTGCAAGGCATGAACTATCGCAACCAACTCTAAATCATGAGGAGCATAGTTTACTTCATGAGATTTGAGTTTCCTGGATTTGTAAGCCACAACTTTACCATCTTGCATCAGAACACCCCCAAGTCCATCCCCTGAGGCATCGGTGGTGACAAAAAGATACCCATTTGGGTCTCGAATAATCAAAATAGGCGCTGGAGTAAGTTTTTCCTTGAGTAACTGAAAGGCTTTCTCACATGCTTCCGTCTACACAAACCTCTTTCTCTTATGCTGAAGAGATGTAATTGGTGCTGCTATGCAGGAAAAACCTTCAACAAATTTCCTATAATATCCTGCAAGTCCCATAAAACTCCTAACTTCACTAACATTCTACAGAGTTGGCCATTGAAGGATGGCTTTGATCTTTGCAGGGTCCATGGCGATGCCTTTGGCTGACAAAATGTGTCCCAAATAATGGATCTCCTTTTGATAAAAGGAACACTTAGAGAGCTTCCCATAAAGTTTCTTGTCTCTTAATCACTGCAACACTATCCGCAAGTGTTCTTCATGCTCTTCCAAATTCTTGGAGTATATTAATATGTCATCAATAAATATCTCCACGAATTTATCAAGACAATCTCTAAAAATGCTATTCATCAAGTTCATAAAAGAAGCTAGTGCATTTGTTAGTCCAAAAGGTAAGACTACAAACTCATAATGGCCATATCTTATTCTGAATGTAGTCTTAGGTATGTCTTCCTCTCGGATTCGAAGTTGGTGATACCCAGATCGCAAATCAATCTTGGATAATATGATTGCCCCTTTCATTTAATCAAAGAGTTCATCAATCCTGGGTAGTGGGTACCGATTCTTTATGGTCACTTTGTTCAACATATGATAATCTATGCACAACCTTAAGGTACCATCCTTCTTCTTGAAAAAAATTACAGGAGCTCCCCACGGTGATACACTAGGGTGTATGAATCCTTTATCTAAAAGTTCCTGTAACTGAATGGTCAATTCATACATTTCTGTAGATGTCGTGCAGTAAGGAACCTTCGATTGAGGTTCTGCTCCTGGTATGAGATCTATTGAGAAATCAAACTCCCTTTTAGGGGGTAATTCAGGCAAATCATCTGGAAATACATCTCTAAACTCTTGTAAAATAGGATGATCCTCTATTTGAGGTGGAGTCTCATCCAAATTTTTAATATGGGCAATGTATAACTAACACCTCTTCCTTTTGGCCTTCTTCAACTGCATTGCTAAAATTTGCCTCAGTTCCAAAGGTCGTTTGACACCATTTAGTGTCAAGGAATGACCTGAGTCATCAAGACATCTAATTACCTTATCTCGATAGTCCACCAAGGCCTTATCCTCACTTAACCAATTAATACCTAAGATGACATCATATGAGCCTAGAGGTGCTACATTCAAGTTGACCTCAGTTCGAAAACTAGAAAGTTCCACCTATTTGTCCCATAAATCGCTACATTACACGCGACATGAGGGGATATACTTGTTAATGCTACCATCAAGTTTACATATAAATTCAAAATTATCGCTCAATATTAGCCATTCACAATACTACTAGAAAACTCTATACACTTCAGACTTCTTTGGTTACATGGTTCAGTCAATTTAAAAGTACTGATTCATTCAAAATACTACGTTATACTAATTATTCATCTATTCAATATGTAAGAGTTGAAAACAACATTTCCAAGTGCATTTTTTAAGGAATTAGGAATTAGTAGGCTCATGCTATTAGTAAGTTGGTTGATATTTTACATAAAATTCCAGTTACTCATAGACCAAGGATAGTCTAAACTGTAATGGTGGGAGTAATGTTCAAAGGTTATAAAGATTCCAACTTTATCACTTACCCTAATTGTGGTAATGATCTGAGAAAAAAAAACAAGTTTCAAACACGCATTCACTGTTGTAAGATTAATCCTCTAGCTTTCAAGTTGTGTTGTACCTTAGTAATGCAACCGAATAAAAGGAAGTTCAGCATATTAAAATAAAACATAACCTAGCTATGTGGATATTGAGGAGACCCTACAGAGTTGCTGACATCATGACTTCTTGATTTATGGATTAATACCTCCGGTTTATCCTATTAAGTAACGTTTAGAGGGGTACTAACATTTTCTAGTCAATAACAATGTACTCATAGAAAAATGTAAAATGCGTCTACTCCTAACATTCCAGTTCCAGTATAATTTTTTTGGAAGGTACAACAAACATCAGGGGTCAATCCATTCTTAACAAAAACTCCCATAATTAAGGAAAGATTTGATGTATCGCATAGTGTAGTTGGTTATCACATCAATCTAACACATTGAAGGTTTCTAGTTCAGTCTGGGTGGTGCCATCATACCATTGGTCTGATCTAATGTATAAAAGAAAAACACACAGAAAAAGAACAAGAAGCAGTATAAATTTTTAAGGTATTTTGGTTCTTTTCTCAGATTCGCTGCCATTGTTATGACTCAAATGGTTGCTCTAAAACCCCAATTTATTTTTTAATTTACTGGTACAATTTAAGAGATTTTTAATACCTCCTTTCTTTTTAATCAATAAAATATGACACTAAAGATTGCATTTTTTTAGAAGATCATCAAGAATGCAAAAACAGAGTTTATATTTATGTATTTTCAAACATAAAGCAATTCATTTTGTATGAATACACCTGCAATTGTAAGTCGTAGGCAAGGAAAGACGTAAGGAAGAACCTAAACAGTTTTATGCTTGTCTGAAACGTTGCTCTTACAGTTTGGTTCTTGACTATTGCCCTGAATCCGTGGCCTCCAATCTGCCACTTTCAACCTCCTTCTTCGTCCCTTGCATTTTTGCTTCGTGCTGCCCCCTCTCTTTTCGCAAAAGAAACCTATATTAACACATTCCATTCACCATTCGATGGTAACTGACCTAACTGCCCCTTTAGCACTCATGCGAAAAAGGTAAAATATATCCTCTCTTTTTTTTTTTTAACAAAATGTCTTTTTATGAGAACATCTCAACATTTTTATTTTAACAATTGGTTTCACAAGAAAGCATATATAGTCACTTTTGTTATAAAAAATGGTAGTAAAGAATGCTCCTAAAAAGAGTCTTAATGCTATCCACAATATGTTCAATTAACATTAGATCAAACTTTTTTGTCATTAGATTTATATTTACCTATTTCAAAATCTCTTATTTAAATAAAATGTTATTTCCACATTCATTCTAATATCTAAAAATTAACATAGTAATGCATAGTAACAATATTCTAACATCATATAAATCCTAAGTGAAGTGTGTGGTCGCATGGTCATCCGACACATCCCCTTCTAAGAGGCTAACCTTCTCTACCTCGACCACACTTCCGTCGTAACAATCTTGCATCCACTCAAACACTCACAACCATAACAAGGAGTCAGTATCGATCATTATTAACAACTTGTTTGCATCATCTTTTAAGAATAACATTAACTGAATCAGAACTATGAACATCACATCATGATTACATCAAATAACATCATCATTGAATGTAATATTTCATACGTAATCATCATCATAATTCATTTCAATTAGAAATTTAAAACATTAACTTTCATTTAACTTTTAATTAAGTCTTAATTTTGACCAACTTGACATAGCCACATAAGCAAGAAAAAAAAAGGTTCTAGGGTGAGACGTGACAAATTCCAAAGGGGAAACCTATCTGCTAACAAGTTGAAAATAAAGTCAGTGTGTTAAATTTTATCGCCAGGGATAGAAAATAAAAATTTATCTTCATTTTCCACCTGATAGAATTCATTCAAAGAAGCACTAAAATACTACATCAGTTCATACACATTCCAAATAAGAAAATGAACATGAAATTGGGAGTTATAAATCAAGAATGAGGCAAGTAATGAACATTTTTAGTCTGGATAAAATTCTCTTTCTATGGGAAGAGCACTAAATTCCATTACCGATATAGTAATAATAAACAACTGGTAAGCTATTCCATGGGATTAATAGTAACAATCACATTTTGGCATACATAGTTTTAATGACATGAATCATAATGGTCAAAAAATACAGAGTTTAATTCTCAATTTGACCTCAATTTTCAGAAATGTACAAAGAACAAGAAAATTACCATAAACTTACCTGCCCACAGGGTGAGAAAATTTCTAGCACATTATAGTCTTCACAGAGGAACTATTTCAAGAAATAAAACGAGCGCACATATAGTCTTCACAGAGGAACTGGTCTTCCAATGGTGTTGTGTATACACAGGACACAAATCACCCACTGTGATGAATAAGTTTGGAGAGTACAATTCAAAATCTGTAAAAATGTGCGATGTTCATGGTGGGCAGTGGGCACAGATGCAACATACCAAAAAACCCACACCAATTGAGAAAACTTCATTGAAGCTCTGAAGAGTGCTTGAACGTGGAGTTGGCATGTCAAGAAAAATAAAAATATTTGAAAGGAGAATCCACAATATACCAGCAAATGTGCACTTTTTGATTTGTGAGAGAGGAGAATCCACAATATAGAGCGATTCATGGCCAAATACTCCAGCGTGCGGCCTTTAATTCTCATCTAAACACAAGTCATGGTCTCAATTAATATCCAACCCAAGTGCCTATGAAACTCTAAATATGCAATTTGAACTATGGTGAAAAACTATCTTATTGACGAAATGAATTGATTATGACGATCTGCAACGCGCAAGATATCTCTTCTATAGATCATCGGATGCGTTGGTATTTCATGTCACTCTCTGTCACTTTATTGGCATGTTCCTCTCAATCAATTTCCCAGCTTTTCACCTGGAGCCCTCCCTGTCATTAATCACCAACTCTTTATCTAAGGAGTTGTAAAATATAATACACTTTTTAATATTTGATCAAATCCCCGAGATTAGACAAAAATATATTAATCTGAAATCATTTCAGTCGAGAGTTTTTCGATGTGAGTCGATTTCTGGCTGGAGCTAACTCTAAAGGGAAAGTCTATCGGCAGATGTAAAAAATGGACCGTAAATGATAGGAAAGATTTAGTTCAAATCATTCTAGGGGCATTAGAATTCGAATTGAACATGATAACAAGTTTTAACATAAATGATGAAAGATTTAGTAAACTAAATCTTTATTCAAATCATTACATGATGATAGATTGTGGTAAAAAAGAAATATACTTTTAATCATTCAACATAATTAAGATTGTATAGTCTGAAACCATTTACCGATAATGATTTTTCAGCATGAATCAAATTCTAGTTGCAAGCAACCTCCTAGGAAAAGCCTATCAGCTAATAATACTATAAAATATTAATTCTTTGATTTTTAAAATATTTGTAAAGTGTATGTTGATGGATAAAAGTAGAAGAAAACAATACTTATATCAATTTATTAAATTTATTAAAATAAAAATATCTAAGTTATAAAGGGATTCATTTTTTTAATTGGTAAGTGGTTGAAGTTAAGATTAATTATCATTATGTATTACGATTAATTGTTATTAATTATTAAGTTCATGTAGATTCAATTCCTTGACCTCCCTAATAAGAAGCTCACAATTTACCATTGTATTGTAGGTTCTTACCTAGTTATTAAGATATTATTTTAAACAAAACAAAACTAACAATCGCATGTTAGGGTGCAATGGATACGCTGAAGAGATATTTAAAGTCAAATAAAGATTTTTTTTTAGCATATATTTATGGAACTAATAAGATTAGTAGAAAAAGAGACAAATGGGAAAAATAAGATGGACGAGATAAATATCCTAGCTAAAATATATTAACAACCGTAACCCCCAACCTAACTATAACTTTAACCATCATCTAGAACGTCATATTTGTCGCATTTGGCCGACATATAAAATGTTGACAGTTGTCCTGTAGGAATATTTTTACTCACGTACTTGGGTGCGTCATGTGCCGACCCAAAATGATTAATTGTATACCTTCAATGCCACAAAAAGTTCATCCTTGACGAAACGAGGACCACATTACCAGTGCCGTTTGATTCTGTGCCCGGAAAGGATTCGCAAAGCAGAGTAATCACCTTTCAGCCGCTCAGTGCAATCCAATCTACAATGGCCCCTCCATCTGCATCTGATTCCAGAATTCCATGGGGCGAGAACATCCAAAGGCGTCATGTGGTGATGTTTCCATTCATGGCGCAGGGCCACATCATTCCCTTCCTTCACCTCTCCAAACTCCTCGCCTCTCGAACCGGATTCACCATCACCATCGTCAACACCCCACTCAACATTCACGCCTTAGCACCCACCATTCAATCTGACCCCACTCTTGACATTCGCCTGGCGGAGCTCCCTTTCTCCAGTGCCGATCATGGCTTACCACCGCGTACTGAGAACTGAGATTCGCTGCCTTATTCGCAGTTCGTCACTTTCATGGAAGCCGCAGAGCATTTGCAGCCCCATTTCGAAGATCTGATCCGTAAGATCTCGGAAGAAGATGGCTGCGCCCCTCTCTGCATCATCAGCGACATGTTCCTCGGCTGGACCCAAGACGTCGCCGACACGTTTGGAATACCCAGAATCTTCTTCCTCACCTGCGGCGTCTATGGCACCTTGCTTTACTACTCTATGTGGAATCATCTGCCCCACACAAAGACCCACTCGGAAGAGTTCGCCCTCCCAGATCTGCCTCACGTTTCGCTGCACCGATCTCAGCTTCCCACTAATATAAAAATGGCGACAGGAACGGATCCCTGGAGCTTGTTTCTGGCTCGCCAGTTACCCCGCAATATGCGCAGCTGGGGATTTATATGCAACTCCTTCCAACAGCTCGAGAACGGATATTTGGAACATCTCAGAATATCCACCGGCAGGCCTGTCTGGGCGGTTGGCCCTCTCCTTCCTCAAGAGTTTCTATCTTCCACTCAATCCCATGTTATGTCTGATGAGTTATTGCAAGGTAAGGATGCAACCACCGATGCGGTTTCCTGCTTGCGGTGGCTCAATTCTCAGAAAGTTCGTAGTGTGATCTACGTTTCCTTCGGCTCGCAGAACACGATCTCTGCGTCGAATATGAAAGAGTTGGCACTTGGTTTGGAATCAAGCGGGCAGCCCTTCATCTGGGTAGTCCGGCCTGGTGCAGGGCACCCTGACAAAGTCATGGAAAAACATTAAGTCCTAAAGTCTAGAAAGTTATTTAAATAAGTTTTAAAATTTAAATATTTAAAAAGTAATAGTCAAATAAGGATTAGTTGTTTTGTTAGAGGATCCAACTACTTTGGATCGGTTAAGGGAGTTATTTTAAGTATATGTAAGTCTCAAAAGGCATGAGGGTACAGTGGTGAAGTTGGAATTTTAGATTGTACAAGCTGTGTCTATATTGGAATTAATAATAGTTGCTTTCTTACAAATTTGAAGTCTTTTGATGCTGTGTTGACCTATTGATTTGGAGATAGATGTGTAATAATTTTTTTAAATTCCATTAGATCTAGTTCCAAGTGATTTTTAATACTAATTCAATCATTAAGATTGACTGTTCTGTAGAAATCTCTAATTTTTGTTTTAGTGCCAGTCATGGATTCATGAGATCCATCCCCTTTTGTACATATTGTTTATTGGGGATGGATCCACACTTGTAATATAATTTCCTAACATTGATTATGAAGGAATGAACCCCATTTGCAGGAGAATAAGAGAGGTTGGTCATGTTGGAGGGTAGAGAAGTGACTGGACAGTCACAGGAGAAAGGAATACTTGTCTCAGTATATTGCAGTTTAGTGCGGGGGTCATTTCTCCAAAGTTAACTGTTGGATCTTGCCAAATTTTGGATATGTTGGAGAGAGACAAATTGTACCAAATATCAACGATTTGATTGAGCAAATAAAGTCTGGTTCAAAAGTTATGAATGACTATTGTCGGGTCTATCTAAGGGGCAGTGACATGGCGGTTTGTGATGAATTTTCTCATGAATGTGTTAAGGGAGTTTTGTGAAAGGATTAGATGTTGTACGGGGATTTTTAGAGAATCCTAATTTGTGATAAGGAATAGTGGGTCCATTGATATTGACCCTAGTGGATAGGTCTTTGGAAGAAGTTGAAGCAATAGTATTCCGAGGACAGTCACAATACATATGATCAAATATGCATTGTTGCATGAGAGGAAGATTTCCAACAGTATAGACATTAGTATGTGGAGTCTAGTGGAGTCTAAAGTGTTCGGAGTTGACCTTTGATAGGTCTATAGAGCGGAGTGGGTCCAAGAGTGATTAGTAATTGGAGAAGGGGAAAGTTTCTATCAAACAAAGAAGGAAAGAAGTTATTAAACTATGAAGGAATCATAACATTCCACTAGCCTCTGCATCAGATTGGTATCAGAGCACAGAAGATTCTTTGGGAGAAGAGTAGAAGGCAAACTAAGGTTTTGAAGACTTAGAATCCCTTGTTGAACCTTGAAGTTGAATTATCCTTTAAGAGTATTCCAAGGTGGTGATTCAAAGTTGGATGGATCTTAGTTTGTAGAGGAAGTCGGATTGAAGGGTAAAATAAGTTGAAGCCATCATGACTACAGATTTTGAGACTCATGGATACTCACAATTCAGAACACAATGCAGATGTATGGGTAAGGTTTGCAAAATGGTCATTTCCAATGGCTCATTTTTCAATTTTGTTTATGATGCAGGAGCATCCAGAGGTATAAGGGCAATCCTGTGTCACCCAAAAAAATGTACTTAGACTTAGTTTCTATTTTATGTCTTTACATTTTTGGATACCCATTTGGCTCAAATAAAGGTTCCAACTCTCATAGTTCAACTATCAGTGCATTTGAAAATCCCGAAAAAATAGGAGCATGCAATTTGGCCATCATTTTGGTGACCTAGAAGGTGTGACTTGGCCAGATGAAGGTAATTGAGATTTAGAGCATTCCAGAAAAAGAATCAGGTCAAAAGGCCCCACGGTTTGAAAGTTATTGCAGTTTTTCGGGTTTTGGAGACCTCCTAAGAATGCTTCAAAGTCAGGTTTGGGGCATTAAATGACCTCGAAAAGGGTCAAAAAATGGGGGACAAGTGAAGCCTGTCCATAAGGCTATAGAGCGCTTTGAGAGCTTTTTGAAAATGTAAACGGTTCGTCAATCGGAGCTACGGTTCAAAAGTTATGCCTCCCGGAAGTTCGGCTACTGTTTCTGGATTCTTCTAGATTTGCACCGACTTCTAACGCGGCTTCTGGAACCTTCTATTTTGTCGGTGGATGCCTACTAGCACTTTCTAGAATGTACTCCTAGTCCTTAACCCTCCGGGGTCTATTTAAGGAGATTTTTGGCATTGTAAAAGGCAGTTCGGATTGGAGCTTGAGAGGAGGTGCTCAAAGGAGAAATATTCTCCAGATTTATGCTATTGTAAGCCCGCAGGGCATGTTTTGAGTTTATTTTCTCTGCACTGTTTGTACCAGCTTATTTTCTCAGTTAATATAATTCCCCCTTTCTTTTGTGTCTATTCTGGTTGTTGGGTTGTGTCCCCATCAGTTTCAATTGAGATGGTTTAGAAGTTGAACCTACAACAACTAGTGCATAGAAGACCTTACATGGTACAAGGATTGCATGATAGACACCAAGTTGAGGTTAGAAGGCAAGTATATGTTCCTTTCAGCATTGGAACCTATGAGGATTCTGTTTTATGTGATGTTATTCCATTGGTAGGATGCCATTTGATCCTTGGGAGGTCATGGAAAACAGAGAAGCGTACATTATATGATGGGGCATTAAATAGTTACACCTTCAAGCATGGTGGAAGTCAAGTTATACTGAGATCTTTGGAAGAAGAAGCAGCATCATGGAGGATGCCAACAAATTTTTTGTTTGAAAGAGTGGGGTTCCTAGGACAAAGGGAACAAGAAGAAGACAAGGTGGACAACAAGATAGCAATTGATTTGGTACATCAGGCCTATGATAAGGCACAAGGAGTTGTAGATCCAATAAAGATCCTGGAGGAGAGAGTAGTGGATGAGCAAGGTTCATGTGAAGAGCGAAGAAAGCAAGCAGAGAAGCCTATGAAGGTGAACCAAGAGCAATTAGGGTATGAAGATGATAGGACAGTGAAAATGGTGATAGGTGAGCCACAAACAGGAGAGGCTCAAAAAGACGAAAAGATAGGGATAGAGGTGAAGATTGTAGAAGATGCCAGGGTAATGAGTGAATGTATGGGTGGAGATATCCAAGTTGGGATAGTCATGTGTCCCTTATATGCTGCTGTTAAAAATAGAGAAGATAGGGCTATTAAACAAGCCATAGATGACATGTTTGAGTACCAAGAAGGATGGCATAGGGAAGATGAATTGAAGAAGGTCTCAAGGATGATAGGGACCTTAAGGGATGAAGAGTTTAGACTCTTGGAAACAGAGATGGTGAAGAATGCCACAAGTTGGCACATGAAGATGACAAGAAAGATTGTTTGGCCCATTAAGAGGCTGACTAAGAAGAGGAAGTTGCTAAGGGAACCTACTGAGATAAAGGTTCTAGAGGATGATTGTGAGGTAAAACATTGTGTTGAAGATGGTGGAGTAGCAAGTCTACAAGGACTTGATAAAAAGACAGATTTTTGGGATGAGTTGGATGCCATAGTTGAAGAATGGAAAATGAAGGGTGGTGTAGTGGAAGAGTGCCTAGGACAGGGGCATGAGGATGGTCATGGAGAGACCTTGGAATCATATTTCTCTACAAGGAAAAAAATCTCACAAGGAGTGCGTGAGGAGGAGGATGAAGTAGTGAATCTAATGGAGGGAGCAATTTGCCAAACATATGTTTTGGTGCATAAGAAAACCTTGTTTATTTTTGTTTCTAACACTATTGTGACAGGATTGTCGGAGTTTGATAGTGTTCACCATGCAAGTTCTGCTTTTGCACACATCTATGGGAATATAAACATGAAGACTAACAGATTTAATGCTTGGCATGAGCACATAATGTTTGATTTCAGGGGCATGGAACACATGAACATGGGATACTCTTTTGTTGTAGGTCCTCAAAAAGAAGTGGACAGAGATTGGAGGAAATGGAAGAAACTCCCAATCCAAGGGACTTGGATTGATTTGATCCTTGGGAGTATGGTGCAGGGCACCCTGACAAAGTCATGGAAAAAATTTGAAGTCCTAAGGTCTAGAAAGTTATTTAAATAAGTTTTAAAATTTAAATATTTGAAAAGTAATGGTCAAATAAGGATTAGTTGCTTTGTTAGAGGATCCAACTACTTTGGATCGGTTAAGGGAGTTATTTTAAGTATATGTAAGCCTCAAAAGGCATGAGGGTACAGGCATGAGGGTACAGGGTGCCATTGACTGCAGAGTTTTCCTCAGAGTTTCTTCCGGATGGATTCGAAGAGTGAATGGGGGCCAAGAATCAGGGACTGGTTATTAAGAAATGGGCGCCCCAGCGTGTGATTTTGTCCCATCCTTCGACGGGAGGATTTTTGAGTCACTGTGGGTGGAATTCGACATTGGAGAGTCTGAGCCAGGGAGTTCCCATGATTGGATGGCCCATCACAGCCGAGCAATACTTCAATTTGAAGCTTCTAGAGGAGGTCGGCGTGTGTGTGGAGATTTGCAGAGGAAGTGAGGGAGAATTGGGGAAGGAGAAGGTGGAGAGGACGGTGAAGATGTTGATGTCGGAAGAGAGAGGCGGGCGACTGAGAGAAAGAGCAGCGGCCATGAGAGGTGCTGCCAGAAGAGCACTAATGGACCGTGGAGATGGAATCGACAAAGGCTCGTCCATGCGTGATGTTGACGACATGATACACAATATTCTGACCACTTATACTGGTTCTCAATCCTTGTGAAGGATGATAAGTATTGACACCGATTTTCATGTTTAATTGTCCCCGGGTTCTGTTGAGATCAGATGATGCTAATGTTGAATTTACTTATTGTGGAGGGAAAACAGTATCCCTTCAATCTGTATGTGTGATATTTCTTAGTGCTCCTTACTTTGAGTGCTCCTTTCTTTAAGGACAATTTCTAAAATGATCACTACCTATATTTAGTCAACTAGTCATTATTTTGTATTTTTTAAATGTCAATTTATCATCATTTTTCATATTAAAAGATCAATGAGAATTATTATTTTATATTTGTGATAATTTTCAAAAATTTGAAAGTGATGCTAAATTTTGTTAGATATTAGAATTGATATGTTATTTCTTATCTTATCATTGAATTATTGTTTTAATTATTATTTTATATTTGTAATAATTTCTAAAAATTTGAAAGCGATGCTAAATTTTGTTAGATATTAGAATTGATATGTTATCTCTTATCTTATCGTTGAATTATTGTTTTAATTATTATTTGTTTGTTCTTAAATTGGCATACATCAAGTTTTTGTTTGAAAGTTAGATGTGAGATTTTGAATTTATAATTTTTGTTAATTGTTAGTCTAGAGGTTATCCAATATCAACATCAATCATTTTTAATTTCACCAATTGTCTATCCTTTAATTTTGTTTGAATAAGATAAATTTAGAATGATGTGTATAAATAGAAGTACAATAATTTTTCTATTTATAATAACTCACAATTATGATAATAATTATAGAAGTTTCTTACATGTTAAGGTTAGCATCATTACTTTTCATTTTCAATAGATCAAACTAATGAACTTGATTATAAAATTAAAATGATAAGGTTATTCCATAGGTTTGGTTATGATTAAATTTTTAGGATTATGGTTGATGTAAAAATATTACTTCAATCTTATATTCTTGTATCAATCACAATTCAAAAAACTTAATCATACATATGAAACAATCTTGCCATTTTAATTTTCCATCACTAAATTTTTTACATTATGATTAAATTTAAATGAATTATTAGAATTTTTAATTATAATTTAAAATAGTAATATTCTTGATAATTATTTAAAATATTCTAACTTTTTAAACGTACGATAAATAATTTTTTATAATTTATATTATTAATATATCTTTGATTAAGCAAGCCTGAATTTATACTAAGAGGGGGATGCTTACGTCTAAAGCGAAACGCCCACGCAACAACGGTTGCATGTATAAACGATGTCGACGTTATTAGCAATTAAATGCATCACTTTAGCAAACTAGCTTTATTGTAGCGATTCACCTTTAACAAATTAGCAGAGCTAGTAAATGTGAAACTAACTGGGCGATATGTATATGTCTTGAAAATGAAACACTACATTACAGTGTAGCTTTCAACATGGTGAGTAGTATTTCATAATAATGATAATAACAACAACATCGATTACTAACACTGGTGGCAAATATTCTAGTTAAGTGCAAGGAGGTGAATAAGTTTTTTTGAGGGAATAGTTAATCTTTCTATGGATGTGAAGACTCCTGATTAGTTTTAGTTTTATATGACGTTTGGCCTGCTTGTAAGGAAGCACATTGTGGCATACAAATCGCCGTTGGCAGGACTTTCTTGTCTGTACTGAAATCATCCTAGAAATTGGCCCACTCAAATATATTCTGTTTCTGATGTAACCTTTAGCAGATCTAGACATCATAATCCGCATGCCGAGATAGCTATGTCATTATAAAAAATAGACAGATTTAAATAAAATGGAGTGGAGAGTTTTGAAAAGTTGTGTGTTTAACTTCTATATTTAATAATAATAATAATAATTTAGACTATCTGTCCAAAATAAGGGTTTCCAATGAGGTTTTTTTCATGATGATAAGGTCGGTATTTCTAATTTAGATAAATATTATTGTTATCACTATTCAAAAAGAGACACAATGCATCATAGTTCCTGCCTAACGCATAATGCTTGTAGAGGTGTAGATGAGTGAGAATAAGGTTAAATAGTTCTAAATTAACATTGTGAATGCATTAATTTTTTCCTAGAAATGCACTTGTGATCTGATAGGATGGCTCATATTTTGTTATTAAATTCTCATCCTAGAAATGCACTTGTGATCTAATAGGATGGCTCATATTTTGTTGTTAAGTTCTTGTGTTATATTATTATATCTTTGGGCATTTAAGCCCAAGAATAAGAAGCCAAAGTCCCCAGCATGGCACTAAGTACTTAATATCATACTATGATCAATACATATGCTTTAGACAAATTTGCACCTTCTACATTGACAACTTAAAATATGTGCAATAAGGAAAGATATCCATACCAATATTTGAATTATAGAACTTGAGGAAGTGATGAAGCATTTGGAGTATCACATTATATGTTTAAGCATACCATGCATGCTACTAGAAAACCATTAGTAGTTGGAAAAACTTCCCCAACTATGTATTATTCTCATCTTGATTATCAAATGAAATGCACACTATTTTTAAGCATTAGCACTGGACAAAAACTAGGATAGAGATAAATAGCAGTATAGAACAATAACAACATAAACCTATATGCAAAGGAAAAAAGGATAAATAATATAGAGGAGGAAGAGAAAGAGAGAGACAATAGTAAGATATAGTGATATCAACATAAGTTGTGTGTGAGAGAGAGAGAGAATTGAATATAATTATTTTTCTTAATAAAACAAATAGTTAAAATAAAATCATGGTTATAATAAAAAATTAAAATATATTATATTTGAATTAATGAAACTAAGAATTTAATTTTTATATTAAAATTCACATTTCTATAAATGAGAACTAGAATATAACTATTTAATTTTAATACATAGTTTATAAAAACTTAATAAAAATTTATATAAATTTTAGAATTGAATTATTTTTTTAAAAGTTATTTCATTTAGTATTTTTTTAAATATAAAATATAATTATTAATTAAATATTAAAATATATTTTTAAGTTCTAAATATATTTAAACTAAATGATAAATTGTTTAAATAAAAAATATTAATAATAATAAATGATATAGTTTATAAATTGTAACACTTATCAATTATACATATTACAAACACTATTATAAAATATAATTAAAAAATAATATTGTTTAATTAATTTTTATAAAAGTAAAACAATAGTAATAATTTAACTACTTTTATTAAAAAAGAAAACTTTAAAAAAATTAGAAATTCAAATATAAAGATATAACATATTGAAATATATATATATATATATATATAAAATCTAACTTATGCATTACATGAAGTTTTAGAAACAAGTCATATGAAATAGTCAAAAATAAAAATCAATGTAAAACTAATAATAAATATATGTAAAATAAGAGATTAAAAATATTTAACTCTATATTTAAACTTGCTAAGAAAAATAGATTGTGATAATTAATACTGATTAGACATGTTGTGTGAGGTGGAAGATAAAATAATTGAAAAAAAAAATCTTATCAGCTTGTCACAAATGTGGAAAAGATAAAGTTGTAATTAATGCATGATGAAGTTGTTAGAAAATATTTGTATTTTTGTTGAAGAAAATTAATTTTCTCCCCCACCAAAAATAGTATGGACCAATAGAATGAATGAAAAATGTGATTTATAAAATAATGAAAAATTAGAAAAAGATATAAACATTTGAAATTTCATATAATCTTTTAAATTTTTTGATTTGATTGGTCAGTGTTAATGTCAAATTAGCACTGGCATGAATGCATAACTATTGAACTAAAAAAGAGAGAGTTGTGTTTTGGTTTTTATATATGGGTGTGATGGAATGATGTGTCCTTGTATTACTATATAATATTTCATGGCACAATGATAGCACAAAGGAAAATAGCATTTAATTATAGTTATATTAAAATAATTGAATAAATCTATATATAAAAATTTAGACTAATTAGTTTCAATACTATGAATTATTTATGTAATGTTTAATTCAATTTTAATATTTCAAAATATTTTAAAAGACTATTTTAAAGTTGCAAATCTGATTGAATGAATAGTTTTGTAACAAGATTGAAATTTATTGCTTTACCACCCTCTCACTTAATTTCTAAACAATATTATGAGGATTTCTTATGCTAGTTTTATAGATCCAATTTTAGCAACTTTTATAACTTTGATCCTTAGTTCTCTTTGTCTACCTAATATTGAAGTCTTGGAAATATTAAAAAATATTCTTCTTTTTTCAAGGGGTCACAAGACTTTTGTTTGGATCACTAGGTTAATTTGTTATACATTAATCACTTATAATGATTATCTTTATGACTCTGATAAGGTTCAACAAATAATAAGAAGGAATACAACTAGGATGAATTATAAAAGAGTATAAGATCATATACTTCTATCTATTAATCTAAGAATTACTCTTTTTGTTAGTTTTGATAGCTTCCTTGTTTTCTCTATATTGGGCAATCATGCATTTAACCCACACGACCATAAAAATTGTTGATTATTTCAAACAAAATGAGGTGAAGATAATTATTAAATTACTATTATAGTTACATAAAAGAGCTTGAAATAAAGCAAAAACAATATTCAAGAAGTTTATAAAAAACACTAAAAGCTTATTTTGAAGCCTAAAATGAAATAATTTGATCTTGAAAAAGAATTGAGACATGCTTTAATAGAGAATTTTGTAGCATTTGGCCCAACTCTTCAAAATGTTCCCAAGAATATTTTTTGGGACAATTGGATTGTAGTTACAAATTCACAACCTAAGGAAGTCTCTATATCATTTTTAAAATGGTGAAAATAAATATGAGTTCCATAAGCCATTATCTTCAAAGTTGTTCCCTTTTTCCCAATAAAGCTTCTAAAATTCATATGCTATAACCTACGAGTTACCTAAAAGTGCTTATTATTCCCATTATACCAAATACAGATTTTATTTAACTCAATCATATTGTTTATAAGAAATTGAGCTAAATTTCCCTTTTTGTATTCTTTTTTTTTGTTGCATCTAATTCAATTCTCTTTCACTACCTTTTTATGATACTCATACTCAGATCAATATAAATAAAAATATTAAATGCATTGAGCCAATTTTTAAAAATGATAAGATAATATTCCCTTATTAACTATAAAATAAATCCCTAACTAGTGTTATTATAATAACATCTAGCCCATAGGAAAGAGCTTACAACACATGGGTAAATTGTGAGTCTCTCATCAAGGAGGTCTTGGGTTCAAATCTACTTGAAATTAACACAATAATAATTACTCTTAACAATAATAATCTAGGCTTCAACCAATTACCTATACAAAAAAATAGCATCTAGCCCATGTCTTAATTTTGTTGTAACAAACATCAAGGATGGAAGAAAATATGAGCATTCATTATTGGGACCTAGGTGAACTCCATTACAGTAAGTGTGGCTAGGTGGAAGAAAATATACCATTGATATATATCAAATTATGATCAAATGTATGCTTAAAACATGTAGTTTAATACTAGTTTTTTTGCAATGGTCACATTTCAAAAGGAACCCAAAAATTGTGATGTTGGGTGTGTCTTGAGGATTTTGGCTTTAAATAGGTAAAATGCATTTGATAGTTTAAAATATTTAATTTTTCAATAACGCGGGTTTAAAATATTTAATATTTAAAATTAAATTTGATAGTTTAATTTTTTCATAGTTGAATAAGGAACTTTGAAATACATAGGCTAAGCTTAGGACTATATTTGAAATATTCAATAATTGAAAACCATAATAGTACGTTCTAAGCCATAAGAGAGAATGTCCACTTGGAAATCTAAGATCAAATTTAAGTTATAAGGTTGAGGGGTGGATCAAAAATTTGAACTAAAACCTCAAGTTTTATGTGCCATGTCCCTCTTGGAACAAACTTTATCAAAAATGATGAGAATTAGATAATTGGTAGGGGTAAAACTCTAAAAGGGAATAGGATATTACTGTCTAAGGTATTTAATTCCAAGCATGTTATAGGACTTATGATCAAATATGTAGATAGATTGAATAGATGATGAGATTGGGATCAAGGAACTAAAACATAAGGTTCGAAGTTCATGTTGGAATGTAGGGCCCACTAAGAAAGAGTGTTGAATGTTCAAGTGTTTGTTTGTAAAAGGGAAAGTAAAAAGAAAAAAAATGATATTTGTAAAATAATACTCTAGGCTATGTTTGGAGCCTAGGATCTAATTGGGATGTGAGAAAAATACCTCAAGAAAGGGGAAGTTAGAGTATGGATGGAAAAATAGACTTTAGGCCTTACATTCCATGAGTAAACTAAAGACATATTTTAATCTTGTCATTCATGTTGAGTTTTGTTTGTAAAATCCCTTTATAGTTTGTAGAATCGAAAAAAAATTGGGTATTTCAAATAGAGCCCAAGGTTCACACATAAAGAACCAACATCCCTTCTTGCATTCCTCCTTCCAAGACTTTTTGTCATTTGAAATGAGATAGTTTAATATAAACATAGTGGATGAAACCTCTCAATTGGAGTTTCTTTTCTTGTTAAATTTCTCAATGGCAAAGTAAGAAAATACTCCTCTCTTGTTGATCCTCTATCCTTCTTGAAAATGTAGATTAATTTCTCTAGGTTAATGATTCAAATTTTAAATCAAGTCTCTTCTTATTTTCCTACCCCCCAAAACTATAATTCTTTACTTGAAGACTACTATAGATTTTTAAGGGACAAATACAAAATAATGTGTAGCATAACTCTTTCTTATTTAATTACATATGAATGAAATCCTTGCACTAAAATAATCCAAGGCATAAAAAGATGAAATCCTAAATTTTGACAATTTATATGAATTCTATTCAAATTTATTAAAAGTATAATATGTATTTATTAAATAATAAACACTACTAGTAGCTTAAGCCTGTATTATTTATCTAGTCTTTGTACTAAATTAATATACTTCTAGTTAGATATCTAGATCATTTTTTCAATTATCTTTACTACCTCCTTTATTGTGATACATATGAAATAGTTTTGTATTGTATTATACTGTCATGTTCTAAAATTTTATATATATATATATATATATATATATATATATATATATATATATATATATATATATATATATATATATATATATTTCTACACTTTTATGAACATTGTTTTTTTTCCTATCTAACCAATTTGTAGAAGAACCTGAAATTATTTTAACCTCCAATAGCTTATTAGGAGAAAGGTAGGTGTAGTAATAGTTCTTTTGTAGAGGGTTATTGATAGATATTAGATGTATATATCAATTATTAATAATAAACAATCACAAATTATAGGGAAAGAAGACCGTAGACAAAAGAATTGTGTTAGATGGATGTTCTTTGTATGATATAATATGGGTAAGAAAGTATGATCTTAAATGTTGATTTATTTAAAGTCTCATAATAATTAAGAATTATTCTTAATTTGAATGTTTATCATGTTTTATTTCAAATTAGTGATAAGTGGTAAATATTTTATATCGTATTGTCAATAATATAATATAAATTTTTCTTGTAACTCCTTGTGATCTAAGAAATGAACCTTAAAACATTACTTCAAATATAAATTTTTATTTAAACATTAGTTAAAGTCAATAGAATCGAGATGCCATAGAAGAGCTCCCCTACAACAAATAAATCCTCCAAATCAATAGGAAACATCTTTTTCCACTTACGACCTTTGATTCCCATCTTTAGAAAATGCATACAAATCCCAAAGGATTTTCACCTCAACTTCTTTCTTTGCACTAGTAGGCATGGGAAACGCTTTGGTCGACACTAAAAATACATTTTTTTAAAGAATTTTTTTAAGTTTTTTTATTGTTAAAATGAGGCCTTCCATGACTTATCATGCTTATAGTAAAAACTAAAGAAAAATAAAAATACTAGGGATTCCAATCTATAATGCAATGCCACTTCCACAAATTAATTTAATCCAATGATCTTTCAATTATTAGAGGACTTGTGTAAAATATCAATTTTTTTGAATCTTGGGATGCATTTTCCAATGTGGACATTTTAGTTATGGGTACACATATATTTGGACCATTTCAAAATTTTCTTCAAAAAAATACATAAAAATCTATAAGAATAGAAACAAAATGATTGAAAATTAAACTAAATTTGTGAACAATTATAGATGCCTAACTAAAACACTTAACAACATATATATATATATATATATATATATATATATATATATATATATATATATATATATATATATATATATATATATATATATATATATAACAAAGAAAAATCAAATATAGATATTCTTTTTGAGTTGGTCTAATTGAAAGCATATTCACAATGAATCAACCAATCTAGATTTCAAACAACTTTCTGCATAAATTTCTCAATCTCTTTCTAACTCATGCTAATTTGCAATAGTTTTTATGATTTCACCAAAATTATTGGTGTGATTATTTTCTAGGTTTACAAAACAAGACATGACTATAATTTGTGAGACAAGGTTGTCTCAAAGGAACTCTAATTTAGATGAAAAAGAATCTTGACCAAATATCTTGAAAAAGAGTATAGAAGAAAAATTATAACCCAAAACTTGGGTAAGTGCAAGAAGTTGGGTCTCACTTTTGGACAAAAAGTGGAAGTGTTTTTCCTATTTTAAAATTTCTCGTGAATTGATGTCAAAACTTGAGACATTTAGACATTGAATATTAAAAAAAATTAGAAATAAAAATTATATTGCTTGGAATCTACTTTTTCAATATGTAGCCTATTTGTATACCCATACGGTAGTTTTTTTTTGGTATGGATCTTTAAAAACCACTTTTTCAAAATGCCTATTTCAGGACCATACCACACTTGTGTACATACAATATAATTTGACACAAATAAATAATTTTTTTGTAAATCCTTTCAATGGAAGTTACCTAACACACCAAAGGTTGATGATAATAATTTTCCTTAGTTTTTAATTGAATAATTTTTTTGTTATTAATTTTTAATTGTTTATAAATGTAAATTTTAAAACCTCTTGTGTATGGACACCATAATTTGATCAAAATTTCACTTCTTTCAAAAAAAAAAATTTGCATGTAGGTTGACATAAAATAAAAAAGTTATTAAAGTTTTAGTGAACCTTGCTAGTTTACATTTAGGTATAATCTTTGATTAAAAAATAATGCAAAAATAGTAAATAAAATTATAACACTATAAAATTTATATTTATGAAATCAAGAAAGTGAGAACTCTAATGAGTTTTTGTTTTGTAAAAAGAATTTGATCGAGAAGACCCTTTAAAAGTTATGGCAAAGCGTGAATTTGTCAGTTCAATGCCTTAGCCAAAACTTGAGAGGTCAAGTCATAGGCTTGGTCTCACCAAGCCTATACCGAACCAAAATCTGAGGCACGAGAAAAAAAATCCCGTCCCATGTTGTAAGAAACAGGCACCCATTATTTGAAATTCAAAAACTAGGTGTCTATTTTGAAAAAAGTTAAATTGGTGAAAAAATTGAATATTTAAAAAACGGGCACCTAATTTTCGAAAAACATGTACCCATTTTTTATTTTTTTTAAATGGATGCCCATTTTTAAAAAATTAATTTTATTTTTTTTTTTAAAAATGTACCTACTTTTTGAAAATAAAAAATGGGCACCAAATTTTTAAAAAAATGGGTGCCCATTTTTTGAATTTTAGATTGGGCACCCAAGCCTAATACGGGTGCCTGTTCTTTAAAAAATGGGTGCCCATTTCTGAAAGATCATGATCTCAATCTGTGGACTTCCGTAGAATTGAGACCCAACTTCTTGCTTCTACCTACTTATACAATTGCAAAAATATAATGAATAATAATAAAATGGTTAGGTTTCTAATGGATGATAATTAGAAATCATTCATTAATAAAAAATGGGGGACTTGATAATGCAGAAAACCATAACACAGGTAGTGAAAAAATAATTGTACCATTAGTGGATGTGCATAAGGGTTTTCTCTATCAAGTACAAGCAAATCTATATCCATGTCAAGAGGAATAGACATCTTAAGGGATTTAGTTATGTGTAACTCTGAGTATAGTTACAAGACTTGCATTTGGATAAGGACTTTGAAGTTTGTATCTAATCTACTATTCGAGTCCTTAGAAATTTGATATTATTCTATATTTTATGAGTTAGATTACTTGGCATAGAGTGAGAGTTTCATTGGGAAAACTCGAGTTTCTTGCAAGAATTTTCTAGTACCGAATCTAAAAATATTTCTCCTCTTTGACGTTTATATGCTACTCTTAAATTTCTAGTGATTCTACTTGTGTTGACAAGATCTCAGATCCAAGGAATAATAAAAAGGGTTGTAGCCCACAAAACTTCCCGTTGAATGTCGTATTGTGGAAACCCTTGCAGTGACATTGTAGATTGAGATCATATGATTAAGGAGTGCATTAAATTAGAAAAAGATAGTTGTCGGTAGAATTGTGGACCATTGTTGTGCTTATGTTCGTTGGATGTATAAAACTTCAAGTACCAAGGAGTAATAACAACTTTTATTTTTAACTATTTTTTTGTTAACAAATTTAAATTTATTCCTTACTCTTTTTTCCAACAGCCAATAACGAAGTAGCAGAATTATAATTTATAGAAAAATCTATATATTTAGATTAAAAAAAGGTTGAAAATTAATTATTCCTATACATCAAAGTAACAATTGTACGTCATCACCCTCCTTTAGAGGTCAAACAAAGAAGTAACTCAACCTCCACGGGAAATAAATGATAACATATATTGTATAATTCCTTTTGCAGTTAAAAACTAACCTGGCTTTAAAGTCAAGGCTTGGGTTAGAGAATCATCCCACTTCCTACCGACCTAAATAGACATCAATTTTTTCTTGGTAAGAATATGGACAAAGGCATTGTGTAGAAGTCTAGTAAAAGACAAATTAACTGAGTTTATAAAGTTTTCTGAGAGTGCACGACAGTTACCGTACTTTGCAAGGCAGTAAACGAGCATTGCAATGTAAATATTGAGGAGAAATCACTGCCATTTACGTGCTTATTATTTTTCGACAAAACGGACTTCATGTCACTTACTTATATATTAGACGTTAGACCGTATATCGCTGGAAAGAGATGGATAATTTATTGATAGCGGCAATTCTTGTATTGATTGCAGGCCCATCTGTATATTTTGCGATAATCCCTGCTTTAATATCGTTCGGAGATTCTATAGTTGATGCAGGAAATAACAATTATCTCCTCACATTAGCAAAGAGCAACCATCCTCCCTACGGACGAGATTTCCCTGGGAAAAAGCCAACTGGTCGATTTTCCAATGGATTCATAGCGATAGATTACGTCGGTATGGCTATCTGATTCATATTGGGATTTTCCTCTTCTTGTAATTCAATGACTTAAAAGTAATTTCAATTATATTTTCTTCGCCTTAATTTTGTGTTGTCCTTCGTAGCATCCATGCTTGGACTGGGCTCTACAACGGTCGCTTATTTGGACCCAGATGCTAAAGGAGTTAACATTGTTAGAGGAGTTTCATTTGCTTCTGGAGGATCTGGTTTATACCATGGCACTGCCAAACTTTATGTCAGTAATTCGCGTGTTTCATTACTATGAGAAATCATATTACTTAGAAACTGATTAAACTTAGCCCATCTACAGAGTGTCTTAAGTCTAGAAGATCAGTTAAAGCTCTACAAACAATACAGAGAGGATTTAGCCGGCGTAGTGGGCACTGCAAACGCCTCGAGAATTCTATCGGGCGCTGTTTATCTGATAAGCATCGGGAGCAATGACTATCTTAACAACTACTACGTGAACGTAATTCTTTAGATTGAATATAATCGCAGGCAGTACAGAGAACATCTGCTCAATCTTTTGTCGAGTTTCTTAGAGGCAATTTCTTCAAACAGAGACTTCTGTCATGTTTTCTAAGCTGTAGAATTATACTCCAATGTCATTATGAAGTTATCATGTATTTATTGTCATGTGTTGAAATGCAGGAGCTTCAAAAGTTGGGCGTACGTAGAGTGGTGGTGGCATCTCTTCCTCCGTTTGGCTGCTTGCCGTCGCAAATAACATTGTACTGTCTCGGAAAGGAGACTTGTGTTGAAAAACTTAACGAAGAGGCGATGATTTTTAATTCGGAAATGCTGAAACTATTGCAGATGTTTAACGGAACAGATGGCATAAAGATTGCCTATTTAGACATTTTCTCCCAGCTCTATGACGCTGCAAGATTCCCAGCGAAGTATGGTGAGATATGTGAACGTCATCTTTACTTAGGACTTCTTTTGTTCTAACTACATATCTTGTCGTGTTCAACTCTGATCGTTCATGTAAATAGATAGATATAAAATAATGTTCAATTGTTTATATCAATAAATCCATCATTCCATAATCTATCGAATGAAAGAGAGCTGTAAAGAAATATGGATCATGAAATACGATAAGAATCTTCTTAAAATAAACAGTGAGCATTAATATATATTTTCTATTGTTATTGAAATGGTAAAGGGTTTTTAGAAGGGCGAAGAGGATGTTGTGGAACAGGGCTTCTGGAAGCATCGATCTTGTGTAATGAATTGAGTATTGGCACATGTGCAGACGCTTCAAAATATGTATTTTGGGACAGTTTCCATCCATCAGATAGAATGAACTATATTGTCGCAAAAACACAGCTTCCCACAGCTCTCCAGCAATTGTTATGACATCTGCTATTATCTACTATGGTTATAATTCATTTCGTACAATATTTATTCATTCAAACACTCCCACAAAGCTGCCAGATTCTGTATGAAAAATTTCCACATCTACTGATTCTTTGTTTTCAGATGCTTGCTAGAAACGTTTGTGAAACTGTCTAATCAAGTACAAGATTCCTCATCGATCAGGATTGAAAAGTTTATTGATTCTATGTCTTCAATTCATGTTTAATCGCATACGCAGCTCACAAATTTGTAGATGGAACTTATAAAGATGGTTTTTTTACTATAGGTCGCCAAATTATTTACTGGTGAAGTATTTAATTATACTATTATTAGACATAACTAATGAATAGTATGAGCATAACAATTCAAGACAATTGTGCAACAAAAGCCCCCACTTTCTTTGCAATAACCAAAAAAAAATGAACATGATCATTAAATTACTTTTTTTAATAGATGGCAGGGAGAGCTCCCTCAAATCAAATATTGATGTCTTCATCTCAACTGGAGTGCTTTTATCCATCAGCGAACTAAGTGCGATGAAACATTTCCCATGCAGGTTCTACAATTCGCCTATGAAGAACTCAAACAGAATGTTGAGATAAATGTGAGCTCTGTATTTTTAAAACAATTGCGGGTTCTCCTAAAAAATTGGGTTTGCAAGAACATGATCTGAAAATAAATGAAAAATACATTCCTCTATAACCAATCAAAAACAAACAAAAAAATGACAGAATTGTTAAAATCTACTGAAATGCAAACGATTGTAAAAATCACAACCAGGCTAAGAAAACCGCTTCCAAGCTCGATCCCTACAATAGCAAGCACAGAAAGCCCTCAGTTTTTCAGCATCGGCAAAGGATAGTCGTAAAGTCTTTTATTCCCTACAAAAGAGCTCACATTGAATCTTGGCAGAGCTCCCTCAATTCAAATACAACAATTATATAATAATAGAAATAAAAGAGAACAATTTCAGCTCATTACATCTAGAAGAAACAAATATTATCACCTAGCAAAATAATACTTAAAAAAACATCTAACTAGTGATTTGATCACACACTAATTTTACCATACTATTAAAGTCACCACTATACTGTTAAAGCCATCACTATTAAAAACAAACCTACCAATAATAATTACTAACATCTTATGCCTTAAAGTAGAAAGGGAAAAGATCCAAAGATAAACATCATAAGAACTCATAAAACCATCGAAGAGTTTAGCTTTACAAAAGAAACAGGAAAAAATAGTAAGAATGTTTCAAAACCTATATACCAGGAAACTCATTTATCTTTATCAATAGCCTTCCAATTGTTGGTGAGACATTTGATCTCTTTCTTGAAGTAGTCTTATTTTCATTTGAATTATCCTCTTTTCTTCCTTTCTAAGTGTTACTATCCTCCCTTGAATTATCTTTAATGACATCAATGAAGGAGCTCTCCTTGTCCTAGTTATTTTTTCGCAATTTAGAAGGAGGCTTCTTGGTTGGGGCTTTTCTTTTGGGATGAGTTCGATCAAGCATGGCTTCCTTGAAAGAAACTAAGGACAAGGGTTTCTCCTTAGCTATAGAGTGAATGATTTTACTTGAAATCTTAGAAATGAGAGTCCTCTTAGAGCTTTGAGGTATGGTTTCACTGCTAAGAAGCTCAATTTTCTATAGAGACTCTTATGTACTAAATGTGTTTATCGACTCCTAATAGGGTCCATCCTCTAACAAGGAATAAATATATCAATATATCTTTGTGTGCATCATTCCCATTAGGGATTTCTCTCTGATCAAGGGTTTCCCTAGTTAACCAATCTAGTGTAATTGTGTATATGCATCTTGTTATGGTTGTTTTTTACTTTGATTGAATGGTTAAGATTAATTAAGGTTGGATATTTGATTCACCCCCCCTAGTTATCTTGGTGGACTACCGTTTCTAACAATTCGTATTAGAGCATCGGGTCCTTGATGATAAAGTTTAACAACTTTGGGAGATCCACGATAAACATATTTAGAAAGGTTAGTCTAAAGTTTGATAGAACAAATTATGACAATTGGAAGGAAAAGATGAAGACACATCTGCTATGTATGGGTCCAAGATATTGGATCTTGTCAAAATCAAAAAAGATAATTATTGTTGAAAGTGCTTTGGAAACTTGTACCAAGGATGAGAGAGAACTTTTCATGTGTGAAATGAGAGATAGGTAAGCATTATTGCCTGCACTTCTTGAAATTGAGTACAACCAGGTAAAAACACTTGATACTTCTGATAAGATTTGGAAAGCTTTGGAAAATAGTTTTGAAGGTGATAAACATTCTAAGAAATTGAGGCTACAAAGCTGGATTTGTACATTTCAAGATGCTAAAATGATGGAAGATGAATCTATAAGAACATATGTAGGCAAAATATCATAAATTACTACAGGTATCAAATCTCAAGGAGGAACCAAGGAAGATGATGAGGTGATCTGGAAGACATTGAAGAGCTTAATGCCATCATTTAAGTAAGAATTTTAAATGATACAGTTCTTGATCTCTTGTACCAAAGATTTCACAAAGAAAACTTTACTTGGGAGATTAGAAGTAGTTGAGAATGAGCTTAGATAGTCCAAAAAACTATCTAGAATAGAGACAACTTTCAGTGCCCTAAACATTCAACCTAGTTTATGAAGAAGCAAAAGTGCTAAAGGAGATTTTGCTAGCAGTAGAAGATTTGATGAGGAAAGAAAGATAGAAGGAGTAGCCCTTCTGGTAAGAAGAGAAAAAGATGGTAAGAAAATCTTTAACTGTTGGACTTGTAATGAGTTTGTTCATTATTCATCTAAGTGTTCTAAAATAGAGAAAAATTATAAAGGAAAGTTCAAACCTAGAAGAGATAGAGATCGTTTGTGTGCCAATGAAGAAGATGATTCTAATGAAAAAGTAGTAAGTGCTAGTGATGATGAAATATGATTTGTAGCTATTAAAGAAGAATGTCCAGAGAAAATGGCCTTGGTATCACAAGCTGAAAAGAAATCTGATTGGATAATTAGCAGTGGTTTTTCACATCATATGACTGGTGATATGAACAAGTTTGTTGACTTCAAAAGTTTTGATGGAGGCATTGTCAGAGTTGGAAACAATTCAGCTTGCCATGTTAAAGGTATTGGATCTATAACTCTTGAAGGTAAGACTAGCACTAAGAATGTATATTTTGTTGATGGTTTGAAACACAATCTTTTGAGTGTTGGACAACTAGTAGATAAAGGTTATTAGCTATAGTTTATAGAGAAGACATGTATGATCAGAGACAAAGATGGAAAGGTAATTAGAACAAGAACCAAATCTAGAGGTAATTTATTTCAGGTGAATCCCACTGAAATGACATGTTTGGTTACAAAGGTAGATGACAGTTGGTTATGGCACAAGAGATTTTGTCATATAAACAATGACAACATTGTGAAAACTAGTAGTATGTTTGCAACTAGAGATTTGCCTAAGATTGTAAAACCTACTAACACAATTTGCAAGGAGTGTGTATTAGAAAAACATACTAGAACTTATTTTCCTAGCAAGAAGTTTACTACTAAAACAAATTTGGAGATTGTGTATATAGATCTTAGTGGTCATACGAGGACTAAAGGATTCCATGGTGAAAGGTACTTCATGATTATTGCTGATGAATTTTTTAGAATGATGTGGGTTGCATTTCTTAAAGAAAAATTTGAGACATTTGATAAGTTCAAGATATTCAAGAATAGAGTTGAGAATGAATTAGCTATGAAGATTAAATATTTAAGATCAAATAGAGGAGGAGATTTTACTTCAAATGTGTTTAATATCTTTTTTGAAGCTAATGGAATCAAGAAGTAGTTTTGAGCTCCTAGAATCCCTGAACAAAATGGCATTGTAGAAAGAAAAATTAGGTCAATAATAGAAGCAACAAGAGCTATGTTAGCTGAGAATGATGTATCCAATATTTTTTGGAGTGAAGTTGTGAATACAATAGTATACACTATGAATAGAGTATAATTTAGGAAAGACACAAACAAGACCCCTTATGAACTGTGGTTTGGTCACTCACCTATAGTTATGTATTTCAAAAATTTTGGCAACAAATGTTATATCAAAAGAGATGATGATGTTGGTGAAATTGATGCTAGAAATGATGACGGTATGTTTCTTGGCTATTCATTCAAAAGTAGAGCTTATAGATGTTATAATATGAGAACTAAGACTATTGTTGAAAGTGCAAATGTAAGAGTTGATGAGAAATTTAGGATATAAGAAAGAGTAGTTGACTACAATTCTAATAATGAGAATGTTTTTATTACTAAACCAAGGAATGATGAAGTATTCTTTGAAACTAACAATAAATTTATATAATAAAGGAGAGCTAAGGTAGGAACAAAGTTTAGAACCTAGAACAGAGCTAAGAGCTGAGATAACAACTCCTACTTCTAGTAAGAATATGACAAAGAAGAATGTAGACGAGGCATGCAAATATGACTATTGGAAGCAAGCTATGAAAGAAAAATTGGATCATATAGTGAGGCATGGGAATTGGTCCCCAGACTAGTAGACAAGAATGTGATAGAAACAAAATGGGTATTCAAGAATAAGATGAATGAACAAGGTGAAGTTGTAAGGAACAACGCAAGATTGATATGTAAAGGTTACTCATAGCAAGAATAAATAGACTATGATGAAACCTATGTTCTTGTGTCAAGAATAGAAGTAGTGAGGTTATTCTTAGCCTATGCAGCACATAAGAAATTCAAAGAGTATAAGATGGATGTCAAGTTAACATTTCTTAATGGAGAACTTGAAGAAGAGGTATACATAGAACAACATGAAGTTCTTCCTTTAATAGATGACAAGGACATGGTAAATAGATTAAAGAAAGTATTGTATGGCTTAAACAAGCACCCAGAACTTGGTATGCAAGCTTGGACAAGCATTTGACAAAACTTGGATTTGGCAAAGGTATGGCAAAAAATAATCTATACTAGAACGAAATAGATAATGGATTGATGATTTAGGTAATATTTGTTGATGATATCATATTTGGAGGAGATGATAATGAGAGTGATAAGTTTACAGAAGAAATGAAGAAGGAATTTGAAATGAGTATAATAGGAGAGATGAAATACTTCCTAGGATTATAGATTGTGTAGGATAAAGAAGGAATCTTTATTTCTTAGACTAAGTATTTGAAAGATCTATTGAAGAGGTTTGGTTTGGAAACATGTAAACTAGTTGGAACACCTATGGTAACTAGACATAAGTTATCTACAAAAGATGAGACACCTACTGTTGAGTAGAAGAAGTACAAATCTATGATTAAACGATTGTAATATCTGACTCATGAAAGGCCAAATATAGAAAATACAACTAGAATTTTTGCAAGATTTTAACTTGATCCCAGAGAAGCACATTATTTAGATATCTGAAGGGAACATCAAAGTTTTGATTTTGGTATGAAAAATCTAATGATTTCACTTTATATGCTTATATTGATGTTGATTGGGCAGGAAATATGGATGATAGAAAGAGCACTAGTGGTGGAGCTTTCTTTCTTGGAGGAAGATTGGTTTCTTGATTAAGAAAGAGGTAGGACCCTACCTCATAGAATAAATCAAAGATAGAATATGTTGCAGCAACAAACAATTGTAATCAAGTTGTTTGGATGAAGCAAATGTTGAAGGATATAAGGATAGAGTTCAGTGAACCTATTGTCATACATTGTGATAACACAAGAATAGTGAATATATCTAAGAATCCAGTGTTGCATTCTAAAAATAAGTACATTTCTATCAAATATCACATGTTGAGAGAGAAAGTTGTAGAAAAGGAAGTCAGATTGGAGTATGTAAGCACCAAAGAGCATATTGTAGATATTTCCACCAAGCCTCTTCCCAAAGAGAATTTTGAGTATTTGTGGGGTATGCCAGAAGTTATGCCCCTACCTACATAAGAGTAGATGATGCAAGAGTGCATCAGTCTAGTGATCTAGAGCACTATATTTATTTTGGACTGAATATTGATGATTCCTATATGGGGGGGTATCTGTGATGGATAGAGTCATCTAGGACTCTTGATAGATATTGTTTTGAATAGTGACTTTGGACACTTGAGTAAGTCAGATAGTTGTTGCAAAGATAGAGGGTTGTTGAAACCTTTGACATTGATGTTAATGGGTGAGAATGACTAATGAAGATGATTTGAAAAGAAAGAATAATAGTCTTTAATGTTGATATTCTTGGAACTAGATGTTTTTCATCTATGTTGCCATTAATGCCAAAGGGGGAATCATTGGAAATGTGAATTTTAATGATAATTCTATGGGGAAGTATTATAAAAACATGATTAGATCACTATCATGATGATATGTTACATTTATGATTGTATTTGTCATTGATGTTTAAACGTAGTAGTTTTTTGTGCTATCTAACAGAAGAACAACGATAAAGATCAAGTAGGTACTAATAGATTGGTGAGCATTTTCGCTATGTGAGGTTTTAGATAGATACTACTAAGTGTCTAGTATATTAATCTAATATCAAAATTATAAGATATTAATTTTGAAGAAGTTATGCAAGTTTTGGTGAAGACTATTTTGGGATAGAGGTTATCGAAGTATGCTCTGGTAAACATGTTATATCTCTTAGCAGAGTTTTTATTCTAAGAAGCAAGGTTAAAAGAATGTAGAAGACATTTTCTTTATGACGTGGCTAATTTTTATCATCATAATATTACACATACAGAAAGTTATTCAAGTTACAAGGCAATAGATTAATGTTATCGCTAAGTATAACATGTTCTCAATGAGGTCCTATAGTAATTAATTGGGAAGGTATAATATCCAACTTAGGGAATTGTTTTATGGATTTGTTATAAAGGAAGGAAATTTTCCTTTGTTATGTATGAATGTATAAATAATTGCAAGAAGCACAAAGAGTGGAATAGAAGAGAAACAAGTTGATATGCGAGGATAAGCAGAATAGAATGAAGTTGGAGAGAACTTTGTTGCCAAGGTTTTATTATGAGGTCTAAGGTTTGATATTTAGATCTGAGGTTTGTGACCTTGTCTAAAAATTCTGACAGTGATTGGTCTAGTTGATAGGATAGAAGAAAGAGGTTAAAGCACAATATGAAAAAGTATTCTACAAGGAATAGTTGAGAGATTAGTTGGACAATGCTTTTAGTGGTCTTTCCCTAGAAGCTATTTGGATAGTGGGTCCTTCTATCTTCTACAACTCCTAAAAAGGTTGGCAAACTCCTAATGGGGTTGGAATCTTCTAACAAGGATTCAAATTCTCCTAACAAGGACTCTTATGTACTGAATGTGTTTATAGACTCCTAACAGGGTCCATCCTCTAACAAGGAATATTTATGTCAATATATCTTTGTGGGCATCATTCCCACCAGGGTTTTCCTTTTGATGAAAGGTTTCCCTAGTTAACAAATTTGGTGTAATTGTGCATGTGCATCTTATTATGGTTGATGTTTACTTTGATTTAATAGTTAAGATTAATTAAGTTTGATAAAAAATTTAACCAATTCACCCCCCACCTCCCTCCCCCCTCTCAATTATCTTGGTGGACTATTATTTCTAACAAGTAGTAGGTGGAGTAAAATATAGAGAAAAAAAACCCTTGGCTACCCTTGGTAAGGAAAGACATGATAATTCTTAGTCCACTAATAATTGAGAAAGAAAATGGGCCCTCTAGACCTAGAAGGAAAGCTACTAGGAGGAATTTTGGGGAAAAAGAGAAGGAAGAGACTGGTAGTGAAGGGAAGGATGAGGAGGTTATGGGAGGGGAATAAGACACCCCTTTATCCTCTTGGGTATCTAATATGTTTAAAACTGAGGCCAACACACCAGAGTCTAGGAAGGAAGGCATTATGGGAGAATAGGGAATGATCATGCATCTCCTATTAGAATTGGTAATTTGATGAGAAAGACTCAAGGGGGGTTCTTGTGGGAGGCACTGATCAAAAGGAGGAGAATATTAGCAGGAGTGACATCTACAAGGAGGTGAGTACTATGGAGAAAACTAATAAATACTAGGTGAGACTGGATATGGCCAGGTTGGAGGAGACCATCACTAGTACGATTAAAAAGAATGAGCACCTAGAGGAAAATTTTGATAAGTTTGCTAACATCTTTGTCAAGGTCATGCATTTGGTTATGACTACTCTTAATCTATTGCAGGTGAGCAAGGAGGCCACCACTAAGGATAAGGACATGGAAACAACCCCTTTGGTGTATGACATTTTGGTAGATGATTAGCTATGCTTGATACTAGAGAACCCAATGAACCAAATCAAGGAGAGTTAGCTCCTGCCTATGTGCTACATTTTTGGTTTTTTGTTATGATTGCTAGTCTTTGTTTAGCCTAGGGGAATTTCTATGTTGATCTTTTCTGGACTTGTTCAATTCCCAATAGGAATTTTTGGGCTAGTCTTATGTATAATGATGAGAATATTGTAGATATTAGTTGTAGTACATTTTGAAACATCTTTTGGTGTTTTTCTTATATTAAGGAATGAGGTTGGTTAATATGTTGGTTGTGTCTCTTGAATGATTTTTAAGCTTTGTATTTATGTTCTGGATCAGCCCCCATTTTGGTTGCTTTTTAATATATAAAATAATTAATTGATTTTGGAAACTCAAACCAAGAAATTTAATATACCACTTTGACTAATCTAAGCCACATGACAATACTCACAGAAAATTATTCCTTTTCACATTTTCTCCTAAAAACAATTATCTACCTCATCCCCTTTTTAGTCGTGAACTTTTCTTTCCTTTATAAATAAAAGGATTCACTAGCATGCAAAATATGGAAAGTATTTTATAAATATAGTTTCCCCACCCCTAATAATTAAAAATAAATAAATAAAATTATAGATTTACTTACATATCCTTAATTTGGAACTAAACTTTGAAATATCTGACTAGTGTACTAAAAAATGTAAAGTTTGAAGGAAGAGTCCATCATAAGGTAAATGATAAATTAAAAATTATTATATAGGTTCTAAGATGGTTATGTATCCTTATATAAAATTTTATCATTTCTAGTGATTAATATTCTCATTTGTTTTCTAAATTCATTACTATGCCATTTTAAAAAGTATCTAGAGATGGTGTTTGATCATGCATTTCTTCTATATAGTGGTCCTAATTCTTTTGCAAGAGATTTTTTCCCTTCATTTAAATTTATTAAATATTAAATGATTTGTAATTTTATTTTAGTCCATTTATAGTTATTGATTTTCTACCACCCTTCTTTCTTTATATGACAAGTTCATGTATTTTTATGCCAACTAAGTGATGCATTTGAGCTCTATGATTTCTAATTCAACATCCATTTCTTCATTATAAAAATAACACAAATTGATTTCATTTTTCTCATACCTAAGGTCTTCACTATTATGGTTGGGAAGTTCTATTGGAATATTGACATTCTTGAGGAAATACCCTAGCACATGGGTTGGCTTTTAGTGTCCTATGAAATATGCTATATTTATGTTGGACTCTAGATCATTTCTTTCAACTGACTTATCCACCAAGATAAACTTAAAAAAATCCCATTTAAAATTAAAATAAGTGTGTTATAAAAATTAATAAAAGTAAAAAATGTAGGTATAATAAATAATAAGGAAAACCAGATCCTATATCAATATCTCTAAATATTTGGTAGAAAGACATACTTAAGATACATATCCTAATTTACTAATATGTTTAAATGGAAGGGTTATAATAATAATTTTTTTATTAAGGATAAAATAGATTTTTTACATGGGACCCGAAAGCCCAACTATATTGTAACAAAATAATTTAATTTGAAAAGTACTAAAATGAAATGGTGTTTTGACCAACAAACACACCCACATCCACTTACAACAAAACTTGGCTATAGTAAGCACTTAAACCAATACATATAGAGGAAAAATAGTCTAACTAGAGAAAAAAAAGAAAAGAAAGAGACAACATTAAAGTAGAAGAAGGTAGACTAATTCTTCCATGTTATCTTTCAGCTCTTAGTGAACACTTTTGATCTTCTTTGTGACCTCTTTGATGTCTTTTTTGTCAATTTGAGTCTCTTTATTTTGCTTGTTCTTGATGTTGGATTAGGTACATTTTCCAAGACCATCATTCACATCTTCCCTCTTAGCTTCCTCTAGGTCAAGAGATAGCTTCACCTTCTTATCCTACTCCAAGATACCCAACACCCTATTCATGCACTCTACAATAGCTTCTAGCAAACCTTGACATCTAGCTAGTGCATCTCTTGTCAAGTTTTGCATTATTTCAATTTTACTCTTTGTTTCATTAATCATCCCCTATTTCCCCTTCTTCTCTACCTCCTCCTTTTTCCCATGTTCTTCCTCTTTATGTTGAATCTCCTAAATTTTCCCTTCAAGATCTCTACATTTTAAATTCAATATTTTGAGGGAATGAAATGCCCATTTATCTAGACTTAATGAGTGGAGGGAAAAAACTTTAGCAGTTTGTAAAACACCATGACAAGGATCAATGACCAAATAATTTATGTCTTCCTTTATTAGCTTGGCATTGAACTCCTCATCAACCACTTGCAGCATTGGAATCCTCACTTGTCTCTTCTCTTTTTCCTCCTAGAAAGACTTGTCCCTTTTATCATTTTTTTTAAGGCCATGAGACATACCTTCAGTATCGATACCTTCAACATCTTTTAGAGAGATGAACAAGTCGTGCCTAATTGACTTTTCAAAGTCAAAAAGCCTAATGCCTTGTCTTGGCTCCTCATCCTCAACACTATGATGGTAGATCTAAATTTCTCTTTCTTTGATCACAATAGGAGAGATCATATCATCATGATTAGCTTGAATTCATTATTCCTTTACTACCACATGAGAACTCATTTCATTTTTACCTAAACACAAAGGAGGGGAAGCCATGAAATTACAACCCCCAAACAATATTTCCACTAATTCACAATTTTCAACTTCCCCCAAATTTTGCGTGTCTATCTCCTCTTTGTCCTTCCTTTCCATTGCTTCTTTGTTCTCTTCATATTTACTTTCTTCTTTAGATTCTAACACAAGATATGAATAATTGACCTTATTCTTCTTCCTTTTAGTTAAACCAGTGGAACCCATACCTAATTACCCTAAAATCCTTAAATACCTTTACCCACCTTTTCTCTTGAACTAGCCATTTTACCACTATGTTTCTCAATCTTCCTCAGAATAGGGCCAGGAATTTTTTTTTTCACATAACTATGGATCATCCTCATCAAATCCTTATGCAAGATGGGTTTGTTGAGATTGAATCTTAAAGCATTAATACTATGAGACAATGAACACAACAGATAGAAGGGAAAACACTCATTTTTTTATATATCTAAAGTGATTAAGAAGCACAAAGTGATTGGTATGAGCTCTATCATATCCCTTGTCAAGCCAAGTATATTCCATTACAGTAGTAAGAACACACCTCCAAATCAACTTAATAGATGAAACAACATAAATAGGTCCCACTCCCCTTTAACTAGTTTACCATTCGCATCTTTGGCAAATTTCTAACTAGGTTCTAATAATTGTTAAATATTTAAATTTAAAATAAATATCAATTTTAAATAGTTATGTATTTTAGGTATATTTGAATTTTTAGATAAAATATTAAACAACTTATCAATATTGTAGATATCTTAAATAAATTTATCTAAAAAGACTTAAGAAATATTAATTTTGAATTATTTTGTAATATTGCTGTCGAGATTTGACTGTGTAGTTTTTTAGTCAACCTCACTGACCTATGTTTCATGAGTAGTGTTTCATATGAACCCATCTCTCATAAGAATGAATGACACACTTAGCACTCATTGAACCTAAGTTTAGCACTCATTTAATTATTTACTTTAAATGTATATCTACTATATTTTTAAAAAATTACTTAATAATTATGTAAAACTTTTTAAAATTAATAAAAACATTTATTCACATAAATAAATATATATGTATCCATGTACATACATATAACATATACATATATACTACATATGTAAAGTTTTAAATTTTTATTAGTAATTTCTTGATTTCATTTGTTCAATCTCTCTTTTACTATCATAGATTTTTGGGCCTCGAGATTCATTGTTTCCATCTCTTTTAGTATTATCTCAGATAGTTAGAAGTTTATCATCCACGGAGAAGTATAAATCATGGCGAAGTATAAAGCACGTTCATTTAATGTATCTTAAGCATGAGTGATTCAATAGTCTTAATGATTAGAAATGTCCTTTCACTGCATTTGAGTATTTTGTACTTCATTGACATCATTAGATTCATTTTTATTACCAACGTTCTAAGGATTTTTGGTATAATAAAAATCTTTCAGTCACTATTTTGATAATTTCATTTATCAAGTTGAAATTCCAATAATATTCTATTTTGATTAGTAAATTCAATTTAAAACTATATAATTATCAACTCATACAAGCATGATGCATTCAACAAGCTATTGGGAGGGATTATTAATAGTGATCACATGGATGATTCAAGTATGTGTGTGGGCCTTGAAGTGGGGCAAGAGGGTAGTTTGCCAACTCATAGTATTGACAAATTATAGTATATTTTGAGATGCTTTTTGATTATTGGTAGTAATCAACAATGATGCTTAGTTGTTCCTCTTTCATATCTGACTAATCTTATAATCTTTATTTGTAACAAGGAAATAGGATTTTCTTACTAGCTCTTTCCGTATAGTGTTATCAAACTAATTATTATTATTAACTTTCAATGACCTCGTCCAATTTTTATTTAAAATAAAAAATAAAAAACCATAAAACATTTGTTAATAGATTTAATTAACATATACCATTATACTTGTCTTTCCGAACAGAACCCATCGGCTGCAAAACCGCTCCCAAATGACTGAACATGCAGCGTTAAACAACAGGACTGTCAAAGTCGCAATTATGAACAAAAGGAGAACATTGAAATAAAAGCAAACATTTTCAGAATGATTAAGAAGTATTATTCACAATCATGGATACGAAATTAAGAGTTCAGAACACGGAGAAGTATAAATCATATGTCATATGAAAATTGAATTTATTTTTTAAAATAAAGGCTTCTGTCCGATGACCTAGAATTTAGCTTCTTCTAAGTGAACCCCTCGTTAACTTTGGAAAAACGTAGAACGAATCTAAAGAGCATTTAACTCTTCGTTAACTTTGGAAAAACATAGAACGAATCTAAAGAGCATTTAACTCTTCGTTAACTTTGGAAAAACGTAGAACGAATCTAAAGAGCATTTAACTCTTATTATTTTTAGTGCCCCGTCAGGCAATTGAATTTTTTTCCAATCACACTGCAGTCAAAGCACGCCAGAAATATCTTTGACCAAACCAAATGCATGTCATTGAGCATTTAACTCTTATTATTTTTAGTGCCCCGTCAGGCAATTGAATTTTTTTCCAATCACACTGCAGTCAAAGCACGCCAGAAATATCTTTGACCAAACCAGATGCATATCATTGTATTTGTGTCTGAAATGCAAGCATTATTAAGCAAGGCGAGAGGAGGTTCGAGAATTTAATGTTGGAGAAGACGCGTGGTGAAGATTGCAGAATGCTTACCCAACTCGGGTTTATATGGCCTATCATCCAAGCAGCATGCAGTCAATCCACCACTCTTCTTTGATAAATACATTTTATTATGGATTTTAGTTTTTGTACTACATGCAAAGAAGAATCACTACAAAACAAGGGCAGCGAATGAATAACCAGTACAAATACTAGTATACTTCCCTTGGCAATCATTTCAATGTGTGAGAGGAAATTCGTATATCGTGATACTAGTAAAAAGCAACAATATTGAATAGTATAAAAAAAAACCTCCATGGGGAAGGAGATAGCTAAGCACGGAGAATCAAGGGTCAAGAAATTAGATCAGAGAAGCAATAGGGTGAATGAAGGGTTGAGATCAACCTTTGGGCCTAAGTTTAAGCCTCCTCTCAAACTGTTTGGCTATGAATTGAAGAACATCTGTGAATGCAGTGCAGAGAAAGAGACATCCATGGATCATAGTAAGAAAATTAAGGACTTTATGAAGGCTTCTATTGGCGGCAACTCCTCTGGATTGACTACAGAGAGCCGAAAGTATGAATGCCAATACTGTTGCAGAGAGTTTGTGAATTCACAGGCCCTGGGAGGGCACCAGAAAGCTCATAAGGAGGAGAGACAGAAGGCAAAGAGAGCTCTCATTAAGGCCAGCAGAAGCAGCAGGAGATGTGGCAGTAAGCCTAATTTATATGGTAGTAACACGTATTTGTCTTGGAGTAACCCTAACTTTTATGGCAGTAAACCTAATTTATATGGCCTGCAACCTTTTCCTGGCTCCAATCTTCATAGTCCCTGGCCTTCTAACATAGTTATTCCCATTATTCAACCCATTCCTGATGTTTTTGGCTACAATGTAGAATACCCATCTTGTGCCATTAATAAAAGCTCTGCAACCAGCCTTCCTGCTAGCAATCCATTGAGTTATGCCACTCCACAATGCAAAGAATTTGGCTCTGGGTTTTCCTCAATCACATCATCTTCTCGAAACAAGTACTTTTTGGAGTCTCCATCAAATGATTTAGGAAGCTTCTCAGCACTGCCCTTGCCCTTCCAACCAATATACCTGAGTAACTTGCTCGAGATTCAACAGCAGGAAGTCGTTGCAGATGCAGAACAAAAACACAAAGAGAATACTAGTAACAGTAATGGTAATAATAATGTAGGTTCGCAAATGCAGGAAGCTGAGCTTAGTTTGGATCTTCATTTGGGTCTTGGACCTTCTACAAATCAGTAGACTAATGTTTGACTCTACCAAAATTTTCTATTTGATAAATATAATAAGTACCGTTGCTGGCATTCCACATACTCTGAAATCAGAATTTGTTTGAACTTTCTTTGTCTTCTAAATGCCATATTAATAATAATTTCATGTGACAAACCTTCATATCATCAAATTAATATATGTATCTAAAAGTAGTGTTATTTTATTTATTTGAAATAATAAAATCAGATATTGCATTTCATTATTATTATTTTAAATGGTTTTAAAAATAAAATGTACATAAGGTGTAGTTTCTAATCCTCCTTAGGGATCCAAGAAGTATAATTTTATAGAATTTTTTATTTTATTTTTTATTTCATCTTTTTATTGTAATTTACAAAACAAAATTCTATATTCTAAGAAGAATTGTGGAGTGAGCATGTGATTCTCATAAGAGATCAAGACTTTCAAGATCCTTCTCAAAAGTGTTCTGAAGATTGAAGTGAAGATTATCAAAAAAATGTTAGATAATAGTTCTTATTTAGAAAGCTAGAAAATATTTTCAAAGCACCCAATTTCAAACAAACACAAGAATAGACCTCAAAGTATGTTAAGGAAATTAGCTACTAATGGATTGATAAGGTCATCAAATGGAGTGCTTTGATAAGCGTGGTACAAGCTTCAATTCTCAATTTCAAATCTATTGCACGGAGTTAGAGATGATGATTGGTCATATATTTTATATGTAAAGACAAATAAAATAATCCCAAATTGTACAATTTCCCCTGCCTAATCTCCATGGAATTATTACAAATAAAGGCAATTGGAAGGGTTGAACATGGAGGAAACCTTGGATAAAAAAGGGTATCATAGAATTCCAATTATCCTTTGTGAAACTTCTTCCTCAACTATCATAGGATTTTGAAAAAGAATAAATTGACTCAAGAAGGCCAAAAATTAAATAGATCAAGAGATAAAGTGTTTGATATCATCTATTTGGATTTTATATCTACTAGGTTGAGGAACAACAAAGATATTAAAGAGAAAATGATGGAGGAAGTGATCTCTCAAACTAACTAGGAGTTTGAACCTGAAGGAGTGAAGACATAGATACCTCAAATGATGAAGACTATGATGAGGAGAATGAGATACCAAAGAAGAGAAATCCTTGGACATCATTGCTAATTTATAGAATGTTGAAAAGATGGTGAACTTGGATAGTGCATTCCTTGTTATTCAAGAGGAAGTATTTATGGAAAAATGGTCCATGGCTCACAATATAGAGTGTGAAAAGGATAATAATATGATGAATTAGGTTAAGGATCTCCAAAATAGATTTTATTATATTTAATCCCTCATACTATTTATAAAATAAATTCAATGATTCTATATTTTCTTTATATATGTTGATAAATAGCTTAATTTTAAAGTTGTGTTTAGAGTGCCTACAAGAAAGAGTAGAATGATGAAAATTTTCAAGATGGGGGAATAGGATGAGAAAAATTAGAAGGGACCAAAGAATGACGACGTTGATTAATTGAATAATGATCTCAAGTGCCTCTCAAAGGAATGAACTATTTCTATCTCTAAATGACTTACTTTCCTTTGCTCTAGTTAGAATGACTTGTTAGAGTTGGGATGTGTATAAAGGTGAAATGTGAAGCAATTGGAATATGTCTCAACTACTTCACACTTCAAGGGATGGTTGATGGAACTTTATGAGACTAATCATTTAGATTCTAAGGTAACTAGATCTAGGAAGATTAGTGTCAACCAAGTGATAAAGGAGCACTAATGCAAACGTAGTAGTTTTTTGTGGTATCTAACAGAAGAACAATGATAAAGATCAAGTAGGTACTAATAGATTGGTGAGCATTTTCACTAAGTGAGGTTTTAGATAGATACTACTAAGTGTCTAGTATATTAATCTAGTCTAAAAATTATAAGATATTAATTTTGAAGAAGTTATGCAAGTTTTGGTGAAGACTATTTTGGGATAGAGGTTATAGAAGTATGCTCTGGTAAACATGTTATATCTCTTAGCAGAGTTTTTATTCTAAGAAGCAAGGTTAAAATAATGTAGAAGACATGTTCTTTATGACATGGTTAATTTTTATCATCATAATATTACACATACAGAAGGTTATTCAAGTTACAAGGCAACAGATTAATGTTATCGCTAAGTATAACATGTTCTTAATGAGGTCCTATAGTAATTAATTGGGAAGGTGTAATATCCAACTTAGGGAATTATTTTATGGATTTTTTATAAAGGAAGGAAATTTTCCTTTGTTATGTATGAATGTATAAATAATTGCAAGAAGCACAAAGAGCGGAATAGAAGAGAAACAAGTTGATATGCGAGGATAAGCAGAATAGAATGAAGTTGGAGAGAACTTTGTTGCCAAGGTTTTATTATGAGGTCTAAGGTTAGATATTTAGATCTGAGGTTTGTGACCTTGTCTAAAAATTCTGACAGTGATTGGTCTAGTTGATAGGATAGAAGAAAGAGGTTAAAGCACACTATGAAAAAGTATTCTACAAGGAATAGTTGAGAGATTAGTTGGAAAGTGCTTTTAGTGGTCTTGCCCTAGAAGCTATTTGGATAGTGGGTCCTTCTATCTTCTACAACTCCTAAAAAGGTTGGCAAACTCCTAATGGGGTTGGAATCTCCTAACAAGGACTCTTATGTACTGAAAGTGTTTATAGACTCCTAACAGGGTCCATCCTCTAACAAGGAATATTTATGTCAATATATCTTTGTGGGCATCATTCCCACCAGGGTTTTCCTTTTGATGAAAGGTTTCCCTAGTTAACAAATTTGGTGTAATTGTGTATGTGCATCTTATTATGGTTGATGTTTACTTTGATTTAATAGTTAAGATTAATTAAGTTTGATAAAAAAATTAACCAATTCACCCCCCACCCCCCTCCCCCCTCTCAATTATCTTGGTGGACTATTGTTTCTAACAAGTAGTAGGTGGAGTAAAATATAGAGAAAAAAAACCCTTGGCTACCCTTGGTAAGGAAAGACATGACAATTCTTAGTCCACTAATAATTGAGAAAGAAAATTGGCCCTCTAGACCTAGAAGGAAAGCTACTAGGAGGAATTTTGGGGAAAAAGAGAAGGAAGAGACTGGTAGTGAAGGGAAGGATGAGGAGGTTATGGGAGGGGAATAAGACACCCCTTTATCCTCTTGGGTATCTAATATGTTTAAAACTGAGGCCAACACACCAGAGTCTAGGAAGGAAGGCATTATGGGAGAATAGGGAATGATCATGCATCTCCTGTTAGAATTGGTAATTTGATGAGAAAGACTCGAGGGGGGTTCTTGTGGGAGGCACTGATCAAAAGGAGGAGAATATTAGTGGGAGTGACATCTACAAGGAGGTGAGTACTATGGAGAAAACTAATAAATACTAGGTGAGACTGGATATGGCCAGGTTGGAGGAGACCATCACTAGTACGATTAAAAAGAATGAGCACCTAGAGGAAAATTTTGATAAGTTTGCTAACATCTTTTTCAAGGTCATGCATTTGGTTATGACTACTCTTAATCTATTGCAGGTGAGCAAGGAGGCCACCACTAAGGATAAGGACATGGAAACAACCCCTTTGGTGTATGACATTTTGGTAGATGATTAGCTATGCTTGATACTAGAGAACCCAATGAACCAAATCAAGGAGAGTTAGCTCCTGCCTATGTGCTACATTTTTGGTTTTTTGTTATGATTGCTAGTCTTTGTTTAGCCTAGGGGAATTTCTATGTTGATCTTTTCTGGACTTGTTCAATTCCCAATAGGAATTTTTGGGCTAGTCTTATGTATAATGATGAGAATATTGTAGATATTAGTTGTAGTACATTTTGAAACATCTTATTTTGGTGTTTTTCTTATATTAAGGAATGAGGTTGGTTAATATGTTGGTTGTGTCTCTTGAATGATTTTTAAGCTTTGTATTTATGTTCTGGATCAGCCCCCATTTTGGTTGCTTTTTAATATATAAAATAATTAATTGATTTTGGAAACTCAAACCAAGAAATTTAATATACCACTTTGACTAATCTAAGCCACATGACAATACTCACAGAAAATTATTCCTTTTCACATTTTCTCCTAAAAACAATTATCTACCTCATCCCCTTTTTAGTCGTGAACTTTTCTTTCCTTTATAAATAAAAGGATTCACTAGCATGCAAAATATGGAAAGTATTTTATAAATATAGTTTCCCCACCCCTAATAATTAAAAATAAATAAATAAAATTATAGATTTACTTACATATCCTTAATTTGGAACTAAACTTTGAAATATCTGACTAGTTAACTAAAAAATGTAAAGTTTGAAGGAAGAGTTCATCATAAGGTAAATGATAAATTAAAAATTATTATATAAGTTCTAAGATGGTTATGTATCCTTATATAAAATTTTATCATTTCTAGTGATTAATATTCTCATTTTTTTCCTAAATTCATTACTATGCCATTTTAAAAAGTATCTAGAGATGGTGTTTGATCATGCATTTCTTCTATATAGTGGTCCTAATTCTTTTGCAAGAGATTTTTTCCCTTCATTTAAATTTATTAAATATTAAATGATTTGTAATTTTATTTTAGTCCATTTATAGTTATTGATTTTCTACCACCCTTCTTTCTTTATATGACAAGTTCATGTATTTTTATGCCAACTAAGTGATGCATTTGAGCTCTATGATTTCTAATTCAACATCCATTTCTTCATTATAAAAATAACACAAATTGGTTTCATTTTTCTCATACCTAAGGTCTTCACTATTATGGTTGGGAAGTTCTATTGGAATATTGACATTCTTGAGGAAATACCCTAGCACATGGGTTGGCTTTTAGTGTCCTATGAAATATGCTATATTTATGTTGGACTCTAGATCATTTCTTTCAACTGACTTATCCACCAAGATAAACTTCAAAAAGTCCCATTTAAAATTAAAATAAGTGTGTTATAAAAATTAATAAAAGCAAAAAATGTAGGTATAATAAATAATAAGGAAAACCAGATCCTATATCAATATCTCTAAATATTTGGTAGAAAGACATACTTAAGATACATATCCTAATTTACTAAAATGTTTAAATGGAAGGGTTATAATAATAAATTTTTTATTAAGGATAAAATAGATTTTTTACATGGGACCCGAAACCCCAACTATATTGTAACAAAATAATTTAATTTGAAAAGTACTAAAATGAAATGGTGTTTTGACCAACAAACACACCCACATCCACTTACAACAAAACTTGGCTATAGCAAGCACTTAAACCAATACATATAGAGGAAAAATAGTCTAGCTAGAGAAAAAAAAGAAAAGAAAGAGACAACATTAAAGTAGAAGAAGGTAGACTAATTCTTCCATGTTATCTTTCAGCTCTTAGTGCACACTTTAGATCTTCTTTGTGACCTCTTTGATGTCTTTTTTGTCAATTTGAGTCTCTTTATTTTGCTTGTTCTTGGTGTTGGATTAGGTACATTTTGCAAGACCATCATTCACATCTTCCCTCTTAGCTTCCTCTAAGTCAAGAAATAGCTTCACCTTCTTATCCTACTCCAAGATACCCAACACCCTATTCATGCACTCTACAATAGCTTCTAGCAAACCTTGACATCTAGCTAGTGCATCTCTTGTCAAGTTTTGCATTATTTCAATTTTACTCTTTGTTTCATTGATCATCCCCTGTTTCCCCTTCTTCTCTACCTCCTCCTTTTTCCCATGTTCTTCCTCTTTATGTTGAATCTCCTAAATTTTCCCTTCAAGATCTCTACATTTTAAATTCAATATTTTGAGGGAATGAAATGCCCATTTATCTAGACTAAATGAGTGGAGGGATCTTGAAAGTCTTGATCTCTTATGAGAATCACATGCTCACTCCACAATTCTTCTTAGAATATAGAAATTTGTTTTGTAAATTACAATAAAAAGATGAAATAAAAAATAAAATAAAAATTCTATAAAATTATACTTCTTGGATCCCTAAGGAGGATTAGAAACTACACCTTATGTACATTTTATTTTAAAAACCATTTAAAATAATAATAATAAAATGCAATATCTGATTTTATTATTTCAAATAAATAAAATAACACTACTTTTAGATACATATATTAATTTGATGATATGAAGGTTTGTCACATGAAATTATTATTAATATGGCATTTAGAAGACAAAGAAAGTTCAAACAAATTCTGATTTCAGAGTATTATATTTATCAAATAGAAAATTCTGGTAGAGTCAAACATTAGTCCACTAATTTGTAGAAGGTCCAAGACCCAAATGAAGATCCAAACTAAGCTCAGCTTCCTGCATTTGTGAACCTACATTATTATTACCATTACTGTTACTAGTATTCTCTTTGTGTTTTTGTTCTGCATCTGCAACGACTTCCTGCTGTTGAATCTCGAGCAAGTTACTCAAGTATATTGGTTGGAAGGGCAAGGGCAGTGCTGAGAAGCTTCCTAAATCATTTGATGGAGACTCCAAAAAGTACTTGTTTCGAGAAGATGACGTGATTGAGGAAAACCCAGAGCCAAATTCTTTGCATTGTGGAGTGGCATAACTCAATGGATTGCTAGCAGGAAGGCTGGTTGCAGAGCTTTTATTAATGGCACAAGATGGGTATTCTACATTGTAGCCAAAAACATCAGGAATGGGTTGAATAATGGGAATAATTGTGTTAGAAGGCCAGGGACTATGAAGATCGGAGCCAGGAAAAGGTTGTAGGCCATATAAATTAGGTTTACTGCCATAAAAGTCAGGGTTACTCCAAGACAAATACGTGTTACTGCCATATAAATTAGGGTTACTGCCACATCTCCTGCTGCTTCTGCTGGCCTTAATGAGAGCTCTCTTTGCCTTCTGTCTCTCCTCCTTATGAGCCTTCTGGTGCCCTCCCAGGGCCTGTGAATTCACAAACTCTCTGCAACAGTATTGGCATTCGTACTTTCGGCTCTCTGTAGTCAATCCAGAGGAGTTGCCGCCAATAGAAGCCTTCATAAAGTCCTTACTTTTCTTACTATGATCCATGGATGTCTCTTTCTCTGCACTGCATTCACAGATGTTCTTCAATTCATAGCCAAACAGTTTGAGAGGAGGCTTAAACTTAGGCCCAAAGGCTGATCTCAACCCTTCATTCACCCTGTTGCTTCTCTGATCTAATTTCTTGACCCTTGATTCTCCATGCTCAGCTATCTCCTTCACCATGGAGGTTTTTTTTGATACTATTCAATATTGTTGCTTTTTACTAGTATCACGATATACGAATTTCCTCTCACACATTGAAATGATTGCCAAGGGAAGTATACTAGTATTTGTACTGGTTATTCATTCGCTGCCCTTGTTTTGTAGTGATTCTTCTTTGCATGCAGTACAGAAACTAAAATCCATAATAAAATGTATTTATCAAAGAAGAGTGGTGGACTGACTGCATGCTGCTTGGATGGTAGGCCATATAAACCCGAGTTGGGTAACATTAAATTCTCGCCTTGCTTTGCATTTCAGACATAAATACAATGACATGCATCTGGTTTGGTCAAAGATATTTCTGGCGTGCTTTGACTGCAGTGTGATTGGAAAAAAATTCAATTGCCTGACCGGACACTAAAAATAACAAGAATTAAATGCTCTTTAGATTCGTTCTACGTTTTTCCAAAGTTAAGGAAGAGTTAAATGCTCTTTAGATTCGTTCTACGTTTTTCCAAAGTTAACGAGGGGTTCACTTAGAAGAAGCCTTTATTTTAAATCTCCGTGTTCTGAACTCTTAATTTCGTATCATCCACGTGGATTCTGTGTGAAATGCAATAATAATTGTTATTATGTCGAAAGCGTTTTATATATGAAATGGACTATCTGGACGGTTGGCAATATGTTAGTCGATCTGACAAAATGAGAGATCATAATACACAACTGAGAGATCAACGTAATGTCCACGTTTATTTTATTTTTGAGTATTCAGTTTTAATTGTTTAAAGTAACAAGTTTAAAGTGAATTTACTTTATTAGTCCCTGCCTTATATAAGGAAGGTACTAATGTTTTCATTAGACCCTATTCTAATTGCTATTAATTTTTCAATAGCAGAAATACATTCAAAACTAAGATCTTGGGCATAATATATTTTTTAATTGATTTACATTGATGCAATTTCTTAATTCTCGTTGCACTCCTCCCGTCAAAACAAAATTCTATATTCTAAGAAGAATTGTGGAGTGAGCATGTGATTCTCATAAGAGATCAAGACTTTCAAGATCCTTCTCAAAAGTGCTCTGAAGATTGAAGTGAAGATTATCAAAAAAATGTTAGATAATAGTTCTTATTTAGAAAGCTAGAAAATATTTTCAAAGCACCCAATTTCAAACAAACACAAGAATAGACCTCAAAGTATGTTAAGGAAATTAGCTACTAATGGATCGATAAGGTCATCAAATGGAGTGCTTTGATAAGCATGGTGCAAGCTTCAATTCTCAATTTCAAATCTATTGCATGGAGTTAGAGACGATGATTCGTCATATATTTTATATGTAAAGACAAATAAAATAATCCCAAATTGTACAATTTCCCCTGCCTAATCTCCATGGAATTATTACAAATAAAGGCAATTGGAAGGGTTGAACATGGAGGAAACCTTGGAAAAAAAAGGGTATCATAGAATTCCAATTATCCTTTGTGAAACTTCTTCCTCAACTATCATAGGATTTTGAAAAAGAATAAATTGACTCAAGAAGGCCACACATTAAATAGATCAAGAGATAAAGTGTTTGATATCATCTATTTAGATTTTATATCTACTAGGTTGAGGAACAACAAAGATATTAAAGAGAAAACGATGGAGGAAGTGATCTCTCAAACTAACTAGGAGTTTGAACCTGAAGGAGTGAAGACATAGATACCTCAAATGATGAAGACTATGATGAGGAGAATGAGATACCAAAGAAGAGAAATCCTTGGACATCATTGCTAATTTATAGAATGTTGAAGAGATGGTGAACTTGGATAGTGCATTCCTTGTTATTCAAGAGGAAGTATTTATGGAAAAATGGTCCATGGCTCACAATATAGAGTGTGAAAAGGATAATAATATGATGAATTAGGTTAAGAATCTCCAAAATAGATTTTATTATATTTAATCCCTCATACTATTTATAAAATAAATTCAATGATTCTATATTTTCTTTATATATGTTGATAAATAGCTTAATTTTGAAGTTGTGTTTAGAGTGCCTACAAGAAAGAGTAGAATGATGAAAATTTTCAAGATGGGGGAATAGGATGAGAAAAATTAGAAGGGACCAAAGAATGATGATGTTGATTAATTGAATAAGGATCTCAAGTGCCTCTCAAAGGAATGAACTATTTCTAGCTCTAAATGACTTACTTTCCTCTGCTCTAGTTAGAATGACTTGTTAGAGTTGGGATGTGTATAAAGGTGAAATGTGAAGCAATTGGAATATGTCTCAACTACTTCACACTTCAAGGGATGGTTGATGGAACTTTATGAGACTAATCATTTAGATTCTAAGGTAACTAGATCTAGGAAGATTAGTGTCAACCAAGTGATAAAGGCGCACTAATGCAAACAAATATTTAATTGTTATAGAGTTGGAGAAAGAGTACATATATATCCTTAAAGCCCTAATGTAGAAAGAGATATGAAGAGAAATTAAGTAGATCTTCAGTTTAAGATTAAAAGTGAAAGAAATAGGTTGTTAAATGACCTCCAAAAGGGTTTATTCTTGCTACTTAGAAAGAAAATAGAGAGATAGATGAAACTTAGAAATTGTTCGGCGATCTATCAGAGTTGAACTAGATGATTAGGGGTGAATCGATCAAGCTTAGGCATCAAGGGTGACCCAGATGACCTTACTAGAATGAGTGTGAGACCATTTCTAATTTCACAATTCCAAAAAAAGCTAAAAAGGGTATCTAAATCTATAACCTATTTACCAATATGAGATCTTCAACCTACAATAAAATAAGAATTTTTGTTGTTGATGGGGGTTTTTCCTTATTCAACCCCAAATTTAGGACATAACTTTGAATTAAAATAATTGAATTGAAGAAATGTAAAGTAAATGTGTAGATTCACCTTACAATAGTAGGATCTCAAATCACATGTAGTGTGCTTACTTCACCAATTGATTTAGATCAAGAATATGAAGATGAATGGATGTAGAAGATGAAACAATGGATCTTTCTAGATAAACTCCTTCAATGGACTGATGCTTGAATCCTTGATCTTCAATGAATGAATTTCTTGAGGGATGCTTGATGATTTGAATGCTTGAAAACTTTAAAATGAGTACTTGATCTTGTCAATGCTTAATATGAGATGAGATGATAAATGGAGAAAGAGGATGGGTTTATAAAGGGCTCAGAAAAGATTTCTCCGATAGTTTGGCTTGCCTAGAGATTTGTACCCTAAAATAACCTCAAAATTAGAACCCAAGAAAAGACCCAAACTAGGACCAAATTAGGGATACATTACATCATTTAGCTTACATCCCTGTCAAACATGACCCACAATCTCTAGAATTCTTGTGGGATCCCAAAATAGGTCTTGATTCTCATAAATTGGTTACAATTATTGAAAAAAATCCATTTTTGTGTGGAAGATAGATTCCAAGTGATTGTATGAGGAAAAGGGTGGACCTAAGTGGTTAGGTCCTACATCAATCTTTACACCATGAAAATAGGATCTTTCAAGAGAATCAATTAGATCGTACACCAATTACACCTAGGAGAAGGAGAAGAAAAGGGAAGAAAGGAAGATAAATACAAGGAAATGGTGATCTCACATTAAAATAGGTGCTCAATGAGCATTAAATTGTATTTCCTTCAATTTAATATAGTACATTTAGCCCCCAACTTTAGTGGCTATTGACTCAATCCAAACTCTTGGTAAAGTAGAGCACAATACATATGATAATATTATCACAATTAAGGAGACAAATAATCCATCAAGCCCACTAGAGATTGAGTCTTTGTTAACCTCAAGATCATAATAAATCATTGATTGAAAGAAGAGAGATAAGGGGTGTAGTTAATTCTCCAATGATAAATGTGCTTCTCATTTTGAATCATATAAAATTATAAAAATGTGTTACTCGTGTATGGGATTTAGCATATTGTTCTTGAATGTGTTACCCATATATAAGATCTAGCATGTATGTGCAAAGGGGGGAGAGTTGAGGGGAGAGAGAGAGAGAGAGAGAGAGCCAATGTCAAGGATATTTTCTTCCCACAAGGAATCCATTCTTTATGACTATGCTTATTCCATAAAGAGGAAAGATGTTCATAAAGGAGGGATGAAGTATCAATGCATATATTTGAGGCTAACTTAAGAAGTATACTAAGCATCCAAGGAAAAAGTTGTTAAAGTTGATGAAAGATCAACCCCACAACTCCTAAGAATCACCTGCATGCAAACACTTGTCACAAAAAGAGAGAAGCAGAAGCTATGGAGGCTGGAATTCCCAGATCCATAGATGAAACATTCTTGATGAGAAAAAAGAGATATCCATTATCAAAAGTGAATGAATGTATAATTACAAAGAGAGGTCATCCTTATAAATGAGATCAAAACCCTAACGGGTAACTAACCTAGGTATCATAATAATAATTAATGAAAGAATTAAATATTATATGCCTAAAGTGTAGCTTAACTAGACTAGAGTTAATTAGAAAATATCTAATTAATTTAACAAAACTACCCTAAGCCATACTCAAAATTCATAATTTACTTGATGAGAATTATTTGAGAATTTGCAAGGATAGGTCAAATGGTCTAGCAAGTGTGTGCATCATGTTACTCAACCAAATCCAAGACATGAAAATAACGGGACCATGTACACACCCCCCACCCTGCCACCCCCCAAAATGGGAAAATAATTTCTTATGTTTTTATCTTAAGGAAGTGATGAAGAAGGATAAAGTAGTTTCGACATCAAGATAGTATCCATTAGCAACACCTAGTCTAAACCAAAGAGATCACAACTCCTATGAGGCCATGGAAGGCTAGAGTAAAATAAGACAACATGCATGAAGTGAAAAAGTAAGTCCTTGAAAAGGACAACACACTATTATGAGTCTCCAAGGCAAGTGATCTATCTACCATGAAATTGCACTTGCTAATAATATAAGATTAGATGTGATATGGTAAATGAATAACACCTAACCAAAGGAAATAGTGAATCCTTGAAAGAATGAGGATTATGGATATAGTTAGCTTCTCCCCAAGTATAGGAAAAAAGGGAAAATATGGCCTATTATTCTGCCCACAGAGTGAACCATGAAGGATGATGAACCCCTAAGAGAGAACCTGACAATTTTACAAGGTGTGGAGATACATGATAGGGACCTAGATATTATTTACAAAAATGTAGATAAACATAGATCTCACCATAAGAAGATATGAAAATAAATATGTATTATCAATAAGTTGTTGAATCTTTTATTGTAAAGCTTTACAATCAATAGTAGAGCGATCATGATAATGATCATACATGCAAAATGAAAGATTCATGAGTTGTTGACTATGTTTATGTATATGTTTAGGTCTAGAAATCACCCTAGCATGACAAAGCATAGGAAAAAAATGTTCTTTATTAGCTGAAGATGATAAAGGAGAGGTTGTGGACAGAGAACTACTTTGTTGCACATATCCTAATGTATGAGAAAAAATGGTGTTGAAAGAATTTTTTTTTTCCAACCATTGCCTAAAGACAGAGTAGGTTTGATAGATAACTTATGACTGCAAGTAGAATTAACATTTGTAAAGAGAGGAGGCACTTGATTTCTCATCAATGAAAGATCATTAACTCTATACTCTCCAATAAAAGTAGCATTAAAATATAATGTACCCCAATCATCTTTAGAAAGAGTAGAAGAAGAAGGGTTATATTTAGGTTTGGGTTTCTTCACTTCCTATGTAGGAGGAGAAATCATAGCATATTGTATATTTAAACACATATTAGGTACATCATAGAAATGGAGGGTATACATAAAGTTGTTATAAACAAACTTAACCTTGTGATGAAGAGTAGAAAGAACAACATGCATAGAATGCAACAAAGGTCTTCCTAAGAGAATGGTATAATTGAGAGATCTAGGCATAACATTTATAGGAGTATCCAATGTCACCAAGCCAACTTTCATAGATAGAATTATAATACCCAAAGTGTTTTTATCAATGTTATCAAATCCATGAGTAGGAATGTTATCAAGTTGAATGGTAAAAAGATCAACATCCATAGACTTTAGCATATCCACACTATAAATATTCAAACCCAATCAATTATTAATCAGAGTTCATTGTACAGTAGATTTATTAATAGAAACAAATACCATAATAAGGTTGTGAAAATATTGAAGCTATTTAGAGGGAAAATACTCATGAGTAAACACAATTGCAGGTGGGACAAGAGTGGTATGCATCTATTGTAAAAAGGCATTGATGTTATCTTAATTAGGAGGTAGAATTGAGAGATTGGATAAAGTTGTTCTCAAAGCTTCATGATACAAAAGATATGTTTGAAGAATTTACCAAAGAGAAATCTTGGCAGGGGCATTACGCATCTCTGAGACCAAGTCATAATCCAACAAGGAAGATGAGGTGGAGGAGGAAGAAAATATTGAGAAGGTGGAAGAGAGGTAGTAGGTTGAGAATTATGCTGTGTATGATAGGTGTGAGGCACTAAAGGATAATCCAATGGATCACTAGATTTTCCCTTAATATTTATTTGAGGACAACCCTTAATAATCATGAAAGATTTATTAAAATGTTGATTAATATGAACCATGTTAATTTGATAAAGCTCTTGATTGTTCATAAGGTTATGGCTAGAAGAGAGACGATAAGGATTTTGAATGTCCATTAATGCTTCATCTCTACTAGGAGGAAAAATATACCTAAAATAGAGGTCATGTTGAAAAGAAAAGGTATTAACCATGCCATATTTTCATGAGGAAAGGAGTAATCAAAATTATCATCTAAAGGTTAATCTCAAATAGTTCCATTATCAAGGTTAGGAACATCATGAATCACTAAATGTTGATTAACATCATCTTTAAAAAGATGAGCCTCAATGAAGTAATACATAAAATCATCATCATATGCATCAAATAAAATATCTAAAAAACATTGGGAAATAAAGATTAAAAAATCTCCTTAAAAGGAAATGGAATGACTAGATGCAATTATACTTTTTTGTATTTTCACAATGTGAATATATGAAATGCATTCTATATGTAAATTCAAGGATGTCTAAGTACCACAAATACAAATAAAGTAGATCTAGCACTAGTACATTTGAGTCCCACTTTTGACCTAAATTTTTGATGAAATGCCAATTTGGCTTATCAATTTCTCTTTTTTTTAATATGATCACGAAAAAATTGAAATTTGACAATTCTTAAGTATCTTGTCAAAATTTCGACGAGATTTAAGTTTCTCTCAAAATTTTGACAATATATAAGTACTTTTGTCAAAATTTTGACATTGTTAGGATATAAAGAGAAAAAGAAAAGTGAAACTTCATTTTATTTTCATGTGGCAAAGTGCAGCGGCATGGGAGGGTTGAACAAGAACCACTTCTTAATTTTTTTGAAGATAACTAAAATTCATTAAAGTTTTATTGATTATGTTATAACGTGGTACTGATCCTCCCCTTCTTATCGACCTTATATTTGTTGTGACTTTTTGAATGAAGAAGGTAAAAAATCAAAAGGAAAGGAAAGGGTTTTGTATATACAATGTAATATAGGTAGCTTACATACAACCTACACATTTAGGCCCAATGGGAGTAGCACGAGGCTAGTTTAGTATAGGTGCATGATTTACATATATTAAAGCTCTAGGGCTTTCTTTCAAACAATGTTTCTTGTTTCTTGTTTGTTTTCTTCCAAATCAAGTAATATCATGGTCAATGCCTTGTGTAATCGTGGGAAGATGATCTCAAATCACCTTTCACATCATTGAAAACTAAACCAAAATGCTTTATAATTTTGAATATTTGATCCACCCCAATCATTTTCTATTAGGAAATTTTTCCTCATAGTTATAGGGAGGTTGCACGGAAAATATCACAAATCAAATAATTAAACCATGGTATAATAAATTAACCTACAAAAAAAATTATGTAAAGGTAAGTGCACTAGTTTTGGAACTCAGCTAGTTATGGGAAACTAGCAAAACAAAAATAATATCATCTAGCAAATGGCTACCAAAATGGAATAATCATTGTAGGATCATAAGAGTAATCATTTAGAACAAGATCTTACTTTTCTACAAATATATGCTTCACTACACCAAAATATTTCCACTTTCTATTCACTCAATTATTCTTTCAGGTAAATTAGGTCCACTTTCTAGGTTAAAAGAGTTGATAATAAAAATTGTAATTCTATTTTTGTTATTTCAATTTAGATGCATTAAACATAGTTTGGACCAATCTTATGCTAGTAACATTTGATTTCAAAGGTGGCTCTTCAATTGATTAAGATGACAAGCTCACCTTTGTTAAGATCAAATGTTAAGCACACTATTTGGCTCTGTTTTTACAATTAAAAAGTTTAATGCATATCTTTACAATAAAAAATATCATGCTCTAGATTTTTCCTTCACTTTGAAGTCCTCACATCCTTGCTAAATTTTTTTAATTAGACTTCAAGTGTCCAACTACACACAAAAATGTTTGTATACTCCATTGAGACATCATAACTATTGAATTCTACTTTCATTCTCCTTCATTTGTAGTTAACATTCTTGGTATATTAATGTGTTCTTTAAAGTTTAAGCACATTGCAATAAAATCCATTTATGTTCTCTCAATCAAACAAGAGAAGCATATATTAGGAAAGTTTTCAAGAAAACATGCATATAATAAGAAAGTTTAGATGCATATTTCCATCATCTAAAGACATTCTTAATGATATTGTACAATCAATCTAAATATTCAGCCTACAAAGGTAAGACAATTGTGAATGTCAAAGGCTTTAATTGTATCCTCAGCACAATGTACTTGTGATTAAGAGCTATTCGCTATCTATGGACTCTATTAAATGTTTAGTGATTGTTGCCTTTGTAGATATCTATTTCATTCTCATTTGTATGTACAAGAATTTCACATGTTACTATGGTATGTTCATTTCTTATGGATTAAATCAAACTAGTTGTAGGTTCGTTATGGATTACTTTCCATATATTCTTAATCAAAGGTAAAAACAAAAGGGATCATATCTTTTCAGGCACCATCAATTATTTGTGCATTCCAAACATGATGAATAGAACAACTTTATTTTCTAGTTATTGAATTTGCAAAAAAATAATGTTGCTTTGAGTCTATAATCTCTATTCCCCATTGGTTGTCCCATAAAATTCATGTATTAGTTAGGAAAATATGCATCACAGATAATATGAAGATCCATCCATAGATTGTTTTTAGCTCAGTACACATAGATCTCAATATGTAATAATGAGAATAACACCTAGTCTAGACATAATAAAGACTCACATCTAATGGTATTTACTATAAAGAAAACATATGAAGTCTATGTGCACCAATGATTTTCCATGATGACACAACGTACATGTTGTTATGTAAAGTGGAATATCTACATCTGTATAGTGATATTTTTTTAATGAAATATTTTCTTAGTATTATATATATTTATATTGTATAATTCATTTAATTTTTTTAGATGACACCCTTACTGAAAAGATAGTAATATTTAATTATTTTTTATTGTATAAAATATACTAGACTAATGCTTGTATTTTTATATTTGTTATAATTTTATAGCCTAAATATTTGCTTATGAAGAAAGTTCATATCTAACAATATGAACCTAGAACAAAATAAGGTGGCAATTGCTAGACCGTGGTCTCAGTTCAAAAGGAAAGGTGATGGAAAATGTAACTATCCTTGCAAAAAATGCAAGGGCTTATAGAATCAAATAGTTCTAATCACAACGACTCAGAGACATTGTAGGCAACATGGCCACATTGAAGGGGGAAAGGATTTTCGTCTTTTGATGAATGTGGATTTCAAACTGGTGGAACATGGAGGTGTGAATATCAAAGTAGAAGGTAATGCTCCCATGGAAGAAGATGATCCTGAGGTAGAGAACACAATTGAAGATGTTGGTATTGATGTAACTAATAATGTGCCAAAGAACAGGATTGAAGAAGATATTACTAGTGCAACTGATGAAGATGATGAAGAGGATGATAGTAGCACATCTAATAATGATGACAAAAAAAACCTTGATATACCTTTAATTGAAAAGGTATACGAGCCCCTATAACAAGTCTCCCAAAAAATTCTTCTCTCCATTGTATTGTTTCTAGTAAACTTCAAGGTTATGAATGGTATATCCAATGTAGCAATCTTACATATGCTAAGGTATAGTGTCATTTTTGTCATCTTCTATGTTAGTGTACCATTAATGTTCTTTATATTAACAAATTTTCCATACGTTGATAGGTGAGTTTTTGTTACCACCATCAAAAATTCCACCTCGCTCTTACCGAGAATTATTAGCCATTATGAAAGATATTAGAATCTAGTATCAAACAATACATGCATGTCCTAATGATCATATTATATATTATTAAAAAAAAAAAATTTCAACACAATGACCTAATTATCACATTACTAGATATCAATTAGATCAAATGACCAAAAAGGTGACTCACAAGGTTCTTTGGTACATTCCCACCATTGCACATCTACAACAATTATTCAGGTGCACTAGCTTGGCAAAATTTATGGATTACCATGCACACAATAGAAGTCAATGTGACATTATGTGAATTCCTATGGATGATTTTTCATTTAAGGACATAGAAGATAGGTGGCCATTAAATAAAGAAGAACCTCATAATTTGAAGCTTTCATTGGTAGCAAATGATGTCAATCCATTTGGGGAGATGAGATTTGTTTACTTGGTTTGACCTATTTTTGTTATTAACAAAAACATTCCTATTTGGACGTTTGTAAAGAGGGAGCACATAATGTTGGTAATGATTGTACTAGGTATTTTTCCATTTAATAGTCATCTAAATTTATTTATAAACATAGTATCAAATTGACCATAATAATTATGTTTTTTTTTATGTTCATTCTACTAGGTAAGTGCCAAGTGAAAAATATGAATGTATATATTGAGCCATTGATTGATGAGTTGTTGGAGTTATGAAATTGGGTCACTATTTATGACATCTCTAGATCGATTAGTGAAAGAAAACTTCAATTTTGTGCAATGCTTGTATGGACAATACATGACGCCCCTGGATAACACATTTCTGTGGTATGTAAAACTGTTAATGCATGATTTTGGTAAGTAATAGTGCTAACACATTTTCATTGTATGTTTAAGTTACATGTGATAATTGTAAATATAAATATTTTAGTACACATGTCATCCAATTATACATGATCTTGTAGGTCTTCAAACAAAGGGAAAATTTGTATGTCCATTTTGTGGTCCAATGATGAAATCTTGTTGTTTAATTTTTTTAGGAAACCAGGTGTTCGATGAGCATGGACACTTTCTCCACAATAATCTTAAGTGTCAAATTACCAAAAAACATCTTTTCAATAGGAAAGAAGAGATGACATCAAAGCCAAGAAGAATGATACCTCACATGTGGAAGCTGGAATACAATAGAATGAGTCATCGAGGTAATGTCATTCCATCTAATGCAGGTTTTTATATAAAATTGAAAATTGGATATTGTATTTTATTTAGAAATGATGTAATTGATGTTCATGAAGATCATCAAGGCATTGATGAGAAACTTCCAAAAGGAATTAAAATCTATCCTAGACAATTTAGTAGGTTGTCGTACTATGAGAACCTCCCAGTTGTGTGTTTGTTTGATGCTATGAATAGTGGAAAGAATGTAATGGAGACATTACGGAAAATATTGGATGGAAGGTGTGAAAAAGAAAAAATGGTCAAAATTTTTAATGACATTGATGAATCCAATCATGCATTGAATTTTTTCCTTGAATCAAATAGCAATGGAAACTAGATTAATGTGAGTGTCATTACTTGGTTATTAACACAACAACAAATTGATTCCATATTTGAAGCCATAAAAAAAAACCTAAATTTCCCACAGGATTTTTTGCAAACATATGCAGTCTCATATCAAAGAAAGATGATTTTGGGCCAGGGTTGAAAATGCATGATTGGCATACCTTCGTCAAGATAGGTCATGTTCTTCTCTATTTACAATAAGTTTGTAAAACATCATGTACTTTTTATTGTTTTATTTTATAATATATTAAAGTGATCATTTTATTATTATTTTAGTATGTTCAACCTCTATCTCTCCCACACAAATTTGACAACATGAGTTTCAAACAAGTTATATATGATCTTGGGAAATACATGAGGTTAGAAGTGTTATTTTTTAGATTTTTTGTATAGATATTATTTTGTCTTTCTCTTATTTTTTCTATAATATATTGTATAATTTTTTGTAGTCTGATTAATTTTTTTTTTTGTGACGAACATCTTATAGGTGGTTTTCATCTAAATAAACTGATAGAAAAGACATAAAGCATTGGAAGAGAAAAAATTCTCAGCTTTTGTGTGAGATGCAAAAGTGTCTACCTTCCACTTTTTTCAATGCACAAGAACACTACCTCATACATCTAGTTGATGAGATTGAATTGTGTGGACCTATACCAACTAGGTCAATATGGATGGTTGAGAGACACTTAAAATTTTTGAAGGGCTTGGTTTGACAAAGAGCACGTCCTAAGTGTTCCATGATCAAGGGATATATGGTATACTAGACCATGGTGTACATTAGTGAATGTCTTCCCAAGTATGCATCAAAGATCCATGTAGATCACATTTGGGATCCCAACTCTATTAATAGATTCAAAGGAAGAGTACTTGATGGGGAAAGGTAGATTGAGGAAAGTGAGAGATAATTATTTAAGATGTTATTGTAGTTAATTAATTTTTAACCATAATCAATATAAGTTATTTCTAATAGATCTGTTTATTTTATAAATTTTCTCGTGAGTGGGGTGCACTTCAAACAATCTTGATTGGATGATGATATGGATTGAAACTCAATAAAATGGTCACTCATTAACATGGGAAGGTGTTGCTTCATTGGTTAAAGAAGCTCATCCTAATGGAGATCCCAATGTTACTCCAATGGTAATTGATCTAGAAAATGGTTTAAGAGGTGGAAAGGTATGTATAAGTAAATTTCTATAAATTTTGCACCATAAAGCCATGTACTACAATGGTTGTAAATTTTGCATAAAAAAGGTGAACGATACTAAGACAACTTGTGATTCTAGGATAACTGCAGCCTTTGAGGTTAGTAATATTTTGTCTAGAAATGACATGCATCCTCAACAATATGAAAATAGACACTACAAAATTTTGGATGATATAATTGAGTGTGACTTTAATTCCTTCAAACTAGTTGTATTTGTTGTCAAATGGTATAGGCTACAACTGAATCAAAAAAATCCTAATAGAACTATTATTGAATATGATAATGGATTTGCAATTATTAATATAAGGTCATTTGAGCTAGTTTGAAAGGATCCCTATGTTCTTCCAAGCCAATGTGAGAAAGTGTTTTACTTTGGTGTTCCACATAAACCGTGTTGGTCATTTTTCAGTAGACACGATCCAAGAGGAAGATCGGTAAAATATAATGTGATTGGAAAAGAAGATACCAAAGAAGTAGAATATGAAGTAGATGATGGTGGTGAATATGATGATGGTGGTGATGATGGTGATGGTGATGGTTATGGTGATGGTGATGATGATGACAACAATGACAATGATGACGATGGTCATAGTGATGATCATGATGATGATGATGGTCATTCTGATGATTTGGATGATGATGGCGATAATGATGATATTCATGATGATGAGATGGACAAAGAAGATGATTAGTGACATGATCAATGGAAATGTATTAGGTGATGATTAGGTTGAAATATTTTTTATGATGCATAATTCTTGGTGTTGATTACTTATAATATGTTTTTTTGTAGAGGTAAAGAATTAAATAGTATCTAATGATTATAATGTATGCATATTGTTCATGTTATGTTCTATGTAATTTGTAGCATAATTAGCATGTAATTTGTAACTAGCATAAGACAAATGATTTACATATGTAGGAAATTATACCCCTTTGATGAGGATCATACACAGTGACATGGATCGATAGGTATAAGTTTATTACAGGTTTGCTTTCTCTTTTCCTTCAGCATTAACTTTAGGAAAACTTTATTAATATTAGCCTCATTTTATACAAAAATATTTTTCTCCTTCAACTATATCTCTTATTTGATGGGCTATAGCTACCACCAAATAGGTATCTATCAGATTTATCTTCCTTGAGTGAGGGAAATTAAAGAATATTTGAGGATAGTGAGACATGTAGTATGCCTACAAAAGAGCGACAGACTAGAGGTCAAAAGATTACAAGAAAAATCAATAAATACATACAATTTTTCCTTGCTCAAGAGAGTTGATGTTCTTATGATGACGAGACAAAGGGCGACATCGAGTTTCCCTTGAGGTACACATATCTTATATTGCCTCCCATGTTTGCATGTTTTACCTTGTTATATTTTGGATTCAAGAGATACTTTGATGCTCATGTTTGAGGACATTCGAGATGACATGATGGTCAAATACTATATTTTTATTTACCAATATCATAGATGTTAGATGGTTTGTTGTTTAGTTTGATCATATCTACAAGATGATACTTATTAATGTGACATGATTATGGATACTTTGATTTGATGCTATGGTTATTTACTTCATTCTTTCTTTTGGATGTTTTATGATGTAGTGATTGATTTAAATAGATTATTTTAATGTGATTAAATAAATAGTTATTAATTTGATTTAATAAATTTATCACTTTGGCCATATTATTATATTCAATTGCACTTGATCCTATTGTGTAGTGTGTAGGATCTATATCCCTAGCAGTGACACATGGAGTTAGTTATTCGATTGTTCTTATCTAGCCAATGTCATCCTTATATGGTTTATGTATCCTATTTAATTGATTAATTAAACCCTCCGGTGATTTAATAAATCGAGACTCATTTGCATTATGTGATTAGATGAGTGAGCGTCTCTGTGCATTTAGAGGTTCACATTTGTTGCAAAAGTTATTACAGAATATGATGATTTAATAGTTTTGGAAATTTTATATTTAATTTAATTATTTTAATTCTTGACAACTTTTTCGTAGCTGAATTCCATTTAATCAAAATCACCCAATTTTTTATGGGTTGAGAAAGGGTTGGTTTAGTGGGCCAGTTAATTTCCTAGTATTATAATCCACTTTTGTACCCAATGACATAATGGGTTTTAATTTCAAGGTTTTTGGCCATTTTTTGGGTTTTTCCTTGATTTGTGCACCACCGAACTTTCTCAAATTTTCTTGGCACTATAGTTGGACATTGATCCAAAAGATCCGTAGGGATATCTATTTGACTCTAGGTCATGTAGCATCTTCCCAAGAAGTAGAAGTCTCATCACTTGGGTCCTAGTGGACCCTTACCTTCTTTATGTCTCAATATCTGAGGGTCAGCCTCTGATGCTAAAGGATACAAATGAGCTCCAAAGAAAGTTGTCCATCCTCCACCTACAAAGCATCCCAATCAAGTACATGGGTCACATTTGGAATATACTGCCTCAAAACAAAAACATGGAAAACATCATGGATGCATGATATGCTAGGTGGAAACCTATGAGCATCTGCATACTTCTTTTATGGAGCATGCTAGGTGGAAGCCTTTCCTATAATAGATGGGGCTCTTCCTCAGATGCACTCTCAAAAAATCCTAGTCACCAACTAAAAAGTGATGATCAAACCTATGAGCATCTGCATACTTCTTTTGCCTATCTTGAGTAGTATCCAAATGTTGTCTAATACAAACAATTTTCTACTCAATATCTTGAAGCATCTCTGGACCTAAAATCACTTGGTCCTCTAAATGATCTCAACTCAAAGGGGTAAGAATGGTCTACAATACACGGCCTAAAAAAATGACATGCCAAGAGAACTATATTACCCATTATTATAAGCAAACTTGCCAAGGTATAGATAGTCCTCCCACTTCACCTACCTATCCATCACATACATACGAAGCATGTCTTCTAGAACCTAGTTCATTCTCTCTATCTAACCATGAGTCTTTGGGTGGTAAGTTGAACTGAAATTGATTTGTGCACACAAAGCATCCTAGAGAGATGTCCAAAGTGATGAAGAAAATACTAAATGTCTATCTGATATAATTTGTCAAGGAATCCATGCAAGAAAATAATATCCTCTAAGAAAACATGCACTACAAAAGAAGTTGTGTAGGATGCTCTCATGGGAGAAAAATGTGCTACCTTGGACAATTTGTCCATTGTAACCATGATACAATCATGTTATCGTGATGACATAGGAAACCTTGTGATAAAATTAATGGATATAGTGTTCCACTCCCAATCTAGAATGGCATGTAGTTGAAAAAGGCCCATCAGATGTTGATGCTTTTCCTTCACTCTCTAGCACTCAAGACATTGAGCTACAAAATCACCAACATTACACCTCATCCCTACCCAAAATTACAACTATCTAAGGTCATACCCAATAGAATGTCATAAGACCCTAAGGATAGCATATGAAGATCAACTATGGTGGTGAAGGTAGCCAAGTCCAATACATGACCACTAACTATGGAATCCACAGTCACCTTGGAACCTATAGCTAACTCAACCTACCACCTATCAACCTAAATTGTAGCCACCAGCCCATATTATCAAACAAGGGATGGTGAAATAAAAGAATTTGATGCACTAGAATCCACTAATACTATAAAATAATTACCATATAATGTACCTATAGCCTTGACTACAATACCCTATGCTTAGCTTGACAAATTTCCACCACCGCAAAAATTTGTGGGATTTTCCTATGTCACCCATGGTAGGTTCAAACATGGTTGTACCTCTACTAGGTCCTAAAGATTTCTTTATAGGACACTCCACCAATCTATGGTTGAGCTTGCCACAAGAAAAACATGCTCCTTCAAAATTGGAACTAGATCCATGCCCACCCTGGCAAGTGCTAGAATATGGTGCACTCCCTCTTCTAGAGTTATGTTGATCATCCTAAGATGGATAGCTCTATTGGGACTACTAACTTTGACTCTAGTCACTACCCTTCCTTCCTATGGTACCTAAAATCTATCCACCTTTCTATAGATAACGTTGGTGTCATTGATCCTAAAGACTATGACCACTTGATGAGGGTGCTGACTAGGCTTGACCTTGCCCTATGGCCTATGTCTGAGGGGGTGGTAGACTCTATCCTATGGATCATGTACTATAGCTCTAAGAGTCTAATCTAACACTAAGCCCCCTATCCACATTTCTCTTAGTAATCCTTTCCTTCTAAGTGGTGAGTGCAAGTGTCATAGGCCGATGAAGATGAACATCCCCAATGGTAGAGTCTTGAAGATCCCTAAAAAATGTTGTTTGAGGAGTACCTCATTGTAATGGTAACTAGAGTTCTATCTCAACCTAAAGAATTGAATCTCGTACCGATCCACTATCATGTTTCTTTGTGAGCTTTATGGACTCATCAGCATGAACCTCTCGATATTATGGAGATATGATTTTCTCCCTAAATCTCTCCTCAAAGATCTCCTAGGTGAGATCCACTATATTTATCTAGAGCATCTCACTCTCCATATCTGAATACACGGACCCATGTTCTCTCAGCTGTGTAATGACACAATGGGCCTTCACATTACTTTCATATGGATACAAGGAGAAGGAACATCCCATATCCAGTAACCATGTCCTAGCTTTGAGACCTCCTCTTAGGCCATCAAATAGTGGTGGTTTAGACCTCTGAAGGTCTCTCATCATGTCCATTCAGATGGAACCTCCATCATCCTGACCATGGCCTCTCTTAAGGTTACCTTCACCACCAGGTGGTGTGCAAGAATGCTCACATTCATTTCCATGCTCTAACACATGGGAGTTTCAATGGCAAGATTCCTCTTCCCAACCACGGTCTTGTTGATTCTCCTCAATTTGAGATCCCAACTGAGCTATAATTTCCTATAACACAGGTAACAATGCCCTGACATCACCCCAATTTTTATCATCTTGTCCTTCCCAAACTTCTTGATGTTCTTCCTCATTATTCTATTGGTTATTCCTTTGACCACTAAGCCTACGTGTAGGAGGCATCACTATAGGAGCAACAAGATAAGGGTCATAGTTGTACACAACAACCATACATATCACAAGCATAAGCTAAAATAAGATACTATAACATGTAATAGAAACAATATCATAGTGGGAGCATAACATAAGATCCTAATGTTGCAACATGTGCTCTGATACTAGATATATTTCCCTACCCAAAAATATTTGGAACAAGGATAAATAAAATCCAATACATTTTTTTTAAAGTAATAAGCATGGATTCAAATAACACCGACATGAAATCAATCAAAAGATCACAATGGAAGACTTAACTAAACAATCCAGACACCCAAAAAATCTCCAAAGCATCATTGCTTACAATGCATCCAAAACCAACTATGAAAGTTTATGCAAACAAAGGAGCCAATAAACTTTGGCCTATCAAAAATTAGGAAGGGGCACAATCCAAGAGGGTATCCAAAACACCCTTTGAATCTCAACCAACAAGTTTGGAAATACTTGTTGTTTTCCCAAGTAGGTTTTTGCATAAAATTCAAGCTATATTTTTCCAGTATCGTACACAACTATATAATAGTACTAGGTGATACTTTTGTAGTATTGTGAAATACTTCTCATAACTATTGTGCCATACTTTCTAGTTTTTCATGATATACCTTACTACTACCATGCAATAATTTACTAGTGTCACATGATATAATTTATTACTATTGATCAATACTTTCCAGTATCGCACAATATTTCTTTCTAAGGCATACAATAATTTTTGAGTATCACCCAATGTTGAACTTTTGTTGCCCAGGATTACAAATAAATAGCTTGACAAACAATCAAAAGGGAAAAAGAGTTAGAACTTCCACACCAGGGAGTACCAGATCAACAACAATTGAAGAGTAAACAATTGAAGGCATAAGGAGGATCGCATAAAACTAACATCTTAACCATAAAATCTAATCCAAGAATCTAATGTAATCACGTGGAAAGAAACATCACAATGAACATAAATGTGCATAAATAAACTATCTGTATGAACTAAAATAACATAAATCACATGGAAACATACTATGGAAGATATGGAGAACCATGTAAGCATCCAGCTCCAGAACTGAACATGGAGGAAGGACAACTTTTTACACTATTCTCTAGTAGTGATAAAGGTAGCTATGCCTCCCAAACATGTGGAACTTGTAGGCATACTCTCATCATGTTAATATAAAATAAGTCTACTTAAATCTAAATTATGTTATTATCATATTTACAAACACTTTAGATCTTTGATGTAACCCACATCACTAAACATTGTTTGCATCTTATCTATATATGCTATAGGGTTATCATATTAAGGATAAATTAAAATGATACACCTTCATAAGAACTAAATATTACTTCCATATGAAGAATAATATTTATGCTCATCCCAAGTTGGTAATGGTAGTTTTCCAAGTTCCCCATTATTTTTTGTAAACCCAAGGGGCCATGTCTTTCTTGGCTTGGCTCCTCAACCTTGTGGAGCTAATACCATTGTTTCCACCACTTCAGGTGGCCCATTTGAAGATAAATTTATGGGAATTTCCTCACTCCCTCCTCCCAAGTTTAAAAGCTCATGCTTGATCTCTAGTCATATGATCCTTGTTCTTGATGAGATCATTGATGAAATAGTAAATGATTTAGGGCTCAATCTTCTGGGAAAATTCCCACTATTTGGACCTTTGGTCAAACATCTTAGGAAATGGGTGGCTTTAACCTAGTCCTTAAAAAGTAGAATTAAAATCAATGCCCTAGTTAATGACTTGTTTTTTTTCTCATTTTCCTTCCATGAGTATCTCTCCAATGTTCTTATGAATAGACCTTGGTCATTGGGTCTGAACTTGAATAATGTCCTTATTATTTGTAAGTGGACACCTAAGCTAGATTTGGCTATTGACTTGGGAGCTCATGCTCCTACATGGGTTAGATTGCTAGGGCTACCTCTAGAGTTCTAAAATAATGAGGTCTTTAAAGGTATTGCTCACTCCTTTGGATTGTTGTTGGTAGTTGATAAGGTCACATAAACAAAATCCCACATCATGTTTCTTAGGATTTGTGTAAGTGTGACATTGAATTAAGTTCTTCCATTGGGGGTTACTATTGAATCCAAGTTGGGATCCTAGGTCTAACCCTTGTACTATTAAAAATTAAAAAAATTGTACATAAGATGTAAATGGTTTGGGCATTTATATTGTGGCCTATGCTACCCAACCGACTAAGTTTGGGGGTCCACCTAAGTTCATAGAAAATAGGGCTAGAAATCAAGAACAAATCCCTTTTAATCAAAAGAAAATCCATTCTAGAGGTCCTTTAGTGGAATTGGGGATGGATAACTCCCATGGCCTAGCTTCCAAGGTTCAAGAGGTTGTCCTTCATTCTGAAAGGCCTTCAAATTATTCAAATTTTGAGCCTAAGTGTCTTGGTACTCTAAAGATTGCTAAGAGGGTTAATGGTCCTCCAATGACCCCAGCGCAAAAAAAAATCCTTGACAATTCAATGAGGGCTTCACAAGCTTCTTCTTCTAGATTATAGGGATGATTAAGCACTCATCCCCAAACCAGACTATTAGAGAAAAATTATATGTTTTAGTGGTTATCCTTGGCCAACTTGCTCTTTTGGTGGATCCACTAGGGGACCTAACCCCTAAAAAATGACTGCTAGTAAACTTGCTTCCCCTAAGATAGGATTGGGTTTAAAAGGGGATTATTATTCAAATATGATCAAAGAGGTGGAATGGATAGTGGTAGACAAGAAAAAAGAGAAAAAGAATAAAATAAATTTTGGCAGAGATAGAAAAATGGGTAGCCTCCTTGGGGTTTTAGGAGGAACTAAAGAAATGCACACCCCCCACCCCACCCCCCCCCCCCCCCCTAGGGTTTTAATTTGGTTTTCTTATTTATGGGTTTTGGTGTGTCTGAAACTAGAGTGGCATCCCCTTAGTTTTCTATGGTTAGAATCCTTTATTGAAATGTTAGAGGATTGAATAGTCACCTTAAGTAACATATGTTAAAGTGTTCTTTACTTGAATCTAAAGTTGATATGGTTCACATTCAAGAAATAAAGATGAGTAAAGATAACTTGGACAAGGAAATATCCCACGCTTGGCTCAGTTCCTCTTCAATCTCACACGAATCCAATGGTGCTTCTAGTAGGGTGGTGATTGTGTGTAATGTGAACAAAATAATAGGTAATCTTTTACACTCTAATGAGAACTCCATCATTTTAGATTGTCGTGATATTATTACTATATGGTAGTGGAATGTGCTAAACATCTATGCTTTGAACTCAAGATGGAACAGATAGAAACAATGGGATTCCTTGAAAATATGATGAGTAATAGTTAGAACATTAGATGGATGCTAGTTGGAGATTTTAGCACTCCTCTACATCCTTCAAAGAAATTGGGTGGCTCTAAAAAAATCTCTGATAGTATGGTGCACTTGGGAGATTTCTTCTAGTCTACTGGGTTGATAGATTTGGACCTTAAAGGGGTAAGGTTTACTTGGTCCAATAGGAGACAAGAAAAAAGCCTTATCCAAGTTATATTGGATAGGTTTTGTCTTTCTTCTAACTAGAGTAATATTGATGACTTCAACTTGGAAGCTAAACCTTGAACAAGGTCAAACCATAGTTCTATCCTCCTTGAATGGAAATTAGGAAAAATAATTTCTAGCCCTTTTAGATTTGAAATTATGTAGCAATCCAATAGAAAATTAAGAGACTTGATATATGAATGGTGGAAAAATCTAGCTAAGTCTTATCCTTTGATCAATTTAAACTTTAACCTAGGAGTGATTAGAGACAAGGTTAAGAAATGGAACAAAGTGTCCTTTGGTAACATCTTTGATAAGAAAAAGGATTTAGAAGGTAAACTAGTGGATTCTCAAAAGAAACTTGAAGATAATCCAAATCATATGGACTCTAAAAAATTCTTAAGATCTTATAGGGACCAATGGCTAACCATCTCTTCTTAGGAAGAAACCTTTTGGAAACAAAAATCTAAGATCCAATAGCTCAGACACAGTGAGAGGAATACTAAATTCTTCCATCTTACTACTCTGAAACACTATCTTGGGCCAAGAGTACAAACAAAATTAGATCTCTTAAATTTGTCAATGATATTATGGTTTTAGAGGAAGATGACATTAACACTGAAGCTATCAACTATTTTCATGAAAGGGAAGTGATCGATGATGGAGCTGATGACACTTTTGACTTGTTAGGTTGCATTCCTAAGCTTACCCCCCCAAAGGACAATATTGCTATGTCTAAAAAGGTTATTAGAGATGAAGTTAGACATGTTTCCTTCTCCTCCTAGGGTTTCAAATCTCTAGGTCCTGATGGGTTCCCTCCATTGTTCTTCCAAGAATATTGGGATATTGTGGGAGATGATGTTTTCAAAGTAGTTTGTCACTTCTTCAAAATAGGAATCATTGCGAATAAGATAAAACAAACCTACATTGTGTTCATTCCAAAAAAAAAAACCACATTTGTATGGAATAATTTTGTCCTATCAGTCTCTACAATACTATTTACAAAATTATAGCCAAGGTCTTAGTGAACATAATGAAGCTAATCCTATAGAAAATAATCTCAATAAATAAAAAAGTCTTTGCTGGTGGGAGGAATATTATGGATGTGGTTATTTAAACTTATGAGATATTAAATTTTATGAATTTTAATGATAAAATGGTCATGGTTCTCAAGCCCAACATTTCTAAATCCTATGATAGGGTGAAATGGTCCTTCCATGAAAAAGTGCTAACTAAATTTGGTTTTTTTAGAAAGTTCCACAAGATGATTATGAATTGTGTAACCTCTATGAGTTATGTTGTTCTTTTCAATGGAGCTCCTTTGGGGTCTTTACTATAGGAATTGACCTTAGGAAAGGAAACCCTCTCTCTCTCTTCCCATCTATTCATAATTGTGGTGGATGTCCTAAGTAGGAACTTGAATAGACTCAAGATCTCCATCTTTATTCATGGTGTTAAATTTGTCTCTAATATTCCTCCCACTACTTATGAGTAGTTTGTAGATGATATTGTCCTTTTTGGAGAATCCATTTTATTTGAGGCAATGGCTTGGCAGTCAAGGATTTTTTTAGTGGCGATTAGTCGCCAATTGGTGAATATGTCCCAATCGGGCTATAGAAATTGGCAAAAAAAACACTGTATACTAGTTGACCAGTTCGCCCAAATTTTATAAAATACTTATATAGTGGTCAGAACGTTCACCACTATTATTAATTTCATTTTGGTAGTCGAGTTCTTTGCCCATATCTCTCTTTAATGTTTACTCTTATTCGCCACGAAATTAATTGAGTGTCTCTTTTGACAATCATCATTCGCCAAATTCTCATTTTCCTATGTGAAATTTTTATTTGTCCTAGGACCCAATTCACCATGCATCACACACAATGGGGTCCCAAATTCTTGCTCTATTCGACCACTCAATTACTTCAAATTACGCGAGCTTCGCCAAATATTAGTTCTTATCATATGTAACAATCAACCCATTTGCCAAAATGAAAATGGTTTATTTGTATTTGTCTATTTAAGACATGAGTTTCACTATTGAAACATGCCAAAAGAAGGAGCCTTTTTCATAGTATTGTGATCAGTAGAGAACCAAAATGACTACGACTATGAGTCCATAGTATTTTATTGCAGCCTTAATTTGATGGAGATGTCACAGTCAAATTTAAATAGGAAGACGAGTAGGACTAATGTAGGTGGAGATTTCCAAGAGAGGCCAATGAAATGCAAAAATATATCTTCATACTTTGGCGGGGGTAGACGCAATAGTGTTGGTCAAAGTAAGGAAGGTACATCATCAGAGGAGCCTGTACAATCTCAACCTACATAGGAGTCCATTCAACAAATTGGGGAGCCTAATAAATCTGGTGACGGAGTTGCAGAACCTAATATCTCTAATGAAGATGACCTTGAAGAAGAATATCTAGTAAATAACTAGAACCAGGATGAATAAATCAAATTCGGTGATGATGATGGTGCAATTAATAGTAACAGTGACACTAAAGGGAGAGGAAAATTAAAAGAAAAAATTGATCATCAATGGGAGATGACCAGGAGATTTAAATTTGATTGGGTAGAAAAGTATCCATTCATTGAGCTCAAGGACAATCCAATTATAGGTGAGCCACTAGTAGAATGCAGATGTGCAATTTGTAGTTGGAAGTATAAAAAGGAAAAGTGGTTGCAGCTTAACCTAGACACCATAGAGAAACATGCTGGTAAGATTTACGAAACCTCAACTGTAGATGGTAAGGAAATAAAAGTGGTAATATATAAAATAAAGGAGCAATGCCAACATAAAAGGAATGCTGAACAATATTATATGTTTCAAAAATTTCAGACGAAGCCTGGTGAAGTTCAAGGTTCTATTAATGCTATTTTTGCAAAAGCAAGTGAAGTAGAAGAATGTGGAAAAGCTGTTCAATTAAGTAATGTTTTCTATATTTTGAGCAGAGGGCGTCCAATGAAAGACTATCTAGAAATGAGTGGTTTTTTACACTTTCTGAAAGTTTCTAACTATCCTGTTAGTCATTGGTCGATAAACAGTGGATGGGAATGGGCAAGTTGTATTGCGCAAGTTGAAATAGAGGATCTACAAAGAAAAATAAAAGAGTCAAGCTTTATTGCATTGTCCTTAGACAAAGTTACAGCAATAAAGATACACTTTAGACTTTGGCATCTCTTCTTCCCATGCTAGAAGAAATGAGGTTAATTATGAAAAAGGCCCAGCAAAGAGCCATATATATTGTAGAATATGCTCAGTTGCGTAAAATGTCATGTCGAGCCCTCGATAGTCTCTATCATACTAACTTAAATTTATCTGATGATAGATTTAATCACTGGCAGAAACTAACAGATTTGGATGATCCTAATAATTATTTAAAGATCGTTGAAAATGGAGATTTATGTGTTTATGTAAGGGGATTTCAGATACCAATGTACTACAGTGCCCTAAAGAAGCGAGCTACAAGAGTTACAAGGGAAGAGTTTACCAAGATCGTCGAGTCTATAGCATCTACTGCAAGGGACATAGCCCATAGAGTTTCCTCTGAAATAATATCACGATTCCCATATGATCAACTGCTTGAGGCCATGGCAATTGTGTTTCCTCAATTCTGGTCCTTCAACAATAAGGAAGATTATCGTAGAAGGTTGTTGATTTTGATAAAGGAATTTTGCAAATCTATAGAATTCAATGGAGTGACTATCAACAGAATATTAGATGAGGGTCTTCTTAGATAACAATCAGGCACCTTTGCAAGGACCATGAAGCATCAATATCAATTAATGCATAACCCACATAAAGAGGGTTCGACAACAAAGCTTTGGATAGAACTAAAATAGAGCACATTGTTGCGTGAAGAAATTTTAGAGTACTTCAAGCTTGTTGATCTATGTCAAACCATGATAATATTGGGTTCAATGGAGGATGAGAGAGTTTTCAGTGCTTTGGGATCCCTAAAATCAAAGCTAAGAAAAAAACTAGACAAGAATTTGGAATCATGCTTGAGGGTATACACATCTAGGTATAATGTCAATACTTTTCCTTTTAAAAAAGCAATGCAAATCTGGAAGAAAAGATGAAAAAGAAGAAGGGTGGGACTGGGCAACACCATTAACCAATCTCCTACAGTGACTCCAAGCGGGACAAGTACAGTTGGCAGTGGCACTAGCCATGGGATTGGGAGTCCAAGTCATAGAAGTGGAGGTCAGAGTGAACTTGAAGTTGAAGAAGACACAAACAAAAATGAAGAGAACAATGAAGCAACTGGACTACCAGAATTGAATGATGATGACGACATAGAGATGAATTGGAAAATTTAGGAAATATTTGCTAAATTAGCAGTGGCAACCAATAGGTATTTTTTGAACTTATTAACTACTATATGATATCCTATCATTCAATGTTCATTTTAGAAAAGCAAGAAATTAGAATGTATTATGTTTCATCATTAAAATTTGAGAACAAAGAGTATTATTACTGTAGAGTGTAGTTTATATCATGTCATCAATGATCATTCATATTTGAATTTGAAATTCCTGAATGAAATTTTGTTTTCTATTTTATTCATTTATTCAACATACATTGAATTGGAAAACATGAAAATTAGATAGAATCATAGATTCAATTCCACAATTAATAATTATTAATGGTTTTCATTTGCAATATTTAGCTAATATGGTACAATTCTTGTAAGCCAATGACCCTGAATTCCCTTTTATAGAGAAAAGGGAGCAACAATAGCTTCAAGTTGATTTGCCTAATGTGAAGTCTCAAAATCTAAATCAGTAAGACATCTACAAGTCTAAAACATCTCTACAACTTTAGTTGTACATTTCTGCATTTGACAGGCCGATTTAGTAAATTAGCAATTTTAGCATAGGCAATAGCATCTGCAAGACTGCAACATTGATCTTGTCCAAAAAATAAAGTTCAAACTTGTTACTTTAAACTCAATTCTAGAGTCTAGACTGTAGTATGTAGGATAATATGAAAGATATTCATATATAGTAAAGATATAAAGATGATTGAAATTGAAAGTACTTTCACATAGAGACTATAAGTTTTTGTAGTATGCTCCATTCTTCTTCAGTTGGAAGGGCAAAATTTTTGATGTTATGGTAAATGACCTGCATTCTCGTCAGCATTCCATACTTGGAAGAGTGAGTTTCAAGCAATGTTCATTCCACTAGTGCATGCAAATTTGTGAATGTTTTGATGCACTTTGCAATGCCTTGATGAGTTCTGTCCTGAGGAAGGTTGCCTAAATCAGAGTTTATTTGGTCCTCCAACTTTTGTTTGTAAACTTCTCTTCCAACGAAACCCATTGTTGAGAAATCAGGTCCAAGACTTGGTAAACCAAGAGATATCAATTTTGTTGTTTTATTGTTCATCTTGGTGAGCTTTGGCCAAAATAAAGCAAGAACTTCTTATGCTTCTATTAGTTTTTGACATTTATGAAATATAGAGGTTGCCTTTATTATTGAACCAATGCGGTCCTAAATTCCCTTGCATGCCAAATGCCTGTCAGCAGTGTTGTTGATTTCTTCCATAATCCACTTTGCAATCTTATGTCTTTGACCAAAAATTTTGTTCTCCTCAAGTTGCTCTTTCAACTTCCCAAAAACATCTATAAGAGCTTCACAGAGTTCGAACCAATCACACAACCTATCAGCAAAAGTCTTTATTTGCCCCCAGAAGTAATTTTTTATTTGCTTTACTATATTATTTACATGGTCATTCAAGCTGTTTTCATAATTTTTAATAGTATCATTTGCCTTCTTTAGGTCTTCTTTCATTTCTGAGTACTAGTGTTCACTATGTTTTCTTATTTGCTCTGCTTTATTTTCCCACCCTTTTTCTTTCTCTTCCCACTCTTTTGTTTTTACCTCTAATTTTCCAATTCTTTATTTAACTTATTGTTTACATTTGCAGCATTCTCCAAGTTTCTGTATAACTTTTTTGAAGATTATTTTTCATCTTGGAGTTTTTTTTCCCATTTTTTCCAAATTTTCCCTCAGAGTTTTCAGTTTTGCGTCCATTTTTTCTTGCTGTTCAGTTGCTTCTTTAGAGCCAAAGGATGAATTTTTTATCCTTTTCTCTAATTCTTTGCATCTGTTTACTACTACTTTCTCACTTGCCTTTACATTTGCTAGGTCTGCCTTTAACTTATCTATTGTGCCCTGAAGCTTTCCTTTCTCTCTCCAACTTCATCATTGAACTATAGACCACTTGGTTGGTCATTTTGGACACATTTATCTTGTCCACATTTTTTATTTTGGATAAATCCATTTGGAGGGTGCTAACTTGAAATTTAGATGGATCTAACTGACTCTCTGGTGGATTGTTATCTCTAGCTGGGGGCATAACAACCATGAATTCCATCATATCTTTATCTTGGTCATATGTGGGAAATAGCCTGTTGGTTGTAGATTTTGCATCACGAGCTGTAGCAATTGGTTCCATCTTCATTGTCTTACTATTTTGTCTATTCTTGTTTTTTGATTTTTCATAGTTAGTTACAAATTCATTGTAACAAAAATCAGGATTTTGTGAGACAATTGAATGTTTGAATGGTGAAATAGCAGTAGCACTTGCTCTGATGTACGAGCTTCCACCAATACCATGAGGATAACCAATACCTAGACCCATTAGTTGATTTTTTGGACTGTTCTGAGGGTTTTGTCCTGAAGGATGGGCAATTGTTGGACTCACAGTCACCATTGGCATTGTTGTACTAGTAGTACTACTAATACTTGTCATAACCTTCTACTTCTTTACACTTTCTTGATCTCCGGGACCAAATTTTTTTGCATCTATATACAATGTCCTTTTTGGACCACTAGTTGTAGTTGTACCCATGATATCTACAGCTGTGGGAGTGACAGTTGATTCGGATTGAATCTAAGTGCTTGGAAGTGGAACTGTAAATGAAGTAGGAACAAATTTAATTAACTAAGATGAATCCAATGTGGATGGAATTGATTGAGTTGATGATTGATCTCCATTCCCAAGGCCTAGTTTTTGACCATGTTTTGGTGTTATAGCTGGTGGTTGAGGTGGTAGCCAAACCCCTTCTCCACTGGGACCCAGACCACCAAAACCTTGGTAGCCCATTTTTTCTACAATTTTTGGCCCTTTGCTATATAGAAGTTTGGTGGATGCCTCAACTCCTCTCTGAATTTGTGTACTAGATGAGGGATTCAAAGAATCTTGGTCATCATAATCATCATCAGTATCATTGTGATGTGCTTCAGTTGGATGCTTCTTATTCCACAACTTGTCAAATATTGTATCCTCTTTAGCCTCATCATGATCTAAAGAGGTCTTGGGCTCACCGAGATTCTTCCTCATTTCCCAAAATTGAAAATTTTTTCTTCGACTCCATCCAACATCTACACAATCATTCCTTAGCTCTTTTGGAATAGGTTTTGTAGATGGTTTATCAACTTTCTTGTAGAAATTGGACGATGTCACGCCTTGCACTTTTCCTTTCTGTTTGTGCAATGCCATTATTTGTGATGACAATTCCTGTATTGACATATTATTTTCAGCAGCATATTTCTCCATCTATTTTTTGACCTCCTCCCAGGAGTCCATTTTTAAAAAAATTTCAATCAAAGGCATACTTTCATGTTGATATTTACTTGTAGAAGTCCCAACGCCCTTAAGCCTTACTCCAATTATGTTCACTAGATCATACTGCCAGTGACTGTCAACATCAAATCGAAAAATTGAAAAAAAAGGCTTCTACCACTTTGAATCCTCTTCTCTCAAATGTGAACCCTCCAAAGGAGAATGGCAAGGAGGGAAGCATCATTTTCTTTTGTTGAGTACATCTATGCTCTCCATTTTTTGTACATATTCGAATGCAAATACCCTCTCTGTTACATGTATTGGAAGTTTGCAGGGTTCTACCCATGAACCGTAAAACCTTAACACAGTGTACTCTTTCATTAAGTACCAGTCATCCAATTGTAGTTCACTTTCGAGTTGAGTGAAATTTGTACAAGTAACAGGCAATCTAGGCATTGGAGTGCCTGTAATTTTATGGTACATTAGTGCCAAAAAGAAGTCTACAAAATTGTTGTAGTTCCTTCTGTTATCAATCATCCTTATCTGAGGTGTCCACTCATATATTGGATTTTGGCCTTCAGTCTGACTGCAAAGCTTGTTTGCCTCAAATAATGCACGATGCTTTGCTAGGAGAAGATAGCACAAGTAGGTTGTGAATCTAAATGTCTTCTTTGAACCTGTTTGAATCATTAGTAATTGATCTTGCATGCAACGAACAATGTGCTCAATAAAATGATATCTTATTGGTTCTTTTTTAAAATGAATATGATAAAGCATTTCAAGAATGCTGGCATCCACTTGTTTGTTACTATCCAATCCCAAACAAAATGCTAGCAAGGAAAAATTGTCCTGTGCCCATGGCACAAAAAATTCAAAAACATAAGGAGGCATGTGATTTGGACTCAGCCTACAACTACTTGTTATTCCTCCGATATAAGAATCTCTCTATTCTGCATCTAATTTTTCATAATCATCTGCCAGCTTTCCCAAGTCAATATGTACATTTGACTATTGTTGTTGAAACCCTAGTTCAACAAACTAGCAAATTCACTCTCAGTTATGGAAAAAATTTCCTCCTGAGTAATTTTATTCACAATTTCTTTTCTATTTTCATTATAATTTTCAGCGTAGAGCATAACAATTTCTGGGCAAGGGAATACTTGAGGTAATGCCATGTGTGCCGACCCAGCTAGCCATGGTGCGATTTTATTTGCAGTTGCATTTACACTAGGGTTAAATTAACAAAATTTTGAAGCCTTATTTGGATCGTTCCACTTGTTTTCAAGTGCAAATCTTATCTCCATTATACACTTATTTCCATGAATAATAGGATCATGTATATCATGGAATAAATCACTGAAACCTAGTGTTTTAAGCATATTGTGGAATTTTGTTATTTTTCCCATGTTATTCTTGGTATTTGTTTTGCCCATCGTGGTAAATATTTAAACATAGCTACAAGCCTACAGGGGTGACTCAAAATTAAAACCTTATCGACTAAATTTTTTTATATAATATAAATAGTAAAGTTGTAAAATTTAAAATGGGGGACGTAAATTTTCAGGATTTCAGTAGTTACACTTACCCATTCACGTTCACGTTGCCCTTAGTTTCAATTTTTGCAGAGAGCTGAGAGTCTAGAGACTTTAGTTTGTTGCTTTCCTCAGACCACAATCCTCAACCTAGAAATTAAGAATCCGTAACTTTGTTGCACTGTAACTTTGTAAATTATAATTTGTAACCCCTTTCTAATTTCTAAATCTACAGACAATGTATAACTACAAAATTAAAGAAACTTAATGTGCCAAAATTGTACAATCTGTACTCTATAGTCTATAGTCATCACACTTGTCACACAGTACACATTCAATTTAAATGTGAGTGGAATTGTGGACCACTAGTGTTACCTAACCCGTCATAATGTATTAATGTCATTCATAATGTCACTGTTAGCTGCAAGTGGAATGTGATTATGTCAATGTGTTAACTGAGCAATGACACGTGTCATGTTTCCAGGATGCGTTTGAAATGATAGGGTTTCTTTTTTCTTTCATCCTAAAACTCAACTTCGATCATTGATCTATAAACATCCAACAACACCGGTGAATGGTGTGGTGGCCTCGTGGGTCATGGGTCCCACTCCCATTAACTAAGGTAGTCAGGTATCAAGATGACTCACATCATGAGTCAGATGTGTCAATGTCACATCATCACCAAATTGAAACTAAATTGTTATTTATTGGTCAATTAAGGAGTTCAGTGACACGTGTCATGTTTTCAGGATGCGTTTGAAATGACAGGGTTTCTTTTTCCTTTAATCCTGAAACTCAACTTCAGTCGTTGATCTATAAACATCCAACGACACCGATGAATGGTGTGGTGGCCCCGTGGGTTGTGGGTCCCACTCCCATTAACTAAGCTAGTCAAGTATTAGGATGACTCACATCACGAGTCAGACATGTCAGTGTCACGTCATCACCAAATTGAAACTACATTGTTATTTGTTAGTCAACCGAGGAGTTTAGTGACACATGTCATGTTTATGAGACGCGTTTAAAATGACAGGGTTTCTTTTTCCTTTCATCCTGAAACTCAACTTCGATCGTTGATCTATAAACATCCAATGGCACCGGTGAATGGTGTGGTGGCCCCGTGGGTCGTGGGTCCCACTCCCATTAAATTATGAGTATAGTTAGTATATTATTGTACTTGTCGGTAGGCTAGTACTATTGCATTCAGTTTGCACAATAAGTGAATTAGTTTAGAATCAACCAACCAATGAAAATGAACTATTTTTCTTTTTATCAAATATTTGTAAAATTTTTATATAAATTTATTATTCTCATATATTATCTATACTATTTATCTGAATGATAATTGGTTCTTTTTATTTAGTGTTATAAGACCCCTTTTCTCGGAGGCTACCTCCATGTTCATTTATATTTGGCTAAATTCTCGCATACTTTTTGACATAAATTTTCTTTTACATAGATTTCAATATCACAAGTTGTAAATTGAATAAGAAATAATTATATTATTAAAAAAATTAATAATTCAAGATAAAAGAGTTTATTGGGTTAATCCTAAGCTAGGTGATTCTGATAACATTTTGACATGCAATAATCTATAAATTATACAATTTTAAATCTAGAGAAGGATTGGTTAGAACCTTCTTCACTAACTTCATTTTTTAAAATTAAAATTAAATAATTTAGTAAACTATTTTAAAGGTATATTTGTATAATTATATATATTCTAATAAAATATTTAAATTATTTTGTACCTAATTAGAATTTATTTTAATTGAAGTTAAAATTAGTAAATTCTTGTCTTTATTTTAACCAATATTAGAATTTTTATATACCCTTCATAAATGTAATGCAAATTTAGAATTTTTTTTAATTTACTATAAAGACATAATATTTTAGTAAAAGTGTTAAATTTATTATTTAAATTATAATTTTTAATTAGTATAAAAACTATAACTTAACTCCATACTAATTCTATTTTTCTAATTTTTGTATAATAACTTTTAAAAAATAAATTAAATCTTAATTTCTAATTAGTCTAATAACTATTAGGCAAGTACATGTCATGAGGTGGCACTTGTTGAATTATATAACTGCAATGATGTATATTAATTAAAATAGTAAAAGAATATATAAATAAACATTATAGTATCATGCTAAATTAAAATTAGATGACATCCTAAAGAACATTTATCATACCAAAGATATTTATCAACTAATTATACATAAGATATAGATAAAATTGTATAATTTTTTTTAAAAAGAGTTAAATTGATTAATTTCAATTATTAAATTGTTTGATATATCTTGTTCAAGTGATAAATTTATCCAATTGTAGAAGCTGGACAATATTCTTAAGGTTAAATATAATGCATTAAAAAAAACCATAAATTAATTTTAAAATAACATTTATGCTTTAAAAAAAACCAAATACACTTATAATAAATAAAGTTGATAATATACCAAGCTAAATAATTTGAACTTTATTAAAATTGATACAAAATTAATATTATGTATTTTAAAGTATAAATTAAAAATATCAATATAGTAAAAATTATATATGTTAAATAAATCTATAATCTAATAAAATTATATATATAAATAAAAAATAAAAGAAAAATTATTAAAAGCATTGGTTTAGATATGTAAAAATAAAAATAATTAAATTCTAATTTAAACTAATCCACTTGTCACAAGAAAATATAAGGTTGCAATTAATGCTTGCATTAATAGAGGTGTTGAAAAAATAGTTGTATTTTTTAAGAAGAAATTTGAATTTGTTCATTGCCTTTTTCATCATGAACCATTAAAGTTTTAAAAAAGTTGTATTTTTCAATTTCAAAAAAATGAAAATTAATAAACCTTTTGCAAACATTGGTATATCAATGAAATTTTTAGATTATAGAACTAATATGGAACTAGGTGATTCCATTAGTGTCCTGCCAAAGGCAGGAACTAATAATATTTTATATTCACATAGGCTTTTATAAACAATTCAATAGAAAATTAAAAAATGCAAAATATTGCAATGTTCCATAAGTAAGCATAAGAAGTTAAAACAATGAAATAGAATTTTATATGGAACTGAAACTCGAGAAATTTCATTGATATTTCTTGAAATTTAAAAATTTATAAAATCGAGGGAAAACCCTAGACTCTAGAACTACTGTACTATTCGTTGTAGAAACCACCAGAATTGACTATGGTTGTGAATTCTTGTAGCCAGTTGTTGTCATCTTCCACTTCATCCAGGAAAAACCATTTTCGAAAAAAATTCAACCCAATTCTTGCACATTCCCTATGGTGCTGCAATTGCCCAGCAGTTAAGCCTAGTAAAAATGGTTGCAGGACCACATTCTGGCCAGGTTCCAAAAGCTTGTGGACTTCACCCGCCCAAGGGATCCCCACTACTAAAATTGCATGAGCGAAAATTTCAATGTCATCACCCAAATATACTACTTTAAAAATCTTCCTCAGGAGCAGCAGAATTTCGGCCCTTGCTTCTCTAAGGTCAAGTAGGGAGGCTAGAAATTGTGATGTAATGTCACTATTGACACGATGCCAATTCTCATTCTTCAAAAACTCATGCCCCCATTTTGACAGCAGCAATAACAAACTTCACACCAAAGCATGGAACAACCTCATTGCAAATTGACAAGAGGTTTTCCTCAGGAACGCGACCTAGAAAGCCTTCTGCTCCTCTTCCAAAATGCATCTCAGGAAAATAGGGTTGCCCATCTTTACTGCAAAGTTCAAACTAACACCAAACAATTAACAAACAATTAACAAACTAGACCTATCAACTACCAAAAATGAGATGAGCAATGATGAAAGAAGTAGCTCAATCGCCTATAAATAAGCTTGGTGAGTAGGGTGCTAGGGATTATTTGTTTGTTTCCATCTGCCTACCAATTCAATTACATTAAATTAGCAAGTATTCTCAAATCTTGAACATAATTGCAAGTATGTGCCGAAAAGGCCAATTGCAATTAAACACGAATATCGTCCATTGTCCTGTAATGCATGTGAAGCCCCCTAACCGATGGAAAAGGCCAATTTTAATTAAGACTAATAGTAATAGTACTACTGCTAGTGGACTGTGGCATGTCCTGTAATGCGTGTGAAGCCGCTTCGCTGATGGAAAAGGCCAATTATAAATTGTAATTAACAATGACAAGACATCAATATACTATCTCCTGCAACTTAAGTGATACACGCTAGACAGAAACGTGTCACCAATATCCATATTTCAAAACATAATTTGCCACCAATATTAATAATTTTATTAAGAAAAAAAATTATAATCGCCATTATTTTATAAAAATTGTCTAAACTATTAAAAAAATTGCCACCAAATATCCATCCATTGACGCATAATTCACCAACACTATTAATTTTTTTTCACCCAAATGACATGTGATTCACCAAAATTTTATAAATTTTGAGAGGGTTGGGTTCCTTAAAGTTATCCCTGTTGGTAGTCCCTATTAGCTAACAATGCCAAGTTATCTAGTCAATATATCAACTTTCATAAGAGTAAACTTTTCTTTTTCAACACCCTACGAGAAATCCAAAGAAATGTCTCTTCTATAATAGAATGCCAAATCCATTTTTTATTGGATATATATCTCAATTTTCCTTTCTCTCTAGAGAGACCTAGTCTTCTATACTAGAATAGTGTTACTGAGAAGTTCCAAAAGAAACTAATTGGCCAGATGGAAAGGAAAATTGTTAAGCTTCTTCTCCTTAAAGCTTGCCTCCAAATTATCCTAGTATACTTTGTGTCCTTTTCCTTAGTGCCTTTGAAGGTCATAGATACTCCAGAGAAAATTCAAAAAAACTTTCTATGGTTTGGAGTGGAGGAAAAGAGAAACTTGGCCCTTGTCAATTGGAATAAGGTGTACAAAGACAAGGAAAATGGAGGCCTTGATATTAGGAATTTTAAAAGTATTAGCAAAGCTCTAGTATCTAAATTGGGTTGGTTAACCTTAGAAGGAGCTAAATATTGACATAAAATTTTAAGGGCCAAATATTTATCTTATGGTCCTTCCTATTTGTATCTAAGTAAAAATAACTCTAATGGCAGCTTTGTCCTTTGGAAGAACATATTGAAAACAAAAGGTGTGATTAGAAGAGGAAGTTGAATGCAAATAGAAAATGGTAGAAAAGGCTTATTTCAGGAAGAGATATGGAAGGATTCAAGGCTCCCATCAAGGAACCGGTGAATAACCAAAGATTGATGGACTGGTTAAGGCAAAATAGGGGCAAGAAGGTGGAAAACTACCTAGAATGGGAGAATGGAAATGCAAGATAGAAGGTCTTAATTAGCTTGTGGAAATTTCAAAGAGATACTAGAAGAATTATGAATATATTTAAGGAAGTGGTCATGTATCTAAAGGATATGCTTCCTAACCCCAATCTCTTTAATCAATCCCAAGATGATAAATGGATCTAGAGATATAACAACAATGGTTTCACTAGCTAGCTATTATTAATTACTTTGAACCATGCATAAGGAAGTAAACAAGTAATACTTTTCAATAATTGGCACAGTGTGTCTAAATTTTGGTTCCTGCAGGGAAGAATAAAATTAGGAAAGAATTATTTATCAAGAATGAAAGCCAATAATTTCATCTATTTTTCAAACAGATAAACATGACAAAAAAACTTATAGTCCCAATCACATCATCATATATAAGAGCGCATATATAACTATAACTATAACTATGTCTAAAACCAACGTAATTTACAAATATCCACAATTCAAATATTATCCCTTGATGTTTTCTTTAATGCAAAATTTTAAGTCAACTATGTTATTTCCCTGGATGTAATACCAAACTGTCATTAGGCTAAAGGTTGTAGCAAGATTTACGATTTACAAATGCAAGGAGAACTACCCAACCAACGTAGAAAATGACATGAAAAGTTAACAATCTATCAATTAACAATCTAGATGAAATATTTCTAGCAATTGAACTGTACATTATAGAAACAAAAAATTGCCTTAAAATTAACACCTCACCAGTTGTTCATTTGCATCTATAATGGCTTCACAAAAGTTGAAAGCTTACGATTTGTCAAGAACACAAAAGGCACTCGTAGTTTAGCTGCATCAATAAAACTAAATTAGTTCAGTTGCATGGTGAGGGCAAGAGACTATCAATATTGATTTTGGAGTTACAGATAGGTAAGCGATAAACATAAAAAGGTAGTACAAGATTTTAATAGCAATTGTGACCTTCACAATTTTTCTTAGTAGTTTTGGGTTATTAAATTGGATAGAATATTGATAGTAAAATGTGAAAGAGAGCACACATAATGTCACATCAAAATAAGTTTGCATCCTACATATGAGTATGCATCAAAACTGAATTTTTACCTCCTCAATCTACCTATATCAATAAAGAAATAAGACATTTTTGTAATACAAAATTCTTGAACCCTGTTCCACTATAATCTTTCAAACTTGCAAAATAAAAAAAAAGCCATAAAAACTAAAATAAAAGGATTTATTTCTAACAAACTATCACAGATGCTTTGTATATACCTTAGGACATGATACAAGTTGTTTCACAAGCAACACATAACATTCTAGTTTTTTTCTTGTTTGCTAGAGTGATGATAAAATATATGCAAAGTAGAAATAGTGTAGCATAATAGATGATTAGTATCTAAAATTTTTAATACTGAAAATTATAAAGAATGTAATACTCACAAGTGTCGCTGCCTAAGAGAATGCAACCCAAGTTTATCATGATCTCTGCATCATTCATTGCATTAGGAATATCCTACTTATTTTCAAACACTAGTAACACTGCATCTCATAGTTCATCTTGCAAGAACAAGAAACTTAAATGATAAAAAAAATTCTACAGATAACATGAAAATAATTGTTAAAAGAATGAGGCCAATTTTACACATAATAACCAAAGTTTCCATTAGAAAGACATGAAATCTTCTTGATCCATTTTCCAATTGTGTTAATACAATCCTAAAAATTTACTTTGATAGTTCTGACTAATTATTGTTGGAAGGATTTTATTTGCTTCATCAAATGAGTGTATATTGTAGTCTTGGCTTCTTGTATTTTTCAAGATAGTATCATTACTCATCTAGTATTGTTCAATCTGAAAGGATGATATTGATATGTTTTTTTTCTATAACAGCCAAAACAAGGGTTTGTTAACCTTTACACAAACAAGGGATGAAAGCATAAACATAGGGCATCAACAAAACAACAAAAAATACCTCTTCCTATGCACTTGGACAAAAGTCTAAGCAACACTATTGTTAGGATTGCAACAAAGGAAACCCCACTACAACCTGTCAACAAGGCCCAAGAGTGATTATTTAAGAGTCAACATTATCAGTAGAATTTTGTTCAAAATAGAAGTGGGAGTAGTAACTTCAACAACATAGGCGAGAAGGCTAGCAGACATCACACCTGAAATACGGTCTAACATCCAAAATTGTGACAAGAATGGAAGCGATAGAAGTCTAGCTCAGACCAACAGCATGAGAAGCATCAATATAATCAAAAAAATTTTCTTCTTTATTAGAAAACAAGTCCTCAAAAGGAAAATCTAAAATAGAATCAGAAGCTCTAATTGTCAAATAGTCATTTTTCACGGCCCTCCATCAAGTGACAGCACCTATCCAACACAAAATGGCAATCATTAGGCATGTATCCTATAGATATGCAATCTCTACAACAAAATGGAAAACCCTCATATTCAATGCTTCACTCATGGCCTCTCATTAACCATGATTGAAGTGGAGAGATCTCTATTTCAACTAGAATACAAACATAGAATAGCCCAAAATTGTACTAGATCCATTCAATTTTAGGAACTAGCAAAGGGAATTTATAATGGCCTCGGGCAAAACAACTCACAAGAGTGAAATGAAGATGAGGAAGGAAAACCCAAACATAACTCACATAGGTATAGCTTAATGTCACCAAACATTAGGGAGTTCAAAGAATTAGTCACCCAACAATGTAAATCTTAGAGGCACTAGAGACTCTAAGAATTTATAGACCATACTTCTGCACTGATAAAAGTCCATGTTATCAACGCAAAATAGGAAAAACTTTGCATAAGACTTGACAGCCCAAGCATAGCTCCTTCAACCAAAATTTGGTAGAAAATTATCTAGAGCATTCAGTGGGTCTAGAACCACTAACAAGAGCAAATATCCTAGCACCTAGAAGCCTAGCTTAGTGCTACACCAAGAGAGTCAAACCCCAACAAAAACCATCCAATGGATCTCTTCTGATGGGGTGTGTTACGAGTATATTAAGTTCCCCTCTTTCCCCAGAGTGGAAAACATCATGAATTTTGAGTTTAGATCTACATTATGTAATACTGCTTTACTCATGTTTAGAGATCCTTACAGTATATTTAGAGATACTTATTATATCTACTCTATAATAAATGGCAGTGTAATAGCATACTAGCATCAAAGTTCATAACCCACATCAAAAGTGGTTAGTTACACAAGAAGAAGCATCCAACATGGGACATGAGAAACAAATTCAGATTGATTTCTCCTCTATTGTCAGAGGATCATAGTAAGGCACAACACAAATTCTGAAATATAAATAATAGTCAACTGTCATTTTACTTAGATCACTATGAAAATGTAGCACTAAAATACAATATACATTGGAGTTAGGAATTTGGTTGATAGCCAAAATCAATTGAATTGAAATAAGAAACTTCACCAAAGAATCAACTAAATATGTAATTTTAAGCATATTTTGCTACTCAAAATGTTACGACTTATTCCTTCTTGACCTTAAAATCATGACATTTTCTAATTTTGCGAGGGGAAACATGATCTCTCCAACTATTAGTTCTAAATGGCTTCCACCTTAGGTGCATAGAGTCTTTGAACTGGATAGATAAAATACACAACCATGCTGAAGACCATGGAAATAGAGGATAACATGGAAAATGCTAAACAATAAGTTGGATGATGATGAAGACTACAATGAAGGTAGAAGATCCCAGACATCATCAATTACTACCAAACTACCAAATAGAGTATACAAACTTGAAAAGATAACACAGACCTTACAACTAAATGAAACTCTAGAAGCTACCATCAAATGGCATGACATTGAATCATTACCAATAAATGTATACAACATAGAGAAGCTACTAGATATGGTATTTCTATTCATTTTTCAAATGAAAGAGTTCAATAGGTATGCAACCATGACTAAGAAAAGTGCAATTTCACACCATTTTCCATGTTGATGTTGAGATATAGACTTGTGCAATCCAATCTCCCAAGGAATAGACAACACCACGTATCGCCATCTTTGTCAAAATAGGATTTATCATAAAGCAATGTTAGAATAGTTAATAAAATGATCATAAATTATGTTGTTATAGTAAAAGAATACTTTAACTTAAGAAAAAAAACTATACAATATTAAAACATGATTTCGTGCTTTAAAAACTAAAAAGGTACCTGTAATAAAGAACTTCATTTCGACTTGCTAATTGGTTATCACTATTAACTATAAGCTTATCTCTAAAGTTTGAGCTTCACTTGGTTTCGAGAATAGTTAAATATTCTCTACTTAATAGGGCCAACCACATGAAGGTGGAAGCTCATTTGGTCCCTTCCCCCCCGCCCCCGAACATCACTTCCCCATTAACATTTAATAACATTCAATTCATCCATTTTTGAAATATAACATTCAATAATTATAATCACATGATAACATTCATTAACACATAAAATTCATAAACACACAACATTCATGAATAATTCAAGAGTAAGTCATTCATGAATAATCATATCTTTTTTGCTTTCTTGCCATTTCTTTTTTTCATAAAATTTCTAAGAGGAATATCAATGTCCTTGTCATCGCCATTAACATTTAATAACATTCAATTCATCCTTTTTTGAAATATAACATTCAATCATTATAATCACATGATACAATTTATTAACACATAAAATTCATAAGCACAAAACATTCGTGAATAATTCATTAACATGCAACATTCAAGAGTAAGTCATTCATGAATAATTCATTAACACAATATTCATTAACACCCAACATTAATGAATAATATTCATTAACAATATTCAAGAGTAAGTCATTCATGAATAATCATATCTTTTTTGCTTTCTTTCCATTTCTTTTTTTCATAAAATTTCTAAGAGGAATATCAATGTCCTCTTCATCCCCCTCCTCTACTTGTTCTAAAACATGTCTCCTCCTCATTCGTTTAGGAACATCATGAGGCCGTTGCACCAAAGGGGGGGTCTGCTGCAATAACAAGTACTTCATGAGTTAAATTTGCACCATTTTATATTAGTGAATTACGAGTTTTTCTTTAAGCAAAATAAATATAAATCAAAAAATTAATTTAAAAGAACAAAACATATATTTTCTTTACTTGAATGTGTGACATGATCTACCTGCTGATCAGTCTGAACATCCGCTGGCACTCATTCAGCACGACATGATTCTATATCCTCAACACAAAAAGGTTACACCAAGCTCAATTAAAGATGTTAAATTGTATTAATAATTATATAATTAGTTTTAAATAACAAATGAGCACCTCCATCGATAGTTCAATGCACATTAAGGGCTTCATGATGTTGCGTATGATCTGTGTCACGATTAATCGGCTGCATTGCAATGTCATGCACATTATTATCAAATAAATTGTTGCCCAAGTATTCAATTTCTAATATATATTTTGGCATATTTACCTATGCACATGGTGTAGGATACTATTTGGTTGGGGCAATGGAAGTTTTCCACAAGCATTCAGCCACCGTTGCATAGCCTTGCTTGAAGACAATTTTTTTGTGTTCTTCTGTGGCCTCTAGATTAAAATCAGTGGCTTGATTTTTTTTATTAATTAACAAAATTATTTGCATTTTATAAATAATTTTTCTTTGCAATTCATTTATTGCTACTTACACCGCGTGCTTTGATTTTTGAATATCCCCCAGAGCCAAGTCTGTGTTGCCCAACCTTTTCTAGCCTCACCTTTGTTGCCTTTGATGTGTCCTGCAACTTATGAAAAGTTTGAAATATGTTAGATGATATAGATATAAAGATCAGTACTAAATAGTGGATTATTATATATTGGTCTGAAGGTTTTAGCATAAAGTAGCATGTTCCACCAAAAATATGAAAAAAGGGAAGAAATTATAGCATCATACCTTTAATTGACATGTGTAATCATGTTATTTATCCATGGAGTTCATGCTAAGTATTTATCCATATTCTGACATGCTTCTCCATAAAATTACACATCAATTTCGACAGTCTATATTATCCATTGTCACACAAAGTAAACGAAAAGCTAAAAGTTCAAATAGCTAGTAGATTTTATAGATTAATTTTTTTTTCCATCAAAGATAAGTCAATTTGGTTGAATGGGATGTGAACATATTTGGTAAATTGCGGGTGGGGGGCTTCATGGAGGAACCACTAGTTCAAACTACAGTTTAGAGTCTATACGCTTAGTGGAAAGGCATGAGTCTGGTAGCATTACCTTGGTATCATTACCTTCTGGTTCTTGATGTCCTGTAGAGTATCCATAGGTTCCACACTCACAATGTTTTTATCCCCAAGGCTGCAACAGGTATAAACTTGAGGGCGAATGTTAGATTTCAGATTGTTTTAGTAGCATTCCTTTTTACCCGTAGCTGAAAAGTAAGTATTCATAATATCATAAGACAAAGTTTTAAGTCTTAAGATGGTATGTGATCAGGAGATTATGGGGAAATTTTCAAATGTCTATGATGTTATGCTAGACTCATAAGATCAAAGAACTATAGCATCAGGAGAAGAGAGAGAAATTCTTAAGATTCTATGCTAGTCAAGTGGTCAAAGACCTTAAAGGGTTTATCTTGTGATGTTGTGACAAATTTTGAACCATAGCATCAGGAGAAAGGAAAAGGGGTGCTACAATGCTACGAAGGTTAGAGGATATCATAAGATCAGGACATCATAAGATCAAGGATGTTGTAGGACTATAAGGTCAAAGGTAAAGATGTAAGATCTTATGAAGTTGCCAGATTTTGTAAGATCATAAAAGGAGATTTGCCTAGTTCTGATCTTATGCTAGAAAGAAATGTGGGGTTAGCTATTCCAATGGGTGCCAAGTAGGTGCTAAAGTCGATAAAGTGATATGGTAAACCTCATGGAGATTTTGTTAGGGTGGCAAAATGAAATAAGATTATTGGCTAATGTGGCCCATTTTAGTTGTAGAATTTAGTTGACTTTTTTATTTTTCTGATTCATTGAGCCAATTATGAAGAAGAAATGTTTTCTTGCATGATCTAATCTTCATGATCATTTCCAACCACTTTATAATGAATGCTACACCTAGTGAATGAAAGAAAACACACCACCATCTCTAGTTTTATCCATCTACTTGGTCAAAGTGATTAATGGTGTCGTTTCTATCTTCTCAAGGCTCTATTTTGGAAAAATATTGGTTTGCACCGTATTTGAACCTATACTAGGATTATATTTTCTCTAGATCTATATGATTGTTCTCTGCACTCTTAAATGGTAGTAGTTGAGTTTAGTCCAGGATAGAAAATATCTCAGTTATGCCTGAGCTATAAAGGAAGATATTTTTAATCTTTGTAAGGGGTATTGCTTCATGTGTACTACTATAATTTCTCATGCCTCTAAACCATTATAATCCTCTGTTGAGTCTCTTTTAGCCATTAACACACTATTCAAGGTTTTTTTCCTCTAGTTAAGGTTTTGTCTTTGTTCTATAATTTACATGATTGTATCTACTTTTGAAATTCAAATGATATTAAGTGGATTTTCTTCCCATACCATTCTTTTGTTGTCTGATCTACATGTAATTGTTTAATTAAGCAAGGTCTAAATCTATATTCTTTGAGGTTACAACTGGTTGATTATGCATTCATGGGTAGAGATAAGTTCAAACACTCTATTTTGGTGCATCACCCCTTTAGGTTAGATTAGGAAGATTTTCTTTCATGCATTCCTTCTCCCATTTCCTCTCCAAGAGTAGTTAGGTGCATCTTGATAGTAAAGGAAGTTGGCCTTCTTTGCAGATTGAACCTTATAGTCCAAGTCCAATAGCTTGGGGGTTGTTTCCACATTTCACAAGGTTGTCCTTAGGTAAAAACTTTGGACAAGGGTGCAAGCTTTTGTGGCAACAATTTTTGGCACACCTAGTGGGACAATATTTAATTTTTTTTAAGTCTACTGGTGTCAAAAGTAAGATTTTAAGATTAGTGCTAAGAAGATAATGCTACTCTCAGTGTTGTAGGCCTTTAAGAGGCTCATCCCATAAAGCACTTGGTGACTCTACACCCTTCACATCTAGTTCAGAATGAGTTGTAGTGATTCATGCCCAAAGTTTAAACAAGGGCATGTTCTAGAGGTAAATTTCAATACCAGGAGCTTTCATTTTCAAATCCTAGAAGAAGAAAAACTAGAGTATCCTTATCACTAGTTAGGAGTACAATAGTAACAAATACACCTGCAAGATCCATCTCTACTCATCCTATTGTTAGATCTTAGCCTAGGTTTTTGTATGCTCATATAAATAGACCAATATTTCATATGGCCCAGCCTAGATCTCATGCTTTTTCCACCTTTAATGGTGGAAGTCCCCTTTTATTGGCACAATGACATGACATACTAGTAGCTGCACTTAAAAGTAAACTTGAATTTACTGGTGAAACTTTTATCTGTCTCTTGGAACATATTCAAGAGGTAGAAAATTTCTATAATATCCATGGTATTATAGAAGATGATGTGGCCATTAGATTCCTAGCTTCATCTTTAAAAGGAAAAGCCCTACAATGGTACAAATGGTTATCACATGGTTCTGTAATAGATTGGTATGGATTAGGAGTAGGACCATGTAAACACTTTGAGGATAAAAGTGACTATTTGTCACTTTTAGAGCAACTAGCTACTATAAAAAGAGCCCCCCAAAGAATGTATCACCAATTTCAATTACAGATTTTAGAAAACATGGGATAGAATATCTACTTCAATGAAGCCTAACCCTGGTAATGCCTTCTTACATTACCTCAAAGCTTTTAATAGTGACATTGCCTATTAAGCACTCTTCATGGGTATCCAATCTTGTTCCTATTAGAAAGAAGAATGGAGAAATCAAATTATGTGTAGATTTTAGGGATCTTAATAGGGCTTCTCTTAAAGATCAACATTCCTTTCCTTCTATAGAATAGATTCTATCCAAATTTAGTGGCTTAGAAAGGTTTTCTTTCTTAGATGGTTTTTTAGTCTATAATAAGGTGCTAGTCCAAGAGTCAGACAAATGTAAAATAACATTCACTACCAAATGGGGAACCTATGCTTATTGTAAGATGCCATTTGGACTAACCAATATAGGTGCCACGTTTCAAAAAGAAATGGAGATGGCCTTCAAGGGTGTGCTAGAATTTTTTTTATTAGTCTATCTTGGTGATATAACTATTTTATAAAAACATGCAACATATCATTTTGATCATTTGAGATAGGTATTTGAAAGATACAAAGAGTATGGTGTGTCCCTAAATCCCAAGAAGTGTGAATTTTCCACTGACTAAGGAAAGCTCCTAGGACATATTGTGTCAAAAGATGGGCTAACAATAGATCCAAAAAGAGTAGAATAAATTCTCTCTCTCCCACTTCCCAGTCATAAGAAAGGATTTTAATGGAGTCTTATTAAGATGCATTAGCATATACCAAGCTAAAAGAATGATCGAAGAGCTTCATGATGGTCTTGATGGTGGCTACTACTTGGCAAGGACAACTACAATGAAGAACATGAGGGTTGGTTACTATTGGCTATCCTTGTTCCATGATTGTCATAAGTATGTAAGGAAGTGTGAAAAATGTGCCTTCTTCTATGTTAAGAAAAAGCTTGCAGCTCTTCCTCTTCATCCCATTCAGGTGGACCAACCTTTTGCTCCATGGGGATTGGATTTCATAGGCCCTATCAATCCTTCTTCTAGTTTTAGTCATAAATGGATCTTGGCAGCCACAAATTACTTTACCAAATGGACAGAGGTAATAGCATTAAAGGATGCCATATAATCTTCTGTTATTGAATTCCTTGATCGAATTGTGACTAGGTTTGGTGCCCCTTCAACCATTATTTTAGATAATGCAAAATCTTTTTTAGGAGCTCAAATTTGTGCATGGGAAATTGATCATAATATCTACTTGAGCACATCCTCAAACTACTACCCTCAAGGTAATGGATTGATTGAGTCATCCAAAAGAAACTTAATCAGGAGAATGAAAAGGACTATAGAGGACAATAAAAGATGTTGGCTTCAAAAGTTGAGGACAACACTATGGGCTGATAGAATAACACCTAAGAGGGTCATAGGAAATTAACCTTTAATGTTGGTATATGGTAGGGAAGCAAGGCTTCCAAGTTCATTAGAGTTTCTATCCCTAGAACTAGCTCATTAGTTGGAGTTAATGGAATAAGACGAGAAAAGGGAATAGGCCATATAGACCCTAGAAACACATTAGCAATAGGTAAATAAGAGTTTTCATAGGGAGAATAGGGTTAGAATCTTTAGAGAAGGTGATCTAGTATTAAAATGGGATGTAGACAGGGAAATACTAGGGAGACACTCAAATTTTGATAAATTATGGAGTGGTTCCTATGTAGTTACCAGTTGCAAAGAGGCCAACACTTTTTAGCTATCTAGGCCTGATGGTGAAGCTCTCCCAATCTAAGTCAATGAGATTCACCTTAAACCTTACTTTTAGAGAAGATTAAAGGTTTTTGTACATATTATATTAGTTTTCTTACTTTCCAATAAGTGCATGAGCATAGGTTGTCCCTCTGGAGGATAGCAAGTTTTGAAGTTTTGAAGGTTGTAAAAGTCTTTTTTATTCTTGGTTCTGGTTCTAGAGAGGTTGTTTTGAAGTTTCCTAGATATGTTTTCTACAATTTTTAGGGTTTTTCTTGGTATATCTTTATGTTTTATGACTTTGTAGCCCAATGGATGCATAAGGTCATTGGTCATATGCATAGTAGGCTTGCATCCCCCTTGAGTCACTAGAATTGTTTGTCAAATTTTCCCTCCTGCTAGAATCACCACATTTGAATTTAAAAGATAAATGGCTACATCCCATTTTGTATTCAACGCCATGAAAAGATGATATCATAAGGTTGGGAGTCAAAATTCAAGGGCCTACAATGCTACAAGTTCGTAAGATCGCACAAGGAAAAGTGAAGGCTTGCAATGTTACGATGGTTGTAAGATTGGGGAGCTCAAGAAATAAAGATGAGATGCTAAGACAGGGAAGCCCACCATAAGATTGTAAAATCATAATATTGGGGTCATCATAATATCGTAAGACAAGGTTTTATGTCTTAAGATGGTATGTGATCAGGAGATCACGGGGCAATTTTCAAAGGTCTACGATGTTATGCTAGACTCATAAGATCAGGGAGTCATAAGCTCAAAGAACCATAGCATCAAGAGAAGAGAGAGAAAGTCTTAAGATTCTATGCTAGTTGAGTGGTCAAAGGCCTTAAAGGGTTCATCTTGTGATGTTATGAGAAAGCTTGAATCGTAGCATCAAGAGAAAGGAAAAGGAACACTATGATGCTATGAAGGTCAAACGATATCATAAGATCAAGACATCATAAGATTGAGGATGTCATAGGACCACAAGGTCAAAGGTAAAGATTTAAGATCTTACAAAGTTGCTAGATTTTATAAGGTTGTAAAAGGAGATATGCTTGGTTTTAATCTTATGCTAGAGAGACATGTGGGGTCAGTTATTCTAAAGCGTGCCAAGTAGGTGTTGAAGTGGATAAAGTGATATGGTCAACCATGTGGAGACTTTGTTGAGGTGGCAAAATCAAATAAGATTATTGGCCCACATGTCCCATTTTAGTTGCAAAATTTAGTTGAATTTTTTATTTTGTCGATTTGTTGAGCTAGCTATGAAGAAGAAATATTTTCTTGCACGATCTGATCTTCATGCTCATTTCCAACCACTTTCCAATGAATGTTGCACATAGTGAATGAAATAAAACACTCCACCATCTCTAGTTTTATCCATCTATTTGGTCAGAGTGATTTAATGGCACCGTTTCTATCTTTTTAAGGCTCTATTTCAAAAAAATATTGGTTTGCATCATATTTGAACCTATACTAGGATCAAATTTTCTATAGATCTACATTATTTTTCTTTGTAGTCTTAAATGGTAGCAGTTGAGTTTGGTTTAAGACAAAAAATATCTCAGTTATGTCTGAGCTATATAGGCAGATTTGGTAATCTTTGTAAGGGGTTGATCTTTTTCTAATTTTTTAGTATTGCTTCATGTGTACTATTGTAATTTCTCATGCCTCTGAACCATTGTAATCCTCTGCTAAGTCTTTTAGCCATTAACACATTGTTCAAGGTTCTTTACCTCTAGTTAATGTTTTGTGTTTGTTTTGCAATTTACATGATTGCATCTGCTTTTGACATTTGGATGATATTAAGTGGAGTTTCTTCCTATACCATTCTTTTGTTGTTTGATCTACATGTAATTGTTGAATTAATAAAAGTCTTAATCTATATTCTTTGAGGTTACAACTGGTTGATTGTGCATTCATGGGTAGTTATAAGTTCAAACACTCTATTTTGGTGCATTACCCCTTTAGGTTAGATTAGGTAGATTTTCTTTCATGCATTCCTTCTTCCTTTTCCTCTCCAAGAGTAGTTAGGTGCATCTTGCTAGTAAAGGAAGCTTACCTTCTCTAGATATTTAACCTTATAGTTCAAGTCCCACAACATGGATGTAGTTTCCATGTTTCACAAGGTTGTCCTTAGGTAAAAACTTCGGACAAGGGTGCAAGCTTTTGTGAGAACAACCTTCCATGTCTATTTTTTCATGAATTGAATGGTTAGGGTTTAACTTAAAAACTTCTCTGATTAGTTCTAGTGAACCCCTAAAGAGATTATCACCAACATGGTTCTTCAAAATTCTGGTAATTGGGTCATATTTCTTTGCCATTACTGCTAGCAAATCATCATCAACAAAAAATCCTAGAATGATCAGTTTTCCTATATCAAATTCACATACATTATTCAAGGGAGTATCTACTTTTCTTTCTGTAAATCATTTTAAGAAAATTCCTAATCCTCCAAAAGACACTCTAGTGTCCCTTAACCGGTTTGCTTTATCATAGAGACCCTCACTAACCAATAACCTAGGGCTTTTCAGAATAAGCTCTTTTCCCCTAGTTAATTTGTTCATAGACTATGGCATTTGTTTTAGGAAGTCATCATTAACTGCTCTTTTCAAATAATTTACTTTCCCCAAAAAATATCTTTATGGAGCCATGTTTAAAATTTACCCTAATACAAATACAACTTCTCAATTTTCTCGAAGCTTAGATGACTTACCCATTTTTTTTTCTTTTTCTTCTCTCGAAATTGCTTAGCAATATGTCAAAACCCTTGGAAAATTTCACCCTTCACTCTGGAAATATTTGCGCTATGAGAATTATGAAACTTAATTTCTCAATAATGGAGAATTAGACATTTTATTATAACATTAAGCTCACACGAAGCAACATTGATCAAAGTTAATGCTTCAATAGTTACATTCTGTGTCACACCGTGAAGTTTGAAATTCCACCGTCGATCATCAAGAATTGGATGGCTTAGTTTGAAATCAAAATGATTGCATTAACCTTTTTTTAGAAATTTCCACAAATCAATAGGTTGCTTCCCCTCTTTAGTTGAATTTTGGGCACTTTCATGTTGTAGGAAAGTGTTGATCATCAATCTTCCCAAGATCAACAATCATGAAAATCCTTATAACTTTATAAGTCCGGCTTCAAATTTTTAGGCCCACTAATACAATCACTTTCCAACTCAATGAACATGTAGACTACTCCACCAATCATTATGTACCATGTCAGCATTCTTTCCAACTCGGTGTGACTAGGTGACCCTTTGCATGACTGGCCCCACTTGTCCACATGGCAACCAAGGGCTTCTCTACTTTAGTTAAACTTCATTCACTTTCATGAAGTGGTAAAGCACCTTCTGTTGATCTTTCAAAGATTGATGGTGTCATGTATCTTACCCCTTTCCAATCTAGTCAGCATAAGTAACCAATAAAATGCATTTCTTTTTCCAACATGTTTGACATTTGTCAACTATTCCAACGCCCTTTTAAAACTAGTGGTGCATCACCTCACCAAGTACACATGTCACTAGGGCACTTTGACACATTTCATAAACATAGACCATCTTTATTTTGTGGTAATGTGCCTACTATAGATCTTCCCAAGATTGATGTTGCATTGTTATATTGCAAAAAGGTAACTCCACTGCTCAGCTCGACAAATGAGATGGCTTGAAATTCCCAACATGCTATGACAACCATTTGGAAGTTCTAAAACCATTCTAAATCCTCCATATTTTGTGACACATTTAGGTGATAGCACCACAAAGGGCTATGTGGAAATCAGGAGCTTCCCCGCATTTTATAAAGGTCAAGCAAATTCATATTGTGGGCAAGCACTCATCATTGATATTTCTGAGATCAACAGTTAGCAAATGTAAAATTTGTCATGGTTAAAACATTCCATAAAATATTAAGGAGTTAACAAAGGGTAAAGCCATGGTTTAACGAAAAATATTTTTTTTGGGAAAATGAATTTTAAAATAAAAATGGGAAAAAGTAAATATAAAGTCTTAGGGTAGAAAGCTTCTCGCACATTTTTTATAAAACATTATTTTCAAAAATTTTGAAAACTAGGGCACAAAAAAAAGGTTTCATAAAATTTTAATAATTTCATCTATGGTTTTTAACACATCTCACATTTTAAAATATAATACCATTGGTTCTTTCACTATGAAGTGTAACCAAATTATGCAAGGTGAAAAACTAGGCCAATAGCTTGCATCATGTGTTCTCTTGCATGGGATGAAATGGCTCGTCTTGTTGAACCTATCCACCACCACAAACACACAATCTAACCCTATCCTAGTCCTTGGTAATCCCACTATGAATTCCATGCTAATGCATTCCCAAGGCCTATTAGGAATGGGTAGAGGTTGGTAGAGTCCTGCATTTGATGAACTATCCTTTGCCTTCTGACATATGCCACACTACTCCACATACCTCCTTACATCCCTTTGCATCTAGGGACAGTAATAGAACCTCTCCACAAGGTCTAATATCTCGTTAAAACCAAACAATAACCCTTGAACAATAACCCATTTTGCAAGGTGTGTCTAGAAAAGTCACTATGGAAATGATTAGCAAAGTTAGTACATACCTTGCAAGCCTCTAAAAAGTTAGCATCCTCCTCATATAGGTCCTCAAATCCACCCAATCCTATGCTCTGGAGCTTGACCTCTTGTACTCTTAGCAACCTCCTTCTCAAAGCATCTACCACCTTATTGTTTGTGCCTTTTTTGTGTTTGATTGAGAAAGTGTAGGACTACAAGAACTCCATTGATTTGATATGCCTCTGACTTAGCTTCTCATGTGAGTTGATAAATCTTAGTGCTTGGTTATCTATGAAGACCATGAATTCCTTGGGCAATAGGTAATTATTAGAAATAATAGTCTACCAAGATAACTAAGAGAGGGGGGGGGGGGGGGGGGGGGGTGAATCAGTTATCTAACAATTAAAACACTTAACCAAAGTAAATAGAAACCATATAAAGATGCACAGAAACAATTGCACCTGATATGTTGACTAGGGAAGCCATTGATTAGAGGGAAAAATTTGGTGGGAATGATGCCCACAAGATGTTGTACTAATATAAATATTCCTTGTTAGAGGATGAACCCTGTTAGGAGTCTATTACAACATTTAGTACAATGAGTCCCTATTAGGAGGCTTTGTATCCCTATTAGGAGATTCCAACACTATTAAGAGTAGTGATATAAAGTATGCAAGATGAGCTCACTGTCCAACCATGCAATTTCAGCTACAAGAAGAGCTCACTACTCAAACAAGTAATTTACTATTATTTTCTTCTTTCCTTGATCTTTCCTTTATCCTATCAACTGGACCAATCACTGTTCAACCTTGTAGAATGGATCACAAACCTCAAATCCAAATACCAAACCTTGGATCACTTAGCAAAACCTCAGAAATGAAGTTTCCTTCACTTCCGCATTGCTTTGCTCAACTTCGCATTCCATATTCTTTATTATTTTTTGAACTTTCACAATTCAAATATATCCATACCATGATAAAGGAAAATATCCTTCCTTTGTACCAAGTCCATTAACAATTCCTTGAGTCAGCTATTAGTGCTTCTCAATTAATTATTATAGGTCCTCATTAAGAACATGTTACACTTAGTGATAACACAAATCTTCTGCCTTGCAACTTGAATAAATTTTTGTATGTGCACAATTATGATGAGCAAGCTTAGCCATGTCATCCTCAACATGTCTTCTCCATGTCCTCAACCTCAATCCTCAAGATACCAACTCTATTAAGAGATATAACAATTTTACCAGAACATGCCTCTATAAACTCTATCTCATAATAGATATCACCAAAACTTAAATAACTTCTTCTAGATTTATCCTTTCTACTTCCAACTTTAACTACATATGCTAGATACTCAAAAGTATCTCCTATAATCTCAGGTGGTTATCATCCTCAACCAGCCATCCGTATCACCTTGATCTTTCTATTGTTCTTCTATTAGATACCATGGAAGACATCAAACATGCTATGTTGACATCAATGACAAACTCAGTCATGAATGTAATATATCATCATCAAACCAATCTTCCAAAAATCTCTCCAATCTTCCAATAGTAATGCCTCCACTTCTTGAGGGCTTGGATAAGTTCTTATAGATCCAAGTCATATGCTAAATTCCTTGTCTTAGCTTCATTAAGCCTCTCACTAAAAAATGCTACTGGTCTACCCTCTTGGCTCAAAACTACCTCAAATACCATGTTTCTAACATTGCACTCCACCACAAATGGCTTCTCAAAAATAGGAAAAACCAATATTGGTTTTGTTGTCACTTCCAGGGTACTTGTGCCATGGGTAGAACACCAGAATTATCCAAAGAATCAATATACTTAACCATCATTAATTACTTGCTTGAGTTATTTGTTCTCCTTTGCATCTTTCTAGGATTTAATCAACATATGTTGAGTTGACTCACTCAACCAATGCTTTTTGGTTTCTCTATTTAACACTCCCAGACCTACCCTTGTGATCTCAAAATATATGACATTCAATTTTGTGGAAGTACTTTTGGGTTTATATAGGGAAAATTTTATTGTTGCCTCCCTTGTTTTGGTCTCTAATATCAAGAAGGTAGATTTTTTCATTCTTTAAGGTTTTGGGGCCATATCAGTTTTAGGTATGGAGACCAGAACCAAACGTCTTTTCTTGTTAATAGAAATAGTGAATCAATTTGGTATCATTGAAGAAGGCTCAACCCCTACTGGGCCTTTTATGGGTGTACTCGATGAGTCCATAATCTATGAAATGAAGTGGTATGAACTTGTTGTTCATTATCCATTGAACCTTCACTTTGATCTTGATCCACATCAAGATCTATTTTAGTTTTTTCATGCGACACCATATGACTTTGTTTCTTGAACTTCAACTTGGACCTAGTCTTTTATACCACAAGTTGGTTTTGAACCACTTCAACAACAACTACCTTCGAACCCTTTTTGTTACCTATAGAATTAGTGAAAAAGATCACATTAGAACTAGAGGATGAAGGAGATTCTTAGGTTTTATCCTAAGTTTGAAACCAAGATGTTCCTTCTTTCCTCCTATGATGAACCCATGTTTTAGCATATTCACTAAAATTATAAGTTCTTTTCATTATATCATCCATTTTAAGTTCAAACCAGTTAATAAGAGGTATAAGGTAATCTTGTTTCTTTAGGTATTTAGGTTCAACAACTCTTGAACCATCCTCTTGTACCACTTTTAGATTTAGTTCTAACTTGAAGCCAAGAACCTATGATAACATACACCATCCTAGAATGACTCCTCTTTTGAAGTTCTCTTTCATTCATGCAATATTTCCAATAATCTTATAAGTGGAGTATAGGTGAGAAATGATCTCCTATCTCTAGAACTCTCCCAAAAAATCCTTTATTATCGAATCCTTTACTAGCTTGATAAAATTTGAAATCAAAAGCACTCTAATTAGTTCTAATATCTATAGCATCCTCTAGGTTTTTACATGAAAGATTTCCAATTCTTAATGTAAAAAAATTGTTCTTCTTATCATTAGGTTAAAAATTTACTTTTTACACTGATAGTTAACGAAAGACTTCAAATAGAATGAGACAATCAAGAGAGAATCTAGGTAACCTTAAAAGTTCTTCATTAAATCCTCTTACCCTAAGGTATGTAAGCCTAGGGAACTGGGTGAATAGACTACCATACACTTCTATGAATTGCAAAGCCTCTAAAGAGACCCTTTCTTCCCCTTTTTCTACTAGTTCAAAACATAGTTTACCTAGAAAAATATCATGAACCTTTCTGTAATTAGTCAACACTTGGCTCCTCTATAGGTAAGGGAAATAGTTATATATGAAGACTTCCTCATTCCAAGGTTCATGTGACAAAGGGGGAGATCTTGAGTATAGGCCAAACAATAGATAAGGTACAAATACATGAAGAAATATTTCTTTATGATTTGTGTTAGCTTCAATAGATCCCTCATAGAACCTGCTATAACTTCAACCCAATCCAGATATAGTTTTTCATCTAGAATAATATCAATAAAGTGATAAATCCAATCTTAAAAAAGGTATACTTTAGGTTAACCTTTGATTCTATGCAATATGACTACTAAATCATGAATGTGAGGCTTCATATGATCTTTACTTAAAACCTTTGGCAGTCGTAAACCTCTGTTATAGATTTTTTCAGTCTAATCATGAGCTATGACATTCTTCTCATTATTTCAATTAAACTTGGCCTATGGTTGGGTAGGGGTAAAATCAAAAAAAGTTTCATGTGGTATTTCAAACATAGATGTGGTGGTGTATCGGTCTACAAAAAAAAAAAAAATTCCATCATTTCTCTTAATGCATTGATACCTAATGTCATGATGGTTCACACATTCTTGAACTAGTTCAAGGATTATAACAACTTGAGGGGAAATCATGATTTGTAATACCCCACTATCCATGATTTTTCCCATGAATTCAACTTCTACATTTGAGTGAATTTTATCACAAACTTCATCTGTGTTAACCCCCCTTAAATGTGTATCAATTAACAAGGGACTCTTGCAACCCATACTAGCATGGTTACCAAAGAAATGTAGGGAAGATTTCAATTTTCCCAATTCTTGAAGAAAATCACAATACTCAACTAAACCCAAAGAGAAATTTTTTGAGAATGGGAAACTTTAAGTGAGGAATCATCAAAAAATCACCTTTGAACTTGCTAAAGTAATTCTTTTCAACCTTGTGAATTCTCTATCCTACATATCTTCACAGATAATATTCAAAATGAAAGTGAACTCACCTTTAAAGATGAGTTTGTGAGGATGTGAATAATTAATCAACATGGAGAATGAAATTATGGTAAGATTTACTTATCTAACAATTTATTACACCAAGATTCTTTGTAGTAATTGTCATAAATGAATATCCTTTCATCCTTACAACTTTTTACTTCATCATAATTACCGTGCCATGTGTTATCCTTGTCATTTTCTTGAGTCTTGTTTTAAGGGAGCTTTCCATTTAATTATTTCAAATAAAATTAACTTCATCATAATAGACCTTTTTATCGTTAAACCATGTGCTATCATTTCTTTGCTTACATCATCTGGAGGAAAGCATGGTCCACTTTCACATTCATGATTTTTAGTCTCCCTTGGCTTTAACACTTGTTTTTACTTAGTCTCGCTCATCCTTTAGGAGAATGCTCTTGAAGTGTCAAACTATTTTCAACTAGTTTGAACCAAGTTCAAAGCGGTTCAGCGGGTTCAAAAGTTCCAACAGGTTCGATAGTTTAGAAAGTTCAAAAGTTTAGAACTTTGGTTAAATGAACAAGTTTTGACTAACAACAAGCTAAGAGAAATATTTTGCTTTAGGAAAACTTGTATGTTATGTACTTAGGATAATTTAAGCTAAAGGGGAAATCAAACCAAAGGTTCCAAAGGAAATAGAAATCAAAATAAAGGTGACTCTCCAAAAAATACATGAACTAACACATTGAAAAGTCGCATATTTCTCTTAGGCCTATGAGAAAAAAATTGGATTTGAAACAATATTTTCTACAACTTTGTAAATTGTGTATTTTTTTTGCTGAGGTTACAACAATTTTGTGATTTTTTCTTGTTAAGGTTGCAAATTTCTCTCATAAGCATGTGAAAAAATGAATGGATTTGAAAATAATCTATCCTTAAAACAAATTGATTTGAAATAATTTGTTGTGCAACTTTCAAATTTCTTTCAAGCCTCCGAGGAAAAGAATAGATTTAAATTAATATGTTGCATAGCTTCCCACATTGTCAATTTGAAATGATTTGTTTGAAATATTTTTGTAGAGTTGATTTGAAAATGTGTTATTTGATTTGGTGATTTGTTTTTTTCGATAATGAGATTGCTCCATGCTTGGAGATGTGTTCATGGAGGCATGAATCATTAGTTTTATCATAGTGGCAAGTTTCCAAAACTGTAAACAACATGAACAACATTCTATAGGTTTGGAAGTAGTTTTTGGAATTTAATTTTTAGAAATTTTTGTATTAATATATTAATTTTACCCCTAGAAAAATGGGGGAAGTCAATCGAAATTAATGAGTTAATGGGTAGAAATTATTTTAAAATAAATTAATTTTGGAATTTAAGAATACAATGACTTTAGGTATAAAAATTAATTTGTGAACCATGACCAAAAATATTAACTCCATGCCTTTAGTTATAAAAAATTATATTTTGAACCACAACCAAAAACATTAGCTTTGTGTCTTATAGATAAGACATGGACTAATAAAAGTGTTTCATTTCATCACAAGACTCTTCACTAATACCACATCCCAAACACAAAAATCCCCACGAAAAAAACAACAAAACTACTTCATGGACTATAGGATTGAGGTAACAAAAGCAAGAGATTTACTTCATTTACGAAGTCATCAATGTTGGCAATTGACGAAGCCTTGCATGCATTTTCATCTGCAAAAACTACAATCCTCACAATATCTCTCAGTTGCCTCCCCCTTTTCTGCATCTCACTTCCCAAGTAGCCATCCATGAACAACCTCATAATCTTCTCCACCTTACTTTGTCAAATTATCCATCCATGCCCCTAAAAATATTGACGCTCATGCTGACTTCCTCCCCCAAAAGCTTAGAATTATAAAATTGATCCAATGCAATGGGCCACCCAATCATAGGCACACCTTCGCTCAGGCTCTCAAGCATAGAATTCTATCCACAATGGCTTAGAAATCAGTAGGTTGAATAATGAGAAAGGATAAGAAATTATAGCGTCCAACCCATTAGAAGAAGCTCTTGTTTCAACTCCATCATTCTCCCTTCAAATCCTTCTAGTAGAAAGTCATTCAATGCATTAGTTACTCCAATGGGAGGATGAATGGCCCAAATAAAGGTCAGTCAAGAAACTTCAATGATCAAAGCCAAAGTGTCATGTCTCTCTTGTCAATATGCATAGACATGCTTATTTGGATCCTTATGTGGTGATCAAGACAAAGTTAGATTGGTCAACTCTTTTTTTTGACGATAATTACAAAATATTTAAGTTAATTTCATAAGTTTGTAACTTAATATCATTTCTAAGGATGGATTAATGATTAATTGATGCATAGATGGATGTTACGTGGTGTCACATTTCATTTTTATATGATGTTAGGTTATGTCACTCATGATTATATTTAATGATGTATTTAATTATACTATTTGAGTTAATTATTCATTATATATTGCAAGTGTTTGAGTGGTTGTAGTTTTGAAGGTACGAGAGTGTGGTTGAGGTAGAGAGGGTTAGCCTCTCCGAAGGGGATGAGTTAGGGGATCTCACAACCACACCCACACACCACTTAAGAATTAGATGTTGGAGTTGATGAAAGCCAACTCCAAAGACACCCAAGATCACTTGCATGTGAAAACCTGTCAAAGAGAAGCCAAGGAGAGGAAGAGCATGGAGCAAGGGTAAAACCCTAAACAGACATGAGAGACAATATGTGCAAACACAAGAAGAAAATGTATTTACAATATGCACAATGCCTTTATGTTATGTTATGTTGAAAATAAAAAGAGGGAGAGGTTGCTTATAAAGACCTCAAGGAAGCTTGTAGAACAAGCTAGAAGGTGGTAGAAGATAAGGATGACAACTCAGCACACATCCACAAAAGGTGGAACATGCTAGAAGGGAACAAACTCCCATGTTGTCAACAACTAACCACTACATGCATTAAATACAAAATATTAAATAAATGCATTTACCTAAGTAAGCTTAATTAATAGAATAAATAATTAACAATTAATTAATTATTTACTCTGACACCCCCCCTTAAGTGCAACTTAGGGAAATGCCTTAAGCTCACAAAACTAAGATGAATGCAGAATGGGTCCCAGAAATGAGGCCATTTTAGGTACCCAAGTACAATGCAATAAAATGCAAACTTTTTAAGTGGGGAAAGAGAGAAAACCACGTGGGAAAAACCCTCCCCCAAAAAGAGGTAACCTAGTGAAGAACTGAAGAAGCCTCCAACTAGGGAAATGTCCCCTAAAAAAGGAACAAGAAGTGATCATGAAGAAGCATCACTGAAGCATGAAGAAGCCACAAATCTGCCAAATTGTTGATCTGAAGAACCTCCATGGAAGAAGAAGGCACAAATCGAGCATGTCTATATGGTAGATGATCCATCTCACTGAAATGCATAGGTAGCCAGCCACTGCAATCGCCTTGTATATAGGATCAACTACTGAATACATAGTTCACACTATCGAACCATCAAACCATGGATGCATTAGAAAAACAACATAACCCCCCCTTAATGCAGACGGGGTGTGATGACAGGCAATTGAGAAGGTGGGCCAAAGTCTCCTGCAAATGAACCAAGAACGACAAGAGAGGGAAAGAGGTACAGACACCTATAAAGACACGATCAAATAGACTCTACATGGGGCTAATTTCATGGAAGGGACACTCACTTGACAAAGGGAGAATGCCTAAAACAGCAAACAACTATCCTCCCCATGGTGCTTTATGAAAATAGTGCATGTACAACTGACTCAAAACAATGTTCATAATCCCCAGAATGCAAAAGTGGCACTTTATCTCAGTGCCATACAAAAAAGTGCTTCAAAATGATAGCTACAATGATCAAAACTAAAAACAAGTTGCAACAAAACAAAGTACAACTAAAAACAAGAGAAACCATGCCAAGAAAATGATCCTCGGGCCTAAAACACTCAAAATATCCACCATATAGAAAAATTGCAAAAATTATGATAGAAAGAGCATGGGAAAAAAACTCAAGAAAAGGACCACATTTCTGAAAAGGTGATAGAACCAGCTTTCCAAAAATATAAAGTTTTCAAAAAATGGGCATGGGATGCAAAAGATATGCTTGTCAGAGTCAAAAACATAACTTAAGACTTTAACTAAAAAAATGGGCAATGAAAAGGCATCAAAACCTAAAAATGCTTGCACCAAAGTCTCCATCTTAGAACTAGCTTTCTGGTGCTTCTTTTGGATCGGAAAAATACCTCTGTATGCTCAAGTTATGGCCAAAAAATAAAGAGTAGGTCCAAAATGACCCTGAAGGAGAGGTGCAAGAAGGATGCTAATGACATGCTGATGTCATCATTTTACTGCAAAAAAATTGATGGCCATGTGATTGTCACCACAAAAAAAGAAGTCACGTGGTAGTGGCATGTGGATGCCACGTGGCAAGAGGCTGATGTAGCAAGTGCCACATGGCACCTGTGCCACGTGTCACGCGTAGAATGCGCACTAACTATGCAGAAAAGTTGAGTGGGTGGACTGATGGAGAAGACATGTAGATGGTGGAGATGGCTACAATTGGAGCTGAGGGAAACTAGCGGCAGAGTGGCATCAAAAATTGAATAGCCGGTGGGGTGGCACGGAGCTCCAACCGATGGTGGAGGCTGGGCAGCGGCAGACAGCGGAGGCGGAGGAGGGGGCTAGTGACGGCGGAGCGGGGCAGAAACTAAAGTAGAAGAGTTGCAGATGCAACCAAAGGAGTTGGGCGGGGGCAGCCCCGAGGTGGCTGCTAGGTGGTGCCATGATGGTGCACCCTGCGCCCCTTTTTAAATTTTTTTTTAAATTGCCATGCATCCGTACGATCTGTATGGAAAGCCCCTTGAACAATTTTTTTTTACCTCCCGGACCTCTATCTCCAAAAATGACAAGTTTTATATAAATCTTGACTGCAAACGGTCTTCTGGATCCAATGGTGATGTTCATTTTTCCCCAATGTGCTCTAAAAAAATTTTGATCCCCTGATTTGAAGAAAAAATGCACAAACAAACTAGGGTTTGTGACTTCAAATCACGGCTTCAAAATTCTTCAACCAAGCTGCAGCAGGAAGGCTCTGATACCATGTTGGAGTTGATGAAAGTCAACTTCGAAGATGCCCAAGATCACCTACATGCAAAAACTTGTCAAAGAGAAGCCAAGGAGAGGAAGAGCATGGAGCAAGGGTAAAACCCTAAATGGACATGAGAGAAAATATGTGCAAACACAAGAAGGAAATGTATTTACAATATGCACAATGCCTTTATGTTATGTAATGTTGAAAATACAAAGAGGGAGAGCTCACTTGTAAAGACCTCAAGGAAACTTGTAGAAAAAGCTGGAAGGTGGTAGAAGATAAGAATGACAACTCAGCACACATCCACAAAAGGTGGAACATGCTAGAAGGGAACAAACTCCCGTGTTGTCAAAAACTAACCACTACATGCATTAAATACAAAATATTAAATAAATGCATTTACCCAAGTAAGCTTAAGTAATAGAATAAATAATTAACAATTAATTAATTATTTATTCTAACATTAGATGCCTAATTAATGTTGCATTCTATTTTGTGTTAATCTAATTCTTGAATGTTTAAAACACAATGGAAAGGTTATTGATGAAAGCTTCCTATATGCTATGATAATATATTGTTATATTACTTATTACATCATTAATTGATAGTTTATTGATGAAAGCTTCCTCTATTTGAAACATAGTTGTACGTTATCATTCTTGTATATAGGTTGTTCACCGGGAAGGGGCATGGTTAAGAGAAGCTACCTCGTAGTCTCCATTATAGTTGACTCAAAGCTTTAACAAGCACTAATAGTGGTGACCATTAAAACCTAAGGAAAATGTAGCACCCTTTGATTGAGTTTTCCTTGTTTGGATCTGCCACAAATTAGGAAAGATTTTGTGTTTTCTTGCATGATATTTCTTTCTTGATTGCATACGGGTTGCGATGAGTTTGAGCTATGCCTTCTTTCACTAGTGATTGGGAATAAATATAGTCTTCTTCACCCTTAGGCTCCTATTTTTGGCTGGCTATAGGATATCTAAAATATCCACAACCATGTACTCCAATGGGTTTCTCTTTTCAAGTCCACTTACCATATAATGGTTAGACATTTGAATGGAAATGTGAGTAAACCTTTCTATTAATAAGACTAACCCAATTGCTTATTTTAAAACACCAATCATACTTCTATATATTTCATGAGGAAAATATCTAAGATGTATTCTATTCTTCCTCTGTTATGGGGTTTTGAGGAAAGTAAGTTATGTGAGTTGTATTGGACTACTGTTATACCATTTTCATGAAATCTCTATATTGTTTTTTTTTTTCATTTAGTAACCACATATTTAACATTGCTATATTAATGTGCTAGTTGTAGGCTCACAATTTATGTTGCTGCATGTTCAAAATACCTTGGGTTGGTGTTTTCTATAACTTCCAAAAACACTACTGTAGACCAAAACTCCACATATAATGGTGTGACCAAAATGGACTTGGCCTCTATTATACTATTGTTGCAATCAAATGCCATAATGAATCTCTATTTTACCACTATATTGTTGTGGCATACATATTGTATTTTGAATCTCTAAAATTCAGTATTACGATGGTCTTGATGAGAACATTTAGTGTTTCCAGAGTAAGAGATGAGGATAATTTGTACAAATAAAACTAAATGTTACACTAGACAACTATTAGGTTCCTTACTTTTGTTAAAAGGATCCAATACTCTAAATTATGGATAATTCTCATTGGTCTATGTACTAATTTAAGAGATATTGCCTCCTAAATTAGGAAATACTAAAACTTATTAAAAAAAAATGAGGTTGTTGAGTGCTAAATGACAATGTTAGTTGTAAATTCTTAATGACTAGTCCTAGTATTTGATGTTTATATCCTTTATGGAAGGGTAAAATGTGGCAAAAGGGAGGGTGGAGATGGATGCATTAGGTTTTTGCTTCTCTCAACCTATCAGATTCTGAAAAGTAGGATTTATTATGTTTTGTCTCTCTTGTTGGTAATACTGATGAATTTTGTGCTTGGCCAGGCCATTTTGTATTGCATTTAAGTAACATGTTCTGACATGTAGCCTATGCATGACTATGCTCACTTTTTGTTGCATATGTATAGATATGCTTATTTAAAATAAATTTATATGTAGGTAGATGTGTTACAATTTTTCTTTTACTGCATATGTGTAGATGTGTAGTGTTTTTTTCTTTTCCATACCATATTCTATGATTAGGCTAATAGGCACATGGTTGTATCTAGTTTATTTCATGGCTACACCAGATCTATCTGATCCATCTTGTTCTAGGAAGCTAGGCTTCTTGTGATAGGGTTAGGGAATTATACATGTCAAGAAGAATCTTGAGGGAGTATACACTCTGTAGTTGGCGAGGTAAAAGCACCTAGGTGACGCTTCTGTCTTAGATAGTAGATGGACGACATTAGATGGCTTTGGAGACTAGATACACTAAAGGACACATGAATTTTTTTGATAACCTTTCTTATGGTCTTGTAATTTTCATCTTAGAGATGATGAATAGTAACATTCAATTGATGTGATCTCTAATTATTAAGTAATGCAATCCTAAAATATTGAGATGTACTTTTCCTTATGTATAAGACGAACATACATTGTAATTCAACACCATAGTTCATATGATGTAATGTTCATGCGATATAAAACAGCACCTTAGTGTTATACTGAATTTGTTAATAAACTAATTGTTTTTATCATATTAGTTAATGGATAATGAATGAGATCTTGACTTTTCAACTCTAGTTGTGATTGGTTTCTCTTTCGCATTTTTTGTTCTTATGTGATGTGGCATTTTTTATTAGGACATCATTCTTACATATGGTATTAGAGCTATGTTTAAATCCTAGGCCTTGGGCTACCATGCTAACTTGCACCCATGTGTGGCAAGTGTTTGAGTTATCACCATGGCCAGAATAGCTAATCATAGAGGTGGGTCTAGTAGTGGTGCATGAGCTGAGGAATCTAATGAGAGGTTAGATCAGATATTGACATTGTTGACCCAACAAGAGCCTTTTTTATAGCAACAAGGCCAAAGAATTGATAACATAGAGCATGAGGCTCGAGGTAGACAAACTAACGAAGAGGCAATAAAGCATGATGAAGATCAGCACTCTAGAGCCATACATAAGTAGGAGGAGGAACTAAGGAATAAATTTGAGGATGATCTATTGGATGAGGCTCATAGGAGGTCTGAGGTAGAGCAGAAGGTTGATGACGACCGTTAGATTGCTCTCATTAATACTGATAGGTTATAAATAGTAGTTGACTTGAGAAAAGATCTCAAGAAAGTGACCTCACTAACATTTTATGGTAGATCTTTAGGGGAAGATGTTGAGGCATGGATTACCAACATGGAGAAGTATTTCTTGGTGTGAAACTATACAGGGAAATTTAGAATAATTTGGGCCACATTTTAGCTGATGGGTGAGGTAGCTACCTGGTGGGATGGTGCAATGGCTAAAAAGAAATTTCAGCATGGGGAGGTAATGTGGGAAGAATTTTTGCATCTTTTCCACAAATAATGGTTACCTCAGCTATTCTATGACAAGAAATAATCAAATTTCTACAAGTTAGTTTAGGGGAACATGAATGTTACACATACCATGAACATCTTTGTCATTTGGTGAAGTATGTTCCTCAATATCAACATGATGAGTTATTTAGAACTTGAAAATTTTTGATGGGTTTATGACTTGAGATATACAATGAGATCAAAATGTAGGAATCTGAGACCATGGATTTTGCACTGCATAAGGCTCTTAAGAAGGAATAGAGACTGAAGGATGCTTCCTCATCTAAATCTTCCAACTAGAACTATAAAAGGAAGTTCCAAGACAACAAGTCTTATAAGGATAATAGGGGGTATTAGGATGACAAGAAAAAAGGAAATGGAAAGAAAAAAGAAATCAAAAACATGAAGGATAAGGGATAGGACAATTCTAACAAGAATAGGAATAAGAAAAATTGGAACAATAACAAGAATCAAAACAATATAAATAAAAGAAATAGAAATAGAAGGAATGTAAATGATAGGGGTGAAAAGAATAGGAATGATGATAGGAGGGGCCCTAGGATAGGATTTTATGTATGTGGCAGTAACCACTTTGTTGCTAAGTGTCCATAATTATCTAACAAGAGGGACTTTCCACCATAGCACCACATCCATGTTGTAGTTGATCATAGGCAAGCAAATTTTCAAGCCACTCCTATACAGATGACTAGTACACTATTTGGTTACCCTATTTCTATTCTTATAGATACTGGTGCTATTGAATGTTTTGTAGATCCCAATATAGTAGCTAAGATACCTATTAGGGCCAGTTTTATGGCTGAACCTTGGACTATAGAATATGGTAATAGGGCTGAACATAGGGTAGAACAATGCTTATTTTGCAGTGGGTTGGAACTCCCTAGCTTTCAAATAGAGTTAAACTTGTATGTAGCGTCTTTGGGCTCATATGATGTCATCCTAGGAATCAACTAGTTAAGTAAACATAAATCCTTATTTAATTGTTAGGATAAGGTGATCGAATGCCATAATATCATAGGTCACTCAGTGATGCTAAATGGTGTCAAACAATCATTTGAATGAAGAAAATTTTTAGCTATGCAATTGAAGAAAACAAAGAGGAAGGGATGCCAGTTATATGTTGTCCATGTCAAGAATTTGGAAGATATTCCATTTTGATTAGAGGATCATCCTATTTTGTAGGAATTTAGAGACATGTTTCTAGATGATTTTCTTGAACTACCCTCTAAGAGGGAGTTCAATTTCGCCATAAATCTTGTGCCAGGAGCATGACATCATTCAAAGGTTCCTTACCATATGACTTCCATAGAAATGTATGTGTTGAACACTTAGCTACATGAACTCTTGGATAAAGGTTTCATTTGACCTAGTGTATCACCGTTGGGAGCTCCTATAATTTTCATTAAGAAGAAGGAAGGTTCCTTAAGGTTGTGCATTTATTACCACATGCTAAATAAGGTGATCATAAAAAATTGAGATCCTCTCCCAAGAATTGATGAACTATTTGATTAGATGAAGGGAGCAACCATATTCTCTAAAATTGATTTGAGATCTGAATATCATTGAATTCAGATTTAGGATGAAGACATACCTAAGACAACATTTAGAACTAGGTATGGGCATTATGATTTTGTAGTCTTACCTTTTGGAGTGACAAACGTGCTTGCTACTTTCATGAACCTGATGAACAATGTATTTAGGGACTATCTCAAAAAAGTCATGGAGATATCTATTGATGATATCTTGATATACTCCAAGAATTTATAAAAGCATGAAGAACACTTGCATATAGTCTTGGAGCACCTGAGAGAGAGAAAATTGTATGGGAAGATCTCTGAGTGTTCATTTTATTAGAAAGAGATCCACTACCTAGGGCATATTTTATTAGCTGATGGCATAGCAGTGGAATCTGTAAAGATAAAAGCCATCCTTGAATTGCCAACTCTATAGAACATAAGTGAAGTTAGGAGTTTTATGGGTCTTTCTAGGTATTATAGGAAATTTTTTGAGGTATTTTCTAGCATAGTAGTACCAATCACATCTCTCCAGGAAAAGTGCAAAAGGTTTGAGTGGACAAAATCATATGAGAAAGCCCTTCAGTTTCTTAAGCAAAGGCTTACCACCGCTTCGATCTTGATTATACCAAATCCTAATGGACACTTTTTTGTCACAATAGATGCTTTAGGAGATGGGCTTGGGGGTGTATTAATGTAAGACAGTAAGGTTGTTGCCTACGAATCTAGGAAGCTCAAATTGCATGAACTAAACTATGTTCCTCATGATTTAGAACTAGCTACGATAGTACATGCATTACAGAGGTGGTGACATTACTTGTTGGGGAAGCCATTTGAGCTTAAAACTGATCATATGGGGTTGAGGTATATTTTCATTCAACCTAATCTGAATGCCAAGCAAAGGCAGTGGCTTGAATTCCTCAGTGAATACAATTTTGGAATTGAGTATATTAAAGGAAAAGAGAAAAGGGTAGCAGATGCACTTAATTGTAGAAGGCATATCACCACTATCACTACATCTTGAACTCATATGAGAGAGTATATTCTTCAATACCTTCTTGGAGATACCCATTACGAATAGGTGAAGTCAGTATTGGACACCGATGCCTCTGATTCAAGATTTGTTAATTACTCTTTTGATGATGATGGTGTACTTAAGTACTAGAATAGGATATATTTTCACAACCATGAAGGGTTGGAAAAATTGTTGATCTCAAATTGGTTGATAATTGAGTGTCAACACACTTAAGCTTTTTACTAAGTTCATTCCCAACTAGTAACATATGCCAAGTATAATATGTATAGATGCTGAGTAAATCAAGTGTTGAGTAAATAGTAAGTGCCAAGAAATTCAAGTGCTAAGTGAACAATAGATGTAGAGAAAGTTCAAGTGCCGAGTTAGATAGAATTACAATATGTGTTGAGCATCAGTATTATCAAGTGTTGAGTAACACAGAATGGATCTAGTTTTTTATGATGGCACAAACAACTATGTAAATCATTTTTGCACCAACTAATGGATAGATCTTGAAGCTTTGAAGATAAGATCAAATCTGTTTGGATTCCCTATGTGATCAACATGCAACCAATCAGAAAAATTGAAGGAATTGAGTAGGAAAACATGAATGAATCTCAATCGTAGATTCATACCTAACCCTAAACCACCAAAGTATTTTTAAAGGGAGATGAAGCCCCATAATTAAAGTATGAGAGAGAGAATTAGAGAATGTATGTGAGGAGCTGATGCTAGCAAAGATTTCAAGGAATTGAAAGGGGTGAATTGATCAGTATAAATTCTAGGTGACTTAGAAGGATAGAATTGCAGAATAAATTTGTAGAATAGAGGATCGAGGATACATCAATTTCATATTAGATTAGAAAGTATCAAGATGGAATAAATTGAGATCTAAAATCAGCAATACCAAATTATAAGTAGTCAAATCAAACATTCTACTGTCAGATCAAAGTTTGCACTGAGATTTGTTGGCTTTTTTGAGGTTTTAGAAGTTATCAACCTAGTTTCTTATTAGCTTGCTTTGCCACCTTCTTTCACCCACATTCATAATTTTTTCAATGTGTCTCTGCTTAAGCCATATCATCTTAAGATATCTCATGTGCTTGACTAGCATGTGTTTAAGGTACTTGATCCAGGGTGATGGCAGTTAAGCCCACCTGATTCATTGAGCAGCATATCGTCAAGGTACGAGACAGGGACGTCCTCTAGTATAAGGTCCAATGGGAGCAATTTGGTGTATATAGTTCCACTTGGGAGGATGAGGAGGATTTATAGAAATCCTTTCCTCATATTTTTGTATGGCTTGTTTTATTTTAGCTAGATATCAATTTTGGATGTGTGTGCATGCTTATTTTTGTTGTGATTTTACATCAGGACAATACCTTTTCCTAGGGGGGAGGGATGTTTCATCTCACTTGTTGACATGCTTGAAAATGCTTATTTGGATGCTTATATGATGATTGAGTCAAAGTTAGACTGGTCAACCCTTTTTTTTGAAGAAAAATTAAGAAATATTTAACTTGATTTCCTAAGTTTGTAACTTAGTTTCTCTATTGAGGGTGGATTAGTGATTAATTGATGCACAGATGGATGTTATGTGGTGTCACATTTCATTTTATATGATTCTATGATATATGCCACTCATGATTATATTTAATGATGTATTTAAATATACTATTTGGATTACTAACTTATTGCTTGTTATGAGTGTTTGAGTGGTTGTAGGATCAAAGGGATGAGAGTGTGGTTGAGGTAAAGAGGGTCAGCCTCTTAGAAGGGGATGAGTAAAAGGATCTCACAGTTGCACCCACACACCACTTAAGAATTAGATGCTTAAATAATGTTGCATTCTATTTTGTGTTAATTTGATTCTTGAATGTTTAAAACATAATGGAGAGGTTATTAATGAAAGATTCCTTTATACTATGATAATCTATTATTATTTTACTTACGACATCATTAATTGATAGGTTTTTTATAACCAAAGGTGGGAAAATATATCTTTATTTTCTCTTTTTACATCCGAAGCATCTTACACATATGAGGGAATAACTAACAATTCTATGCACATATTTGGGAAAAGGAAAGAATAATGCAATTGTGTCAGGTACAAAAAAAATCTAATATTATAAAAATAATAATTATTTTTACTTTGGGGGTGATGCCAATAGGAGAAAAATTTGGAAGTAGACAGAGGGAGTTTGGATTGAGCACGAAGGACAACATATTTTTCAGGTTCCCCTTTAAGTGCTAGTTAATCACATGTTACTTATTCAATGCATGGAAACCTCTAAAGATTTTGATTTTTGTAACTACATATTTGTCACCTAGTTGTTTTTGCAAGGATTTTAAGCATTATGTTATTTCACTTTGGAGAGGTCAATGTAATTTTTTTATTCAATCACATGAGTGTAAATTTAAGCTATTGTAAAAATAGATACATTGTGAGGATCCTTGTACAAATATCAAATGTAAAAGATTTGTTTAATAATACCAAACAACACAGTAATGTCGGATCTATAGGTATGATACTAAACATTAAATACGTTATATTCATTTTGAAACATAGTTGTACATTATCATTCTTGTCTGTAGGTTGTTCACTAGGAAGGGGCATGGTTAAGAGAAGCTACCTCGTAGTCTCCATTCCAGTTGACTCAAAGATTTAAAAAGTACCAACAATAGTGACTGCTAAAACCTAAGGAAAATGTAGCACTCTCTAATTGAGTTTTCCTTGTTTGGGTCTGCTGCAAATTAGGAAAGATTTTCTATTTTTCTTATACACTATTTCTTTCTTGATTGCATATGGGTTGCAATGAGTTTGAGCTATGCCTTTTTTCACTAGTGACTGAGAATAAATATAGTCTTCTTTACCCTTAGGCTTTCATTTTTGGCTAGTTGTAGGATATCTAAAACATCCACAACCATCTACTCCAATGGGTTGTTCTTTTCAAGTCCACTTACCATATAATCGTTAGACATTTGAATGGGAATGTGAGTAAACCTTTTTATTAACAAGACTAACTTAGTTGTTTATTTTAAAACACCAAACATACATCCACAGATTTTATGAGGAAAATATCTAAATTGTATTCTATTCTTCCCCTATTATGGGGATTTGAGGAAAGGAAATTGTGTGAGCTGTATTGGATTGTTGTTATACCAATTTCATGAAATCTTTGTATTGTTTTGCTTTTGTGGTTAGTAACCATGTATTTAACATTGCTATATTAATGTAATAGCTATAGGTTTACAATTTATGTTGCTATATGTTCAAAATACCTTGTGTTGGTATTGTCTATAACTTCCAAAAACACTACTATAGATCAAAAATCCACATACAATGATATGACGAAAATGGACTTTTTCTTTGTGTTAAATCTCCATACTCTTATACTATTGTTGCAATCAAATTCCTTAATGAATCTTTATTTTACCACTATATTACTATGTCACACATATTGTGTTTCAAATATCTAAACTTTAGTATTACAAGGGTCTTGATGAGAACATTTAGTCTTGTCATAGTGATGTTAGAAATAATAGTCCACCAAGATAACTGGGCAAGGGGGGGTGAATCAGTTTTCCAATAATTAAAACATTTATCAACCTTAAACAATCCTATCCATTCAACCAAAGTAAAGAACAACCATAACAAGATGCACATAGACAATTACACTAGATATGCTAACTAGGGAAACCCTTGATCAGAGGGAAAACCCTTATGGAAATGATGCCCATAATATGATGTACTAATATAAATATTCCTTGTTAGAGGATGGACCATGTTAGGAGTCTATTACAACATTTAGTACATATGATCCTTGTTAAGAGATTTTGAATCCTTGTTAGAAGATTCCAACCCTGTTAGGAGTTGTAAAAGATAGAAGGACCCATTTTCTAAATAGCTTTTGGGGCAAGACCACTGAACTTATTATCGAACTGATCTCTCAACTATTCCTTGCAGAATAATTGTATGTACTATGCTTCAAACACTTTTCCTCTATCGTATCAATTAGACCAATCACTATCAAACCTTGTAGACCATGTCACACACCTTGGATCCAAGTATCCAACTTCAGATCACTCAATAAAACCTCAGCAATAAAGTTTCCTTCACTTCTACTCTACTCTTCTCAACTTCATATTCTACTCTTTGTACTACTTATAATTACTTCTCTTCCATATAGCCAAACTTATGATAAAGTAAAATGTCCTTCCTTTATATCAAATCCATAATAAAATTCCTTGAGCTGACGGTTACCTTCTTAATTAATTATTATAGGAGCACATTAATAACACGTTAGACTTAGTGATAACATTAATCTTTCACCTTATATCTTGAATATCTTTCCCTATATGTATCATTATGATGAGAAAACTTAACCACACCATCAACAACATGTCTTCTTGACATCTTTAACTTTGGCTTCTCAAAATAACAACTATGCTAAGAAATATAACAAGTTTACTAGAACATGCCTCAGTAAACTCTATCTCAGAACAATCTTTACTAAAACTTGCATAACTTCTTCCAAACTTAATATTTTATGCTTTTGAGGTTAGCTACATATACTAGACACTTAGTAGCATCTCTCTTTAACCTAACTATTTAATGTACTCAATGATTTGTCTATGCCAACTTGATCTTTCCGTTGTTCTTCTATTAGATACCACAAAAAATTTCTATGTGGACATCAATGCCAAATACAGTCATGAATGTAACATATCATCATGATAATGATTGTATCATAATTATACAATACTCTCCCATAGGAATATCATCGGCATTCATGCTTTCAATAATCTCCCCCTTTGGCATTGATGACAACATAGATAAAAAAACATCTAGTTCCAAGAATACCAACTGCAAAAGACTATTAACCTTGCTTTTCAAATCCTCTTCATCAATCATTCTCCCGCATTGATATACCTCAATGTCCTTTACATCAAACTATTTTCCATACTATACTTCTCCCTTCAATGTACTCAAACTGTTTTTCATGCTAAACTTCTCCCCCATTGACATCAATGTCAAAGGTTTCAATAACCATCAAACTCTGCAACAACTGATTCTTACTCACCTTAAGTGTCCAAAGATACTATTCAAAAACAACATCCAATAAGAGTCCTAGATGAATCTATCCATCATAGATACTCCCCCATATAGGAAGCATCAACATTTAGTCTAGAAAAATAATAGTGCTCTGTTACACTGGACTGATGCACTCTTGCATCTTTTACTCTAATGTAGGAAGGGGCATAACTCCTAACATACTTCACAAATACTCAAAAGTCTCTTTGGGAAGAGGCTTAGTGAAAATATTTGCAATCTGCTCTTTAGTGCTCACATACTCCAATATAATTTCCTTTTCTAAAAATTTCTTTCTCAACATGTGATACTTGATAGAAATGTGCTTGGTCTTAGAATGCAACACTAGATTCTTAGACATATTTATTGTGCTTGTGTTGTCACAATGTATGACAATAGGTTCATTGATTTCTATCCTTATATCCTTCAACATTTGCTTCATTCAAACAACTTGATTACAATTTTTTTTTGTTGCAACATATTTTGTTTTTGCTATACTTTGTGAGGTACAATCCTACTTCTTGCTTAGCCAAGAAACCAATCTTCCTCTAAGAAAGAAGGCTTCACCACTAGTCCTCTTTCTATCATCCATAATGCCTACCCAATTAGCATTAGTATAAGCACATAAAGTAAAATCATTAGACTCAACATACCACAATCCAAACTTTGGTGTTCCCTTTAGGTATCTAAATATCCTTTTGACTACTACATAATGTGCTTCTCTGGGATCAGCTTGGAATCTTGTAACAATTCCAACTATATTTTCTATATGTGGCCTTGTGTGAGTTAGATATTGCAATCCTACGATCATAGATTTGTACTTTTTCTACTCAATAGTAGTTGTCTCAGGCCTTGTAGATAACTTGTGTCCAGTTACCATAGGTGTTCCAATGGGTTTACATGTTTCCAAACCAAACCTTTTTAGTAAATCTTTCAAATACTTAGTCTGAGAAAGAAATATTCCTTCTTTATCCTATATAATTTGTAATCCTAAAAAATATTTCATTTCTCCTATCATACTCATTTCAAATTCTTTCTTCATTTCTTCTACAAACTTGTCACTTTCATCATCATTTCCTCTAGATATGATATCATCAACAAATATTACCAAGATCATCAATCCATCATCAATTTCTTTCTAATAGATATTTATATCTACCATACCTTTGCTATATCCAAGCTTTGTCAAATTCTTGTCCAACCTTGCATACTAGGTTCTAGGTGCTTTGTTGAAGCCATACAATGCTTTCTTTAGTCTACATACTATGTCCTTGTCATTTCTCAAAGGACAACCTTCAGGTTGTTCTATCTATACCTCTTCTTCAACTTCTCCATTTAGAAATGCTAACTTGACATCCATTTGATATACTTTGAATTTCTTATATGCTACATATGCTAAGAATAACCTTCTTCTATTCTATCCATAGGAGCATAGGTCTCATCATAGTCTATTCCTTCTCACTATAAGTAACCTTTACATACCAATCTTTCCATGTTCCTTACAACTTCACCTTGTTCATTCATCTTTTTTCTGAATACCCATTTAGTTCCTATCACATTCTTGTCTATTGATCTGGGGACCAATTTCTATGTCTTATTCTTTAATATCTGATCCAATTCCTCTTTCATAGATTGCTTCTAATGGTCATCTTTGCATGCTTCATTTGCATTCTTAGGTTCAACTTGAGATATAAAACATAGTTCTTCATTGATTCTACTTCGTGTCATCACACTTTTATCTCTACTTCTGATGATTTGCTCAGGTGGATGATTCTTTGTCATATTCTTACCTAAAGTAGGAGTTGTTATCTCAACTCTTGGCTATATTTAAGTTTTCTAAGCTTTGTTCCTGCGTTCTCTCTCCTTCATTCTATAAATCATTGTTAGTCTCAAGGAATACTTAATCATTCCTTCATTTAATAACAACATCATCATCTAAATTGTAATCAACTATTCTTTCTTGTATCTTGAATTTCTCATCAACTCTTACATTTGCACTTTCCATAATAGTTTTAGTTCTCAAATTATAACATCTATAAGACTTTATTTTCAATTAATAACCAAGAAAAGTACCGTCATCACTTCTAGCATCAAACCTACCAATATCATCATCTCTTTTGATAACACTTACTGCCAAAAATTCTAAAATACTTAACTGTAGGTGAGTGACCAAACCATAGTTTATAAAGGGTCTTGTTTGTGTCTTTCTTGACCTATACTCTATTCATAGTGTAGACTATTGTATTCATAGCTTCTCTCCAAAACATCTTGGATACGTCATTCTTGGCTAACATAGCTCTTGTTGCTTATGTTATTGATCCATTTCTTCTTTTTGAGCTATACCATTTTGTTTAGGGGTTTTCAGAGCTCATAAATGTCTTTTTATTCCATTAGCTTCACAAAAGATGTTAACCTCATTTGAAGTAAACTCTCATCTTCTATATGATCTTAAACATTCTTCATGCCTAATTCATTATTAACTCTATTCTTGAATGTCTTGAACTTATCAAATGCCTCAAATTTTTCTTTAAGAAATGCAACCCACATCATTCTAGAAAAGTCATCAACTAAATTTATCAAATAACTTTCACCATAGAACCTTTAGTATTCATAGGACCACTGGGATTTGTCTATAAAATCTCCAATTTTGTTGTAGCAATAAACTTCCTGCAGGGAAAAGTTCTGTTATGCTTTGCCAAAACACACTCCTTGCAAATTATGTTAGTAGGTTTGACAATCTTAGGAAAATCTTCAACTACAAACATACTACTGGTCTTTACAATACTATCAAAGTTTATATGAAAAAATCTCTTATTCCATAACCAAGTGTGATCTACCTTTGCAACCAAACATGTCATTTCAATAGCACTCAATTGAAATATATTACCTCTAGATCTGGTTCCTGTTCCAATTACCTTTCCATGTTCTTCTCTGATCATGCATGTCTTTACTAGTGAACTACAACCAATAACCTTTATCCACTAGTTGTCTAATTACATCCTTAGTGTTAGTTTTACCATCAAGAGTTATAGATCCAATACCTTTAACTTGGCATGTTGCACTATTTCCAACTCTGATAATGCCTCCATCCTAACTTTTGAATTCAACAAACTTGTTCATATCACTAGTCTGATGATGTGAACAACCACTATCAATTATCCAATTAGATTTCTTTTTCAACTTGTGACACCACAACTACTTTCTTTGGACTTTCTTGTTTAATAGCTACAACTCCAATTTTATTATCACTAGCACTTACTACTTGTTCATCAGAATCATCTTCTTCATTTGCATACAAACATTCTCTATCTCTTCTAGGTTTGAAATTTCCTCTATACTATTTCTCTCTTTTAGGACACTTAGATGCATAATGACCAAATTCATTACAAGTCCAACATTTAAATATTTTCTTAGCACATTTTTCTCTTCTTAATAGAAGGGCTACTTCTTCTTTAATCTTTCTATCCTCATCAGATCTGCTACTACTAGCAAAGTCTTCTCTAGCACTTGTGCTCCTTGATAACCTAGGTCAAATATTCAAGGCACTGAAAGTTGTTTCTATTTTGGTGAACTCTTCAGACTATCTAAGCTCATTCTCAACTACTTCAAGTCTTCCAAGTAATGTCTCCTTTGTGAAATCTTTGGTACAAGATATCAACAACTGTATCATTTGAGATACTGACTTAAATGGTGGTGTTAAGCTCTTCAATATCTTCAATATAATCTCATCATCTTCTTTGGTTCCTCCTTGAGATTTAATATATGCAATAATTTTTGATATTCTATCTACATATGTTCTTACTGATTCACCTTCCATCATTTTAGCATCTTGAAATGCACAAATCCAACTTTGTAGCCTCAATTTCTTAGAATGTTCATCACCTTCAAACCTAGTTTCCAAAGCTTTCCAAATCAAATGTGAAGCAACAAGTAACTTGACCTGATTGTATTCAATTTTAGGAAGTGTAATCAATAGTGCTTCTCCAGCTCTCATGTTGCACATAAACAGATCTCTTTTTTCCTTAGTACAAGTTTCCAAATCTTTTTCATCAATGACTATCTTTGATGATTTTGTCAAGATCCAATATCTTGGACCCATACACAATAGACGTGTCTTCATCTTTTCCTTCCAATTGTGATTATTTGTTCCATCAAACTTTGGACTATCTTTCCTGAACATGCTTTCCATGGATCTCCCAAATTGTTAAACTTTATCTTCAAGGACCTAAAGCTCTAATACCAATTGTTAGAAATAATAGTCCCCCAAGATAACTGAGTAGGGGGGTGGGGGGGAGGATGTTGAATTAGTTATCCAATAATTAAAACATTTATCAACCTTAAATAATCTTATCCATTCAATCAAAGTAAACAACAACCATAACAAGATGCACACAAACAATTGCACCATATGTTAACTAGGGCAACCCTTGATGAGAGGGAAAACCCTGGTGGGAATGATACCCATAAGATTATGTACTAATATAAATATTCCTTGTTAGAGGATGGAACCTATTAGGAGTCTATTACAACATGTAGTACATATGAGTCCTTGTTAGGAGATTTTGAATCTTTTTTAGAAGATTCCAACCTTGTTAGGAGTTGTAGAAGATAGAAGGACCCATTTTCCAAACAACTTTTGGGGTAAGACCATAGAACTCACTATCCAACTGATCTCTCAATTATTCCTTATAGAATAATTGTATGTACTATACTTCAAACTTCTTTCCTCTATGTTTTCAACTGGACCAATTACTACCAGACCTTGTAGACTAATTCATGAACCTTGGATGCAAGTATCCAACTTCAGATCACTCAATAAAACCTTGGTAATGAAGTTTCCTTCCCTTTCGCTCTACTCTACTCAAGTTCACATTTCGCTCTTTGTGCTACTTACAATTACTTCTCTTCCATATAGCCACACTTATGATAAAGGAAAATATCCTTCCTTTGTATATAATCCATGAAACAATTTCATTAGTTGGTTGTTACACCATCTCAATCAATTATTATAGGACCACATTAAGAACACATTACACGTAGTGATAACATTAATCTTTCTCCTTGCAACATGAACATCTTTCTGTACACATATCATTATGATGAGTGAACTTAACCATGTTATCAACAACATTCTTCTTCACATCTTTAACTTCAAATTCTCAGAATAAAAAATCTTCTAAGAGATATAAAAAGTTTACTAGAACATGCATCTATAAACTCTATCTCATAACAGTCTTTACCAAAACTTGCATAACTTCTTCCAAACTTAATATCTTATGGTTCCAAGGTTAGCTGCATATACTAGACATTTAGTAGTATCTCTCTTTAACCTCACTACTAAATGTATTCAATGATCTATCTGTACCAACTTGATCTTTCCACTATTCTTTTGGCATATACCATAGAAAACTGCTATGTTGACATCAATGACAAACATAGTCACGAATGTAACATATCATCATGATAATGATCTGATCATATATCTACAATAATCACCCATAGTAATATCATTGACATGGGGAGAATTTGTACAAAGAAAACTAAACATTATAGTAGGCAGCTTTTAGGTTCCTTACTATTGTTAAAAGGATCCAATACTCTGTATTATGGGTAATGTTTATCGGTCTATGTACTGATTTAAGTGATATTGCCTCCTAAATTAGAAAATATTAAAACTTATTAAAAAAAAATGAGGTTGATCAGTACTAAATGACAGTGTTAGCTATAAATTCTTAATGACTAGTCTTAGTATTTGATGTTTATATTTTTTATGGAAGGGTGAAATGTGGAAAAATAGAGGGTGGAGATGGATGCATTAGGGTTTTACTTCTCTCAACCTGTTAGATTTTGAAAAGTAAGATTCATTACATTTTGTCTTTCTTTTTGGTAATGCTAACAAATTTTGTGCTTGGCCAGGCCATTTTGTATTGCATTTAAGTATGTTATTAGTACATGTAGTATGTGTGTGACTATGCTCAAATTTTCTTGCATATGTGTAGATATGATTTATTTAAAAGAAATGTACATGTGGGTAGATTTGTTAAAATTTTTCTTTCATTACATATGTGTAGATGTATAGTGCTCTTTTGTTTTTTCTACTATATTTTGTGATTAGGATAATAGGCATATGGTTACATGTAGTATGTTTCACGGCTGCACTAGTTCCATCTGATCCATTTTGTTCTGAGAAGCTAGGGTTCTCATGCTAGGGTTTGGGCATTCTTCATGTTAGGAAGAATCCCATGGGAGTAAACACTCTATGGATGGTGAGGTAAAAGTGACTGGGCCACACTTCCTTCTTAGATAGAAGATGGATGACATCTAATGACTTTGGAGACTAAATACATTGAAGGACACATGACACGTTTTAGTAACCATTTTGATGGTCTTGTAATTTTCATCTTAGTGATGATGCATGGTAACATTCAATTGATAAATCTATGATTATTGAGTAATGTAATCCTAAAAGATTGAGATGTACTTTTCCTTATGTATAAGATGGGCATACATTGTAATTCAATACCATAGTTTATACAATATAATGGTCATGCAATATATATCAACACCTTAGTGTTATGCTAAATTTGTTGATAAACTAATCATATTTATCTTATTAGTTAATGGATAATGAATAAGTTCTTGAATTTCAAGTTTGGTTGTGATTGATTGCTCTTTTGTATTTTTTTCATTCTTCTGTAATGTGACATCTTTGATTAGGACATGGTTCTTACACAAAGTCTCCATTTGATGGCAGGAGGTTCTGACCATGGTGCCAAAGGAAATGTAAAGAATTATGAGGGAGGACATGAGTTGAGCCATGTGACACAAAAATAATTGATGAGAGAATCAATGTAGCAACCATGGGCTCCATTGGAAGCATTAGGGAAGACACGACCCACAATCTAGACATGTCTGCTACTTCTGCTTCGCAAATGGTCCATGAATTTTGACTCCAAATAGTGGAAAGTATTGAGAAGAGTTCCCAGCTATTTATATTCCTTGGTATTTGGCATTTCAAGAAGATGTGTCATGGGTCCTTTCCATCCATCAACCTTAGGCATGTATTGTAAGAGGTTCCAAGAGTTGCATGTATTGTAACTAGCAGTTGCACCATAAAAGGTGCAAGGGGTATGCCGATAGGTTGTAGTTCTGAAAGCAATATTTAAATGATAAGAGATATTGTGGAATAGTGATTTATACTATTTCAATTAATTTCAACAAATTATAAAATGATGTACCAATTGATATATATGAGACACTAAGAAAGAAACAAAAGAACAACTATGGATGGAAATTAAGATGAATCTTGAACAAAGAAAGTATAAGCATTTGCATGTCATTGGGTTTAAATAATAACATATTACATACATTATGTTTTTTATTATGTTAACATACTTAGGAAATTAATATTAAGTAAATATGACTCTAGATCTTAATAGAATAAAACTTGTATCCGCATAAAAAAACTAGATACATGCAAAACTAAATTTCTTGCTAAAATTAATTCTATAAAAAAACTAGAGATGTCTACTATAATACTTTTGAATAAGAATTTGGCATATACTCTTGTTGAATGGAAAGAACTAAATTGGTAAATCAATGGAAATTCATAATACAAGCTCACCTTCCAAGCCTTATTAGATATGTTAGATGTTAATATTGGGTTAACTGCCCATAAAACTCTAAGTGTATCAAAAAATGGGATGTCACTGAAAAGCTACGTGATTTTATGCTAAAGAAATGAAATGACAGTGAAAAGCTATGTCCTAGTCTTTTGATCATGACGATGAAGCTTACAACATGTGTGGTGTGTAGTAAAAAAAAGTTTCAAGTCTAAAACCAACTAAGAAGAGCTGAAATATGAATAGAAAGTGATGAGTATATAAAGATTCACTATGCAATGAAAATGGTTATCTAAACACAAAGGCATCAAATCATGGATCAATTCATTAAGATGACATATAGTTAGTTACTATTACTTGTCACCAATAATTTTCATGACTAATTCTCTTAGAATTCTAATTAAATATGATAACAAGTCCATGACTACTTCTATTGTCACTAGTTTTTATGACTACTTCTCTAGAATTCAAATTGAATATGCCAGCAAGACATTAGCAGAAAAATGTGATGGCATAAAAATACACTTTGTAATTTTTGCGTGAGACAACTGATTGTGCATGAGACAATATTTTGGAGTGTTCGCTCCGTAGAAGAAGTCTATTGACTTAATTAGAAATTGTATTTAAACAAGGTGTGGTGACTTAGTTTATAATATGATATTATTTTAATAAACTATTTTTAGAGGACACAAGAATACTACTACTAGCACTTGCACCCAAAGGAGGTGCAAAGGGTATGCTGATAGGTCTTTTATTTAAAAATATTATATATGTGTCTATATAAATGTATATATATAGGGAACATATAAAATTGACATTATAAAATATGTGGAATTGTGGAAGCAAGTCCTATATAGAATAACAATTTTTAAGGAGGAACTCAAAATCTATTACTGAAGTATTGTATTTAATTGTATGACATAATGAGTGAATTGTTTTAGATTGATGCAAAAATAGGTTTTGAAGGGACCCGAAACCCTTTACAAAACCTAAAGATAAACATGAAGCATCATCAGGTTTTACAAGGACCTGAAACCTGAAGTTCACCACAAAACATCAAAAGACCAAGTTTTACAAGGACTTGAAACCATTAGAGTAAACAAACAAAAACAAACCTAGGTTTTACAAGGAACTGGAACCTAGAGATTAATACAAAAAGTTGGAAACAAAAAAATAAATAGAACCAACAAACAACCACGGACTAGAAACCAACACTCTAGCAAACCCAACCAGCAACTAAAGAAGCTCTTTGATGACTTTTGCTAACTCCTTGCCTACCTTCGTAGTGCTCTGGATGATGTCTTTTGTTGCAAACCTAGGAACCTTAGGAGCCTCAACAACTTTTTTCTTCATACTCTTCCTTGTTCTCTTACTTGGACCTCCTAGACTCTTAGCCCCCATAATATCTTGAGTGAATTGTTAGTTTGAAATGTAAGAAATAAAAAAAGGTAGAGGCTAGAGATTTGAGTGTCACAAGTCACATCACTAAATACTAGCGAGGACAAATAAACTAAGACTAAAGTGACCTATGAGTTGTGACTTGTTTTTTAGCACTAGTTCTTTTAAGCCACAATATTTTTTGTTATATAAATGATGATATCAAGATAATAATTAATTAGCAAAATATAGTAGTAGCTCCAATATTTAGTTTTGATATTCATTCATACCATGGGATGTTGAATAATAATTTAAACATGAATATTGGGTAACCTAATAATAACTAAATTTTTCAAAAATAATGTAATACTCAATGCATAAAAGTCAATTAACATTATTGCATACTTCTAATAGTAGCAAGAAGTATTAAATAACAAATCTCCTTTGCTAATCAATTCAAAGGTATTTAACAAGTTTTAATAAAGCACAAAGCTTTAAGTAATTAAATATCTATGTTAGTACACTTATTCTATTACAAGCATTACTCAACATTTTCTCCTTTGAATAAAGACAATTTTTTATTTCAAGTAGAAAACAACCCTAAACTCTCTATTTGAAAATAGGAGCAACCAAAAAAATACCAAGCAAAAAAATAAAAGATAAAATAATTTAAAAACATATGATGTAAAATTTTAACCTTGTAAGAAACACCTAAGAAAAAATTGTGTGAACATGTTTTTGTAGATCGCTTCAAAATCCATTTCATATTGGTCCAGAAAGAACATACCTTTCTCTCTTTTATCTTAAGTTAAAAATTTTAGTTGTATTGGGCAAGTATGATCAATGCACTTATATAGAATTTTAATTTTGTTTCAATTCATTCAATGAACTAATAATTAATGTTTAAGAGCTTATATAGGACCTATTTGCACCATTCTTGAGAATATTATATTAGCAAGCTTTTCTCAACATTTTATGCTTTAAAAAAAAAAAAAAGATAATTTTTTATTTCAAATAGAAAACAACTCTAAGCTCTCTATTTGAAAATAGGAGTAGCCAAAAATATACCAAGAAAAAAACTAATAAAAAAATAATTTAAAAACATATGATGTAAAATTCTAACCATGCAAGAAACAATTATGGGAACACAATTTTGTAGATTCTTTCACAGTCCATTTCATATTGGTCCAGAAAGAACATACCTTTCTCGTTTTTATCTTAAGTTTAAAATTTTGGTTATATTGGGTAGGGTATGATCAATATAATTATATAGTAATTCACTTTCAATTTATGTAATTCAATGAACTAATAATTAATGTTTAAGAGCTTATATAGGACCTATCTACACCATTCTTGACAATATTATATTAGTGAATCTATAGTCTTTAAAACAAATGTGTTTAAAGGTTGGTAGATTGAAATTCTTTTGATGAAATTTGTTCATTTTTTCATTGTTATGGTGTTTGATTTGAAATGGTATGCCTTTGTTAAAGAGAAAAAAAGTGAAACCAAAAAAATACAAAAGAATAGTGGTATGCCAAAGAACAAAATAGAACATGGAAGACCAATTTCCATTTAGAAGAAAAAAGTTACCCTATTATGTTGCTTTGTCATCACATGCCTAATGTCTATTTTAAACTTGTGCATGAATGGAAACCCTTATCATGTTTCTCAACTCTTTGTTGTCTGTTGTTGGGAAATTGTGGTTGTGAGGTATAATTGGGAGTGAATGTGGACCACTAGTGTTGAGAACATGTGTCTCAACCTTGCAATCTTTTTTTGGAGAATTCCAAAATTTGTTTGTGGAAGTTTTCCACTTGTTTATATCTTGGAAAAGAGTATATAAAATACCAAAAGGTACCTTGTCCATAGTAGGATATAGGAGGGCCATATTTAGAGCATAGTTAGCTTGTTTTATGACTTTTATGGGGGTCTAAACTAAGAGAAAAAATTATGGACGGGATTACTATTTTAACATGGCTGTTTTTCCATCTTGGAAATGTAAATGTCAAAATGGGTAACATGTGGCATGGTAGTTTTGACCATGGTTTTGTAAAACCACAAGTAGTTTCTAGGTTGTAAAATCAATATAAAAGGAGGGCTTGTGGATGTGTTTGTTTAATTGATTTTTTGCAAGAGTGGTGCTAGAAGGAGTCTCTCTGAGTTTGAGTTGTGGTTATGCACTCCTATAAGAACTTGCATTGCAAGTGTATTGTAATCATCTTGGTTTGATAATACATTGTGTAGGTTTTGGAGGGTGGGATTTTTCTCCCAGAAGGGTTTCCCCATGGTAATCACTATGTTATGTGTTCATTGTTATTTTAATTATACTTTATTATGCATTTCTTGAGATTTCTACAATACTCAGTTGAAATTTGCATAACCATCCTCTCAAGACTAGTGTAGGAAACATTTTCACACACCTTTTCTTCCTTACAAGTGGTATCATAGCTTGGCCAGTTTTGGTTCTATTTGTTGGGTATATGGTTTTTTGAGCTAATCAAGGTTTGAGTAGGAGCTTGTGCAAAGTATTTTATTTATGTGCTGCAAGATTGCAAAGATGGCAAGCATGTTGAGGAGAATTGATGTTGAAAAGTTTTCTGACACAAACTTTGAGATGTGGAAGCTGAAGATGGAAGATCTATATATTGATCAGGATCTATGAGATGTGATGGATGTGAAGAAGTTGAGGCCCATAGATCTGACTTTTGCCATAGAGTATAATGTGACAGATAGAAAAGCTAAAGGTCTCATTAGATTGTGTCTTGCAAACTCAATTCTGATTAATGTCCATGAAGAACCTACTGTGAAGAAGCTTTGGAAGAAGTTAAATGAGATCTATCAAGTGAAATCACTTGTAAACAAGATTTTCTTGAGGAAGAAGTTGTATTCCTTGAGAATGGAAGAAAGTGGACAAATTTCTAAGCATCTAGAAAGTTTTAATATGTTGGCGACTTAGTTGACCCTTGTTGAGGTGCCAATGGATGAAGAAAAAAGGTGCCAAATCTTTCTATGTCCATTGCTAGACTCATGGGACAACCTAGTTATGGCCATAGGGAGCACTTTAGTTGTCTTGAAGATGGAGGACATTGTTGGTTCTCTATTTTTTGAGGAGATGAGAAGGAAGGTCTCTTTGAATGCCAAAGAGGCTTTGAGTGTTCAAGGAAGACCAAAAGAAAGAGGCAAGAAAAAAAAGTAACATGGCCATTCTAAGTTCAAGAATAAAGGGAGATCAAATTCTCCTGATAAGTCCAAGGTAATCTGCTAGAACTGTGGCAAACTCAAACACTTCTAAAAGGACTGCAAAGAGGAAAAGAAAAGAAGAAGAAGAAGTAAGATTACAATTCTAATTTTGAAAAGGAAGATGGAGATGCTTTCATCATAGTCTTGGCCACTCGTGTAGGTGAAAATACATGGTTAATAGACTCAAGTGCATTTTTCCACATGACTCCTAATAGAAATTGGTTTAGTAAGTATGAAAATTTTGATGGTGGTAAGGTGTATTTGGGCAATAACTTAGTTCTTGATATTGGTTATCATGGAAGTATTCATGTGAAATTTTTTGATGGTAGAATTAGAAGATTTGATGGTGTCTTGCATATCCTAGGACTAGTGAAGAATTTGTTATTTGTTAGCAAACTAATAGATGTGGGAGTACATGTACAGTTTTCTGGAGTAGGTGTGAAAATGGCGAAAGGTGCTATGGTAATAGAAAGAAGAAGTAGATTGGGTACATTGTACTAGCTTGATGCATGCATGATTGAGTGTAATAGTACTTCTGATAAGACTGTGATGATGACTACTTTTTTGGAAAAGGATAGGGTTTCTCTTTCAACAGATGGTCATAGTTTTTGGGTAACCAAGAGTACTCTATCTACCAAATCAAAGTTTCCTATAGAGAAGACCATGTCATGGTACCAAAGACTCGGCCACATAGGTGAGAATAGTCTACGAACCTTGAAAAATAAGAACCTTGTTAATGGGTTAAATGACTGCAATCTTGAATTTGATTTTTGTGAGCATTGTATCTATGGTAAACAAAACCACATTTAGTTTTATTCAAGTTCTCATAAGTCCTCATGTATTTTGGATCTAATCCATTTGAATATATTTGGTCCAATTGATGTTCCTTCTATTGGTAGATCAATTTTATTATGTTTCTTTTATTTATGATTTCAATAGAAGAACATGGGTTTATTTCTTTAGGAGTAAAGCTGAAGTTTTTAGTTGTTTCAAAGAATTTAAAGCAATGGTTGAGTTGTAGACTGGAAAGAAAATAAAATGTTTGAGAATTAATAATGGTGGTGAATTTTGCTCCAATGATTTTGACACATTTTGTAAAGATTTTGGTGTTAAAAGAGAGAAGACAACTCCATATTCTCCACAGAAAAATGGAGTTGTAGAAAGAATGAATAGGACCCTAATGGAGAAGGCTAGGAGTATGCTAAGTGGTACTGGACTAGAACAGAAGTTCTGGGCCAAATTTTTAGCCACTACTTGCTACCTAATAAATATGTCTCCTACATTAGCTCTTGTTGATAAGACACTAATGGAAGCATGGTCAGGCCACAAGCCTTCACTTAGACATCTAAGAGTGTTTGGTTGCAAAGAATATGCTCATATGCCAAAGGAGAAGTAGAAAAAACTAAATAAAAAAGTTGTTAAATGTATTTCCAATGGATACAACTATGGTGTGAAAGGATACAAGCTTTGGAGTCCTATTGAACAAAAGGTATTTTATTCAAGAAGTGTTATTTTTAGAGAAATTAAATCTTCTTCTATTATAATGTAGCCAAAACAAATAGAGGAATCCATGTCATGAGCTTTCTTAATGGCTTCCTACAAAGTGGGAGGGTTGAGAGCTTTAATCCACCCTCTCAACGGATCAGCTAACCCATCCATAAATAGAACTAGTATCCTCCGTTCAGATACATCTGTTACTAACACTGCAAGTTTCTGAAACTCTAAAATGTATGTTTCCAATGATCCCCATTGTTTAAGCTGAGCTAACTCCTTGAAATGGAGTTCTGGATCCTTCCTATCAAAACGTTCAATCAGCCTCTCTGTAAACTCCACATATGAGGTAATGTGTGCATGTCCCATAGTGACCATACCATGATGCCACCACTCGTGTGCTAACCCATCCAGATGAATTTTTGTGTACTTAATAGCTTCTTCCTCGGGCACAGGGTTCAATTGAAAGTATGTGTCAAGCTTTTGAACCCAAGCTCTTGCTGTAGACTTTCCTGAGCCATCGTAATATGGTAACTCAAGTCTCCCTACTTTCTTCCGTAGCTCATAGCTCTGGTTCCTATCATGTCCACATGGCATATGTTTCATCCGCACATCCATAGACTCCCTAAAGGTAATTACAGTAGTAAAATCTGGCCCTCCAGCTTCCCAATCTCTCCTCAACTAGTCCTGTATATTAGTAATCTGGGGCTCTAGTACGAGCTGCTCTAGAGCTCTAGGAGGAAATGTAAGAATCATGGGCCTTGAACTCATTGTCCTAGCTCGCTGGGGTCCATGACCGAAATTGTTCCCAACTTGTTCATCTCCATTATGTGTCCCATCCTGATCATTTCCATTCTGATTGTTACCATTCTGATTATTTCCTCCACCCATGTTAGCATTCAACCCCATTTGACAAGCCATCATCTGCATCATAAGATCCAATCTCTGATTCTATTCCTGTGCCCTTTGTTTTGCTACTCGCTAACCCTGTACCAAGGTCTCTAATAACTATAAGAATCTTTCCTCTCCAGGGTCTAGACCGGCATTCCCGCCTCCACCTAATCTTGTATTCCTATCATCTCGGTCACCCATATTGTTGTCTTGATCAAAGAATACCTCTGTTGTGTTTGTATGACTAGATTCTATACCCCCTTGTACGGATGAACTAGACCGTTTTCTTTTTAGGTCTGAACTCCTAATTTGTCTTGCTCTGGTATTGCGGAAATTATAAGGCCCCTATCGCATGCTCAAACATAAATGCTCTTATTTTAGTGTTTTGACATTTCATCAAACACTTTCCCCTCTATCCGCCAATTCCAAATTTCCTATAAGACCTCCACAGGATGGCAGGACTTATAGCTCTGATACCACTGTAATATCCTCTCCTGATTTGAAACTTTGACTTGTAAAAATTTAACTTAAGGAATATTTTCAAACACTTTGTATGCAAACTCATAAAGTTGATTTCCTCAATAAATTGCTTTCCAATGAGTAGATTTCTGAACAACTATGAAGTGACATTAAAATGCATAATACCCATCATAACATTTTCACAAACACTTGGCACACATTCAACAATATATGAAAAATCTGGAAACTCTTTCAATTTGCTGATAAAGGGTGATTTTTAAATGTAGATGTGCACTTATAGCTGCCTTAAAGGCTGCAACAACTATTCAGACTTGTATTCAACAATTATTATGCAAAGTATCAAAATTTGACAGAAGAAACCTGGAATTAGTTGCTGTAGTATTTTGCAGATGTAGTCGGCAGCCTTCCAAACTTCTAATCAGCCGAAAAAACAAGTAAACTTGATACCAACACTATTCACGCCGTACTGTAGCAAAATACTGTTCATGCTGACTGTAGCAAAAATACTGTTCATGCAGCACTATAGCAATAACTAACTTCAGATCTACACCTCAAACCCTTGTAAATTTCTTTATGCAAACGCTCCAAATGAAACCTAGTGTATTTCCTGAAGTGAAAACACCATTGATCCTCCTGACTATGTCTTCCAACAGCGAAGAGAATGCTAGCAAGGAGGGATTTCGTCCTCCAAGCCCGATAATCAGATATCCAACAACATAACATTAATCTTCATGCAAGCATACAAAAAAAAGCTCTTCCATTTCTTTTATAGTGTTCTCACAAGAGCTCAATCCTTCATTTTCTCAATGTGGGATAAAACATAACTCCCTTTATGTACCTTATGTCTCCAATGTGTTATAAAAATAAAGGGAACTCTTTTAATTTAAATATTTCCCACAAACTATAGTCTATGCATTAATAAAGTTAAATATTTAAATTTAACTTTATAAAATGGCTTTATCAATGCATAACAAATCTTATCAATGATAAATAAGTTTTCCTGTCAATTTTAAACAATTACCATCGACATACCACTGTGACTGAATGTCCGGCCATGTCCAAGATGACTTACTATAAATAGTAAGTATGCCCAAAGTTGCCCCAGAACCCCTCAAAAAGACTTGCAACTGAAACCGTCTAGGCCAAATGGCCTCTAAGCCCCTTTAATGTCCTAGTTAGCCTACGAGACTGTGGGGAAATAGGGTAATGACAACATCATGCTATGAATGCTAGAAAGGGGACATTACAATCCTGCATCCACTCAAACACTCACAACCATAACAAGGAGTCAATATCAATCATTATTAACAACTTGTTTGCATCATCTTTTAAGAATAACATTAACTAAATCAGAACTATGAACATCACATCATGATTACATCAAATAACATCATCATTGAATGTAATATTTCATATGTATCCATCATCATAATTCATTTCAATTAGAAATTTAAAACATTAACTTTCATTTAACTTTTAATTAAGTCTTAATTTTGACCAACTCGACATAGCCACATAAGCAAGAAGAAAAAAGGTTCTAGGGTGAGACGTGACATCCTTTCCCACTAGGAAAAGGCATCGTCCCGATGTCTTGCACAAAAAAAATATTTATTTTTTTACACATACCAAAACTATTATGTATCCAGTTTTAAATAGTTTTAAAAAAATGGGAAAATGATTTGTGTAAATCATCAGCATCTTCCCAAGTGGCACTATCCACCTTGAACTGGTCCCATTGGACCTTATACTAGAGTACATCCCTATCTCGTACCCTAAGGGTACGTTGCTCAATGATTCGGGTGGGCTGAACTACCATCACCCCTGGATCCTATACTTGTAATGCACGCCATTCAAGAATGTGAGATATAGCAAGATGATAGGATTTAAACAAAGATACATGAAAAACATTATGAATGCGGGCTAAAGTAGGCGGCAGAGCAAGCCGATAAGAAACTGGGTTGATGACTTCTAGAACCTCGAACGGACCAACAAATCTTGGGCCAAGCTTTGAACTCTTGCCAAAAGAGATTGAACTTTTTTGTGGCCTAACCCTGAGAAACACCTTATCCCCAATTTGAAACTGGCAGAAAGAGCATTTCTTGTCTGCATAACTCTTCTATTGATCTGCTACCACTTTCAACCGACTGTGGATTAGAGATACCTATTCTTTCATTTCTCTTAGCATCTCAGGACCTACAATAATCATGTCCTCAACCTTATCCCAATTGATAGGAGTCTGACATCTTCGTCTATAGAGAGCCTCAAATGGGGCCATACCCAAAGATGATTGATAAGAGTTATTATGGGAAAACTCCACTAATGGAAGATATTCCTCCCATTTGTACTACTGATCCATATAGTACATGTGTAGTAAATCTTCCAATATCTGATTCACCCGCTCTATTTGACCATCAGTCTCAGGGTGGTATGTTGTACTAAAATTCAAACGTGTACCTAAAGCAGCGTTCAAGGTTGTCCAAAACCTTGAAGTGTTCCAGGTGTCTCTATTAGAAATAATAGTCTCAGGAATACCATGCAGTCGAAAAATCTCCTGAACAAACCTCCTTGCCAATACTAGAGATTTGTCCTTCAGGCTACCAGGAATAAAATGAGCAACCTTCGTCAACTTATCAACTATGACTAAGATAACATCATGCCTCTGTCGAGTCATGGGTAAACCCTATACAAAACCCATGCTAATAACCTGCCATTTATACTGTGGAATCTTGTGGGGGTATAGAAGACCTGCTAGATGAGCATGCTTAGCCTTAACACGCTAGAATTCTAAACACTGGGCTACATACTCCGTCACATCCCTCTTGAGTCCTAGCCAAAAATACAAAGGCCTTAAGTCAGCCATCATCTTATTTACCCCTGGATGCCCTGAAAATGGAGTGTTATGCATTTCCTCAAGTATAATTTTCTGCAATCCTTCATGATCAAGAACATAAATCTTGTTTTGATATTTAAGTAGACCATCCTCATCCAAAGAATAGTTGTCAAATCTTGGATCAACAACATCCATATCCAAGACTGACTTTACCCATTCATAGTGAGTATCCCCAGGAAGATATTGGAGGATATACTCCCTCATGTGTGTTCGAGATGTAGAGATAGCAACAATATGTCTTCTGCGGCTAAGTGCATCTACTACTTTGTTTTCTTTACCCTTTATATACTCGATGCCGAAATCATATTTACTGAGGAATTTGAGCCATCGTCTCTGTTGAGCATTTAGATTTGGTTGAGTGAAAATGTACCTCAACCCCATATGATTAGTCTTTAGCTCAAATGGCCTTCCCAATAGGTAGTGTCACCACATCTGCAAGGCATGAACTATCGCAGCCAACTCTAAATCATGAGGAGCATAGTTTACTTCATGAGATTTGAGTTTCCTGGATTTGTAAGCCACAACTTTACCATCTTGCATTAGAACACCCCCAATTCCATCCCCTGAGGCATCGGTGGTGACAAAAAAATACCCATTTGAGTCTCGAATAATCAAAATAGGCGCTGGAGTAAGTTTTTCCTTGAGTAACTGAAAGGCTTTCTCACATGCTTCTGTCTACAAAAACCTCTTTCTCTTATGCTGAAGAGATGTAATTGGTGCTGCTATGCAGGAAAAACCTTCAACAAATTTCCTATAATATCTTGCAAGTCCCATAAAACTCCTAACTTCACTGACATTCTGCAGAGTTGGCCATTGAAGGATAGCTTTAATCTTTGCAGGGTCCACAGCGATGCCTTTGTCTGACAAAATGTGTCCCAAATAATGGATCTCCTTTTGATAAAAGGAACACTTAGAGAGTTTCCCATAAAGTTTCTTGTCTCTTAATCACTGCAACACTATCCGCAAGTGTTCTTCATGCTCTTTCAAATTCTTGGAATATATTAATATGTCATCAATAAATATCTCCACGAATTTATCAAGACAATCTCTAAAAATGCTATTCATCAGGTTCATAAAAGAAGCTAGTGCATTTGTTAGTCCAAAAGGTAAGACTAAAAACTCATAATGGCCATATCTTGTTCTGAATGTAGTCTTAGGTATGTCTTCCTCTCGGATTCGAAGTTGGTGATACCCAGATCGCAAATCAATCTTGGAGAATACGATTGCCCCTTTCATTTAATCAAAGAGTTCATCAATCCTGGGTAGTGGGTACCGATTCTTTATGGTCACTTTGTTCAACATATGATAATCTATGCACAACCTTAAGGTACCATCCTTCTTCTTGAAAAAAATTACAGGAGCTCCCCACGGTGATACACTAGGGTGTATGAATCCTTTATCTAAAAGTTCCTGTAACTGAATGTTCAATTCATACATTTCTGTAGATGTCATGCAGTAAGGAACCTTCGATTGAGGTTCTGCTCCTGGTATGAGATCTATTGAGAAATCAAACTCCCTTTTAGGGGGTAATTTAGGCAAATCATCTGGAAATACATCTCTAAACTCTTGTAAAATAGGATGATCCTCTATTTGAGGTGGAGTCTCATCCAAATTTTTAATATGGGTATTGTATAACTGACACCCCTTCCTTTTGGCCTTCTTCAACTGCATTGCTAAAATTTGCCTCACTTCCAAAGGTCGTTTGACACCATTTAGTGTCAAGGAATGACCTAAGTCATCAAGACATCTAATTACCTTATCTCGATAGTCCACCAAGGCCTTATCCTCACTTAACCAATTAATACCTAAGATGACATCATATGAGCCTAGAGGCGCTACATTCAAGTTGACCTCAGTTCGAAAACTAGAAAGTTCCAACTTGCTGCAAGATAAGCATTGCTCTACCCTGCGTTCAGCCCTATTACCATACTCTACAATCCATGGTTCTGCCATAAAACTAGCCCTAACAGGTATCTTGGTTAATATTTTAGGATCTACAAAACATTTAGTAGCACCAGTATCTATTAAGATAGAAATAAGGTAACTGAAAAGTGTATTAGTCATCTGAATGGGAGTGGCCTGATAATCTGCCTATCAGTGATCCATTGCTGCATGGATACAGTGTTGCTAAGGAAAGTCTTTCTTATCAATTTGTTGTGAACACTTAGAAGCATAATGGTTTCCTCCACATATGTAGCAGCCTCCCCTAGGCATTCTTCTATTTTTACCTCCTCGGTTGTTTCTATTCCTGCCACCAACATTTCTAAAATTTTAATTGTTGTTCCAATTTTCTTTATTCCTGTCAAAATTCTCGTGTCCTTTGTCTTTCATGTTCCTAATTTGTTGTTTCTTTTCCTTTCCTTTTGCTCCATCATCTCGATACCCTTTGTTATCCTGACATGTCCTGCTATCCTGAAACTTCCTCTTATAGTTTTGGTTGAAGGATTTATAGGATGAAGCATCCTTCAACCTCTGCTCTTGCTTAAGGGCTTTACACAATGCAAAGTCCATGGTTTTAGGCTCCTGCATCTCAACCTCACTATAAATTTTAGGTCGCAAGCCCATTACAAACTTCTGCATTCTAAAGAGTTCATCGTGCTGATACTGTGGAACATATTTCACCAAATGGCAAAATCGCTCATGATATTGAGTAACATTCATGTTCCCTTGTACTAACTTATAGAAGTCTGTTGCTTTCTTGTCATAATAAAGCTGAGGTAACCATCATTTGCGAAACAACTGCAAGAATTCCTCCCAAGTTACCTCTCCATGTTGGAATTTTTTTTTAGCCATAACATTCTCCCACCAGTTGACTGCTTCACCCATTAGCTGATAGGTGGCCCATACTGCTCTAGATTTCCCAATGTAGTTTCGCACTAGAAAGTACTTCTCCATGCTAGTAATCCAAGCCTTTGCATCTTCTCCAGAAGCTCTTCCATGGAACGTGGGTGGAGTTACCTTCTTAAGATCTTTGTTCAAATCAGCAACTATCTGAATCCTATCATAATTAAGGAGAGAACTTTGACGGTCAGCTTACGCTTTCTGCTCTATTTCATACCTCCTAAGAGCTTCAGCCATCTTCTCATCTTCGCGTTTCTTCCTTAGCTCCTCTTCCTGCTTACTTAAGGCTTCAGAGTGTTGATCCTCCTCATGCTTCCTGGCCTCTTCTTCGGCTTGTCTACCTCGAGCCCCTTGCTCTAGGTTGTCCATCCACTGACTTTGTTGTTGTAACAAAGCCCCCTGTTGGTTTAATAGTGCCATAATTTGATCCAACCTCTCGTTAGGTTCTTCAACCCGTGCACTACTGCTCGACCCAACTTTTCGTTTAGATCTTGTGGCCATGGTAATATCTCAAAACACCTGTCAAAACATAGGCACAATTAGCATAGTAGCCTAAAGGGCTTAGATTTAAACCATTCTCTGATACCATATGTAAAGAAACAGTTTAGACTAAATATGCCACATCATCATCTTCAACCAAAAAGTGCGAAAAAGAAATTAATAACATGAAAAAGGTAAAAGGTCAAACTATTCGTTACAAAGATAATAATAATCATTAATTTGATCATCATAAATTTTGTTACATTTATTCATATCAAGTCATATATCAATATAGTTCTGCTGATCCAGCTTACAACATTTAAACAGATACAAGTAATTACAACTTGCTGATCTACATACATAGTTACAAGTTTCTCTTTAAAATGAGCATCAACTTAACAGCTGAACATAAATGAGTTACAATGTTGATAATAAGTACATCTCAAATGATGAGCTAGGCAATCAAACTGAGATGACTTTCCAATGAGTTCTCCAGTGGTTCCAGTCTCCAAAAGCTGTAGGACGTCTCCCACTTGCTTCCCGAGACGAAAGTGTGGCCCAGGTGCTTTAACCTCGCCAACCACGGAGTGAAGTACTCCCTCGGGACTCTTCCTGACACGAAGAGTTCCTTGACCCTGGCACGATAAGCCTAGCTTCTCGGAACAAGATGGATTAGATGTATCTGGTGCGACCGTGTAACATTTCTACATTGCATCCATGTGCCTAGTAGTCTAAACACGGAATGTAGCTGGGAAATAAATAACTACATATCTACACATATGTAGTAAAAGAATACCAAATAGGAATAACCATGTGTCACATATGCAATATTTGGAAGAATAAAATGGCTTGGCCAAGCACTTTCAACCCAGATTTACCTTTAGAAGAAACAAAAATAGAATGCAACCATTCTACAATACTAGCAGATAGGGAAACTAAACATGAAGATATCCACCTATTTGTCCCATAAATCACTACATTACACCCGACATGAGGGGATATACTTGTTAATGCTACCATCAAGTTTACATATAAATTCAAAATTATCGCTCAATATTAGCCATTCACAATACTACTAGAAAACTCTATACACTTCAGACTTTTGTGGTTACATGGTTTAGTCAATTTAAAAGTACTGATTCATTCAAAATACTACGTTATACTGATTATTCATCTATTCAATATGTAAGAGTTGAAAACAACATTTCCAAGTGCATTGTTTAAGGAATTAGGAATTAGTAGGCTCATGCTATTAGTAAGTTGGTTGATGTTTTACATAAAATTACAGTTACTCATAGACCAAGGATAGTCTAAACTGTAATGGTGGGAGTAATGTTCAAAGGTTATAAAGATTCCAACTTTATCACTTACCCTAAATGTGGTAATGATCTGAGAAAAAAAAACAAGTTTCAAACACGCATTCACTGTTGTAAGATTAATCCTCTAGCTTTCAATTTGTGTTGTACCTTAGTAATGCAACCGAATAAAAGGAAGTTCAGCATATTAAAATAAAACATAACCTAGCTATGTGGATATTGAGGAGACCCTACAGAGTTGCTGACATCATGACTTCTTGATTTATGGATTAATACCTCTGGTTTATCCTATTAAGTAACGTTTAGAGGGGTACTAACATTTTCTAGTCAATAACAATGTACTCATAGCAAAATGTAAAATGCGTCTACTCCTAACATTCCAGTTCCAGTATAATGTTTTTGGAAGGTACAACAAACATCAGGGGTCAATCCATTCTTAACAAAAACTTCCATAATTAAGGAAAGATTTGATCTAAATGTATCACATAGTGTAGTTGGTTATCACATCAATCTAACACATTGAAGGTTTCTAGTTCAGTCTGGGTGGCGCCATCATACCATTGGTCTGATCTAATGTATAAAAGAAAAACACACAGAAAAAGAACAAGAAGCAGTATAAATTTTTAAGGTATTTTGGTTCTTTTCTCATATTCGCTGCCATGTTATGACTCAAATGGTTGCTCTAAAACCCCAATTTATTTTTTAATTTACTGGTACAATTTAAGAGATTTTTAATACCTCCTTTCTTTTTAATCAGTAAAATATGACACTAAAGATTGCATTTTTTTAGAAGATCATCAAGAATGCAAAAACAAAGTTTATATTTATGTATTTTCAAACATAAAGCAGTTCATTTCGTATGAATACACCTGCAATTGTATGTCGTAGGCAAGGAAAGACGTAAGGAAGAACCTAAACAGTTTTATGCTTGTCTGAAACGTTGCTCTTACAGTTTGGTTCTTGACTATTGCCCTGAATCCGTGGCCTCCAATCTGCCACTTTCAACCTCCTTCTTCGTCCCTTGCATTTTTGCTTCGTGCTGCCCCCTCTCTTTTCGCAAAAGAAACCTATATTAACACATTCCATTCACCATTCGATGGTAACTGACCTAACTGCCCCTTTAGCACTCATGCGAAAAAGGTAAAATATATCCTCTCTTTTTTTTTTTTAACAAAATGTCTTTTTATGAGAACATCTCAACATTTTTATTTTAACAATTGGTTTCACAAGAAAGCATATATAGTCACTTTTGTTATAAAAAATGGTAGTAAAGAATGCTCCTAAAAAGAGTCTTAATGCTATCCACAATATGTTCAATTAACATTAGATCAAACTTTTTTGTCATTAGATTTATATTTACCTATTTCAAAATCTCTTATTTAAATAAAATGTTATTTCCACATTCATTCTAATATCTAAAAATTAACATAGTAATGCATAGTAACAATATTCTAACATCATATAAATCCTAAGTGAAGTGTGTGGTCGCATGGTCATCCGACACATCCCCTTCTAGGAGGCTAACCTTCTCTACCTCGACCACACTTTCGTCGTAACAATCTTGCATCCACTCAAACACTCACAACCATAACAAGGAGTCAGTATCGATCATTATTAACAACTTGTTTGCATCATCTTTTAAGAATAACATTAACTGAATCAGAACTATGAACATCACATCATGATTACATCAAATAACATCATCATTGAATGTAATATTTCATACGTATCCATCATCATAATTCATTTCAATTAGAAATTTAAAACATTAACTTTCATTTAACTTTTAATTAAGTCTTAATTTTGACCAACTCGACATAGCCACATAAGCAAGAAAAAAAAAGGTTCTAGGGTGAGACGTGACAAATTCCAAAGGGGAAACCTATCTGCTAACAAGTTGAAAATAAAGTCAGTGTGTTAAATTTTATCACCAGGGATAGAAAATAAAAATTTATCTTCATTTTCCGCCTGATAGAATTCATTCAAAGAAGCACTAAAATACTACATCAGTTCATACACATTCCAAATAAGAAAATGAACATGAAATTGGGAGTTATAAATCAAGAATGAGGCAAGTAATGAACATTTTTAGTCTGGATAAAATTCTCTTTCTATAGGAAGAGCACTAAATTCCATTACCGATATAGTAATAATAAACAACTAGTAAGCTATTCCATGGGATTAATAGTAACAATCACATTTTGGCATACATAGTTTTAATGACATGAATCATAATGGTCAAAAAATACAGAGTTTAATTCTCAATTTGACCTCAATTTTCAGAAATGTACAAAGAACAAGAAAATTACCATAAACTTACCTGCCCACAGGGTGAGAAAATTTCTAGCACATTATAGTCTTCACAGAGGAACTATTTCAAGAGATAAAATGAGCGCACGTATAGTCTTCACAGAGGAACTGGTCTTCCAATGGTGTTGTGTATACACAGGACACAAATCACCCACTGTGATGAATAAGTTTGGAGAGTCCAATTCAAAATCTGTAAAAATGTGCGATGTTCATGGTGGGCAGTGGGCACAGATGCAACATACCAAAAAACCCACACCAATTGAGAAAACTTCATTGAAGCTCTGAAGAGTGCTTGAACGTGGAGTTGGCATGTCAAGAAAAATAAAAATATTTGAAAGGAGAATCCACAATATACCAGCAAATGTGCACTTTTTGATTTGTGAGAGAGGAGAATCCACAATATAGAGCGATTCATGGCCAAATACTCCAGCGTGCGGCCTTTAATTCTCATCTAAACGCAAGTCATGGTCTCAATTAATATCCAACCCAAGCGCCTATGAAACTCTAAATATGCAATTTGAACTGTGGTGAAAAACTATCTTATTGACGAAATGAATTGATTATGACGATCTGCAACGCGCAAGATATCTCTTCTGTAGATCATCGGATGCGTTGGTATTTCATGTCGCTCTCTGTCACTTTATTGGCATGTTCCTCTCAATCAATTTCCCAGCTTTTCACCTGGAGCCCTCCCTGTCATTAATCACCAACTCTTTATCTGAGGAGTTGTAAAATATAATACACTTTTTAATATTTGATCAAATCCCCGAGATTAGACAAAAATATATTAATCTGAAATCATTTCAGTCGAGAGTTTTTCGATGTGAGTCGATTTCTGGCTGGAGCTAACTCTAAAGGGAAAGTCTATCGGCAGACGTAAAAAATGGATCGTAAATGATAGGAAAGATTTAGTTCAAATCATTCTAGGGGCATTAGAATTCGAATTGAACATGATAACAGTTTTAACATAAATGATGAAAGATTTAGTAAACTAAATCTTTATTCAAATCATTCCATGATGATAGATTGTGGTAAAAAAGAAATATACTTTTAATCATTCAACATAATTAAGATTGTATAGTCTGAAACCATTTACCGATAATGATTTTTCAGCATGAATCAAATTCTAGTTGCAAGCAACCTCATAGGAAAAGCCTATCAGCTAATAATACTATAAAATATTAATTTTTTGATTTTTAAAATATTTGTAAAGTGTATGTTGATGGATAAAAGTAGAAGAAAACAATACTTATATCAATTTATTAAATTTATTAAAATAAAAATATCTAAGTTATAAAGGGATTCATTTTTTTAATTGGTAAGTGGTTGAAGTTAAGATTAATTATCATTATGTATTGCGATTAATTGTTATTAATTATTAAGTTCATGTAGATTCAATTCCTTGACCTCCGTAATAAAAAGCTCACAATTTACCATTGTATTGTAGGTTCTTACCTAGTTATTAAGATATTATTTTAAACAAAACAAAACTAACAATCGCATCTTAGGGTGCAATGGATACGCTGAAGACATATTTAAAGTCAAATAAAGATTTTTTTTTAGCATATATTTATGGAACTAATAAGAGTAGAAAAAGAGACAAATGGGAAAAATAAGATGGACGAGATTCGCTGCCTTATTCGCAGTTCGTCACTTTCATGGAAGCCGCAGAGCATTTGCAGCCCCATTTCGAAGATCTGATCCGTAAGATCTCGGAAGAAGATGGCTGCGCCCCTCTCTGCATCATCAGCGACATGTTCCTCGGCTGGACCCAAGACGTCGCCGACACGTTAGGGATACCCAGAATCTTCTTCCTCACCTGCGGCGTCTATGGCACCTTGCTTTACTACTCTATGTGGAATCATCTGCCCCACACAAAGACCCACTCGGAAGAGTTCGCCCTCCCAGATCTGCCTCACGTTTCGCTGCACCGATCTCAGCTTCCCACTAATATAAAAATGGCGACAGGAACGGATCCCTGGAGCTTGTTTCAGGCTCGCCAGTTACCCCGCAATATGCGCAGCTGGGGATTTATATGCAACTCCTTCCAACAGCTCGAGAACGGATATTTGGAACATCTCAGAATATCCACCGGCAGGCCTGTCTGGGCGGTTGGCCCTCTCCTTCCTCAAGAGTTTCTCTCTTCCACTCAATCCCATGTTATGTCTGATGAGTTATTGCAAGGTAAGGATGCAACCACCGATGCGGTTTCCTGCTTGCGGTGGCTCAATTCTCAGAAAGTTCGTAGTGTGATCTACGTTTCCTTCGGCTCGCAGAACACGATCTCTGCGTCGAATATGAAAGAGTTGGCACTTGGTTTGGAATCAAGCGGGCAGCCCTTCATCTGGGTAGTCCGGCCTGGTGCAGGGCACCCTGACAAAGTCATGGAAAAACATTAAGTCCTAAAGTCTAGAAAGTTATTTAAATAAGTTTTAAAATTTAAATATTTAAAAAGTAATGGTCAAATAAGGATTAGTTGTTTTGTTAGAGGATCCAACTACTTTGGATCGGTTAAGGGAGTTATTTTAAGTATATGTAAGTCTCAAAAGACATGAAGGTATAGTGGTGAAGTTGGAATTTTAGATTGTACAAGCTGTGTCCATATTGGAATTAATAATAGTTGCTTTCTTACAAATTTGAAGTCTTTTGATGCTGTATTGACCTATTGATTTGGAGATAGATGTGTAATGATTTTTTTAAATTCCATTAGATCTAGTTCCAAGTGATTTTTAATAATAATTCAATCATTAAGATTGACTGTTCTGTAGAAATCTCTAATTTTTGTTTTAGTGCCAGTCATGGATTCATGAGATCCATCCCCTTTTGTACATATTGTTTCTTGGGGATGGATCCACACTTGTAATATAATTTCCTAACATTGATTATGAAGGAATGAACCCCATTTGCAGGAGAATAAGAGAGGTTGGTCATGTTGGAGGGTAGAGAAGTGACTGGACAGTCACAGGAGAAAGGAATACTTGTCTCAGTAAATTGCAGTTTAGTACAGGGGTCATTTCTCCAAAGTTAACTGTTGGATCTTGCCAAATTTTGGATATGTTGGAGAGAGACAAATTGTACCAAATATCAACGGTTTGATTGAGCAAATAAAGTCTGGTTCAAAAGTTATGAATGACTATTGTCGGGTCTATCTAAGGGGCAATGACATGGCAGTTTGTGATGAATTTTCTCATGAATGTGTTAAGGGAGTTTTGTGAAAGGATTAGATGTTGTACGGGGATTTTTAGAGAATCCTAATTTGTGATAAGGAATAGTGGGTCCATTGATATTGACCCTAGTGGATAGGTCTTTGGAAGAAGTTGAAGCAATAGTATTCTGAGGACAGTCACAATACATATGATCAAATATGCATTGTTGCATGAGAGGAAGATTTCCAACAGTATAGACATTAGTATGTGGAGTCTAGTGGAGTCTAAAGTGTTCGGAGTTGACCTTTGATAGGTCTATAGAGCGGAGTGGGTCCAAGAGTGATTAGTAATTGGAGAAGGGGAAAGTTTCTATCAAACAAAGAAGGAAAGAAGTTATTAAACTATGAAGGAATCATAACATTCCACTAGCCTCTGCATCAGATTGGTATCAGAGCACAGAAGATTCTTTGGGAGAAGAGCAGAAGGCAAACTAAGGTTTTGAAGACTTAGAATCCCTTGTTGAACCTTGAAGTTGAATTATCCTTTAAGAGTATTCCAAGGTGGTGATTCAAAGTTGGATGGATCTTAGTTTGTAGAGGAAGTCGGATTGAAGGGTAAAATAAGTTGAAGCCATCATGACTACAGATTTTGAGACTCATGGATACTCACAATTCAGAACACAATGCAGATGTATGGGTAAGGTTTGCAAAATGGTCATTTCCAATGGCTCATTTTTCAATTTTGTTTCAATTGAGATGGTTGAGAAGTTGAACCTACAACAACTAGTGCATAGAAGACCTTACATGGTACAAGGATTGCATGATAGACACCAAGTTGAGGTTAGAAGGAAAGTATATGTTCCTTTCAGCATTGGAACCTATGAGGATTCTGTTTTATGTGATGTTATTCCATTGGTAGGATGCCATTTGATCCTTGGGAGGTCATGGAAAGCAGAGAAGCATACATTATATGATGGGGCATTGAATAGTCACACCTTCAAGCATGGTGGAAGTCAAGTTATACTGAGATCTTTGGAAGAAGAAGCAGCATCATGGAGGATGCCAACAAATTTTTTGTTTGAAAGAGTGGGGTTCCTAGGACAAAGGGAACAAGAAGAAGACAAGGTGGACAACAAGATAGCAATTGATTTGGTACATCAGGCCTATGATAAGGCACAAGGAGTTGTAGATCCAATAAAGATCCTGGAGGAGAGAGTAGTGGATGAGCAAGGTTCATGTGAAGAGCCAAGAAAGCAAGCAGAGAAGCCTATGAAGGTGAACCAAGAGCAATCAGGGTATGAAGATGATAGGACAGTGAAAATGGTGATAGGTGAGCCACAAATAGGAGAGGCTCAAAAAGATGAAAAGATAGGGATAGAGGTGAAGATTGTAGAAGATGCCAGGGTAATGAGTGAATGTATGGGTGGAGATATCCAAGTTGGGATAGTCATGTGTCCCTTATATGCTGCTGTTAAAAATAGAGAAGATAGGGCTATTAAACAAGCCATAGATGACATGTTTGAGTACCAAGAAGGATGGCATAGGGAAGATGAATTGAAGAAGGTCTCAAGGATGACAGGGACCTTAAGGGATGAAGAGTTTAGACTCTTGGAAACAGAGATGGTGAAGAATGCCACAAGTTGGCACATGAAGATGACAAGAAAGATTGTTTGGCCCATTAAGAGGCTGACTGAGAAGAGGAAGTTGCTAAGGGAACCTACTGAGATAAAGGTTCTAGAGGATGATTGTGAGGTAAAACATTGTGTTGAAGATGGTGGAGTAGCAAGTCTATAAGGACTTGATAAAAAGACAGATTTTTGGGATGAGTTGGATGCCATAGTTGAAGAATGGAAAATGAAGGGTGGTGTAGTGGAAGAGTGCCGAGGATAGGGGCATGAGGATGGTCATGGAGAGACCTTGGAATCATATTTCTCTACAAGGAAAAAAATCTCACAAGGAGTGCGTGAGGAGGAGGATGAAGTAGTGAATCTAATAGAGGGAGCAATTTGCCAAACATATGTTTTGGTGCATAAGAAAACCTTGTTTATTTTTGTTTCTAACACTATTGTGACAGGATTGTCGGAGTTTGATAGTGTTCACCATGCAAGTTCTGCTTTTGCACACATCTATGGGAATATAAACATGAAGACTAACAAATTTAATGCTTGGCATGAGCACATAATGTTTGATTTCAAGGGCATGGAACACATGAACATGGGATACTCTTTTGTTGTAGGTCCTCAAAAAGAAGTGGACAGAGATTGGAGGAAATGGAAGAAACTCCCAATCCAAGGGACTTGGATTGATTTGATCCTTGGGAGTATGGTGCAGGGCACCCTGACAAAGTCATGGAAAAACTTTGAAGTCCTAAAGTCTAGAAAGTTATTTAAATAAGTTTTAAAATTTAAATATTTGAAAAGTAATGGTCAAATAAGGATTAGTTGCTTTGTTAGAGGATCCAACTACTTTGGATCGGTTAAGGGAGTTATTTTAAGTATATGTAAGCCTCAAAAGGCATGAGGGTACAGGCATGAGGGTACAGGGTGCCATTGACTGCAAAGTTTTCCTCAGAGTTTCTTCTGGATGGATTCGAAGAGCGAATGGGGGCCAAGAATCAGGGACTGGTTATTAAGAAATGGGCGCCCCAGCGTGTGATTTTGTCCCATCCTTCGACGGGAGGATTTTTGAGTCACTGTGGGTGGAATTCGACATTGGAGAGTCTGAGCCAGGGAGTTCCCATGATTGGATGGCCCATCGCAGCCGAGCAATACTTCAATTCGAAGCTTCTAGAGGAGGTCGGCGTGTGTGTGGAGATGTGCAGAGGAAGTGAGGGAGAATTGGGTAAGGAGAAGGTGGAGAGGACAGTGAAGATGTTGATGTCGGAAGAGAGAGGCGGGCGACTGAGAGAAAGAGCAGCGGCCATGAGAGATGCTGCCAGAAGAGCAGCAATGGAATCGACAAAGGCTCGTCCATGCTAGGTGGAAGAAAATATACCATTGATATATATCAAATTATGATCAAATGTATGCTTAAAATATGTAGTTTAATACTAGTTTTTTTGCAATGGTCACATTTCAAAAGGAACTCAAAAATTGTGATGTTGGGTGTGTCTTGAGGATTTTGGCTTTAAATAGGTAAAATGCATTTGATAGTTTAAAATATTTAATTTTTCAATAACGCGGGTTTAAAATATTTAATATTTAAAATTAAATTTGATAGTTTAATTTTTTCATAGTTGAATAAGGAACTTTGAAATACATAGGCTAAGCTTAGGACTATATTTGAAATATTCAATAATTGAAAACCATAATAGTACGTTCTAAGCCATAAGAGAGAATGTCCACTTGGAAATCTAAGATCAAATTTAAGTTATAAGGTTGAGGGGTGGATCAAAAATTTGAACTAAAACCTCAAGTTTTATGTGCCATGTCCCTCTTGGAACAAACTTTATCAAAAATGATGAGAATTAGATAATTGGTAGGGGTAAAACTCTAAAAGGGAATAGGATATTATTGTCTAAGGTATTTAATTCCAAGCATGTTATAGGACTTATGATCAAATATGTAGATAGATTGAATAGATGATGAGATTGGGATCAAGGAACTAAAACATAAGGTTCGAAGTTCATGTTGGAATGTAGGGCCCACTAAGAAAGAGTGTTGAATGTTCAAGTGTTTGTTTGTAAAAGGGAAAGTAAAAAGAAAAAAAATGATATTTGTAAAATAATACTCTAGGCTATGTTTGGAGCCTAGGATCTAATTGGGATGTGAGAAAAATACCTCAAGAAAGGGGAAGTTAGAGTATGGATGGAAAAATAGACTTTAGGCCTTACATTCCATGAGTAAACTAAAGACATATTTTAATCTTGTCATTCATGTTGAGTTTTGTTTGTAAAATCCCTTTATAGTTTGTAGAATCGAAAAAAAATTGGGTATTTCAAATAGAGCCCAAGGTTCACACATAAAGAACCAACATCCCTTCTTGCATTCCTCCTTCCAAGACTTTTTGTCATTTGAAATGAGATAGTTTAATATAAACATAGTGGATGAAACCTCTCAATTGGAGTTTCTTTTCTTGTTAAATTTCTCAATGGCAAAGTAAGAAAATACTCCTCTCTTGTTGATCCTCTATCCTTCTTGAAAATGTAGATTAATTTCTCTAGGTTAATGATTCAAATTTTAAATCAAGTCTCTTCTTATTTTCCTACCCCCCAAAACTATAATTCTTTACTTGAAGACTACTATAGATTTTTAAGGGACAAATACAAAATAATGTGTAACATAACTCTTTCTTATTTAATTACATATGAATGAAATCCTTGCACTAAAATAATCCAAGGCATAAAAAGATGAAATCCTAAATTTTGACAATTTATATGAATTCTATTCAAATTTATTAAAAGTATAATATGTATTTATTAAATAATAAACACTACTAGTAGCTTAAGCCTATATTATTTATCTAGTCTTTGTACTAAATTAATATACTTCTAGTTAGATATCTAGATCATTTTTTCAATTATCTTTACTACCTCCTTTATTGTGATACATATGAAATAGTTTTGTATTGTATTATACTGTCATGTTCTAAAATTTTATATAGATAGATAGATAGATAGATAGATAGATAGATAGATATATAAGCTCAAAATTTCTACACTTATTTGAACATTGTTTTTTTTCCTATCTAACCAATTTGTAGAAGAACCTCAAATTATTTTAACCTCCAATAGCTTATTAGGAGAAAGGTAGGTGTAGTACTAGTTCTTTTGTAGAGGGTTATTGATAGATATTAGATGTATATATCAATTATTAATAATAAACAATCACAAATTATAGGGAAAGAAGACCGTAGACAGAAGAATTGTGTTAGATGGATGTTCTTTGTATGATATAATATGGGTAAGAAAGTATGATCTTAAATGTTGATTTATTTAAAGTCTCATAATAATTAAGAATTATTCTTAATTTGAATGTTTATCATGTTTTATTTCAAATTAGTGATAAGTGGTAAATATTTTATATCGTATTGTCAATAATATAATATAATTTTTTCTTGTAACTCCTTGTGATCTAAGAAATGAACCTTAAAACATTACTTCAAATATAAATTTTTATTTAAACATTAGTTAAAGTCAATAGAATCGAGATGCCATAGAAGAGCTCCCCTACAACAAATAAATCCTCCAAATCAATAGCAAACATCTTTTTCCACTTATGACCTTTGATTCCCATCTTTAGAAAATGCATACAAATCCCAAAGGATTTTCACCTCGACTTCTTTCTTTGCACTTGTAGGCATGGGAAACGCTTTGGTCGACACTAAAAATACATTTTTTAAAAGAATTTTTTTTAGTTTTTTTATTGTTAAAATGAGGCCTTCCATGACTTATCATGCTTATAGTAAAAACTAAAGAAAAATAAAAATACTAGGGATTCCAATCTATAATGCAATGCCACTTCCACAAATTAATTTAATCCAATGATCTTTCAATTATTAGACGACTTGTGTAAAATATCAATTTTTTTGAATCTTGGGATGCATTTTCCAATGTGGACATTTCAGTTATGGGTACACATATATTTGGACCATTTCAAAATTTTATTTAAAAAAATACATAAAAATCTATAAAAATAGAAACAAAACGATTGAAAATTAAATTAAATTTGTGAACAATTATAGATGCCTAACTAAAACACTTAACAACATATAATATATATATATATATATATATATATATATATATATATATATATATATATATAAAACAAAGAAAAATCAAAAATAGATATTCTTTTTGAGTTGGTCTAATTGAAAGCATATTCACAATGAATCAACCAATCTAGATTTCAAACAACTTTCTGCATAAATTTCTCAATCTCTTTCTAACTCATGCTAATTTGCAATAGTTTTTATGATTTCACCAAAATTATTGGTGTGATTATTTTCTAGGTTTACAAAACAAGACATGACTATAATTTGTGAGACAAGGTTGTCTCAAAGGAACTCTAATTTAGATGAAAAAGAATCTTGACCAAATATCTTAAAAAAGAGTATAGAAGAAAAATTATAACCCAAAACTTGGGTAAGTGCAAGAAGTTGGGTCTCACTTTTGGACAAAAAGTGGAAGTGTTTTTCCTATTTTAAAATTTCTCGTGAATTGATGTCAAAACTTGAGACATTTAAACATTGAATATTAAAAAAAATTAGAAATAAAAATTATATTGCTTGGAATCTACTTTTTGAATATGTAGCCTATTTATATACCCATATGGTAGTTTTTTTTGGTATGGATCTTTAAAAACCACTTTTTCAAAATGCCTATTTCAGGACCATACCACACTTGCGTACATACAATATAATTTGACACAAATAAATATTTTTTTTGTAAATCCTTTCAATGGAAGTTACCTAACACACCAAAGGTTGATGATAATAATTTTCCTTAGTTTTTAATTGAATAATTTTTTTGTTATTAATTTTTAATTGTCTATAAATGTAAATTTTAAAACCTCTTGTATATGGACACCATAATTTGATCAAAATTTCACTTCTTTCAAAAAAAAAAATTTGCATGTAGGTAGACATAAAATAAAAAAGTTATTAAAGTTTTAGTGAACCTCGCTAGTTTACATTTAGGTATAATCTTTGATTAAAAAATAATGCAAAAATAGTAAATAAAATTAGAACACTATAAAATTTATATTTATGAAATCAGGAAAGTGAGAACTCTAATAAGTTTTTGTGTTGTAAAAAGAATTTGATCGGGAAGACCCTCTAAAAGTTATGGCAAAGCGTGAATTTGTCAGTTCAATGCCTTAGCCAAAACTTGAGAGGTCAAGTCATAGGCTTGGTCTCACCAAGCCTATACCGAACCAAAATCTGAGGCACGAGAAAAAAAATCTCGTCCCATGTTGTAAGAAACAGGCACCCATTATTTGAAATTCAAAAACTAGGTGTCCGTTTTGAAAAAAGTTAAATTGGTAAAAAAATTGAATATTTAAAAAACGGGCACCTAATTTTCGAAAAACATGTACCCATTTTTTATTTTTTTTAAATGGATGCCCATTTTTAAAAAATTAATTTTATTTTATTTTTTTAAAAATGTACCTACTTTTTGAAAATAAAAAATGGGCACCAAATTTTTAAAAAAATGGGTGCCCATTTTTTGAATTTTAGATTGGGCACCCAAGCCTAATACGGGTGCCTGTTCTTTGAAAAATGGGTGCCCATTTCTGAAAGATCATGATCTCAATCTGTGGACTTCCGTAGAATTGAGACCCAACTTCTTGCTTCTACCTACTTATACAATTGCAAAAATATAATGAATAATAATAAAATGGTTAGGTTTCTAATGGATGATAATTAGAAATCACTCATTAATAAAAAATGGGGGACTTGATAATGGAGAAAACCATAACACAGGTAGTGAAAAAACAATTGTACCATTAGTGGATGCGCATAAGGGTTTTCTCTATCGAGTACAAGCAAATCTATATCCATGTCAAGAGGAATAGACATCTTAAGGGATTTAGTTATGTGTAACTCTGAGGATAGTTACAAGACTTGCATTTGGATAAGGACTTTGAAGTTTGTATCTAATCTACTATTCGAGTCCTTAGAAATTTGATATTATTCTATATTTTATGAGTTAGATTACTTGGCATAGAGTGAGAGTTTCATTGGGAAAACTCGAGTTTCTTGCAAGAATTTTCTAGTACCGAATGTAAAAATATTTCTCCTCTTTGACATTTATATGCTACTCTTAAATTTCTAGTGATTCTACTTGTGTTGACAAGATCTCAGATCCAGGGAATAATAAAAAGGGTTGTAGCCCACAAAACTTCCCGTTGAATGTCGTATTGTGGAAACCCTTGCAGTGACATTGTAGATTGGGATCATATGATTAAGGAGTGCATTAAATTAAAAAAAGATAGTTGTCGGTAGAATTGTGTGACCATTGTTGTGCTTATGTTCGTTGGATGTATAAAACTTCAAGTACCAAGGAGTAATAACAACTTTTATTTTTAACTATTTTTTTGTTAACAAATTTAAATTTATTCCTTACTCTTTTTTCCAACAGCCAATAACGAAGTAGCAGAATTACAATTTATAGAAAAATCTATATATTTAGATTAAAAAAAGGTTGAAAATTAATTATTCCTATACATCAAAGTAACAATTGTACGTCATCACCCTCCTTTAGAGGTCAAACAAAGAAGTAACTCAACCTCCACGGGAAATAAATGATAACATATGTTGTATAATTCCTTTTGCAGTTAAAAACTAACCTGGCTTTAAAGTCAAGGCTTAGGTTAGAGAATCATCCCACTTCCTACCGACCTAAATAGACATCAATTTTTTCTTGGTAAGAATATGGACAAAGGCATTGTGTAGAAGTCCAGTAAAAGACGAATTAACTGAGTTTATAAAGTTTTCTGAGAGTGTACGACAGTTACCGTACTTTGCAAGGCAATAAACGAGCATTGCAATGTAAATATTGAGGAGAAATCACTGCCATTTATGTGTTTATTATTTTTCGAAAAAACGAACTTCATGTCACTTACTTATATATCAGACGTTAGACCGTATATCGCTGGAAAGAGATGGATAATTTATTGATAGCGGCAATTCTCGTATTGATTGCAGGCACATCTGTATATTCTGCGGTAATCCCTGCTTTAATATCATTCGGAGATTCTATAGTTGATGCAGGAAATAACAATTATCTCCTCACATTAGCAAAGAGAAACCATCCTCCCTACGGATGAGATTTCCCTAGGAAAAAGCCAACTGGTCAATTTTCCAATGGATTCATAGCGATAGATTACGTCGGTATGGCTATCTGATTCATATTGGGATTTTCCTCTTCTTGTAATTCAATGACTTAAAAGTAATTTCAATTATATTTTCTTCGCCTTAATTTTGTGTTTTCCTTCATAGCATCCATGCTTGGACTGGGCTCTACAACGGTCGCTTATTTGGACCCGGATGCTAAAGGAGTTAACATTGTTAGAGGAGTTTCATTTGCTTCTGGAGGATCTGGTTTATACCATGGCACTGCCAAACTTTATGTCAGTAATTCATGTGTTTCATTACTATGAGAAATCATATTACTTAGAAACTAATTAAACTTAGTCCATCTGTAGAGTGTCTTAAGTCTAGAAGATCAGTTAAAGCTCTACAGACAATACAGAGAGGATTTAGCTGGCGTAGTGGGCGCTGCAAACGCCTCGAGAATTCTATCAGGCGCTATTTATCTGATAAGAATCGAGAGCAATGACTATCTTAACAACTACTACGTGAACGTAATTCTTCAGATTGAATATAATCGCAGGCAGTACAGAGAACATCTGCTCAATCTTTTGTCGAGTTTCTTAGAGGCAATTTCTTCAAACAGAGACTTCTGTCATGTTTTCTAAACTGTAGAATTGTACTCCAATGTCGTTATGAAGTTATCATGTATTTATTGTCATGTGTTGAAATGCAGGAGCTTTGAAAGTTGGGCGTACATAGAGTGGCGGTGGCATCTCTTCCTCCGTTTGGCTGCTTGCCGTCGCAAATAACACTGTACGGTCTCGGAAAGGAGACTTGTGTTGAAAAACTTAACGAAGAGGCGATGATTTTTAATTCGAAAATGCTGAAACTATTGCAGATGTTTAACGGAACAGATGGCATAAAGATTGCCTATTTAGACATTTTCTCCGAGCTCTATGACGCTGCAAGATTCCCAGCGAAGTATGGTGAGATATGTGAACGTCATCTTTACTTAGGACTTCTTTTGTTCTAACTACATATCTTGTCGTGTTCAACTCTGATCGTTCGTGTAAATAGATAGATATAAAATAATGTTCAATTGTTTATATCAATAAATCCATCATTCCATAATCTATCGAATGAAAGAGAGTTGTAAAGAAATATGGATCATGAAATATGATAAGAATCTTCTTAAAATAATTAGTGAGCATTAATATATATTCTCTATTGTTGTTGAAATGCTACAGGGTTTTTAGAAGGGCCTCTGGAAGCGTCGATCTTGTGTAATAAATTGAGTATTGGCACATGTGCAGACGCTTCAAAGTATGTATTTTGGGACAGTTTCCATCCATCAGACAAAATGAACTATCTTATCGCAAAAACACAGCTTCCCAAAGCTCTCCAGCAATTGTTATGACATCTGCTATTATCTACTATGGTTATAATTCATTTCGTACAATATTTATTCATTCAAACACTCCCACAAAGCTGGCGGATTCTGTCTGAAAAATTTCCACATCTATTGATTCTTTGTTTTCAGATGCTTGCTAGAAATGTTTGTGAAACTGTCTAATCAAGTACAAGATTCCTCATCGATCAGGATTGAAAAGTTTATTGATTCTATGTCTTCAATTCATGTTTAATTGCATACGCAGCTCACAAATTTGTAGATGGAACTTATAAAGATGATTTTTTTACTATAGGTCACCAAATTATTTACTGGTGAAGTATTTAATTATACTATTATTAGACATAACTAATGAATAGTATGAGCATAACAATTCAAGACAATTGTGCAACAACAAAAGCCCCCACTTTCTTTGCAATAACCAAAAAAAAATGAACATGATCATTAAATTACTTTTTTTAATCGATGGTAGGGAGAGCTCCCTCAAATCAAATATTGATGTCTTCATCTCAACTGGAGTGCTTTTATCCATCAGCGAACTAAGTGCGATGAAACATTTCCCATGCAGGTTCTACAATTCGCCTATGAAGAACTCAAACAGAATGTTGAGATAAATGTGAGCTCTGTATTTTTAAAACAATTGCGGGTTCTCCTAAAAAATTGGGTTTGTAAGAACATGATCTAAAAATAAATGAAGAATACATTCCTCTATAACCAATAAAAAACAAACAAAAAAATGACAGAATTGTTAAAATCTATTGAAATGCAAATGATTGTAAAAATCACAACCAGGCTAAGAAAACCGCTTCCAAGCCCGATCCCTACAATAGCAAGAACAAAAAGCCCTCAGTTTTTCAGCATCGGCAAAGGATAGTCGTAAAGTCTTTTATTCCCTACAAAAGAGCTCACATTGAATCTTGGCAGAGCTCCCTCAATTCAAATACAACAATTATATAATAATAGAAATGAAAGAGAACAATTTCAGCTCATTACATCTAGAAGAAACAAATATTATCACCTAGCAAAATAATACTTAAAAAAACATCTAACTAGTGATTTGATCACACACTAATTTTACCATACTATTAAAGTCACCACTATACTGTTAAAGCCATCACTATTAAAAACAAACCTACCAATAATAACTACTAACATCTTATGCCTTAAAGCAGAAAGGGAAAAGATCCAAAGATAAACATCATAAGAACTCATAAAACCATCGAAGAGTTTAGCTTTACAAAAGAAACAGGAAAAAATAGTAAGAATGTTTCAAAACCTATATACCAAGAAACTCATTTATCTTTATCAATAGCCTTCCAATTGTTGGTGAGACATTTGATCTCTTTCTTGAAGTAGTCTTATTTTCATTTGAATTATGCTCTTTTCTTCCTTTCTAAGTGTTACTATCCTCCCTTGAATTATCTTTAACGACATCAATGAAGGAGCTCTCCTTGTCCTAGTTATTTTTTCGCAATTTAGAAAGGAGGCTTCTTGATTGGGGTTTTTCTTTTGGGATGAGTTTGATCACGCATGGCTTCCTTGAAAGAAACTAAGGACAAGGGTTTCTCCTTAGCTATAGAGTGAATGATTTTACTTGAAATCTTAGAAATGAGAGTCCTCTTAGAGCTTTGAGGTACGGTTTCACTACTAAGAAGCTCAATTTTCTATAGAGACTCTTATGTACTATATGTGTTTATCGACTCCTAATAGGGTCCATCCTCTAACAAGGAATAAATATATCAATATATCTTTGTGTGCATCATTCCCATTAGGGTTTTCTCTCTGATCAAGGGTTTCCCTAGTTAACCAATCTAGTGTAATTGTGTATATGCATCTTGTTATGGTTGTTGTTTACTTTGATTGAATGGTTAAGATTAATTAAGGTTGGATATTTGATTCACCCCCCCCTAGTTATCTTGGTGGACTACCATTTCTAACAATTCGTATTAGAGCATCAGGTCCTTGATGATAAAGTTTAACAACTTTGGGAGATCCATGACAAACATATTTAGAAAGGTTAGTCTAAAGTTTGATAGAACAAATTATGACAGCTGGAAGGAAAAGATGAAGACACATCTGCTATGTATGGGTCCAAGATATTGGATCTTGTCAAAATCAAAAAAGATAATTATTGTTGAAAGTGCTTTGGAAACTTGTATCAAGGATGAGAGAGAACTTTTCATGTGTGAAATGAGAGATAGATAAGCATTATTGCCTGCACTTCTTGAAATTGAGTACAACCAGGTAAAAGCACTTGATACTTCTTATAAGATTTGGAAAGCTTTGTAAAATAGTTTTGAAGGTGATAAACATTCTAAGAAATTGAGGCTACAAAGCTGGATTTGTACATTTCAAGATGCTAAAATGATGGAAGATGAATCTATAAGAACATATGTAGGCAAAATATCATAAATTACTGCAGGTATCAAATCTCAAGGAGGAACCAAGGAAGATGATGAGGTGATCTGGAAGACATTGAAGAGCTTAATGCCATCATTTAAGTAAGAATTTTAAATGATACAGTTCTTGATCTCTTGTACCAAAGATTTCACAAAGAAAAATTTACTTGGGAGATTAGAAATAGTTGAGAATGAGCTTAGATAGTCCAAAAAACTATCTAGAATAGAGACAACTTTCAGTGCCCTAAACATTCAACCTAGTTTATGAAGACGCAAAAGTGCTAAAGGAGATTTTGCTAGCAGTAGAAGATTTGATGAGGAAAGAAAGATAGAAGGAGTAGCCCTTCTGGTAAGAAGAGAAAAAGATGGTAAGAAAATCTTTAACTGTTGGACTTGTAATGAGTTTGTTCATTATTCATCTAAGTGTTCTAAAATAGAGAAAAAGTATAAAGGAAAGTTCAAACCTAGAAGAGATAGAGATTTTTTGTGTGCCAATGAAGAAGATGATTCTAATTAAAAAGTAGTAAGTGCTAGTGATGATGAAATATGATTTGTAGCTATTAAAGAAGAAAGTCCAGAGAAAATGGCCTTGGTATCACAAGCTGAAAAGAAATCTGATTGGATAATTAGTAGTGGTTTTTCACATCATATGACTGGTGATATGAACAAGTTTGTTGACTTCAAAAGTTTTGATGGAGGCATTGTCAGAGTTGGAAATAATTCAGCTTGCCATGTTAAAGGTATTGGATCTATAACTCTTGAAGGTAAGACTAACACTAAGAATGTATATTTTGTTGATGGTTTGAAACACAATCTTTTGAGTGTTGGACAACTAGTAGATAAAGGTTATTAGCTATAGTTTATAGAGAAGACATGTATGATCAGAGACAAAGATGGAAAGGTAATTAAAACAAGAACCAAATCTAGAGGTAATGTATTTCAGGTGAATCCCACTGAAATGACATGTTTGGTTACAAAGGTAGATGACAGTTGGTTATGGCACAAGAGATTTTGTTATATAAACGATGACAACATTGTGAAAACTAGTAGTATGTTTGCAACTAGAGATTTGCCTAAGATTGTAAAACCTACTAACACAATTTGCAAGGAGTGTGTATTGGAAAAACATACTAGAACTTCTTTTCCTAGCAAGAAGTTTACTACTAAAACAAATTTGGAGATTGTGTATATAGATCTTAGTGGTCATACGAGGACTAAAGGATTCCATGGTGAAAGGTACTTCATGATTATTGCTGATGAATTTTTTAGAATGATGTGGGTTGCATTTCTTAAAGAAAAATTTGAGACATTTGATAAGTTCAAGATATTCAAGAATAGAGTTGAGAATGAATTAGCTATGAAGATTAAATATTTAAGATCAAATAGAGGAGGATATTTTACTTCAAATGTGTTTAATATCTTTTTTGAAGCTAATGGAATCAAGAAGTAGTTTTGACCTCCTAGAATCCCTGAACAAAATGGCATTGTACAAAGAAAAATTAGGTCAGTAATAGAAGCAACAAGAGCTATGTTAGCTGAGAATGATGTATCCAATATTTTTTGGAGTGAAGCTGTGAATACAATAGTATACACTATGAATAGAGTATAATTTAGGAAAGACACAAACAAGACCCCTTATGAACTGTGGTTTGGTCACTCACCTATAGTTAAGTATTTCAAAAATTTTGGCAACAAATGTTATATCAAAAGAGATGATGATGTTGGTGAATTTGATGCTAGAAATGATGACGGTATGTTTCTTGGCTATTCATTCAAAAGTAGAGCTTATAGATGTTATAATATGAGAACTAAGACTATTGTTGAAAGTGCAAATGTAAGAGTTGATGAGAAATTTAGGATATAAGAAAGAGTAGTTGACTACAATTCTAATAATGAGAATGTTGTTATTACTAAACCAAGGAATGATGAAGTATTCTTTGAAACTAACAATAAATTTATAGAATAAAGGAGAGCTAAGGTAGGAACAAAGTTTAGAACCTAGAACAGAGCTAAGATCTGAGATAACAACTCGTACTTCTAGTAAGAATATGACAAAGAAGAATGTATATGAGGCATGCAAATATGACTATTGGAAGCAAGCTATGAAAGAAGCATTGGATCATATAGTGAGGCATGGGAATTGGTCCCCAGATTAGTAGACAAGAATGTGATAGAAACAAAATGGGTATTCAAGAATAAGATGAATGAACAAGGTGAAGTTGTAAGGAACAACGCAAGATTGATATGTAAAGGTTACTCGTAGCAAGAATGAATAGACTATGATGAAACCTATGTTCTTGTGTCAAGAATAGAAGTAGTGAGGTTATTCTTAGCCTATGCAGCACATAAGAAATTCAAAGAGTATAAGATGGATGTCAAGTTAAAATTTCTTAATGGAGAACTTGAAGAAGAGGTATACATAGAACAACATGAAGTTCTTCCTTTAATAGATGACAATGACATGGTATACAGATTAAAGAAAGTATTGTATGGCTTAAACAAGCACCCAGAACTTGGTATGCAAGCTTGGACAAGCATTTGACAAAACTTGGATTTGGCAAAGGTATGGCAAAAAATAATCTATACTAGAAAGAAATAGATAATGGATTGATGATTTAGGTAATATTTGTTGATGATATCATATTTGGAGGAGATGATAATGAGAGTGATAAGTTTACAAAAGAAATGAAGAAGGAATTTGAAATGAGTATAATAGGAGAGACTAAATACTTCCTAGGATTATAGATTGTGTAGGATAAAGAAGGAATCTTTATTTCTTAGACTAAGTATTTGAAAGATCTATTGAAGAGGTTTGGTTTGGAAACATGTAAACCAGTTGGAACACCTATGGTAACTAGACATAAGTTATCTACAAAAGATGAGATACCTAATGTTGAGTAGAAGAAGTACAGATCTATGATTAGACGATTGTAATATCTGACTCACGAAAGGCCGAATATAGAAATTACAACTAGAATTTTTGCAAGATTTTAACTTGATCCCAGAGAAGCACATTATTTAGATATCTGAAGGGAACATCAAAGTTTTGATTTTGGTATGAAAAATCTAATGATTTCACTTTATATGCTTATATTGATGTTGATTGGGCAGGAAATATGGATGATAGAAAGAGCACTAGTGGTGGAGCTTTCTTTCTTGGAGGAAGATTGGTTTCTTGATTAAGAAAGAGGTAGGACTCTACCTCATAGAATACATCAGAGATAGAATATGTTGCAGCAACAAACAATTGTAATCAAGTTGTTTGGATGAAGCAAATGTTGAAGGATATAAGGATAGAGTTCAGTGAACCTATTGTCATACATTGTGATAACACAAGCATAGTGAATATATCTAAGAATCCAGTGTTGCATTCTAAAACTAAGTACATTTCTATCAAATATCACATGTTGAGAGAGAAAGTTATAGAAAAGGAAGTCAGATTGGAGTATGTAAGCACCAAAGAGCATATTGTAGATATTTCCACCAAGCCTCTTCCCAAAGAGAATTTTGAGTATTTGTGGGGTATGCTAGAAGTTATGCCCCTACCTACATAAGAGTAGATGATGCAAGAGTGCATCAGTCTAGTGATCTAGAGCACTATTGTTTTTTTGGACTGAATATTGATGATTCCTATATGGGGGGGTATCTGTGATGGATAGAGTCATCTAGGACTCTTGATAGATATTGTTTTGAATAGTGACTTTGGACACTTGAATAAGTCAGAGATAGTTGTTGCAAAGATAGAGGGTTGTTGAAACCTTTGACATTGATGTTAATGGGTGAGAATGACTAATGAAGAGAATTTGAAAAGAAAGAATAATAGTCTTTAATGTTGATATTCTTGGAACTAGATGTTTTTCATCTATGTTGCCATTAATGCCAAAGGGGGAATCATTGGAAACGTGAATTATAATGATAATTCTATGGGGAAGTATTATAAAAGCATGATTAGATCACTATCATGATGATATGTTACATTTATGATTGTATTTGTCATTGATGTTGAAACGTAGTAGTTTTTTGTGGTATCTAACAGAAGAACAATGATAAAGATCAAGTAGGTACTAATAGATTGGTGAGCATTTTCACTAAGTGAGGTTTTAGATAGATACTACTAAGTGTCTAGTATATTAATCTAGTCTCAAAATTATAAGATATTAATTTTTAAGAAGTTATGCAAGTTTCGGTGAAGACTATTTTGGGATAGAGGTTATAGAAGTATGCTCTGGTAAACATGTTATATCTCTTAGTAGAGTTTTTATTCTAAGAAGCAAGGTTAAAAGAATGTAGAAGACATTTTCTTTATGACGTGGCTAATTTTTATCATCATAATATTACACATGCAGAAAGTTATTCAAGTTACAAGGCAACAGATTAATGTTATCGCTAAGTATAACATGTTCTTAATGAGGCCCTATAGTAATTAATTGGGAAGGTTTAATATCCAACTTAGGGAATTGTTTTATGGATTTGTTATAAAGGAAGGAAATTTTCCTTTGTTATGTATGAATGTATAAATAATTGCAAGAAGCACAAAGAGCGGAATAGAAGAGAAACAAGTTGATATGCGAGGATAAGCAGAATAGAATGAAGTTGGAGAGAACTTTGTTGCTAAGGTTTTATTATAAGGTCTAAGGTTTGATATTTAGATCTGAGGTTTGTGACCTTGTCTAAAAATTCTGACAGTGATTGGTCTAGTTGATAGGATAGAAGAAAGAGGTTAAAGCACAATATGAAAAAGTATTCTACAAGGAATAGTTGAGAGATTAGTTGGAAAGTGCTTTTAGTGGTCTTGCCCTAGAAGCTATTTGGATAGTGGGTCCTTCTATCTTCTACAACTCCTAAAAAGGTTGGCAAACTCCTAATGGGGTTGGAATCTCCTAACAAGGACTCTTATGTACTGAAAGTGTTTATAGACTCCTAACAGGGTCCATCCTCTAACAAGGAATATTTATGTCAATATATCTTTGTGGGCATCATTCCCACCAAGGTTTTCCTTTTGATGAAAGGTTTCCCTAGTTAACAAATTTGGTGTAATTGTGTATGTGCATCTTATTATGGTTGATGTTTACTTTGATTTAATAGTTAAGATTAATTAAGTTTGATAAAAAATTTAACCGATTCACCCCCACCCCCCTCCCCCCTCTCAATTATCTTGGTGGACTATTGTTTCTAAAAAGTAGTAGGTGGAGTAAAATATAGAGAAAAAAAACCCTTGGCTACCCTTGGTAAGGAAAGACATGACAATTCTTAGTCCACTAATAATTGAGAAAGAAAATTGGCCCTCTAGACCTAGAAGGAAAGCTACTAGGAGGAATTTTGGGGAAAAAGAGAAGGAAGAGACTGGTAGTGAAGGGAAGGATGAGGAGGTTATGGGAGGGGAATAAGACACCCCTTTATCCTCTTGGGTATCTAATATGTTTAAAACTGAGGCCAACACACCAGAGTCTAGGAAGGAAGGCATTATGGGAGAATAGGGAATGATCATGCATCTCCTGTTAGAATTGGTAATTTGATGAGAAAGACTCAAGGGGGGTTCTTGTGGGAGGCACTGATCAAAAGGAGGAGAATATTAGTGGGAGTGACATCTAGAAGGAGGTGAGTACTATGGAGAAAACTAATAAATACTAGGTGAGACTGGATATGGCCAGGTTGGAGGAGACCATCACTAGTACGATTAAAAAGAATGAGCACCTAGAGGAAAATTTTGATAAGTTTGCTAACATCTTTGTCAAGGTCATGCATTTGGTTATGACTACTCTTAATCTATTGCAGGTGAGAAAGGAGGCCACCACTAAGGATAAGGACATGGAAACAACCCCTTTGGTGTATGACATTTTGGTAGATGATTAGCTATGCTTGATACTAGAGAACCCAATGAACCAAATCAAGGAGAGTTAGCTCCTGCCTATGTGCTACATTTTTAGTTTTTTGTTATGATTGCTAGTCTTTGTTTAGCCTAGGGGAATTTCTATGTTGATCTTTTCTGGACTTGTTCAATTCCCAATAGGAATTTTTGGGCTAGTCTTATGTATAATGATGAGAATATTGTAGTTATTAGTTGTAGTACATTTTGAAACATCTTATTTTGGTGTTTTTCTTATATTAAGGAATGAGGTTGGTTAATATGTTGGTTGTGTCTCTTGAATGATTTTTAAGCTTTGTATTTATGTTCTGGATCAGCCCCCATTTTGGTTGCTTTTTAATATATAAAATAATTAATTGATTTTGGAAACTCAAACCAAGAAATTTAATATACCACTTTGACTAATCTAAGCCACATGACAATACTCACAGAAAATTATTCCTTTTCACATTTTCTCCTAATAACAATTATCTACCTCATCCCCTTTTTAGTCGTGAAGTTTTCTTTCCTTTATAAATAAAAGGATTCACTAGCATGCAAAATATGGAAAGTATTTTATAAATATAGTTTCCCCACCCCTAATAATTAAAAATAAATAAATAAAATTATAGATTTACTTACATATCCTTAATTTGGAACTAAACTTTGAAATATCTGACTAGTGTACTAAAAAATGTAAAGTTTGAAGGAAGAGTCCATCATAAGGTAAATGATAAATTAAAAATTATTATATAAGTTCTAAGATGTTTATGTATCCTTATATAAAATTTTATCATTTCTAGTGATTAATATTCTCATTTTTTTTCTAAATTCATTACTATGCCATTTTAAAAAGTATCTAGAGATGGTGTTTGATCATGCATTTCTTCTATATAGTGGTCCTAATTCTTTTGCAAGAGATTTTTTCCCTTCATTTAAATTTATTAAATATTAAATGATTTGTAATTTTATTTTAGTCCATTTATAGTTATTGATTTTCTACCACCCTTCTTTCTTTATATGACAAGTTCATGTATTTTTATGCCAACTAAGTGATGCATTTGAGCTCTATGATTTCTAATTCAACATCCATTTCTTCATTATAAAAATAACACAAATTGATTTCATTTTTCTCATACCTAAGGTCTTCACTATTATGGTTGGGAAGTTCTATTGGAATATTGACATTCTTGAGGAAATACCCTAGCACATGGGTTGGCTTTTAGTGTCCTATGAAATATGCTATATTTATGTTGGACTCTAGATCATTTCTTTCAACTGACTTATCCACCAAGATAAACTTTAAAAAGTCCCATTTAAAATTAAAATAAGTGTGTTATAAAAATTAATAAAAGTAAAAAATGTAGGTATAATAAATAATAAGGAAAACCAGATCCTATATCAATATCTCTAAATATTTGGTAGAAAGACATACTTAAGATACATATCCTAATTTACTAATATGTTTAAATGGAAGGGTTATAATAATAAATTTTTTATTAAGGATAAAATAGATTTTTTACATGGGACCCGAAACCCCAACTATATTGTAACAAAATAATTTAATTTGAAAAGTACTAAAATGAAATGGTGTTTTGACCAACAAACACACCCACATCCACTTACAACAAAACTTGGCTATAGTAAGCACTTAAACCAATACATATAGAGGAAAAATAGTCTAACTAGAGAAAAAAAAGAAAAGAAAGAGACAACATTAAAGTAGAAGAAGGTAGACTAATTCTTCCATGTTATCTTTCAGCTCTTAGTGAACACTTTTGATCTTCTTTGTGACCTCTTTGATGTCTTTTTTGTCAATTTGAGTCTCTTTATTTTGCTTGTTCTTGGTGTTGGATTAGGTACATTTTCCAAGACCATCATTCACATCTTCCCTCTTAGCTTCCTCTAGGTCAAGAAATAGCTTCACCTTCTTATCCTACTCCAAGATACCCAACACCCTATTCATGCACTCTACAATAGCTTCTAGCAAACCTTGACATCTAGCTAGTGCATCTCTTGTCAAGTTTTGCATTATTTCAATTTTACTCTTTGTTTCATTGATCATCCCCTGTTTCCCCTTCTTCTCTACCTCCTCCTTTTTCCCATGTTCTTCCTCTTTATGTTGAATCTCCTAAATTTTCCCTTCAAGATCTCTACATTTTAAATTCAATATTTTGAGGGAATGAAATGCCCATTTATCTAGACTAAATGAGTGGAGGGATCTTGAAAGTCTTGATCTCTTATGAGAATCACATGCTCACTCCACAATTCTTCTTAGAATATAGAATTTTGTTTTGTAAATTACAATAAAAAGATGAAATAAAAAATAAAATAAAAATTCTATAAAATTATACTTCTTGGATCCCTAAGGAGGATTAGAAACTACACCTTATGTACATTTTATTTTTAAAACCATTTTAAATAATAATAATAAAATGCAATATCTGATTTTATTATTTCAAATAAATAAAATAACACTACTTTTAGATACATATATTAATTTGATGATATGAAGGTTTGTCACATGAAATTATTATTAATATGGCATTTAGAAGACAAAGAAAGTTCAAACAAATTCTGATTTCAGAGTATGTGGAATGCCAGCAACGGTACTTATTATATTTATCAAATAGAAAATTCTGGTAGAGTCAAACATTAGTCTACTGATTTGTAGAAGGTCCAAGACCCAAATGAAGATCCAAACTAAGCTCAGCTTCCTGCATTTGCGAACCTACATTATTATTACCATTGCTGTTACTAGTATTCTCTTTGTGTTTTTGTTCTGCATCTGCAACGACTTCCTGCTGTTGAATCTCGAGCAAGTTACTCAGGTATATTGGTTGGAAGGGCAAGGGCAGTGCTGAGAAGCTTCCTAAATCATTTGATGGAGACTCCAAAAAGTACTTGTTTGGAGAAGATGACGTGATTGAGGAAAACCCAGAGCCAAATTCTTTGCATTGTGGAGTGGCATAACTTAATGGATTGCTAGCAGGAAGGCTGGTTGCAGAGCTTTTATTAATGGCACAAGATGGGTATTCTACATTGTAGCCAAAAACATCAGGAATGGGTTGAATAATGGGAATAATTGTGTTAGAAGGCCAGGGACTATGAAGATCGGAGCCAGGAAAAGGTTGCAGGCCATATAAATTAGGTTTACTGACATAAAAGTCAGGGTTACTCCAAGACAAATAAGTGTTACTGCCATATAAATTAGGGTTACTGCCACATCTCCTGCTGCTTCTGCTGGCCTTAATGAGAGCTCTCTTTGCCTTCTGTCTCTCCTCCTTATGAGCCTTCTGGTGCCCTCCCAGGGCCTGTGAATTCACAAACTCTCTGCAACAGTATTGGCATTCGTACTTTCGGCTCTCTGTAGTCAATCCAGAGGAGTTGCCGCCAATAGAAGCCTTCATAAAGTCCTTACTTTTCTTACTATGATCCATGGATGTCTCTTTCTCTGCACTGCATTCACAGATGTTCTTCAATTCATAGCCAAACAGTTTGAGAGGAGGCTTAAACTTAGGCCCAAAGGCTGATCTCAACCCTTCATTCACCCTGTTGCTTCTCTGATCTAATTTCTTGACCCTTGATTCTCCATGCTCAGCTATCTCCTTCACCATGGAGGTTTTTTTTGATACTATTCAATATTGTTGCTTTTTACTAGTATCACGATATACGAATTTCCTCTCACACATTGAAATGATTGCCAAGGGAAGTATACTAGTATTTGTACTGGTTATTCATTCGCTGCCCTTGTTTTGCAGTGATTCTTCTTTGCATGCAGTACAGAAACTAAAATCCATAATAAAATGTATTTATCAAAGAAGAGTGGTGGACTCACTGCATGCTGCTTGGATGGTAGGCCATATAAACCTGAGTTGGGTAACATTAAATTCTCGCCTTGCTTTGCATTTCAGACATAAATACAATGACATGCATCTGGTTTGGTCAAAGATATTTCTGGCGTGCTTTGACTGCAGTGTGATTGGAAAAAAATTCAATTGCCTGACCGGGCACTAAAATAGTAAGAATTAAATGCTCTTTAGATTCGTTCTACGTTTTTCCAAAGTTAAGGAAGAGTTAAATGCTCTTTAGATTCGTTCTACGTTTTTCCAAAGTTAACGAGGGGTTCACTTAGAAGAAGCCTTTATTTTAAATCTCCGTGTTCTGAACTCTTAATTTCGTATCATCAACGTGGATTCTGTGTGAAATGCAATAATAATTGTTATTATGTCGAAAGCGTTTTATATATGAAATGGACTATCTGGACGGTTGGCAATATGTTAGTCGATCTGACAAAATGAGAGATCATAATACACAACTGAGAGATCAACGTAATGTCCACGTTTATTTTATTTTTGAGTATTCAGTTTTAATTGTTTAAAGTAACAAGTTTAAAGTGAATTTACTTTATTAGTCCCTGCCTTATATAAGGAAGGTACTAATGTTTTCATTAGACCCTATTCTAATTGCTATTAATTTTTCAATAGCAGAAATACATTCAAAACTAAGATCTTGGGCATAATATATTTTTTAATTGATTTACATTGATGTAATTTCTTAATTCTCATTGCACTCCTCGCGTCAAAACAAAATTCTATATTCTAAGAAGAATTGTGGAGTGAGCATGTGATTCTCATAAGAGATCAAGACTTTCAAGATCCTTCTCAAAAGTGCTCTGAAGATTGAAGTGAAGATTATCAAAAAAATGTTAGATTATAGTTCTTATTTAGAAAGCTAGAAAATATTTTCAAAGCACCCAATTTCAAACAAACACAAGAATAGACCTCAAAGTATGTTAAGGAAATTAGCTACTAATGGATCGATAAGGTCATCAAATGGAGTGCTTTGATAAGCATGGTGCAAGCTTCAATTCTCAATTTCAAATCTATTGCATGGAGTTAGAGACGATGATTGGTCATATATTTTATATGTAAAGACAAATAAAATAATCCCAAATTGTACAATTTCCCCTGCCTAATCTCCATGGAATTATTACAAATAAAGGCAATTGGAAGGGTTGAACATGGAGGAAACCTTGGAAAAAAAAGGGTATCATAGAATTCCAATTATCCTTTGTGAAACTTCTTCCTCAACTATCATAGGATTTTGAAAAAGAATAAATTGACTCAAGAAGGCCACAAATTAAATAGATCAAGAGATAAAGTGTTTGATATCATCTATTTGGATTTTATATCTACTAGGTTGAGGAACAACAAAGATATTAAAGAGAAAATGATGGAGGAAGTGATCTCTCAAACTAACTAGGAGTTTGAACCTGAAGGAGTGAAGACATAGATACCTCAAATGATGAAGACTATGATGAGGAGAATGAGATACCAAAGAAGAGAAATCCTTGGACATCATTGCTAATTTATAGAATGTTGAAGAGATGGTGAACTTGGATAGTGCATTCCTTGTTATTCAAGAGGAAGTATTTATGGAAAAATGGTCCATGGCTCACAATATAGAGTGTGAAAAGGATAATAATATGATGAATTAGGTTAAGGATCTCCAAAATAGATTTTATTATATTTAATCCCTCATACTATTTATAAAATAAATTCAATGATTCTATATTTTCTTTATATATGTTGATAAATAGCTTAATTTTGAAGTTGTGTTTAGAGTGCCTACAAGAAAGAGTAGAATGATGAAAATTTTCAAGATGGGGGAATAGGATGAGAAAAATTAGAAGGGACCAAAGAATGACGATGTTGATTAATTGAATAAGGATCTCAAGTGCCTCTCAAAGGAATGAACTATTTCTAGCTCTAAATGACTTACTTTCCTCTACTCTAGTTAGAATGACTTGTTAGAGTTGGGATGTGTATAAAGGTGAAATGTGAAGCAATTGGAATATGTCTCAACTACTTCACACTTCAAGGGATGGTTGATGGAACTTTATGAGACTAATCATTTAGATTCTAAGGTAACTAGATCTAGGAAGATTAGTGTCAACCAAGTGATAAAGGAGCACTAATGCAAACAAATATTTAATTGTTATAGAGTTGGAGAAAGAGTACATATATATCCTTAAAGCCCTAATGTAGAAAGAGATATGAAGAGAAATTAAGTAGATCTTCAATTTAAGATTAAAAGTGAAAGAAATAGGTTGTTAAATGACCTCCAAAAGGGTTTATTCTTGCTACTTAGAAAGAAAATAGAGAGATAGATGAAACTTAGAAATTGTTCGGCGATCTATCAGAGTTGAACTAGATGATTAGGGGTGAATCGATCAAGCTTAGGCATCAAGGGTGACCCGGATGACCTTACTAGAATGAGTGTGAGACTATTTCTAATTTCACAATTCCAAAAAAAGCTAAAAAGGGTATCTAAATCTATAACCTATTTACCAATATGAGATCTTCAATCTACAATAAAATAAGATTTTTTGTTGTTGATGGGGGGTTTTCCTTATTCAACCCCAAATTTAGGACATAACTTTGAATTAAAATAATTGAATTGAAGAAATGTAAAGTAAATGTGTAGATTCACCTTACAATAGTAGGATCTCAAATCACATGTAGTGTGCTTACTTCACCAATTGATTTAGATCAAGAATATGAAGATGAATGGATGTAGAAGATGAAACAATGGATCTTTCTAGATAAACTCCTTCAATGGACTGATGCTTGAATCCTTGATCTTCAATGAATGAATTTCTTGAGGGATGCTTGATGATTTGAATGCTTGAAAACTTTAAAATGAGTACTTGATCTTGTCAATGCTTAATATGAGATGAGATGATAAATGGAGAAAGAGGATGGGTTTATAAAGGGCTCGAAAAAGATTTCTCCGATAGTTTGGCTTGCCTAGAGATTTGTACCCTAAAATAACCTCAAAATTAGAACCCAAGAAAAGACCCAAACTAGGACCAAATTAGGGATACATTACATCATTTAGCTTACATCCCTGTCAAACATGACCCACAATCTCTAGAATTCTTGTGGGATCCCAAAATAGGTCTTGATTCTCATAAATTGGTTACAATTATTGAAAAAAATCCATTTTTGTGTGGAAGATAGATTCCAAGTGATTGTATGAGGAAAAGGGTGGACCTAAGTGGTTAGGTCCTACATCGATCTTTACACCATGAAAATAGGATCTTTCAAGAGAATCAATTAGATTGTACACCAATTACACCTAGGAGAAGGAGAAGAAAAGGGAAGAAAGGAAGATAAATACAAGGAAATGGTGATCTCACATTAAAATAGGTGCTCAATGAGCATTAAATTGTATTTCCTTCAATTTAAGATAGTACATTTAGCCCCCAACTTTAGTGGCTATTGACTCAATCCAAACTCTTGGTAAAGTAGAGCACAATACATATGATAATATTATCACAATTAAGGAGACAAATAATCCATCAAGCCCACTAGAGATTGAGTCTTTGTTAACCTCAAGATCATAATAAATCATTGATTGAAAGAAGAGAGATAAGGGGTGTAGTTAATTCTCCAATGATAAATGTGCTTCTCATTTTGAATCATATAAAATTATAAAAATGTGTTACTCGTGTATGGGATTTAGCATATTGTTCTTGAATGTGTTACCCATATATAAGATCTAGCATGTATGTGCAAAGGGGGGAGAGTTGGGGAGAGAGAGAGAGAGAGAGAGAGAGAGAGAGAGCCAATGTCAAGGATATTTTCTTCCCACAAGGAATCCATTCTTTATGACTATGCTTATTCCATAAAGAGGAAAGATGTTCATAAAGGAGGGATGAAGTATCAATGCATATATTTGAGGCTAACTTAAGAAGTATACCAAGCATCCAAGGAAAAAGTTGTTAAAGTTGATGAAAGATCAACCCCACAACTCCTAAGAATCACCTGCATGCAAACACTTGTCACAAAAAGAGAGAAGCAGAAGCTATGGAGGCTGGAATTCCCAGATCCATAGATGAAACATTCTTGATGAGAAAAAAGAGATATCCATTATCAAAAGTGAATTAATGTATAATTACAAAGAGAGGTCATCCTTATAAATGAGATCAAAACCCTAACAAGTAACTAACCTAGGTATCATAATAATAATTAATGAAAGAATTAAATATTATATGCCTAAAGTGTAGCTTAAGTAGACTAGAGTTAATTAGAAAATATCTAATTAATTTAACAAAACTACCCTAAGCCATACTCAAAATTCATAATTTACTTGATGAGAATTATTTGAGAATTTGCAAGGATAGGTCAAATGGTCTAGCAAGTGTGTGCATCATGTTACTCAACCAAATCCAAGACATGAAAATAAGGGGACCATGTACACACCCCCCACCCTACCACCCCCCAAAATGGGAAAATAATTTCTTATGTTTTTATCTTAAGGAAGTGATGAAGAAGGATAAAGTAGTTTCGACATCAAGATAGTATCCATTAGCAACACCTAGTCTAAACCAAAGAGGTCACAACTGCTATGAGGCCATGGAAGGCTAGAGTAAAATAAGACAACATGCATGAAGTGAAAAAGTAAGTCCTTAAAAAGGACAACACGCTATTATGAGTCTCCAAGGCAAGTGATCTATCTACCATGAAATTGCACTTGCTAATAATATAAGATTAGATGTGATATGGTAAATGAATAACACCTAACCAAAGGAAATAGTGAATCCTTGAAAGAATGAGGATTATGGATATAGTTAGCTTCTCCCCAAGTATAGGAAAAAAGGGAAAATATGGCCTATTATTCTGCCCACAGAGTGAACCATGAAGGATAATGAACCCCTAAGAGAGAACCTGACAATTTTACAAGGTGTGGAGATACATGATAGGGACCTAGATATTATTTACAAAAATGTAGATAAACATAGATCTCACCATAAGAAGATATGAAAATAAACATGTATTATCAATAAGTTGTTGAATCTTTTATTGTAAAGCTTTACAATCAATAGTAGAGCGATCATGATAATGATCATACATGCAAAATGAAAGATTCATGAGTTGTTGACTATGTTTATGTCTATGTTTAGGTCTAGAAATCACCCTAGCATGACAAAGCATAGGAAAAAAATGTTCTTTATTAGCTGAAGATGATAAAGGAGAGGTTGTGGACAGAGAACTACTTTGTTGCACATATCCTAATGTATGAGAAAAAATGGTGTTGAAAGAATTTTTTTTATCCAACCATTGCCTAAAGACAGAGTAGGTTTGATAGATAACTTATGACTGCAAGTAGAATTAACATTTGTAAAGAGAGGAGGCACTTGATTTCTCATCAATGAAAGATCATTAACTTTATACTCTCCAATAAAAGTAGCATTAAAATATATTGTACCCCAATCATCTTTAGAAAGAGTAGAAGAAGAAGGGTTATATTTAGGTTTGGGTTTCTTCACTTCCTATGTAGGAGGAGAAATCATAGCATATTGTATATTTAAACACATATTAGGTACATCATAGAAATGGAGGGTATACATAAAGTTGTTATAAACAAACTTAACCTTGTGATGAAGAGTAGAAAGAACAACATGCATAGAATGCAACAAAGGTCTTCCTAAGAGAATGTTATAATTGAGAGATCTAGGCATAACATTTATAGGAGTATCCAATGTCACCAAGCCAACTTTCATAGATAGAATTATAATACCCAAAGTGTTTTTATCAATGTTATCAAATCCATGAATAGGAATGTTATCAAGTTGAATGGTAAAAAGATCAACATCCATAGACTTTAGCATATCCACACGATAAATATTCAAACCCAATCAATTATTAATCAGAGTTCATCGTACAGTAGATTTATTAATAGAAACAAATACCATAATAAGGTTGTGAAAATATTGAAGCTATTTAGAGGGAAAATACTCATGAGTAAACACAATTGCAGGTGGGACAAGAGTGGTATGCATCTATTGTAAAAAGGCATTGATGTTATCTTAATTAGGAGGTAGAATTGAGAGATTGGATAAAGTTGTTCTCAAAGCTTCATGATACAAAAGATATGTTTGAATAATTTACCAAAGAGAAATCTTGGCGGGGGCATTACGCATCTCTGAGACCAAGTCATAATCCAACAAGGAAGATGAGGTGGAGGAGGAAGAAAATATTGGGAAGGTGGAAGAGAGGTAGTATGTTGAGAATTATGATGTGTATGATAGGTGTGAGGCACTAAAGGATAATCCAATGGATCACTAGATTTTCCCTTAATATTTATTTGAGGACAACCCTTAATAATCATGAAAGATTTATTAAAATGTTGATTAATATGAACCATGTTAATTTGATAAAGCTCTTGATTGTTCATAAGGTTATGGCTAGAAGAGAGACGATAAGGATTTTGAATGTCCATTAATGCTTCATCTCTACTAGGAGGAAAAATATACCTAAAATAGAGGTCATGTTGAAAAGAAAAGGTATTAACCATACCATATTTTCATGAGGAAAGGAGTAATCAAAATTATCATCTAAAGGTTCATCTCAAATAGTTCCATTATCAAGGTTAGGAACATCATGAATCACTAAATGTTGATTAACATCATCTTTAAAAAGATGAGCCTCAATGAAGTAATACATAAAATCATCATCATATGCATCAAATAAAATATCTAAAAAACATTGGGAAATAAAGATTAAAAAATCTCCTTAAAAGGAAATGGAATGACTAGATGCAATTATACTTTTTTGTATTTTCACAATGTGAATATATGAAATGCATTCTATATGTAAATTCAAGGATATCTAAGTACCACAAATACAAATAAAGTAGATCTAGCACTAGTACATTTGAGTCCCACTTTTGACCTAAATTTTTGATGAAATGCCAATTTGGCTTATCAATTTCTCTTTTTTTTAATATGATCACGAAAAAATTGAAATTTGACAATTCTTAAGTATCTTGTCAAAATTTCGACGAGATTTAAGTTTCTCTCAAAATTTTGACAATATATAAGTACTTTTGTCAAAATTTTGACATTGTTAGGATATAAAGAGAAAAAGAAAAGTGAAACTTCATTTTATTTTTATGTGGCAAAGTGCAGCGGCATGGGAGGGTTGAACAAGAACCACTTCTTAATTTTTTTGAAGATAACTAAAATTCATTAAATTTTTATTGATTATGTTATAACGTGGTACTGATCCTCCCCTTCTTATCGACCTTATATTTGTTGTGACTTTTTGAATGAAGAAGGTAAAAAATCAAAAGGAAAGGAAAGGGTTTTGTATATACAATGTAATATAGGTAGCTTACATGCAACCTACACATTTAGGCCCAATGGGAGTAGCATGAGGCTAGTTTAGTATAGGTGCATGATTTACATATATTAAAGCTCTAGGGCTTTCTTTCAAACAATGTTTCTTGTTTCTTGTTTGTTTTCTTCCAAATCAAGTAATATCATGGTCAATACCTTGTGTAATCGTGGGAAGATGATCTGAAATCACCTTTCACATCATTGAAAACTAAACCAAAATGCTTTATAATTTTGAATATTTGATCCACCCCAATCATTTTCTATTAGGAAATTTTTCCTCATAGTTATAGGGAGGTTGCACGGGAAATATCACAAATCAAATAATTAAACCATGGTATAATAAATTAACCTACAAAAAAATTTATGTAAAGGTAAGTGCACTAGTTTTGGAACTCAGCTAGTTATGGGAAACTAGCAAAACAAAAATAATATCATCTAGCAAATGGCTACCAAAATGGAATAATCATTGTAGGATCATAAGAGTAATCATTTAGAACAAGATCTTACTTGTCTACAAATATATGCTTCACTACACCAAAATATTTCCAGTTTCTATTCACTCAATTATTCTTTCAGGTAAATTAGGTCCACTTTCTAGGTTAAAAGAGTTGATAATAAAAATTGTAATTCTATTTTTTTTATTTCAATTTAGATGCATTAAACATAGTTTGGACCAATCTTATGCTAGTAACATTTGATTTCAAAGGTGGCTCTTCAATTGATTAAGATGACAAGCTCACCTTTGTTAAGATCAAATGTTAAGCACACTATTTGGCTTTGTTTTTACAATTAAAAAGTTTAATGCATATCTTTACAATAAAAAATATCATGCTCTAGATTTTTCCTTCACTTTGAAGTCCTCACATCCTTGCTAAATTTTTTTAATTAGACTTCAAGTGTCCAACTACACACAAAAATGTTTGTATACTCCATTGAGACATCATAACTATTGAATTCTACTTTCATTCTCCTTCATTTGTAGTTAACATTCCTTGTATATTAATGTGTTCTTTAAAGTTTAAACACATTGCAATAAAATCCATTTATGTTCTCTCAATCAAACAAGAGAAGCATATATTAAGAAAGTTTTCAAGAAAACATGCATATAATAAGAAAGTTTAGATGCATATTTCCATCATCTAAAGACATTCTTAATGATATTGTACAATCGATCTAAATATTCAGCCTACAAAGGTAAGACAATTGTGAATGTCAAAGGCTTTAATTGTATCCTTAGCACAATGTACTTGTGATTAAGAGCTATTTTCTATCTATGGACTCTATTGAATGTTTAGTGATTGTTGCCTTTGTAGATATCTATTTCATTCTCATTTGTATGTACAAGGATTTCACATGTTACTATGGTATGTTCATTTCTTATGGATTAAATCAAACTAGTTGTAGGTTCGTTATGGATTACTTTCCATATATTCTTAATCAAAGGTAAAAACAAAAGGGATCATATCTTTTCAGGCACCATCAATTATTTGTGCATTCCAAACATGATGAATAGAACAACTTTATTTTCTAGTTATTGAATTTGCAAAAAAATAATGTTGCTTTGAGTCTATAATCTCTATTCCCCATTGGTTGTCCCATAAAATTCATGTATTAGTTAGTAAAATATGCATCACAAATAATATGAAGATCCATCCATAGATTTTTTTTAGCTCGGTACACATAGATCTCAATATGTAATAATGAGAATAACACCTAGTCTAGACATAATAAAGACTCACATCTAATGGTATTTACTATAAAGAAAACATATGAAGTCTATGTGCACCAATGATTTTCCATGAAGACACAACGTACATGTTGTTATGTAAAGTGGAATATCTACATCTGTATAGTGATATTTTTTTAATGAAATATTTTCTTAGTATTATATATATTTATATTGTATAATTCATTTAATTTTTTTAGATGACACCCTTACTAAAAAGATAGTAATATTTAATTATTTTTTATTGTATAAAATATATTAGACTAATGCTTGTATTTTTATATTTGATATAATTTTATAGCCTAAATATTTGCTTATGAAGAAAGTTCACATCTAACAATATGAACCTAGAACAAAATAAGGTGGCAATTGCTAGATCGTGGTCTTAGTTCAAAAGAAAAGGTGATGGAAAATGTAACTATCCTTGCAAAAAATGCAAGGGCTTATAGAATCAAATAGTTCTAATCACAACGACTCAGAGACATTGTAGGCAACATGGCCACATTGAAGGGGGAAAGGATTTTCGTCTTTTGATGAATGTGTATTTCAAACTGGTGGAACATGGAGGTGTGAATATCAAAGTAGAAGGTAATGCTCTCATGGAAGAAGATGATCCTGAGGTAGAGAACACAATTGAAGATGTTGGTATTGATGTAACTAATAATGTGCCAAAGAATAGGATTGAAGAAGATATTACTGGTGCAACTGATGAAGATGATGAAGAGGATGATAGTAGCACATCTAATGATGATGACAAAAAAAACCTTGATATACCTTTAATTGAAAAGGTATACGAGCCCCTATAACAAGTCTCCCAAAAAATTCTTCTCTCCATTGTATTGTTTCTAGTAAACTTCAAGGTTATGAATGGTATATCCAATGTAGCAATCTTACATATGCTAAGGTATAGTGTCATTTTTGTCATCTTCTATGTTAGTGTACCATTAATGTTCTTTATATTAACAAATTTTCCATAGGTTGATAGGACCATCAAAAATTCCACCTCGCTCTTACCGAGAATTATCAGCCATTATGAAAGGTATTAGAATCTAGTATCAAACAATACATGCATGTCCTAATGATCATATTATATATTATTAAAAAAATAAATTTTCAACACAATGACCTAATTATCACATTACTAGATATCAATTAGATCAAATGACCAAAAAGGTGACTCACAAGGTTCTTTGGTACATTTCCACCATTGCACATCTACAACAATTATTCAGGTGCACTAGCTTGGCAAAATTTATGGATTACCATGCACACAATAGAAGTCAATGTGACATTATGTGAATTCCTATGGATGATTTTTCATTTAAGGACATAGAAGATAGGTGGCCATTAAATAAAGAAGAACCTCATAATTTGAAGCTTTCATTGGTAGCAAGTGATGTCAATCCATTTGGGGAGATGAGATTTGTTTACTTGGTTTGACCTATTTTTGTTATTAACAAAAACATTCCTATTTGGACGTCTGTAAAGAGGGAGCACATAATGTTGGTAATGATTGTACTAGGTATTTTTCCATTTAATAGTCATCTAAATTTATTTATAAACATAGTATCAAAATGACCATAATAATTATGTTTTTTTTTATGTTCATTCTACTAGGTAAGTGCCAAGTGAAAAATATGAATGTATATATTGAGCCATTGATTGATGAGTTGTTGGAGTTATGAAATTGGGTCACTATGTATGACATCTCTAGATCGATTAGTGAAAGAAAATTTCAATTTTGTGCAATGCTTGTATGGACAATACATGATGCCCCTGGATAACACATTTCTGTGGTATGTAAAACTGTTAATGCATGATTTTGGTAAGTAATAGTGCTAACACATTTTCATTGTATGTTTAAGTTACATGTGATAATTGTAAATATAAATATTTTAGTACACATGTCATCCAATTATACACGATCTTGTAGGTCTTCAAACAAAGGGAAAATTTGTATGTCCATTTTGTGGTCCAATGATGAAATCTTGTTGTTTAATTTTTTTAGTAAACCAGGTGTTCAATGAGCATGGACACTTTCTCCACAATAATCTTAAGTGTCAAATTACCAAAAAACATCTTTTCAATAGGAAAGAAGAGATGACATCAAAGCCAAGAAGAATGATACCTCACATGTGGAAGCTGGAATACGATAGAATGAGTCATCGAGGTAATGTCATTCCATCTAATGCAGGATTTTGTATAAAATTGAAAATTGGATATTGTATTTTATTTAGAAATGATGTAATTGATTTTCATGAAGGTCATCAAGGCATTGATGAGAAACTTCCAAAAGGAATTAAAATCTATCCTTGAAAATTTAGTAGGTTGTCGTACTATGAGAACCTCCCAGTTGTGTGTTTGTTTGATGCTATGAATAGTGGAAAGAATGTAATGGAGACATTACGGAAAATATTGGATGGAAGGTGTGAAAAAGAAAAAATGGTCAAAATTTTTAATGACATTGATGAATCCAATCATGCATTGAATTTTTTCCTTGAATCAAATAGCAATGGAAACTAGATTAATGTGAGTGTCATTACTTGGTTATTAACACAACAACAAATTGATTCCATATTTGAAGCCATAAAAAAAAAAAACTAAATTTCCCACAGGATTTTTTGCAAACATATGCAGTCTCATATCAAAGAAAGATGATTTTGGGCCAGGGTTGAAAATGCATGATTGGCATACCTTCGTCAAGATAGGTCATGTTCTTCTCTATTTACAATAAGTTTGTAAAACATCATGTACTTTTTATTGTTTTATTTTATAATATATTGAAGTGATCATTTTATTATTATTGTAGTATGTTCAACCTCTATCTCTCCCACACAAATTTGACAACATGAGTTTCAAACAAGTTATATATGATCTTGGGAAATACATGAGGTTAGAAGTGTTATTTTTTAGATTTTTTGTATAGATATTATTTTGTCTTTCTCTTATTTTTTCTATAATATATTGTATAATTTTTTGTAGTCTCATTAATATTTTTTTGTGTGACGAACATCTTATAGGTGGTTTTCATCTAAATAAACTGATAGAAAAGACATAAAGCATTGGAAGAGAAAAAATTCTTAGCTTTTGTGTGAGATGCAAAAGTGTCTACCTTCCACTTTTTTCAATGCACAAGAACACTACCTCATACATCTAGTTGATGAGATTGAATTGTGTGGACCTATACCAACTAGGTCAATGTGGATGGTTGAGAGGCACTTGAAATTTTTGAAGGGCTTGGTTTGACAAAGAGCACGTCCTAAGTGTTCCATGATCAAGGGATATATGGTATACTAGACCATGGTGTACATTAGTGAATGTCTTCCCAAGTATGCATCAAAGATCCATGTAGATCACATTTGGGATCCCAACTCTATTAACAGATTCAAAGGAAGAGTACTTGATGGGGAAAGGTAGATTGAGGAAAGTGAGAGATAATTATTTAAGATGTTATTGTAGTTAATTAATTTTTATCCATAATCAATATAAGTTATTTCTAATAGATCTGTTTATTTTATAAATTTTCTCGTGAGTGGGGTGTACTTCAAACAATCTTGATTGGATGATGATATGGATTGAAACTCAATAAAATGGTCACTCATTAACATGGGAAGGTGTTGCTTCATTGGTTAAAGAAGCTCATCCTAATGGAGATCCCAATGTTACGCCAATGGTAATTGATCTAGAAAATGGTTTAAGAGGTGGAAAGGTATGTATAAGTAAATTTCTATAAATTTTGCACCATAAAGCCATGTACTACAATGGTTGTAAATTTTGCATAAAAAAGGTGAACGATACTAAGACAACTTGTGATTCTAGGATAACTGCAGCCTTTGAGGTTAGTAATATTTTGTCTAGAAATGACATGCATCCTCAACAATATGAAAATAGACACTACGAAATTTTGGATGATATAATTGAGTGTGACGTTAATTCCTTCAAACTAGTTGTATTTGTTGTCAAATGGTATAGGCTACAACTGAATCAAAAAAATCCTAATAGAACTATTATTGAATATGATAATGGAATTGCAATTATTAATATAAGGTCATTTGAGCTAGTTTGAAAGGATCCCTATGTTCTTCCAAGCCAATGTGAGAAAGTGTTTTACTTTGGTGTTCCACATAAACCGTGTTGGTCATTTTTCAGTAGACACGATCCAAGAGGAAGATCGGTAAAATATAATGTGATTGGAAAAGAAGATACCAAAGAAGTAGAATATGAAGTAGATGATGGTGGTGACAATGATGATGGTGGTGATGATGGTGATGGTGATGGTTATGGTGATGGTGATGATGATGACAACAACGACAATGATGACGATGGTCATAGTGATGATCATGATGATGATGATGGTCATTCTGATGATTTGGATGATGATGGCGATAATGATGATATTCATGATGATGAGATGGACAAAGAAGATGATCAGTGACATGATCAATGGAAATGTATTAGGTGATGATTAGGTTGAAATATTTCTTATGATGCATAATTCTTGGTGTTGATTACTTATAATATGTTTTTTTGTAGAGGTAAAGAATTAAATAGTATCTAATGATTATAATGTATGCATATTGTTCATGTTATGTTCTATGTAATTTGTAGCATAATTAGCATGTAATTTGTAACTAGCTTAAGAAAAATGATTTACATATGTAGGAAATTATACCCCTTTGATGAGGATCGTACACAGTGACATGGATCGATAGGTATAAGTTTATTACAGGTTTGCTTTCTCTTTTCCTTCAGCATTAACTTTAGGAAAACTTTATTAATATTAGCCTCATTTTATACAAAAATATTTTTCTCCTTCAACTATATCTCTTATTTGATGGGCTATAGCTACCACCAAATAGGTATCTATCAGATTTATCTTCCTTCAGTGAGGGAAATTCAAGAATATTTGAGGATAGTGAGACATGTAGTATGCCTACAAAAGAGCGACAGACTAGAGGTCAAAAGATTACAAGAAAAATCAATAAATACATACAATTTTTCCTTGCTCAAGAAAGTTGATGTTCTTATGATGACGAGACAAAGGGCGACATCAAGTTTCCCTTGAGGTACACATATCTTATATTGCCTCCCATGTTTGCATGTTTTACCTTGTTATATTTTGGTTTCAAGAGATACTTTGATGCTCATGTTTGAGGACATTCAAGATGACATGATGGTCAAATACTATATTTTTATTTACCAATATCATAGATGTTAGATGGTATGTTGTTTAGTTTGATCATATCTACAAGATGATACTTATTAATGTGACATGATTATGGATACTTTGATTTGATGCTATGGTTATTTACTTCATTCTTGCTTTTGGATGTTTTATGATGTAGTGATTGATTTAAATAGATTATTTTAATGTGATTAAATAAATAGTTATTAATTTGATTTAATAAATTTATCACTTTGGCCATATTATTGTATTCAATTGCACTTGATCCTATTGTGTAGTGTGTAGGATCTATATCCCTAGCAGTGACACATGGAGTTAGTTATTCGATTGTTCTTATCTAGCCAATGTCATCCTTATATGGTTTATGTATCCTATTTAATTGATTAATTAAACCCTCCGGTGATTTAATAAATCGAGACTCATTTGCATTATGTGATTAGATGAGTGAGCGTCTCTGTGCATTTAGAGGTTCACATTTGTTGCAAAAGTTATTACAGAATATGATGATTTAATAGTTTTGGAAATTTTATATTTAATTTAATTATTTTAATTCTTGACAACTTTTTTGTAGCTGAATTCCATTTAATCGAAATCACCCAATTTTTTATGGGTTGAGAGAGGGTTGGTTTAGTGGGCCAGTTAATTTCCTAGTATTATAATCCACTTTTGTACCCAATGACATAATGGGTTTTAATTTCAAGGTTTTTGGCCATTTTTTGGTTTTTTCCTTGATTTGTGCACCACCGAAATTTCTCAAGTTTTCTTGGCACTATAGTTGGACATTGATCCAAAAGATCCGTAGGGATATCTATTTGACCCTAGGTCATGTAGCATCTTCCCAAGAAGTAGAAGTCTCATCACTTGGGTCCTAGTGGACCCTTACCTTCTTTATGTCTCAATCTCTGAGGGTCAGCCTCTGATGCTAAAGGATACAAATGAGCTCCAAAGAAAGTTGTCCATCCTCCACCTACAAAGCATCCCAATCAAGTACATGGGTCACATTTGGAATATACTGCCTCAAAACAAAAACATGGAAAACATCATGCATGCATGATATGCTAGGTGGAAACGCTAGTTGATAAACAACAAGAACGATCCTCTCAAGGATCTCAAATGGTTTGACAAAATGTGGTGCCAACTTAAAGCCTTTCCTATAATAGATGGGGCTCTTCCTCGGATGCACTCTCAAAAAATCCTAGTCACCAACTAAAAAGTGATGATCAAACCTATGAGCATCTGCATACTTCTTTTGCCTATCTTGAGGAGTAACCAAATGTTGTCTAATACACACAATTCGCTACTCAATACCTTGAAGCATCTCTGGACCTAAAATCACTTGGTCCTCTAAATGATCTCAACTCAAAGGGGTATGACATGGTCTACAATACACAGCCTTAAAAAATGACATGCCAAGAGAACTATATTACCCATTATTATAAGCAAACTTGCCAAGGTACAGATAGTCCTCCCACTTCACCTACCTATCTATCACATACATACGAAGCATGTCTTCTAGAACCTAGTTCATTCTCTCTATCTAACCATGATTCTTTGGGTGGTAAGTTGAACTGAAATTGATTTGTGCACACAAAGCATCCTAGAGAGATGTCCAAAGTGATGAAGAAAATACTAAATGTCTATCTGATATAATCTGTCAAGGAATCCATGCAAGAAAATAATATCCTCTAAGAAAACATGCACTACAAAAGAAGTTGTGTAGGATGCTCTCATGGGAGAAAAATGTGCTACCTTGGACAATTTGTCCATTGTAACCATGATACAATCATGTTATCGTGATGACATAGGAAACCTTGTGATAAAATTAATGGATATAGTGTTCCACTCCCAATCTAGAATGGCATGTAGCTGAAAAAGGCCCATCAGATGTTGATGCTTTTCCTTCACTCTCTAGCACTCAAGACATTGAGCTACAAAATCAGCAACATCACACCTCATCCCTACCCAAAAGTACAACTATCTAAGGTCATACCCAATAGAATGTCATAAGACCCTAAGGATAGCATATGAAGATCAACTGTGGTGGTGAAGGTAGCCAAGTCCAATACATGACCACTAACTATGGAATCCACAGTCACCTTGGAACCTATAGCTAACTCAACCTACCACGTATCAACCTATTGTGTAGCCACCAGCCCATATTATCAAACAAGGGATGGTGAAATAAAAGAATTTGATGCACTAGAATCCACTAATACTATAAAATAATTACCATATAATGTACCTATAGCCTTGACTACAATACCCTATTTAGCTTGACAAATTTCCACCACCGCAAAAATTTGTGGGATTTGCCTATGTCACCCATGGTAGGTTCAAACATGGTTGTACCTCTACTAGGTCCTAAAGATGTCTTTATAGGACACTCCACCAATCTATGGCTGAGCTTGCCACAAGAAAAACATGCTCCTTCAAAATTGGAACTAGATCCATGCCCACCCTGGCAAGTGCTAGAATATGGTGCACTCCCTCTTCTAGAGTTATGTTGATCACCCTAAGATGGATAGCTCTATTGGGACTACTAACTTTGACTCTAGTCACTACCCTTCCTTCCTATGGTACCTAAAATCTATCCACCTTTCTATAGATAACGTTGGTGTCATTGATCCTAAAGACTATGACCACTTGATGAGGGTGCTGACTAGGCTTGACCTTGCCCTATGACCTATGTCTGAGGGGGTGGTAGACTCTATCCTATGGATCATGTACTATAGCTCTAAGAGTCTAATCTAACACTAAGCCCCCTATCCACATTTCTCTTAGTAATCCTTTCCTTCTAAGTGGTGAGTGCAAGTGTCATAGGCCGATGAAGATGAACATCCCCAATGATAGAGTCTTTAAGATCCCTAAAAAATGTTGTTTGAGGAGTACCTCATTGTAATGGTAACTAGAGTTCTATCTCAACCTAAAGAATTGAATCTCGTACCGAACCACTATCATGTTTCTTTGTGAGCTTTATGGACTCATCAGCATGAACCTCTCGATATTATGGAGATATAATTTTCTCCCTAAATCTCTCCTCAAAGATCTCCTAGGTGAGATCCACTATATTGATCTAGAGCATCTCACTCTCCATATCTGAATACACGGACCCATGTTCTCTCAGCTGTGTAATGACACAATGGGCCTTCACATTACTTTCATATGGATACAAGGAGAAGGAACATCCCATATCCAGTAACCATGTCCTAGCTTTGAGACCTCCTCTTAGGCCATCAAATAGTGGTGGTTTAGACCTCTGAAGGTCTCTCATCATGTCCATTCAAATGGAACCTCCATCATCCTCACCATGGCCTCTCTTAAGGTTACCTTCACCACCAGGTGGTGTGCAAGAATGCTCACATTCATTTCCATGCTCTAACACATGGGAGTTTCAATGGCGAGATTCCTCTTCCCAACCACGGTCTTGTTGATTCTCCTCAATTTGAGATCCCAACTGAGCTATAATTTCCTATAACACAGGTAACAATGCCCTTACATCACCCCAATTTTTATCATCTTGTCCTTCCCAAACTTCTTGATGTTCTTCCTTATGGTGGTCTTCTTCCTCATTATTCTATTGGTTATTCCTTTGACCACTAAGCCTACGTGTAGGAGGCATCACTATAGGAGCAACAAGATAAGGGTCATAGTTGTACACAACAACCATACATATCACAAGCATAAGCTAAAATAAGATACTATAACATGTAATAGAAACAATATCATAGTGGGAGCATAACATAAGATCCTAATGTTGCAACATGTGCTCTGATACTAGATATATTTCCCTGCCCAAAAATTCTTGGAACAAGGATAAATAAAATCCAATACATTTTTTTTAAAGTAATAAGCATGGATTCAAATAAAATCAACATGAAATCAATCAAAAGATCACAATGGAAGACTTAACTAAACAATCCAGACACCCAAAAAATCTCCAAAGCATCATTGCTTACAATGCATCCAAAACCAACTATGAAAGTTTATGCAAACAAAGGAGCCAATAAACTTTGGCCTATCAAAAATTAGGAAGGGGCACAATCCAAGAGGGTATCCAAAACACCCTTTGAATCTCAACCAACAAGTTTGGAAATACTTGTTGTTTGCCCAAGTAGGTTTTTGCATAAAATTCAAGCTATATTTTTCCAGTATCGTACACAACTATATAATAGTACTAGGTGATACTTTTGTAGTATTGTGCAATACTTCTCATAACTATTGTGCCATACTTTCTAGTTTTTCATGATATACCTTACTACTACCATGCAATAATTTACTAGTGTCACATGATAGAATTTATTACTATTGATCAATACTTTCCAGTATCGCACAATATTTCTTTCTAAGGCATACAATAATTTTTGAGTATCACCCAATGTTGAACTTTTGTTGCCCAGGATTACAAATAAATAGCTTGACAAACAATCAAAAGGGAAAAAGAGTTAGAACTTCCACACCAGGGAGTACCAGATCAACAACAATTGAAGAGTAAACAATTGAAGGCATAAGGAGGATCGCATAAAACTAACATCTTAACCATAAAATCTAATCCAAGAATCTAATGTAATCACGTGGAAAGAAACATCACAATGAACATAAATGTGCATAAATAAACTATCTGTATGAACTAAAATAACATAAATCACATGGAAACATACTATGGAAGATATGGAGAACCATGTAAGCATCCAGCTCCAGAACTGAACATGGAGGAAGGACAACTTTTTACACTATTCCCTAGTAGTGATAAAGGTAGCTATGCCTCCCAAACATGTGGAACTTGTAGACCTACTCTCATCATGTTAATATAAAATAAGTCTACTTAAATCTAAATTGTGTTATTATCATATTTACAAACACTTTAGATCTTTGATGTAACCCACATCACTAAACATTGCTTGCATCTGATCTATATATGCTATAGGGTTATCATAGTAAGGATAAATTAAAATGATACACCTTCATAAGAACTAAATATTACTTCCATATGAAGAATAATATTTATTCTCATCCCAAGTTGGTAATGGTAGTTTTCCAAGTTCCCCATTATTTTTTGTAAACCCAAGGGGCCATGTCTTTCTTGGCTTGGCTCCTCAACCTTGTGGAGCTAATACCATTGTTTCCACCACTTCAGGTGGCCCATTTGAAGATAAATTTATGGGAATTTCCTCACTCCCTCCTCCCAAGTTTAAAAGCTCATGCTTGATCTCTAGTCATATGATCCTTGTTCTCGATGAGATCATTGATGAAATAGTAAATGATTTAGGGCTCAATCTTCTGGGAAAATTCCCACTATTTGGACCTTTGGTCAAACAGCTTAGGAAATGGGTGGCTTTAACCTAGTCCTTAAAAAGTAGAATTAAAATCAATGCCCTAGTTAATGACTTGTTTTTGTTCTCATTTTCCTTCCATGAGTATCTCTCCAATGTTCTTATGAATAGACCTTGGTCATTGGGTCGGAACTTGAATAATGTCCTTATTATTTGTAAGTGGACACCTAAGCTAGATTTGGCTATTGACTTGGGAGCTCATGCTCCTACATGGGTTAGATTGCTAGGGCTACTTCTAGAGTTCTAAAATAATGAGTTCTTTAAAGGTATTGCTCACTCCTTTGGATTGTTGTTGGTAGTTGATAAGGTCACATAAACAAAATCCCACATCATGTTTCTTAGGATTTGTGTAAGTGTGACATTGAATTAAGTTCTTCCATTGGGGGTTACTATTGAATCCAAGTTGGGATCCTAGGTCTAACCCTTGTACTATTAAAAATTAAAAAAATTGTACATAAGATGTAAATGGTTTGGGCATTTATATTGTGGCCTATGCTACCCAACCGACTAAGTTTGGGGGTCCACCTAAGTTCATAGAAAATAGGGCTAGAAATCAAGAACTAATCCCTTTTAATCAAAAGAAAATCCATTCTAGAGGTCCTTTAGTGGAATTGGGGATGGATAACTCCCATGGCCTAGCTTCCAAGGTTCAAGAGGTTGTCCTTCCTTCTAAAAGGCCTTCAAATTATTCAAATTTTGAGCCTAAGGGTCTTGGTACTCTAAAGATTGCTAAGAGGGTTAATGGTCCTCCAATGACCCCAACGCAAAAAAAAATCCTTGACAATTCAATGAGGGCTTCACAAGCTTCTTCGTCTAGATTATAGGGATGATTAAGCACTCATCCCCAAACCAAACTATTAGAGAAAAATTATATATTTTAGTGGTTATCCTTGGCCAACTTGCTCTTTTGGTGGATCCACTAGGGGACCTAACCCCTAAAAAAATGGCTGCTAGTAAACTTGCTTCCCCTAAGATAGGATTGGGTTTAAAAGGGGATTATTATTCAAATATGATCAAAGAGGTGGAATGGACAATGGTAGACAAGAAAAAAGAGAAAAAGAATAAAATAAATTTTGGCAGAGATAGAAAAATGGGTAGTCTCCTTGGGGTTTTAGGAGGAACTAAAGAAATGCAACCCCCCCCCCAGGGTTTTAATTTGGTTTTCTTATTTATGGGTTTTGGTGTGTCTGAAACTAGAGTGGCATCCCCTTAGTTTTCTATGGTTAGAATCCTTTATTGAAATGTTAGAGGATTGAATAGTCACCTTAAGTAACATATGTTAAAGTGTTCTTTACTTGAATCTAAAGTTGATATGGTTCACATTCAAGAAATAAAGATGAGTAAAGATAACTTGGACAAGGAAATATCCCACGCTTGGCTCAGTTCCTCTTCAATCTCACACGAATCGAATGGTGCTTCTAGTAGGGTGGTGATTGTGTGTAATGTGAACAAAATAATAGGTACTCTTTTACACTCTAATGAGAACTCCATCATTTTAGATTGTCGTGATATTATTACTATATGGTAGTGGAATGTGCTAAACATCTGTGCTTTGAACTCAAGATGGAACAGATAGAAACAATGGGATTCCTTGAAAATATGATGAGTAATAGTTAGAACATTAGATGGATGCTAGCTGGAGATTTTAGCACTCCTCTACATCCTTCAAAGAAATTGGGTGGCTCTAAAAAAATCTCTGATAGTATGGTGCACTTGGGAGATTTCTTCTAGTCTACTGGGTTGATATATTTGGACCTTAAAGGGGTAAGGTTTACTTGGTCCAATAGGAGACAAGAAAAAAGCCTTATCCAAGTTATATTGGATAGGTTTTGTCTTTCTTCTAACTAGAGTAATATTGATGACTTCAACTTGGAAGCGAAACCTCAAACAAGGTCAAACCATAGTTCTATCCTCCTTGAATGGAAATTAGGAAAAATAATTTCTAGCCCTTTTAGATTTGAAATTATGTAGCAATCCAATAGAAAATTAAGAGACTTGATATATGAATGGTGGAAAACTCTAGCTAAGTCTTATCCTTTGATCAATTTAAACTTTAACCTAGGAGTGATTAGAGACAAGGTTAAGAAATGGAACAAAGTGTCCTTTGGTAACATCTTTGATAAGAAAAAGGATTTAGAAGGTAAACTAGTGGATTCTCAAAAGAAACTTGAAGATAATCCAAATCATATGGACTCTCAAAAATTATTAAGATCTTATAGGGACCAATGGCTAACCATCTCTTCTTAGGAAGAAACCTTTTGGAAACAAAAATCTAAGATCCAATAGCTCAGACACAGTGAGAGGAATACTAAATTCTTCCATCTTACTACTCTGAAACACTATCTTGTGCCAAGAGTACAAACAAAATTAGATCTCTTAAATTTGTCAATGATATTATGGTTTTAGAGGAAGATGACATTAACACTAAATCTATCAACTATTTTCATGAAAGGGAAGCGATCGATGATGGAGCTGATGACACTTTTGACTTGTTAGGTTGCATTCCTAAGCTTACCCCCGCAAAGGACAATATTGCTATGTCTAAAAAGGTCGTTAGAGATGAAGTTAGACATGTTTCCTTCTCCTCCTAGGGTTTCAAATCTCTAGGTCCTAATGGGTTTCCTCCATTGTTCTTCCAAGAATATTGGGATATTGTGGGAGATGATGTTTTCAAAGTAGTTTTTCACTTCTTCAAAATAGGAATCATTGCGAATAAGATAAAAAAAACATACATTGTGTTCATTCTGAAAAAAAAAACCACATTTGTATGGAATAATTTTTTCCTATCAGTCTCTACAATACTATTTACAAAATTATAGCCAAGGTATTAGTGAACATAATGAAGCTAATCCTAGAGAAAATCATCTCAATAAATAAAAAAGTCTTTGTTTGTGGGAGGAATATTATGGATGTGGTTATTTAAACTTATGAGATATTACATTTTATGAATGTTAATGATAAAATGGTCATGGTTCTCAAGCCCAACATTTCTAAATCCTATGATAGGGTGAAATGGTCCTTCCATGAAAAAGTGCTAACTAAATTTGGTTTTTTAGAAAGTTCCACAAGATGATTATGAATTATTTAAACTCTATGAGTTATGTTGTTCTTTTCAATGGAGCTCCTTTGGGGTCTTTACTATAGGAATTGGCCTTAGGAAAGGAAACCCTCTCTCTCTCTTCCCATCTATTCATAATTGTGGTGGATGTCCTAAGTAGGAACTTGAATAGACTCAAGATCTCCATCTTTATTCATGGTGTTAAATTTGTCTCTAATATTCCTCCCACTACTTATGAGTAGTTTGTAGATGATATTGTCCTTTTTGAAGAATCCATTTTATTTGAGGCAATGGCTTGGCAGTCAAGGATTTTTTTAGTGGCGATTAGTCGCCAATTGGTGAATATGTCCCAATCGGGCTATAGAAATTGGCAAAAAAAACATTGTATACTAGTTGACCAGTTCGCCCAAATTTTATAAAATACTTATATAGTGGTCAGAACGTTCACCACTATTATTACGTGATTTCAGTTTGGTAGTCTAGTTCTTTGCCCATATCTCTCTTTAATGTTTACTCTTATTCGCCATGAAATTAATTGAGTGTCTCTTTTGACAATCATCATTCGCCAAATTCTCATTTTCCTATGTGAAATTTTTATTTGTCCTAGGACCCAATTCGCCATGCATCACACACAATGGGGTCCCAAATTCTTGCTCTATTCGACCACTCAATTACTTGAAATTACGCGGGCTTCGCCAAATATTAGTTCTTATCATATGTAACAGTCAACCCATTTGCCAAAATGAAAACGGTTTATTTGTATTTGTCTATTTAAGACATGAGTTTCACTATTGAAACATGTCGAAAGAAGGAGCCTTTTTCATAGTATTGTGATCAGTAGAGAACCAAAATGACTACGACTATGAGTCCATAGTATTTTATTGGAGCCTTAATTTGATGGAGATGTCACAGTCAAATTTAAATAGGAAGACGAGTAGGACTAATGTAGGTGGAGATTTCCAAGAGAGGCCAATGAAATGAAAAAATATATCTTCATACTTTGGCGGGGGTAGACGCAATAGTGTTGGTCAAAGTAAGGAAGGTACATCATCAGAGGAGCCTGTACAATCTCAACCTACATAGGAGTCCATTCAACAAATTGGGGAGCCTAATAAATCTGGTGACGGAGTTGCAGAACCTAATATCTCTAATGAAGATGACCTTGAAGAAGAATATCCAGTAAATAACTAGTACCAGGATGAATAAATCAAATTCGGTGATGATGATGGTGCAATTAATAGTAACAGTGACACTAAAGGGAGAGGAAAATCAAAAGAAAAAATTGATCATCAATGGGAGATGACCAGGAGATTTAAATTTGATTGGGTAGAAAAGTATCCATTCATTGAGCTCGAGGACAATCCAATTATAGGTGAGCCACTTGTAGAATGCAGATGTGCAATTTGTAGTTGGAAGTATAAAAAGGAAAAGTGGTTGCAGCTTAACCTAGACACCATAGAGAAACATGCTGGTAAGATTTACGAAACCTCAACTGTAGATGGTAAGGAAATAAAAGTGGTAATATATAAAATAAAGGAGTAATGCCAACATAAAAGGAATGCTGAACAATATTATATGTTTCAGAAATTTCAGACGAAGCCTGGTGAAGTTCAAGGTTCTATTAATGCTATTTTTGCAAAAGCAAGTGAAGTAGAAGAATGTGGAAAAGCTGTTCAATTAAGTAATGTTTTCTATATTTTGAGCAGAGGGCGTCCAATGAAAGACTATCTAGAAATGAGTGGTTTTTTACACTTTCTGAAAGTTTCTAACTATCCTGTTAGTCATTGGTCGATAAACAGTGGATGGGAATGGGCAAGTTGTATTGCGCAAGTTGAAATAGAGGATCTACAAAGAAAAATAAAAGAGTCAAGCTTTATTGCATTTTCCTTAGACAAAGTTACAGCAATAAAGATACACTTTAGACTTTGGCATCTCTTCTTCCCATGCTAGAAGAAATGAGGTTAATTATGAAAAAAGCCCAGCAAAGAGCCATATATATTGTAGAATATGCTCAGTTGCGTAAAATGTCATGCCGAGCCCTTGATAGTCTCTATCATACTAACTTAAATTTATCTGATGATAGATTTAATCACTGGCAGAAACTAATAGATTTGGATGATCCTGATAATTATTTAAAGATCATTGAAAATGGAGATTTATGTGTTTATGTAAGGGGATTTCAGATACCAATGTACTACAGTGCCCTAAAGAAGCGAGCTACAAGAGTTACAAGGGAAGAGTTTACCAAGATCGTCGAGTCTATAGCATCTACTGCAAGGGACATAGCCCATAGAGTTTCCTCTGAAATAATATCATGGTTCCCATATGATCAACTGCTTGAGGCCATGGCAATTGTGTTTCCTCAATTCTGGTCCTTCAACAATAAGGAAGATTATCGTAGAAGGTTGTTGATTTTGATAAAGGAATTTTTCAAATCTATAGAATTCAATGGAGTGACTATCAACAGAATATTAGATGAGGGTCTTCTTAGATAACAATCAGACACCTTTGCAAGGACCATGAAGCATCAATATCAATTGATGCATAACCCACATAAAGAGGGTTCGACAACAAAGCTTTGGATAGAACTAAAATAGAGCACATTGTTGCGTGAAGAAATTTTAGAGTACTTCAAGCTTGTTGATCTATGTCAAACCATGATAATATTGGGTTCAATGGAGGATGAGAGAGTTTTCAGTGCTTTGGGATCCTAAAATCAAAGCTAAGAAAAAAACTAGACAAGAATTTGGAATCATGCTTGAGGGTATACACATCTAGGTATAATGTCAATACTTTTCCTTTTAAAAAAGCAATGCAAATCTGGAAGAAAAGATGAAAAAGAAGAAGGGTGGGACTGGGCAACACCATTAACCAATCTCCTACAGTGACTCCAAGCGGGACAAGTACAGTTGGCAGTGGCACTAGCCATGGGATTGGGAGTCCAAGTCATAGAAGTGGAGGTCAGAGTTAACTTGAAGTTGAAGAAGACACAAACAAAAATGAAGAGAACAATGAAGCAACTGGACTACCAGAATTGAATGATGATGACGACATAGAGATGAATTGGAAAATTTAGGAAATTTTTGCTAAATTAGCAGTGGCAACCAATAGGTATTTTTTGAACTTATTAACTACTATATGATATCCTATCATTCAATGTTCATTTTAGAAAAGCAAGAAATTAGAATGTATTATGTTTCATCATTAAAATTTGAGAACAAAGAGTATTATTACTGTAGAGTGTAGTTTATATCATGTGATCAATGATCATTCATATTTGAATTTGAAATTCCTGAATGAAATTTTGTTTTCTATTTTATTCATTTATTCAACATACATTGAATTGGAAAACATGAAAATTAGATAGAATCATAGATTCAATTCCACAATTAATAATTATTAATGGTTTTCATTTGCAATATTTAGCTAATATGGTACAATTCTTGTAAGCCAATGACCCTGAATTCCCTTTTATAGAGAAAAGGGAGCAACAATAGCTTCAGGTTGATTTGCCTAATGTGAAGTCTCAAAATCTAAATCAGTAAGACATCTACAAGTCTAAAACATCTCTACAACTTTAGTTGTACATTTCTGCATTTGACAGGCCGATTTAGTAAATTAGCAATTTTAGCATAGGCAATAGCATCTGCAAGACTGCAACATTGATCTTGTTCAAAAAATAAAGTTCAAACTTGTTACTTTAAACTCAGTTCTAGAGTCTAGACTGTAGTATGTAGGATAATATGAAAGATATTCATATATAGTAAAGATATAAAGATGATTGAAATTGAAAGTACTTTCACATAGAGACTATAAGTTTCTGTAGTATGCTCCATTCTTCTTCAGTTGGAAGGGCAAAATTTTTGATGTTATGGTAAATGACCTGCATTCTCGTCAGCATTCCATACTTGGAAGAGTGAGTTTCAAGCAATGTTCGTTCCACTAGTGCATGCAAATTTTTGAATGTTTTGATGCACTTTGCAATGCCTTGATGAGTTCTGTCCTGAGGAACGTTGCCTAAATCAGAGTTTATTTGGTCCTCCAACTTTTGTTTGTAAACTTCTCTTCCAACGAAACCCATTTTTGAGAAATCAGGTCCAAGACTTGGTAAACCAAGAGATATCAATTTTGTTGTTTTATTGTTCATCTTGGTGAGCTTTGGCCAAAATAAAGCAAGAACTTCTTCTACTTCTGTTAGTTTTTGACATTTATGAAATATAGAGGTTGCCTTTATTATTGAACCAATGCGGTCCTAAATTCCCTTGCATGCCAAATGCTTGTCAGCAGTGCTGTTGATTTCTTCCATAATCCACTTTGCAATCTTATGTCTCTGACCAAAACTTTTGTTCTCCTCAAGTTGCTCTTTCAACTTCCCAAAAACATCTATAAGAGCTTCGCAGAGTTTGAACCAATCACACAACCTATTAGCAAAAGTCTTTATTTGCCCCCAGAAGTAATTTTTTATTTGCTTTACTATATTATTTACATGGTCATTCAAGCCATTTTCATATTTTTTAATAGTATCATTTGCCTTCTTTAGGTCTTCTTTCATTTCTGAGTACTAGTGTTCACTATGTTTTCTTATTTGCTCTGCTTTATTTTCCCACCCTTTTTCTTTCTCTTCCCACTCTTTTGTTTTTACCTCTAATTTTCCAATTCTTTATTTAACTTATTGTTTACATTTGCAGCATTCTCCAAGTTTCTGTATAACTTTGTTGAAGATTATTTTTCATCTTGGAGTTTTTTTTCCCATTTTTTCCAAATTTTCCCTCAAAGTTTTCAGTTCTGCGTCCATTTTTTCTTGCTGTTCAGTTGCTTCTTTAGAGCCAAAGGATGAATTTTTTATCCTTTTCTCTAATTCTTTGCATCTGTTTACTACTACTTTCTCACTTGCCTTTAGATTTGCTAGGTCTGCCTTTAACTTATCTATTGTGCCCTGAAGCTTTCCTTTCTCTCTCCAACTTCATCATTGAACTATAGACCACTTGGTTGGTCATTTTGGACACATTTATCTTGTCCACATTTTTTATTTTGGATAAATCCATTTGGAGGGTGCTAACTTGAAATTTAGATGGATCTAACTGACTCTCTGGTGGATTGTTATCTCTAGCTGGGGGCATAACAACCATGAATTCCATCATATCTTTATCTTGGTCATATGTGGGAAATAGCCTGTTGGTTGTAGATTTTGCATCATGAGCTGTAGCAATTGGTTCCATCTTCATTGTCTTACTATTTTGTCTATTCTTGTTTTTTGATTTTTCATAGTTAGTTACAAATTCATTGTAACAAAAATCAGGATTTTGTGAGACAATTGAATGTTTGAATGGTGAAATAGCAGTAGCACTTGCTCTGATGTAGGAGCTTCCACCAATACCATGAGGATAACCAATACCTAGACCCATTAGTTGAGTTTTTGGACTGTTCTGAGGGTTTTGTCCTGAAGGATGGGCAATTGTTGGACTCACAGTCACCATTGGCATTGTTGTACTAGTAGTACTACTAATACTTGTCATAACCTTCTACTTCTTTACACTTTCTTGATCTCCGGGACCAAATTTTTTTGCATCTATATACAATGTCCTTTTTGGACCACTAGTTGTAGTTGTACCCATGATATCTACAACTGTGGGAGTGACAGTTGATTCGGATTGAATCTAAGTGCTTGGAAGTGGAACTGTAAATGAAGTAGGAACAAATTTAATTAACTAAGATGAATCCAATGTGGATGGAATTGACTGAGTTGATGATTGATCTCCATTCCCAAGGCCTAGTTTCTAACCATGTTTTGGTGCTATAGCTAGTGGTTGAGGTGGTAGCCAAACCCCTTCTCCACTGGGACCCAGACCACCAAAACCTTGGTAGCCCATTTTTTCTACAATTTCTGCCCCTTTGCTATATAGAAGTTTGGTGGATGCATCAACTCCTCTCTGAATTTGTGTACTAGATGAGGGATTCAAAGAATCTTGGTCATCATAATCATCATCAGTATCACTGTGATGTGCTTCAGTTGGATGCTTCTTATTCCACAACTTGTCAAATATTGTATCCTCTTCAGCCTCATCATGATCTAAAGAGGTCTTGGGCTCACCGAGATTCTTCCTCATTTCCCAAAATTGAAAATTTTTGCTTCGACTCCATCCAACATCTACACAATCATTCGTTAGCTCTTTTGGAATAGGTTTTGTAGATCGTTTATCAACTTTCTTGTAGAAATTGGATGATGTCACGCCTTGCACTTTTCCTTTCTGTTTGTGCAATGCCATTATTTGTGATGACAATTCCTGTATTGACATATTATTTTCAGCAGCATATTTCTCCATCTATTTTTTGACCTCCTCCCAGGAGTCCATTTTTTAAAAAATTTCAATCAAAGGCATACTTTCATGTTGATATTTACTTGTAGAAGTCCCAACGCCCTTAAGCCTTGCTCCAATTATGTTCACTAGATCATACTGCCAGTGAATGTCAACATCAAATCGAAAAATTGAAAAAAAGGCTTCTACCACTTTGAATCCTCTTCTCTCAAATGTGAACCCTCCAAAGGAGAATGGCAAGGAGGGAAGCATCATTTTCTTTTGTTGACCATGAAAGAGTACATCTATGCTCTCCATTTTTTGTACATATTCGAATGCAAATACCCTCTCTGTTACATGTATTGGAAGTTTGCAGGGTTCTACCCATGAACCGTAAAACCTTAACACAGTGTACTCTTTCATTAAGTACCAGTCAGCCAATTGTAGTTCACTTTCGAGTTGAGTGAAATTTGTACAAGTAACAGGAAATCTAGGCATTGGAGTGCCTGTAATTTTATGGTACATTAGTGCCAAAAAGAAGTCTACAAAATTGTTGTAGTTCCTTCTGTTATCAATCATCCTTATCTGAGGTGTCCACTCATATATTGGATTTTGGCCTTCAGTCTGACTGCAAAGCTTGTTTGCCTCAAATAATGCACGATGCTTTGCTAGGAGAAGATAGCACAAGTAGGTTGTGAATCTAAATGTCTTCTTTGAAACTGTTTGAATCATTAGTAATTGATCTTGCATGCAACGAACAATGTGCTCAATAAAATGATATCTTATTGGTTCTTTTTTAAAATGAATATCATAAAGCATTTCAAGAATGCTGGCATCCACTTGTATGTTACTATCCAATCCCAAACAAAATGCTAGCAAGGAAATATTGTCCTATGCCCATGGCACAAAAAATTCAAAAACATAAGGAGGCATGTGATTTGGACTCAGCCTACAACTACTTGTTATTCCTCTGATATAAGAATCTCTCTATTCTGCATCTAATTTTTCATAATCATCTGCCAGTTTTCCCAAGTCAATATGTACATTTGACTGTTGTTGTTGAAATCCTAGTTCAACAGACTAGCAAATTCACTCTCAGTTATGGAAAAAATTTCCTCCTGAGTAATTTTATTCACAATTTCTTTTCTATTTTCATCATAATTTTCAGCGTAGAGCATAACAATTTCTGGGCAAGGGAATACTTGAGGTAATGCCATGTGTGTCGACCCAGCTAGCCATGGTGCAATTTTATTTGCAGTTGCATTTACACTAGGGTTAAATGAACAAAATTTTGAAGCCTTATTTGGATCGTTCCACTTGTTTTCAAGTGCAAATCTTATCTCCATTATACACTTATTTCCATGAATAATAGGATCATGTATATCATGGAATAAATCACTGAAACCTGGTGTTTTAAGCATATTGTGGAATTTTGTTATTTTTCCCATGTTATTCTTGGTATTTTTTTTGCCCATCGTGGTAAATATTTAAACATAGCTACAAGCCTACAGGGGTGACTCAAAATTAAAACCTTATCGACTAAATTTTTTTATATAATATAAATAGTAAAGTTGTAAAATTTAAAATGCGGGACGTAAATTTTCAAGATTTCAGTAGTTACACTTACCCGTTCACGTTCACGTTGCCCTTAGTTTCAATTTTTGCAGAGAGCTGAGAGTCTAGAGACTTTAGTTTGTTGCTTTCCTCAGACCACAATCCTCAACCTAGAAATTAAGAATCCGTAACTTTGTTGCACTGTAACTTTGTAAATTGTAATTTGTAACCCCTTTCTAATTTCTAAATCTGCAGACAATGTATAACTACAAAATTAAAGAAAATTAATGCGCCAAAATTGTACAATCTATACTCTATAGTCTATAGTCATCACACTTGTCACACAGTACACATTCAGTTTAAATGTGAGTGGAATTGTGGACCACTAGTGTTACCTAACCCGTCATAATGTATTAATGTCATTCATAATGTCACTGTTAGCTACAAGTGGAATGTGATTATGTCAATGTGTTAACTGAGCAATGACACGTGTCATGTTTCCAGGATGCGTTTGAAATGACAGGGTTTCTTTTTTCTTTCATCCTAAAACTCAACTTCGATCATTGATCTATAAACATCCAACAACACCGGTGAATGGTGTGGTGGCCTCGTGGGTCATGGGTCCCACTCCCATTAACTAAGGTAGTCAAGTATCAAGATGACTCACATCATGAGTTAGATGTGTCAATGTCACATCATCACCAAATTGAAACTAAATTGTTATTTATTGGTCAATTAAGGAGTTTAGTGACACGTGTCATGTTTTCGGGATGCGTTTGAAATGACAGGGTTTCTTTTTCCTTTAATCCTAAAACTCAACTTCAGTCGTTGATCTATAAACATCCAACGACACCGATGAATGGTGTGGTGGCCCCGTGGGTTGTGGGTCCCACTCCCATTAACTAAGCTAGTCAAGTATCAGGATGACTCACATCACGAGTCAGACATGTCAGTGTCACATCATCACCAAATTGAAACTACATTGTTATTTGTTAGTCAACTGAGGAGTTTAGTGACACATGTCATGTTTATGAGACGCGTTTAAAATGACAGGGTTTCTTTTTCCTTTCATCCTGAAACTCAACTTCGATCATTGATCTATAAACATCCAATAGCACCGGTGAATGGTGTGGTGGCCCCGTGGGTCGTGGGTCCCACTCCCATTAAATTATGAGTATAGTTAGTATATTGTTGTACTTGTCGGTAGGCTAGTACTATTGCATTCAGTTTGCACAATAAGTGAATTAGTTTAGAATCAACCAACCAATGAAAATGAACTATTTTTCTTTTTATCAAATATTTGTAAAGTTTTTATATAAATTTATTATTCTCATATATTATCTATACTATTTATCTGAATGATAATTGGTTCTTTTTATTTAGTGTTATAAGACCCCTTTTCTCGGAGGCTACCTCCATGTTCATTTATATTTGGCTAAATTCTCGCATACTTTTTGACATAATTTTTCTTTTACATAGATTTCAATATCACAAGTTGTAAATTGAATAAGAAATAATTATATTATTAAAAAAATTAATAATTCAAGATAAAAGAGTTTATTGGGTTAATCCTAAGCTAGGTGATTCTGATAACATTTTGACATGCAATAATCTATAAATTATACAATTTTAAATCTAGAGAAGGATTGGTTAGAATCTTCTTCACTAACTTCATTTTTTAAAATTAAAATTAAATAATTTAGTAAACTATTTTAAATGTATATTTGTATAATTATATATATTCTAATAAAATATTTAAATTATTTTGTACCTAATTAAAATTTATTTTAATTGAAGTTAAAATTAGTAAATTCTTGTCTTTATTTTAACCAATATTAGAATTTTTATATACCCTTCATAAATGTAATGCAAATTTAGAATTTTTTTCAATTTACTATAAAGACATAATATTTTAGTAAAAGTGTTAAATTTATTATTTAAATTATAATTTTTAATTAGTATAAAAACTATAACTTAACTCCATACTAATTCTATTTTTCTATTTTTTGTATAATAACTTTTAAAAAATAAATTAAATCTTAATTTCTAATTAGTCTAATAACTATTAGGCAAGTACATGTCATGAGGTGGCACTTGTTAAATTATATAACTGCAATGATGTATATTAATTAAAATAGTAAAAGAATATATAAATAAACATTATAGTATCATGCTAAATTAAAATTAGATGACATCCTAAAGAACATTTATCATACCAAAGATATTTATCAACTAATTATACATAAGATATAGATAAAATTGTATAATTTTTTTTTAAAAGAGTTAAATTGATTAATTTCAATTATTAAATTGTTTGATATATCTTGTTCAAGTGATAAATTTATCCAATTGTAGAAGCTAGACAATATTCTTAAGGTTAAATATAATGCATTAAAAAAAACCATAAATTAATTTTAAAATAACATTTATGCTTTAAAAAAAACCAAATACACTTATAATAAATAAAGTTGATAATATACCAAGCTAAATAATTTGAACTTTATTAAAATTGATACAAAATTAATATTATGTATTTTAAAGTATAAATTAAAAATATCAATATAGTAAAAATTATATATGTTAAATAAATCTATAATCTAATAAAATTATATATATAAATAAAAAATAAAAGAAAAATTATTAAAAGCATTGGTTTAGATATGTAAAAATAAAAATAATTAAATTCTAATTTAAACTAATCCACTTGTCACAAGAAAATATAAGGTTGCAATTAATGCTTGCATTAATAGAGGTGTTGAAAAAATAGTTGTATTTTTTAAGAAGAAATTTGAATTTTTTCATTGCCTTTTTCATCATGAACCAATAAAGTTTTTTAAAAAAATTATTTTTCAATTTCAAAAAAATGAAAATTAATAAACCTTTTGCAAACATTGGTATATCAATGAAATTTTTAGATTATAGAACTAATATGGAACTAGGTGATTCCATTAGTGTCCTGCCAAAGGCAGGAACTAATAATATTTTATATTCACATAGGCTTTTATAAACAATTCAATAGAAAATTAAAAAATGCAAAATATTGCAATGTTCCATAAGTAAGCATAAGAAGTTAAAACAATGAAATAGAATTTTATATGGAACTGAAACTCGAGAAATTTCATTGATATTTCTTGAAATTTAAAAATTTATAAAATCAAGGGAAAACCCTAGACTCTAGAACTACTGTACTATTCGTTGTAGAAACCACCAGAATTGACTATGGTTGTGAATTCTTGTAGCCAGTTGTTGTCATCTTCCACTTCATCCAGGAAAAACCATTTTCAAAAAAAATTCAACCCAATTCTTGCACATTTCCTATGGTGCTGCAACTGCCTAGCAGTTAAGCCTAGTAAAAATGGTTGCAGGACCACATTCTGGCCAGGTTCCAAAAGCTTGTGGACTTCACCCGCCCAAGGGATCCCCACTACTAAAATTGCATGAGTGACAATTTCAATGTCATCGCCCAAATATACTACTTTAAAAATCTCCCTCAGGAGCAGCAGAATTTCGGCCCTTGCTTCTCTAAGGTCAAGCAGGGAGGCTAGAAATTGTGATGTAATGTCACTATTGACACGATGCCAATTCTCATTCTTCAAAAACTCATGCCTCCATTTTGACAGCAGCAATAACAAACTTCACACCAGAGCATGGAACAACCTCATTGCAAATTGACAAGAGGTTTTCCTCAAGAACGCGACCTAGAAAGCCTTCTGCTCCTCTTCCAAAATGCATCTCAGGAAAATAGGGTTGCCCATCTTTACTGCAAAGTTCAAACTAACACCAAACAATTAAAAAACTAGACCTATCAACTACCAAAAATGAGATGAGCAATGATGAAAGAAGTAGCTCAATCGCCTATAAATAATCTTGGTGAGTAGGGTGCTAGGGATTATTTGTTTGTTTCCATCTGCCTACCAATTCAATTACATTAAATTAGCAAATATTCTCAAATCTTGAACATAATTGCAAGTATGTGCCAAAAAGGCCAATTGCAATTAAACACGAATACCGTCCATTGTCCTGTAATGCATGTGAAGCCCCCTAACCGATGGAAAAGGCAAAATAGGGGCAAGAAGGTGGAAAACTACCTAGAATGGGAGAATGGAAATGCAAGATAGAAGGTCTTAATTAGCTTGTGGAAATTTCAAAGGGATACTAGAAGAATTATGAATATATTTAAGGAAGTAGTCATGTATCTAAAGGATATGCTTCCTAACCCCAATCTCTTTAATCAATCCCAAGATGATAAATGGATCTAGAGATATAACAACAATGGTTTCTTCTTAGTTTTTTCTTTTAGAAATAGGGTATACTAAGGGGGGGGGGGGGGGGGGGGGGGGAAGGGGATGGGTAATATTTTATCACTAGCTAGCTATTATTAATTACTTTGAACCATGCATAAGGAAGTAAACAAGTAATACTTTGCAATAATTGGCACTGTGTCTCTAAATTTTGGTTCCTGCAGGGAAGAATAAAATTAGGAAAGAATTATTTATCAAGAATGAAAGCCAATAATTTCATCTATTTTTCAAACAGATAAACATGACAAAAAAACTTATAGTCCCAATCACATCATCATATATAAGAGTGCATATATAACTATAACTATAACTATGTCTAAAACCAACGTAATTTACAAATATCCACAATTCAAATATTATCCCTTGATGTTTTCTTTAATGCAAAATTTTAAGTCAACTATGTTATTGCCCTGGATGTAATACCAAACTGTCATTAGGCTAAAGGCTGTAGCAAGATTTACGATTTACAAATGCAAGGAGAACTACCCAACCAAAGTAGAAAATGACATGAAAAGTTAACAATCTATCAATTAACAATCTAGATGAAATATTTCTAGCAATTGAACTGTACATCATAGAAACAAAAAATTGCCTTAAAATTAACACCTCACCAGTTGTTCATTTGCATCTGTAATGGCTAAACAAAAGTTGAAAGCTTACGATTTGTCAAGAACACAAAAGGCACTCGTAGTTTAGCTGCATCAATAAAACTAAATTAGTTCAGTTGCATGGTGAGGGAAAGAGACTATCAATATTGATTTTGGAGTTACAGATAGGTAAGCGATAAACATAAAAAGGTAGTACAAGATTTTAATAGCAATTGTGACCTTCACAATTTTTCTTAGTAGTTTTGGGTTATTAAATTGGATAGAATATTGATAGTAAAATGTGAAAGAGAACACACATAATGTCACATCAAAATAAGTTTGCATCCTACATATGAGTATGCATCAAAACTGAATTTTTACCTCCTCAATCTATCTATATCAATAAAGAAATGACATTTTTGTAATACAAAATTCTTGAACCCTGTTCCAATATAATCTTTCAAACTTGCAAAATAAAAAAAAAGCCATAAAAACTAAAATAAAAGGATTTATTTCTAACAAACTATCACAGATGCTTTGTATATACCTTAGGACATGATACAAGCTGTTTCACAAGCAACACATAACATTCTAGTTTTTTTCTTGTTTGCTAGAATGATGATAAAATATATGCAAAGTAGAAATAGTGTAGCATAATAGATGATTAGTATCTAAAATTTTTAATACTGAAAATTATAAAGAATGTAATACTCACAAGTGTCGCTGCCTAAGAGAATGCAACCCAAGTTTATCATGATCTCTGCATCATTCATTGCATTAGGAATATCCTACTTATTTTCAAACACTAGTAACACTGCATCTCATAGTTCATCTTGCAAGAACAAGAAACTTAAATGATAAAAAAAATTCTACAGATAACATGAAAATAATTGTTAAAAGAATGAGGCCAATTTTACACATAATAACCAAAGTTTCCATTAGAAAGACATGAAATCTTCTTGATCCATTTTCCAATTGTGTTAATACAATCCAAAAAATTTACTTTGATAGTTCTGACTAATTATTGTTGGAAGGATTTTATTTGCTTCATCAAATGAGTGTATATTGTAGTCTTGGCTTCTTGTATTTTTCAAGATAGTATCATTACTCATCTAGTATTGTTCAATCTGAAAGGATGATATTGATATGTTTTTTTTCTATAACAGCCAAAACAAGGGTTTGTTAACCTTTACACAAACAAGGGATGAAAGCATAAACATAGGGCATCAACAAAACAACAAAAAAAACCTCTTCCTATGCACTTGGACAAAAGTCTAAGCAACACTATTGTTAGGATTGCAACAAAGGAAACCCCACTACAACCTGTCAACAAGGCCCAAGAGTGATTATTTAAGAGTCAACATTATCAGTAGAATTTTGTTCAAAATAGAAGTGGGAGCAGTAACTTCAACAACATAGGCGACAAGGCTAGCGGGCATCACACCTGAAATACGGTCTAACATCCAAAATTGTGACAAGAATGGAAGCGATAGAAGTCTAGCTCAGACCAACAGCATGAGAAGCATCAATATAATCAAAAAAAGTTTCTTCTTTATTAGAAAACAAGTCCTCAAAAGGAAAATATAAAATAGAATCAGAAGCTCTAATTGTCAAATGGTCATTTTTCACGGCCCTCCATCAAGTGACAGCACCTATCCAACACAAAATGGCAATCATTAGGCATGTATCCTATAGATATGCAATCTCTACAACAAAATGGAAAACCCTCATATTCAATGCTTCACTCATGGCCTCTCATTAACCATGATTGAAGTGGAGAGATCTCTATTTCAACTAGAATACAAACATAGAATAGCCCAAAATTGTACTAGATCCATTCAATTTTAGGAACTAGCAAAGGGAATTTATAATGGCCTCGGGCAAAACAACTCACAAGAGTGAAATGAAGATGAGGAAGGAAAACCCAAACATAACTCACATAGGTATAGCTTAATGTCACCAAACATTAGGGAGTTCAAAGAATTAGTCACCCAACAATGTAAATCTTAGAGGCACTAGAGACTCTAAGAATTTATAGACCATACTTCTGCACTAATAAAATTCCATGTTATCAACACAAAATAGGAAAAACTTTGCATAAGACTTGATAGCCCAAGCATAGCTCCTTCAACCAAAATTTGGTAGAAATTATCTAGAGCATTCAGTGGGTCTAGAACCACTAACAAGAGCAAATATCCTAGCACCTAGAAGCCTAGCTTAGTGCTACACCAAGAGAGTCAAACCCCAACAAAAACCATCCAATGGATCTCTTCTGATGGTGTGTGTTACGAGTATATTAAGTTCCCCTCTTTCCCCAGAGTGGAAAACATCATGAATTTTGAGTTTAGATCTACATTATGTAATACTGCTTTACTCATGTTTAGAGATCCTTACAGTATATTTAGAGATACTTATTATATCTACTCTATAATAAATGGCAGTGTAATAGCATACTAGCATCAGAGTTCATAACCCACATCAAAAGTGGTTAGTTACACAAGAAGAAGCATCCAACATGGGACATGAGAAACAAATTCAGATTGATTTCTCCTCTATTGTCAGAGCATCATAGTAAGGCACAACACAAATTCTCAAATATAAATAATAGTCAACTATCATTTTACTTAGATCCCTATGAAAATGTAGCACTAAAATACAATATACATTGGAGTTAGGAATTTGGTTGATAGCCAAAATCAATTGAATTGAAATAAGAAACTTCACCAAAGAATCAACTAAATATGTAATTTTAAGCATATTTTGCTACTCAAAATGTTACGACTTCTTCCTTCTTGACCTTAAAATCATGACATTTTCTAATTTTGCGAGGGGAAACACGATCTCTCCAACTATTAGTTCTAAATGGCTTCCACCTTAGGTGCATAGAGTCTTTGAACTGGATAGATAAAATACACAACCATGCTGAAGACCATGGAAATAGAGGATAACATGGAAAATACTAAACAATAAGTTGGATGATGATGAAGACTACAGTGAAGGTAGAAGATCCCAGACATCATCAATTAATACCAAACTACCAAACAGAGTATACAAACTTTAAATGATAACACACACCTTACAACTAAATGAAACTCTAGAAGCTACCATCAAATGGCATGACATTGAATCATTACCAATAAATGTATACAACATAGAGAAGCTACTAGATATGGTATTTCTATTCATTTTTCAAACGAAAGAGTTCAGTAGGTATCCAACCATGACTAAGGAAAGTGCAATTTCACACCAATTGCCATGTTGATGTTGAGATATAGACTTGTGCAATCCAATCTCCCAAGGAATAGACAACACCACGTATTGCCATCTTTGTCAAAATAGGATTTATCATAAAGCAATGTTAGAATAGTTAATAAAATGATCATAAATTATGTTGTTATAGTAAAAGAATACTTTAACTTAAGAAAAAAAACTATACAATATTAAAACATGATTTTGTGCTTTAAAAACTAAAAAGGTACCTGTAATGAAGAACTTCATTTCGACTTGCTAATTGGTTGTCACTATTAACTATAAGCTTATCTCTAAAGTTTGAGCTTCACTTGGTTTCAAGAATAGTTAAATATTCTCTACTTAATAGGGCCAACCACATGAAGGTGGAAGCTCATTTGGTCCCTTCCCCCCCGCCCCCGAACATCACTTCCCCATTAACATTTAATAACATTCAATTCATCCATTTTTCAAATATAACATTCAATCATTATAATCACATGATAACATTCATTAACACATAAAATTCATAAACACACAACATTCATGAATAATTCAAGAGTAAGTCATTCATGAATAATTCATTAACACCCAACATTAATGAATAATATTCATTAACAATATTGAAGAGTAAGTCATTCATGAATAATCATATCTTTTTTGCTTTCTTGCCATTTCTTTTTTTCATAAAATTTCTAAGAGGAATATCAATGTCCTTGTCATCCCCATTAACATTTAATAACATTCAATTCATCCTTTTTTGAAATTAACATTCAATCATTATAATCAAATGATAACATTTATTAACACATAAAATTCATAAGCACAAAACATTCATGAATAATTCATTAACATGCAACATTCAAGAGTAAGTCATTCATGAATAATTCATTAACACAATATTCATTAACACCCAACATTAATGAATAATATTCATTAACAATATTCAAGAGTAAGTCATTCATGAATAGTTCATTAACACAATATTCATTAACACCCAACATTAATGAATAATATTCATTAACAATATTCAAGAGTAAGTCATTCATGAATAATCATATCTTTTTTTCTTTCTTGCCATTTCTTTTTTTCATAAAATTTCTAAGAGGAATATCAATGTCCTCTTCATCCCCCTCCTCTACTTGTTCTAACACATGTCTCCTCCTCATTCGTTTAGGAACATCATGAGGCCGTTGCACCAAAGGGGGGGTCCGCTGCAATAACAAGTACTTCATGAGTTAAATTTGCACCATTTTATATTAGTGAATTACAAGTTTTTCTTTAAGAAAAATAACTATAAATGAAAAAATTAATTTAAAAGAACAAAACATATATTTTCTTTACCTGAATGTGTGACATGATCTACCTGCTGATCAGTCTGAACATCCTCTGGCACTCATTCAGCACGACATGATTCTATATCCTCAACACAAAAAGGTTACACCAAGCTCAATTAAAGATGTTAAATTGTATTAATAATTATATAATTAGTTTTAAATAACAAATGAGCACCTCCATCGATAGTACAATGCACATTAAGGGCTTCATGATGTTGTGTATGATCTGTGTCACGATTAATAGGCTGCATTGCAATGTCATGCACATTATTATCAAATAAATTGTTGCTCAAGTATTCAATTTCTAATATATATTTTGGCATATTTACCAATGCACATTGTGTAGGAGACTATTTGGTTGGGGCAATGGAAGTTTTCCACAGGCATTCAGCCACCGTTGCATAGCCTTGCTTGAAGACAATTTTTTTGTGTTCTTCTGTGGCCTCTAGATTAAAATCAGTGCCCTGATTTTTTTTATTAATTAACAAAATTATTTGCATTTTATAAATAATTTTTCTTTGCAATTCATTTATTGCTACTTACACCGCGTGCTTTGATTTTTGAATATCCCCCAGAGCCAAGTCTGTGCTGCCCAACCTTTTCTAGCCTCACCTTTGTTGCCTTTGATGTGTCCTGCAACTTATGAAAAGTTTGAAATATGTTAGATGATATAGATATAAAGATCAGTACTAAATAGTGGATTATTATATATTGGTCTGAAGGTTTTAGCATAAAGTAGCATGTTCCACCAAAAATATGAAAAAAGGGAAGAAATTATAGCATCATACCTTTAATTGACATGTGTAATCATGTTATTTATCCATGGAGTTCATGCTAATTATTTATCCATATTCTGACATGCTTCTCCATAAAATTACACATCAATTTTGACAGTCTATATTATCCATTGTCACACAAAGTAAACGAAAAGCTAAAAGTTCAAATAGCTAGTAGATTTTATAGATAAATTTTATTTTCCATCAAAGATAAGTCAATTTGGTTGAATGGGATGTGAACATATTTGGTAAATTTGGGGTAGGGGGCTTCATGGAGGAACCACTAGTTCAAACTGCAGTTTAGAGTCTATACGCTTAGTGGAAAGGCATGAGTCTAGTAGCATTACCTTGGTATCATTACTTGCTGGTTCTTGATGTCCTGCAGAGTATCCATAGGTTCCACACTCACAATGTTTTTATCCCCAAGGCTGCAACAGGTATAAACTTGAGGGAGAATGTTAGATTTCATATTGTTTTAGTAGCATTCCTTTTTACCCGTAGCTGAAAAGTAAGTATTCGTAATATCATAAGACAAAGTTTTAAGTCTTAAGATGGTATGTGATCAGGAGATAATGGGGAAATTTTCAAATTTCTATGATGTTATGCTAGACTCATAAGATCAAAGAACTATAGCATCAGGAGAAGAGAGAGAAATTCTTAAGATTCTATGCTAGTTAAGTGGTTAAAGACCTTAAAGGGTTTATCTTGTGATGTTGTGACAAATTTTGAACCATAGCATCAGGAGAAAGCAAAAGGGGTGCTACAATGCTACAAAGGTTAGAGGATATCATACGATCAGGACATCATAAGATCAAGGATGTTGTAGGACTATAAGGTCAAAGGTAAAGATGTAAGATCTTATGAAGTTGCCAGATTTTGTAAGGTCATAAAAGGAGATTTGCCTGGTTCTGATCTTATGCTAGAAAGAAATGTGGGGTTAGCTATTCCAATGGGTGCCAAGTAGGTGCTAAAGTGGATAAAGTGATATGGTCAACCTCATGGAGATTTTCTTAGGGTGGCAAAATGAAATAAGATTATTGGCTAATGTGGCCCATTTTAGTTGTAGAATTTAGTTGACTTTTTTATTTTTCTGATTCATTGAGCCAATTATGAAGAAGAAATGTTTTCTTACATGATCCAATCTTCATGATCATTTCCAACCACTTTATAATGAATGCTACACCTAGTGAATGAAAGAAAACACACCACCATCTCTAGTTTTATCCATCTACTTGGTCAAAGTGATTTAATGGTGTCATTTCTATCTTCTCAAGGCTCTGCTTTGGAAAAATATTGGTTTGCACCGTATTTGAACCTATACTAGGATTATATTTTCTCTAGATCTATATGATTGTTCTCTGCACTCTTAAATGGTAGTAGTTGAGTTTAGTCCAGGATAGAAAATATCTCAGTTATGCCTGAGCTATAAAGGAAGATTTTTTAATCTTTGTAAGGGGTATTGCTTCATGTGTGCTACTATAATTTCTCATGCCTCTAAACCATTATAATCCTCTGTTGAGTCTCTTTTAGCCATTAACACACTATGCAAGGTTCTTTTCCTCTAGTTAAGGTTTTGTCTTTGTTCTATAATTTACATGATTGTATCTACTTTTGAAATTCAAATGATATTAAGTGGATTTTCTTCCCATACCATTCTTTTGTTGTCTGATCTACATGTAATTGTTGAATTAAGCAAGGTCTAAATCTGTATTCTTTGAGGTTACAACTAGTTGATTATGCATTCATGGGTAGAGATAAGTTCAAACACTCTATTTTGGTGCATCACCCCTTTAGGTTAGATTAGGTAGATTTTCTTTCATGCATTCCTTCTCCCATTTCCTCTCCAAGATTAGTTAGGTGCATCTTGATAGTAAAGGAAGTTGGCCTTCTTTGGAGATTGAACCTCATAGTCCAAGTCCAATAGCTTGGGGGTTGTTTCCACATTTCACAAGGTTGTCCTTAGGTAAAAACTTTGGACAAGGGTGCAAGCTTTTGTGGCAAAATTTTTTGGCACACCTAGTGGGACAATATTTAAATTTTTTTAAGTCTACTGGTGTCAAAAGTAAGATTTTAAGATTAGTGCTAAGAAGATAATGCTACTCTCAGTGTTGTAGGCCTTTAAGAGGCTCATCCCATAAAGCACTTGGTGACTCTACACCCTTCACATCTAGTTCAGAATGAGTTGTAGTGATTCATGCCCAAAGTTGAAACAAGGGCATGTTCTAGAGGTAAATTTCAATACCAGGAGCTTTCATTTTCAAATCCTAAAAGAAGAAAAACTAGAGTATCCTTATCACTAGTTAGGAGTACAATAGTAACAAATACACCTGCAAGATCCATCTCTACTCATCCTATTGTTAGATCTTAGCCTAGGTTGTTGTATGCTCATATAAATAGACTAGTATTTCATATGGCCCAGCCTAGATCTCATGCTTTTTCCACCTTTAATGGTGGAAGTCCCCTTTCATTGGCACAAAGACATGACATACTAGTAGCTGCACATAAAAGTAAACTTGAATTTACTGGTGAAACTTTTATCTGTCTCTTGGAACATATTCAAGAGGTAGAAAATTTCTATAATATCCATGGTATTATAGAAGATGATGTGGCCATTAGATTCCTAGCTTCATCTTTAAAAGAAAAAGCCCTACAATGGTACAAATGGTTATCACATGGTTTTGTAACAGATTGGTATGGATTAGGAGTAGGACCATGTAAACACTTTGAGGATAAAAGTGACTATTTGTCACTTTTAGAGCAACTAGCTACTATAAAAAGAGCCCCCCAATGAATGTATCACCAATTTCAATTACAGATTTTAGAAAACATGGGATAGAATATCTACTTCAATGAAGCCTAACCCTGGTAATGCCTTCTTACATTACCTCAAAGCTTTTAATAGTGACATTGCCACCACAATCCAAACCATGGGAGGAGACACTTTACCTAATACTTATGAAATTGCAATAAGGGTTGAAAACATATTGATACAAGGAGGAAAGTTATCCCCAAGGCCTTATGTTCCATTCTTCCTCAATGTCCTAAATCACCAACCAATAATGGCCCCTATTCCCATAACTTATACATCATAATCTCTTTCTCCAGTCCCTGAAGCTTCCACATCTTCAAATGGAATAGATGAAATCAAGGAGACGATATAGTCTATGATGTTGAACATAGATAAAAGATTGCAAGGCCAAGAGAGGAAGCTAGAAGATAGCTTCTCTATGATGCAAAAAGTGGGCAACAAAATGGTGATGTTGGAGAGGTAGAAAGCTCAAAGTAGTAAGGAATAGTCATGCCTCTACTTCAAATGCAAACCAAAGTAGGGCCATAGTCCCTCAAAACAATATAGCCCAAGATCAAGATTTTTGTCCCTCCTATAATTACTCTTATGCCTATTGCATGTGTTAGAAGGTTGAATCTTATTTGGCTTTGACCATTCAAGAGCTTGTAGCAGGAAAATCATACAAGAAAAAGCAATCCAAAGATGCTTCATTTATGCAAGGACAAGGTGATTGCTCCTTTATGAATCATTAGGTAGAAGAACACTATAATGTAAAATAGGATTCCATTGCTCAAAACACTAGGAGAAAAAGAAAAGCTATTGAAGATGCTACCCCTCCTCCTCCTAATCAAGCTTCAATGTCAGATGTAGTGCATCATGTACAAGTAGTAGATGATCAAACCAATGTTCCTCCACAACAAAAACCAAAGTAATTCTAGAGGAGATGTGTATAGTCTCGAAGTTGTTCCATCTCAATATCCTACACATACAAATCCCAAGGCTTTTACCAAAGAACCTAATGCCTCATTTAGTGTGGTAGAGAATATGAAGAAGAAAAATATGAATATTTCCATGTGGGATGTTGTTTTTACCATACCCATGCAAAAGAAACTACCGTAGCAGGAGTTGGAAAGTATTGAACTAAAATATTAGACAACTAGCATGGAAAGTGCCACAAGCTTGGTACAACCATCAAAGGAGGTAGAAAAAAGTAAAAAGGTTAGAACTCCTCCATTTTATGTTTCTCTAATTATAGGGGATAAACTAGTCCAAAATTGCAATGATTAATTCAGGGGCTAGTAGTTCAGCAATGCTTAAGTGTGTTGTTGATGCTTTAGAGATGAAATATGAACCCATTGTTAGGGATGTGTTATAGTTGTATGGTAGTACTATTAAGACTATAGGGGTCCTTAGGAATGTGTAAATGGCCCTACATGCATGCCCTAGTTGTACCATAACTCAAGATATATCAATTGCTGAAGTAAAACCACACTTTGCCATTTGTCTTTCAAGAGACTTCAATGCACAAATAGGTGGTTACATATCTTCTGATTGGTCATGCATGTTTTTTAGAACAAGATATGGGACAAAGGCTTCAATAAGAGTAGACACTCTATCCCTCCATCATATTGAAGCCTACACCTTTAATCTCATCAATATGAATTCCACTATCCTAGAAATGGATGAGAATGACATAGTGAATGAGCCTGCCACTTCTCTAGTAGAGATACCTAATTTTCTCTTATATGAATGGGCTAATGCATATCAATTTAATCCCATATCATAAGCCCTTTAGACAAGACTTGGTACATATTGTGTGTTAGAAAAGGATTGCCTTGTCCCTAACCTTATGAAAACCAAAGAAGATGTGAGTGGGATATGGAGTATGTATTTTGATGAATCAAGAAATAAGAATGGATTAGGGGCTGGTGTGATGTTGATTTCTCCTACACAAGTAAAGTACTACTTCTCCTTTGGGCTCCAATTAAATTGTACTAATAATGTGGCAGAATATGAGGTTCTAATCCAAGGTCTCCAATAGGCACAAAGGAGGGGCATCAAACTCTTAAGGGTATTTGGGGACTGTGAGTTGGTTGTTAGTCAAGTTAGAATTTAGAATATCAAAAAGAACAACCTTCTTAAATCATAAAAACATAGAGTTTGGGATCTACTTGAAGGCTTCCAAGCTTTCAATATTCAGAGCATGTCAAGAAACAAAAAAAAACATGCTGATAGACTTGCAACCATTGGTGCTCATTATGACATACTAGAGCATGTTACTAATGAAAAAAAGTAGAAAATTAGAATTGTTGTAAGGCCCGCCATCCTAGATAATTGCACAAATTGGCAAGTGTTTGATTCTAATTTATAGATTGTTAATTTCTTGAAAAATGAAGTAGAGTTCTTTGCTAGAAATCAATCCAAGTTGCAAAGTCAGTACAGGGACCAGATTATGGACTTAAACTCCAATAAGTTGCCTAAAGGTATAATCACCTTAGATGACATTTTCAACTTTGATGATTAAGCCAAAGGTAGAGGTCCAAACTTGAATGCAAAGAGGGATGACTACACTCATGTCACTATTACTGATGGAAAGACTCTTATCTTAGGAAAGTTATACACTGATGCCAAACAAGAAGTTTTCATTAATTTATGTCAAGAATTCAAATATTTTATTGCTTGGACATACAAAGACTTAAGGGGTTTTGACCCAAATTTATTTCAACATACCATAGATTTAAACCATGATGTTAAGCCTATTAGACAAAAGCAAAAGCCAGTCAACCCAAAGATTGAATCTTTAATGAGAAAAGAACTATCCAAAATTATAGAAGCCAATATCATTTTTCCTATTAAGCACTCTTCATGGGTATCCAATCTTGTTCCTATTAGAAAGAAGAATGGAGAAATCAAATTATGTGTAGATTTTAGGGATCTTAATAGGGCTTCTCTTAAAGATCAGCATTCCTTTCCTTCTATAGAATAGATTCTATCCAAAGTTAGTGGCTTAGAAAGGTTTTCTTTCTTAGATGGTTCTTTAGGCTATAATAAGGTGCTAGTCCAAGAGTCAGACAAATGTAAAATAACATTCACTACCAAATGGGGAACCTATGCTTATTGTAAGATGCCATTTGGACTAACCAATATAGGTGCCACGTTTCAAAAATAAATGGAGATGGCCTTCAAGGGTGTGTTAGAATTTTTTTTATTAGTCTATCTTGATGATATAACTATTTTCTAAAAACATGCAACATATCATTTTGATCAAATGAGATAGGTATTTGAAAGATACAAAGAGTATGGTGTGTCCCTCAAACCCAAGAAGTGTGAATTTTCCACTGACTAAGGAAAGCTCCTAGGACATATTGTGTCAAAAGATGGGCTAACAATAGATCCAAAAAGAGTAGAATAAATTCTCTCTCTCCCACTTCCCAGTCATAAGAAAGGATTACAAAGCTTTCTTGGTAGGATCAACTTTTTAAGAAGGTTCATCCCCGACCTTGCCTCCACGATGAAACCTCTCACAGCTATGTTGAAGAAGAATATGGTGTTTACTTGGACCAAGGAGGGGAAGCTTAGTTTTGAAGAAATCAAGAAATCAATTGCATTGACTCCCACTCTTGTCAATCCCAAGTTTGATAGAAACTTCATCCTTTACTCCCTTCGAGAAGAGTCAAGTATATTAGCTATGCTAACATAGCTGAATGATGAGAAGTTGGAGTAGCCTATTCCTTTCTTTAGTGAAGGGCTTAAGGATTATAAAGGAAGATACAATTATGTAGAGAAGTAAGTCCTTTCTTTTGTAAGGGCTTAAAAAATATTAGACATATTTTGTCTCATAAAAAGGTTTAGCTCTTGGTTCCACATGCAAGTGTAGAGGAGTTCCTACTAAACAAATATATCAATAAAAAAAGAACTGGATGGATCACAAAAGTCATGGAATATGACATTGATATTAGGATCACCAAACTTGTGAGAGGAAAGGGATTGTGTGAGAAAATGGTTTCTTATTTTGAGACACCCAAGGAAGTTTCCCTCTTAATACATAATGAGCAACTAGCAGGGAATGACAATCAGAATGATTGGTTGCACGATATGACTACCTTCTTGGTAGAGGGAAGATATCCATATGGCTTGAATAGAGCTAAGGGAAGAAAATTTAGATTTTAGTCTATCCCTTATGTCTCAGTGGATGGAATATTATCCAAGAAGGATTTTAATGGAGTCTTATTAAGATGCATTAGCATATACCAAGCTAAAAGAATGATCGAAGAGCTTCATGATGGTCTTGATGGTGGCTACTACTTGGCAAGGACAACTACAATGAAGAACATGAGGGTTGGTTACTATTGGCTATCCTTGTTCCATGATTGTCATAAGTATGTAAGGAAGTGTGAAAAATGTGCCTTCTTCTATGGTAAAAAAAAGCTTGCAGCTCTTCCTCTTCATCCCATTCAGGTGGACCAACCTTTTGCTCCATGGGGATTGGATTTCATAGGCCCTATCATTCCTTGTTCTAGTTTTAGTCATAAATGGATCTTGGCAGCCACAAATTACTTTACCAAATGGATAGAGGTAATAGAATTAAAGGATGCCATATAATCTTCTGTTATTGAATTCCTTGATGGAATTGTGACTAGGTTTGGTGCCCCTTCAACCATTATTTTAGATAATGCAAAATCTTTTGTAGGAGCTCAAATTTGTGCATGGGAAATTGATCATAATATCTACTTGAGCACAGCCTCAAACTACTACCCTCAAGGTAATGGATTGGCTGAGTCATCCAACAAAAACTTAATCAGGAGAATGAAAAGGACTATAGAGGACAATCAAAGATGTTGGCATCAAAAGTTGAGGACAACACTGTGGGCTAATAGAATAACACCTAAGAGGGCCATTGGAAATTCACCTTTTATGTTGGTATATGGTAGGGAAGCAAGGCTTCCAATTTCATTAGAGTTTCTATCCCTAGAACTAGCTCATTAGTTGGAGTAAATGGAATAAGAAGAGAAAAGGGAATAGGCCATACAGACCCTAGAAACACATTAGCAATAGGTAAATAAGAGTTTTCATAGGGAGACTAGGGTTAGAATCTTTAGAGAAGGTGATCTAGTATTAAAATGGGATGTAGACAGGGAAATACCAGGGAGACACTCAAATTTTGATACATTATGGAGTGGTTCCTATGTAGTTACTAGTTGCAAAGAGGCCAACACTTTTTAGCTATCTAGGCCTGATGGTGAAGTTCTCCCAATCTAAGTCAATGAGATTCACCTTAAACCTTACTTTTAGAGAAGATTAAAGGTTTTATTACATATTAGAGTAGTTTTCTTACTTTCCAATAAGTGCATGAGCATAGGTTGTCCCTCTGGAGGATAGCAAGTTTTGAAGTTTTGAAGGTTACAAAAGTCTTTTTAATTCTTGGTTCTGGTTGTAGAGAGGTTGTTTTGAAGTTTCCTAGATATGTTTTCTACAATTTTTAGGGTTTTTCTGGGTAGATCTTTATGTTTTATGACTTTTTAGCCCAATGGATGCATAAGGTCATTGGTCATATGCATAGTAGGCTTGCATCCCCCTTGAGTCACTAGAATTGTTTGTCAAATTTTCCTTCCTGCTAGAATCACCACATTTGAATTTAAAAAATAAATGGCTACATCCCATTTTGTATTCAATGCCATGAAAAGATGATATCATAAGGTTGGGAGTCAAAATTCAAGGGCCTACAATGCTACAAGTTCGTAAGATCGCACAAGGAAAAGTGAAGGCTAGCAATGTTACGATGTTTGTAAGATTGGGGAGCTCAAGAAATAAAGATGAGATGCTAAGATAGGGAAGCCCACCATAAGATTGTAAAATCATAATAGTGGGGTCATCATAATATCGTAAGACAAGGTTTTAAGTCTTAAGATGGTATGTGATCAGGAGATCGTGGGGCAATTTTCAAAGGTCTACGATGTTATGCTAGACTCGTAAGATCAGGGAGTCATAAGCTCAAAGAACCATAGCATCAGGAGAAGAGAGATAAAGTCTTAAGATTCTATGCTAGTTGAGTGGTCAAAGGCCTTAAAGGGTTCATCTTGTGATGTTATGACAAAGCTTGAATCGTAGCATCAAGAGAAAGGAAAAGGAACACTATGATGCTATGAAGGTCAGACGATATCATAAGATCAAGACATCATAAGATTGAGGATGTCGTAGGACCACAAGGTCAAAGGTAAAGATGTAAGATCTTAAAAAGTTGCTAGATTTTGTAAGGTTGTAAAAGGACATATGCTTGGTTTTAATCTTATGCTAGAGAGACATGTGGGGTCAGTTATTCTAAAGCGTGCCAAGTAGGTGTTGAAGTGGATAAAGTGATATGGTCAACCATGTGGATACTTTGTTGAGGTGGCAAAATCAAATAAGATTATTGGCCCACATGTCCCATTTTAGTTGCAAAATTTAGTTGAATTTTTGATTTTGTCGATTTGTTGAGCTAGCTATGAAGAAGAAATGTTTTCTTGCACGATCTGATCTTCATGCTCATTTCCAACCACTTTCCTATGAATGTTGCACATAGTGAATGAAATAAAACACTCCACCATCTCTAGTTTTATCCATCTATTTGGTCAGAGTGATTTAATGGCACCGTTTCTATCTTTTTAAGGCTCTATTTCAAAAAAATATTGTTTGCATCATATTTGAAGCTATACTAGGATCAAATTTTCTCTAGATCTACATGATTTTTCTTTGTAGTCTTAAATGGTAGCAGTTGAGTTTGGTCTAGGACAGAAAATATCTCAGTTATGTCTGAGCTATACAGGCAAATTTTGTAATATTTGTAAGGGGTTGATCTTTTTCTAATTGTTTAGTATTGCTTCATGTGTACTATTGTAATTTCTCATGCCTCTGAACCATTGTAATCCTCTACTAAGTCTTTTAGCCATTAACACATTGTTCAAGGTTCTTTACCTCTAGTTAATGTTTTGTGTTTGTTTTGCAATTTACATGATTGCATCTGCTTTTGACATTTGGATGATATTAAGTGGAGTTTCTTCCTATACCATTCTTTTGTTGTTTGATCTACATGTAATTGTTGAATTAAGCAAAGTCTTAATCTATATTCTTTGAGGTTACAACTGGTTGATTGTGCATTCATGGGTAGTTATAAGTTCAAACACTCTATTTTGGTGCATTACCCCTTTAGGTTAGATTAGGTAGATTTTCTTTCATGCATTCCTTCTTCCTTTTCCTCTCCAAGAGTAGTTAGGTGCATCTTGCTAGTAAAGGAAGCCAACCTTCTCTAGAGATTTAACCTTATAGTTCAAGTCCCACAACTTGGATGTAGTTTCCATGTTTCACAAGGTTGTCCTTAGGTAAAAACTTTGGACAAGGGTGCAAGCTTTTGTGAGAACAACCTTCCATGTCTATTTTTTCATGAACTGAATGGTTAGGGTTTAACTTAAAAACTTCTCTGATTAGTTCTAGTGAAACCCTAAAGAGATTATCACCAACATGGTTCTTCAAAATTATGGTAATTGGGTCATATTTCTTTTCCATTACTGCTAGCAAATCATCATCAACAAAAAATCCTAGAATGATCAGTTTTCCTATATCAAATTCACATACATTATTCAAGGGAGTATCTACTTTTCTTTCTGTAAATCATTTTAAGAAAAGCCCTAATCCTCCAAAAGACACTCTAGTGTCCCTTAACCGGTTTGCTTTATCATAGAGACCCTCACTAACAAATAACCTAGGGCTTTTCAGAATAAGCTCTTTTCCCCTAGTTAATTTGTTCATAGACTATGGCATTTGTTTTAGGAAGTAATCATTAACTGCTCTTTTAAAATAATTTACTTTCCCCAAAAAATATCTTTATGGAGCCATGTTTAAAATTTACCCTAATACAAATACAACTTCTCAATTTTCTAGAAGCTTAGATGACTTACCCTTTTTTTTTTTTTTTTCTTCTCTCAAAATTGCTTAGCAATATGTCAAAACCCTTGAAAAATTTCACCCTTCACTCTGGAAATATTTGCACTATGAGAATTATGCAACTTAATTTCTCAATAATGGAGAATTAGACATTTTATTATAACATTAAGCTCACATGAAGCAACATTGATCAAAGTTAATGCTTCAATAGTTACATTCTGTGTCACACCGTGAAGTTTGAAATTCCACCGTCGATCATCAAGAATTGGATGGCTTAGTTTGAAATCAAAATGATTGCATTAACCTTTTTTAGAAATTTACACAAGTCAATAGGTTGCTTCCCCACTTTAGTTGAATTTTGGCTACTTTCATGTTGTAGGAAAGTGTTGATCATCAATCTTCCCAAGATCAAAAATCATGAAAATCCTTATAACTTTATAAGTTCGGCTTCAAATTTTTAGGCCCACTAATACAATCACTTTCCAACTCAATGAACATGTAGACTACTCCACCAATCATTATGTACCATGTCAGCATTCTTTCCAACTCGGTGTGACTAGGTGACCCTTTGCATGACTGGCCCCACTTGTCCACATGGCAATGAAGGGCTTCCCTACTTTAGTTAAACTTCATTCACTTTCATGAAGTGGTAAAGAACCTTCTGTTGATCTTTCAAAGATTGATGGTGTCATATATCTTACCCCTTTCCAATCTAGTCAGCATAAGTAACCAATAAAATGCATTTCTTTTTCCAACATGTTTGACATTTGGCAACTGTTCCAACACCCTTTTAAAACTAGTGGTGCATCACCTCACCAAGAACACATGTCACTAGGGCACTTTGCCACATTTCATAAACATAGACCATCTTTATATTGTGGTAATGTGCCTACTATAGATCTTCCCAAGATTGATGGTGCATTGTTATATTACAAAAAGGTAACTCCACTGCTCAGCTCGACAAATGAGATGGCTTGAAATTCCCAACATGCTATGACAACCATTTGGAAGTTCTAAAACCATTCTAACACCTCCATCTTTTGTGACACATTTAGGTGATAGCATCACTAAGGGCTATGTGGAAATCAAGAGCTTCCCCGCATTTTCTAAAGGTCAAGCAAATTCATATTGTGGGCAAGCACTCATCATTGATATTTCTGAGATCAACAGTTAGCAAATGTAAAACTTGTCATGGTTAAAACATTCCATAAAATATTAAGGAGTTAACAAAGGGTAAAGCCATGGTTTAACGAAAAATATTTTTTTTGGGAAAGTGAATTTTAAAATAAAAATGGGAAAAAGTAAATATAAAGCCTTAGGGTAGAGCTTCTCACACATTTTTTATAAAACATTATTTTCAAAAATTTTGAAAACTAGGGCACAAAAAAAAGGTTTCATAAAATTTTAATAATTTCATCTATGGTTTTTAACACATCTCACATTTTAAAATATAATACCATTGGTTCTTTCACTATGAAGTGTAACCAAATTATGCAAGGTGAAAAACTAGGCCAACAGCTTGCATCATGTGTTCTCTTGCATGGGATGAAATGGCTCATCTTGTTGAACCTATCCACCACCACAAACACACAATCTAACCCTATCCTAGTCCTTGGTAATCCCACTATGAATTCCATGCTAATGCATTCCCAAGGCCTATTAGGAATGGGTAGAGGTTGGTAGAGTCCTGCATTTGATGAACTATCCTTTGCCTTCTGACATATGCCACACTACTCCACATACCTCCTTACATCCCTTTGCATCTTGAGATAGTAATAGAACCTCTCCACAAGGTCTAATATCTTGTTAAAACCAAACAATAACCCATTTTTCAAGGTGTGTCTAGAAAAGTCACTATGGAAATGATTAGCAAAGTTAGTACATACCTTGCAAGCCTCTAAAAAGTTAGCATCCTCCTCATATAGGTCCTCAAATCCACCCAATCCTATGCTCTGGAGCTTGACCTCTTGTACTCTTAGCAACCTCCTTCTCAAAGCATCTACCACCTTATTGTTTGTGCCATTTTTGTGTTTGATTGAGAAAGTGTAGGACTACAAGAACTCCATTGATTTGATATGCCTCTGACTTAGCTTCTCATGTGAGTTGATAAATCTTAGTGCTTGATTATCTATGAAGACCATGAATTCCTTGGGCAATAGGTAATTATTAGAAATAATAGTCCACCAAGATAACTGAGAGAGGGGGGGGGGGGGGGGGGTGGGGGGGGGGGGGGGCGGTGAATCAGTTATCTAACAATTAAAACACTTAACCAAAGTAAATAGAAACCATATAAAGATGCACAGAAACAATTGCACCTGATATGTTGACTAGGGAAACCATTGATTAGAGGGAAAAATTTGGTGGGAATGATGCCCACAAGATGTTGTACTAATATAAATATTCCTTGTTAGAGGATGAACCCTGTTAGGAGTCTATTACAACATTTAGTACAATGAGTCCCTATTAGGAGGCTTTGTATCCCTATTAGGAGATTCCAACACTATTAAGAGTAGTGATATAAAGTATGCAAGATGAGCTCACTGTCCAACCATACAATTTCAACTACAAGAAGAGCTCACTACTCAAACAAGTAATTTACTATTATTTTCTTCTTTCCTTGATCTTTCCTTTATCCTGTCAACTGGACCAATCACTGTTCAACCTTGTAGAATGGATCACAAACCTCAAATCCAAATACCAAACCTTGGATCACTTAGCAAAACCTTGGCAATGAAGTTTCCTTCACTTTCGCGTTGCTTTGCTCAACTTCGCATTCCATACTCTTTATTATTTTTTGAACTTTCACAATTCAAATATATCCATACCATGATAAAGGAAAATATCCTTCCTTTGTACCAAGTCCATTAACAATTCCTTGAGTCGGCTATTAGTGCTTCTCAATTAATTATTATAGGTCCTCATTAAGAACATGTTACACTTAGTGATAACACAAATCTTCTGCCTTGCAACTTGAATAAATTTTTCTATGTGCACAATTATGATGAGCAAGCTTAGCCATGTCATCCTCAACATGTCTTCTCCATGTCCTCAACCTCAATCCTCAAGATATCAACTCTATTAAGAGATATAACAAGTTTACCAGAACATGCCTCTATAAACTCTATCTCAGAATAGATATCACCAAAACTTAAATAACTTCTTCTAGATTTATCCTTTCTACTTTCAACTTTAACTACATATGCTAGATACTCAAAAGTATCTCCTATAATCTCAGGTGGTTATCATGCTCAACTAGCCATCCGTATCAACTTGATCTTTCTATTGTTCTTCTGTTAGATACCATGGAAGACATAAAAAATGCTATGTTGACATCAATGACAAACTCAGTCATGAATGTAATATATCATCATCAAACCAATCTTCCAACAATCTCTCCAATCTTCCAATAGTAATGCCTCCACTTCTTGAGGGCTTGGATAAGTTCTTATAGATCCAAGTCATATGCTAAATTCCTTGTCTTAGCTTCATTAAGCCTCTCACTAAAAAATGCTACTGGTCTACCCTCTTGGCTCAAAACTACCTCAAATACCATGTTTCTAACATCGCACTCCACCACAAATGGCTTCTCAAAACTAGGAAAAACCAATATTGGTTTTGTTGTCACTTCCTTCTTAAATCTCTCAAAATTTTCATTTCTGCCTTGGTCCATGTAAACTTGGTCTTCATGCCTCCTTTAATGGTGTCGTTCATTGGTGCACAAATTTCACTAAATCTCCTCAAAAAATTCCTATACAACTATGCTAGGCCATGAAAACTTCTAACTTGAGTAGCGAATCTAGGAGTAGGCCAACTAGAGATTATCTCCACCTTGTCCTTGTCCATTTTAGATTCCCTTGGGATACTAAAAACTCAAAATACACTAGCTCCTCCTTCATGAAAACACTCTTCTCTAGGTTTACTGTCAACTTTTCCTCTTGAAGCTTCCTCAACACCATTTCTAGATGTTAAATGTTCTCATCCTTTGTTTTTCTAAAGATGACTCCTCTTTTGAAGTTCTCTTTCATTCATGCAATATTTCCAATAATCTTATAAGTGGAGTATAGGTGAGAAATGATCTCCTATCTCTAGAACTCTCCCAAAAAATCCTTTATTATCGAATCCTTTACTAGCTTGATAAAATTTGAAATCAAAAGCACTCAAATTAGTTCTAATATCTATAGCATCCTCTAGGTTTTTACATGAAAGATTTCCAATTCTTAATGTAAAAAAATTGTTCTTCTTATCATTAGGTTAAAAAATTACTTTTAACACTGATAGTTAACGAAAGACTTCAAATAGAATGAGACAATCAAGAGAGAATCTAGGTAACCTTAAAAGTTCTTCATTAAATCCTCTTACCCTAAGGTATGTAAGCCTAGGGAACTGGGTGAAAAGACTACCATACACTTCTATGAATTGCAAAGCCTCTAAAGAGACCCTTTCTTCCCCTTTTTCTACTAGTTCAAAACATAGTTTACCTAGGAAAATATCATGAACCTTTCTATAATTAGTCAACGCTTGGCTCCTCTATAGGTAAGGGAAATAGTTATATATGAAGACTTCCTCATTCCAAGGTTCATGTGAAAAAGGGGGAGATCTTGAGTATAGGCCAAACAATAGATAAGGTACAAATACATGAAGAAATATTTCTTTATGATTTGTGTTACCTTCAATAGATCCCTCATAGAACCTACTATAACTTCAACCCAATCCAGATATAGTTTTTCATCTAGAATAATATCAATAAAGTGATAAATCCAATCTTAAAAAAGGTATACTTTAGGTTAACCTTTGATTCTATGCAATATGACTACTAAATCATGAATGTGAGGCTTCATATGATCTTTACTTAAAACCTTTGGCAGTTGTAAACCTCTGTTATAGATTTTTTCAGTCTAATCATGAGCTATGACATTCTTCTCAGAATTTCAATTAAACTTGGCCTATGGTTGGGTAGGGGTAAAATCAAAAAAAGTTTCATGTGGTATTTAAAACACAGTTGTGGTGGTGTATCGGTCTACAAAAAGAAAATTTTTGCCATCATTTCTCTTAATGCATTGATACCTAATGTCATGATGGTTCACACATTCTTGAACTAGTTCAAGGATTATAACAACTTGAGGGAAAATCATGATTTGTAATACCCCACTATCCATGATTTTTCCCATGAATTCAACTTCTACATTTGAGTGAATTTTATCACAAACTTCATTTGTGTTAACCCCCCTTAAATGTGTATCAATTAACAAGGGACTCTTGCAACCCATACTAGCATGGTTACCAAAGAAATGTAGGGAAGATTTCAATTTTCCCAATTCTTGAAGAAAATCACAATACTCAACTAAACCCAAAGAGAAATTTTTTGAGAATGGGAAACTTTAAGTGAGGAATCATCAAAAAATCACCTTTGAACTTGCTAAAGTAATTCTTTTCAACCTTGTGAATCCTCTATCCTACATGTCTTCACAGATAATATTCAAAATGAAAGTGAACTCACATTTAAAGATGAGTTTGTGAGGATGTGAATAATTAATCAACATGGAGAATCAAATTTTGGTAAGATTTACTTATCTAACAATTTATTATACCAAGATTCTTTGTAGTAATTGTCATAAATGAATATCCTTTCATCCTTACAACTTTTTACTTCATCATAATTACCTTGCCATGTGTTATCCTTGTCATTTTCTTGAGTCTTGTTTTAAGGGAGCTTTCCATTTAATTATTTCAAATAAAATTAACTTCATCATAATAGACCTTTTTATCGTTAAACCATGTGCTATCATTTCTTTGCTTACATCATCTGGAGGAAAGCAGGGTCCACTTTCACATTCATGATTTTTAGTCTCCCTTGGCTTTAACACTTGTTTTTACTTAGTCTCCCTCATCCTTTATGAGAATGCTCTTGAAGTGTCAAACTATTTTCAACTAGTTTGAACCAAGTTCAAAGTGGTTCAGCGGGTTCAAAAGTTCCAACAAGTTCGATAGTTTAGAAAGTTCAAAAGTTTAGAACTTTGGTTAAATGAACAATTTTTGACTAACAACAAGCTAAGAGAAATATTTAGCTTTAGGAAAACTTGTATGTTATGTACTTAGGATAATTTAGGCTAAAGGGGAAATCAAACCAAAGGTTCCAAAGGAAATAGAAATCAAAATAAAGGTGACTCTCCAAAAAATACATGAACTAACACATTGAAAAGTCACATATTTCTCTTAGGCTTGTGAGAAAAAAATTGGATTTGAAACAATATTTTCTACAACTTTGTAAATTGTGTATTTTTTTTGCTGAGGTTACAACAATTTTGTGGTTTTTTCTTGTTAAGGTTGCAAATTTCTCTCATAAGCATGTGAAAAAATGAATGGATTTGAAAATAATCTATCCTTAAAACAAATTGATTTGAAATAATTTGTTGTGCAACTTTCAAATTTCTTTCAATCCTCCGAGGAAAAGAATAGATTTAAATTAATATGTTGCATAGCTTCCCACATTGTCAATTTGAAATGATTTGTTTGAAATATTTTTGTAGAGTTGATTTGAAAATGTGTTATTTGATTTGGTGATTTGTTTTTTTCGATAATGAGATTGCTCCATGCTTGGAGATGTGTTCATGGAGGCATGAATCATTAGTTTTATCATAGAGGCAAGTTTCCAACACTGTAAACAACATGAACAACATTCTAGAGGTTTGGAAGTAGTTTTTGGAATTTAATTTTTAGAAATTTTTGTATTAATATATTAATTTTACCCCTAGAAAAATGGGGGAAGTCAATCGAAATTAATGAGTTAATGGGTAGAAATTATTTTAAAATAAATTAATTTTGGAATTTAAGAATACAATGACTTTAGGTATAAAAATTAATTTGTGAACCACAACCAAAAATATTAACTCCATGCCTTTAGTTATAAAAAATTAAATTTTGAACCACAACCAAAAACATTAGTTTTGTGTCTTATAGATAAGACATGGACTAATAAAAGTGTTTCGTTTCATCACAAGACTCTTCACTAATACCACATCCCAAACACAAAAATCCCCACGAAAAAAACAACAAAACTACTTCATGGACTATAGGATTGAGGTAACAAAAGCAAGAGATTTACTTCATTTACGAAGTCATCAATGTTGGCAATTGACGAAGCCTTGCATGCATTTTCATCTGCAAAAACTACAATCCTCACAATATCTCTCAGTTGCCTCGCCCTTTTCTGCATCTCACTTCCCAAGTAGCCATCCATGAACAACCTCGTAATCTTCTCCACCTTACTTTGTCAAATTATCCCTCCATGCCCCTAAAAATATTGATGCTCATGCTGACTTCCTCCTCCAAAAGCTTAGAATTATAAAATTGATCCAATGCAATGGGCCACCCAATCATAGGCACACCTTCGCTCAGGCTCTCAAGCATAGAATTCTATCCACAATGGCTTAGAAATCTGTAGGTTGAATAATGAGAAAGGATAAGAAATTATAGCATCCAACCCATTAGAAGAAGCTCTTGTTTCAACTCCATCATTCTCCCTTCAAATCCTTCTAGTAGAAAGTCATTCAATGCATTAGTTACTCCAATGGGAGGATGAATGGCCCAAATAAAGGTCAGTCAAGAAGCTTCAATGATCAAAGCCAAAGTGTCATGTCTCTCTTGTCAACATGCATAGACATGCTTATTTGGATCCTTATGTGGTGATCAAGACAAAGTTAGATTGGTCAACTCTTTTGTTTGATGATAATTACAAAATATTTAAGTTAATTTCATAAGTTTGTAACTTAATTTCATTTCTAAGGATGGATTAATGATTAATTGATGCATAGATGGATGTTACGTGGTGTCACATTTCATTTTTATATGATGTTAGGTTATGTCACTCATGATTATATTTAATGATGTATTTAATTATACTATTTGAGTTACTAATTCATTATATATTGCAAGTGTTTGAGTGGTTGTAGTTTTGAAGGTACAAGAGTGTGGTTGAGGTAGAGAGGGTTAGCCTCTTCGAAGGGGATGAGTTAGGGAATCTCACAACCACACCCACACACCACTTAAGAATTAGATGTTGGAGTTGATGAAAGCCAACTCCAAAGACACCCAAGATCAACTGCATGCAAAAACCTGTCAAAGAGAAGCCAAGGAGAGCAAGAGCATGGAGCAAGGGTAAAACCCTAAACAGACATGAGAGACAATATGTGCAAACACAAGAAGAAAATGTATTTACAATATGCACAATGCCTTTATGTTATGTTATGTTGAAAATACAAAGAGGGAGAGGTTTCTTATAAAGACCTCAAGGAAGCTTGTAGAACAAGCTAGAAGGTGGTAGAAGATAAGGATGACAACTCAGCACACATCCACAAAAGGTGGAACATGCTAGAAGGGAACAAACTCCCGTGTTGTCAACAACTAACCACTACATGCATTAAATACAAAATATTAAATAAATGCATTTACCTAAGTAAGCTTAATTAATAGAATAAATAATTAACAATTAATTAATTATTTACTCTAACACCCCCCCTTAAGTGCAACTTAGGGAAATGCCTTAAGCTCACAAAACTAAGATGAATGCAGAATGGGTCCCGAAAATGAGGCCATTTTAGGTACCCAAGTACAATGCAATAAAATGCAAACTTTGTAAGTGGGGAAAGAGAGAAAACCACGTGGGAAAAACCCTGCCCCAAAAAGAGGTAACCTAGTGAAGAACTGAAGAAGCCTCCAACTAGGGAAATGTCCCCTAAAACAAGAACAAGAAGTGATCATGAAGAAGCATCACTGAAGCATGAAGAAGCCACAAATCTGCCAAATTGCTGATATGAAGAACCTCCATGGAAGAAGAAGGCACAAATTGAGCATGTCTATATGGTAGATGATCCATCTCACTGAAATGCATAGGTAGCCAGCCACTGCAATCACCTTGTATATAGGATCAACTACTGAATACATAGTTCACACTATCGAACCATCAAACCACATATGCATTAGAACAACAACATAACCCCCCCTTAATGCAGACGGATTGTGATGACTGGCAACTGAGAAGGTGGGCCAAAGTCTCCTGCAAATGAACCAAGAACGACGAGAGAGGGAAAGAGGTATAGACACCTATAAAGACATGATCAAACAGACTCTGCATGGGGCTAATGTCATGGAAGGGACACTCACTTGACAAAGGGAGAATGCCTAAAATAGCAAACAACTATCCTCCCCATGGTGCTTTATGAAAATAGTGCATGTACAACTGACTCAAAAAAATGTTCATAATCCTCAGAATGCAAAAGTGGCACTTTATCTCAGTGCCATACAAAAAAGTTCTTCAAAATGATAGCTACAATGATCAAAACTAAAAACAAGTTGCAACAAAACAAAGTACAACTAAAAACAAGAGAAACCATGCCAGGAAAATGATCCTCGGGCCTAAAACACTCAAAATATCCACCATATAGAAAAAATGCCAAAATTATGATAGAAAGAGCATGGGCAAAAAACTCAAGAAAAGGACCACATTTCTGAAAAAGTGACAGAACCAACTTTCCAAAAATATAAAGTTTTCAAAAAACAGGCATGGGATGCAAAAGATATGCTTGTCGGAGTCAAAAACATAACTTTAGACTTTAACTAAAAAAATGGGCAATGAAAAGGCATCAAAACCTAAAAATGCTTGCACCAAAGTCTCCATCTTAGAACTAGCTTTTCGGTGCTTCTTTTGGATCAGAAAAATACCTCTGTATGCTCAAGTTATGGCCAAAAAATAAAGAGTAGGTCCAAAATGACCCTGAAGGAGAGGTGCAAGGAGGATGCTGATGACATGCTGATGTCATCATTTTACTGCAAAAAATTTGACGGCCATGTGATTGTCACCACAAAAAAAGAAGCCATGTGGTAGTGGCATGTGGATGCCACGTGGCAAGAGGTTGATGTAGCAGGTGCCACGTGGCACCTGCGCCACATGTCACGTGTAGAATGCGCACTGACTATGCAGAAAAGTTGAGTGGGTGGGCTGATGGAGCAGACATGTAGACAATGGAGGTGGCCGCAATTAGAGCTGAGGGAAACTAGCAGCAGAGTGGCGTAAAAAATTGAATAGTCGACGGGGTGGCACAGAGCTCCAGCCGATGGTGGAGGCTAGGCAGCAGCGCAGACAGCGGAGGCGGAGGAGGGGGCTAGTGACGGCAGAGCGGGGCAGAAATTGAAGTAGAAGAGTTGCAGACACCACCAAAGGAGTTGGGCGGGGGCAGCCCGAGGTGGCCGCTAGGCTGTGCCTCGATGGTGCACCCTGCGCCCCTTTTTAATTTTTTTTTAAATCGCCATGCATCCGTACGATCTGTATGGAAAGCCCCTTGAACAAATTTTTTTTACCTCCCGGAGCTCTATCTCCAAAAATGACAAGTTTTATATAAATCCTAACTGCAAACGGTCTTCTGGATCCAATGGTGATGTCCATTTTGCCCCAATGTGCTCTAAAAATTTGTTGATCCCTTGATTTGAAGAAAAAATGCACAAACAAACTAGGGTTTGTGACTTCAAATCACGGCTTCAAAATTCTTCAAACAAGCTGTAGCAGGAAGGCTCTGATACCATGTTGGAGTTGATGAAAGTCAACTTCGAAGATGCCCAAGATCACCTACATGCAAAAACTTGTCAAAGAGAAGCCAAGGAGAGGAAGAGCATGGAGCAAGGGTAAAACCCTAAATGGACATGAGAGACAATATGTGCAAACACAAGAAGAAAATGTATTTACAATATGCACAATGCCTTTATGTTATGTTATGTTGAAAATACAAAGAGGGAGAGCTCACTTGTAAATACCTCAAGGAAGCTTGTAGAAAAAGCTGGAAGGTGGTAGAAGATAAGAATGACAACTCAGCACACATCCACAAAAGGTGGAACATGCTAGAAGGGAACAAACTCCCGTGTTGTCAAAAACTAACCACTACATGCATTAAATACAAAATATTAAATAAATGCATTTACCCAAGTAAGCTTAAGTAATAGAATAAATAATTAACAATTAATTATTTATTTATTCTAACATTAGATGCCTAATTAATGTTGCATTCTATTTTGTGTTAATCTAATTCTTGAATGTTTAAAACACAATGGAAAGGTTATTGATGAAAGCTTCCTATATGCTATGATAATATATTGTTATATTACTTATTACATCATTAATTGATAGGTTATTGATGAAAGCTTCCTCTATTTGAAACATAGTTCTACGTTATCATTCTTGTATATAGGTTGTTCACCGGGAAGGGGCATGGTTAAGAGAAGCTACCTCGTAGTCTCCATTATAGTTGACTCAAAGCTTTAACAAGCACTAATAGTGGTGACCATTAAAACCTAAGGAAAATGTAGCACCCTTTGATTGAGTTTTCCTTGTTTGGATCTGCCACAAATTAGGAAAGATTTTGTGTTTTCTTGCATGATATTTCTTTCTTGATTGCATACGGGTTGCGATGAGTTTGAGCTATGCCTTCTTTCACTAGTGATTGGGAATAAATATAGTCTTCTTGACCCTTAGGCTCCTATTTTTGTTTGGCTATAGGATATCTAAAATATCCACAACCATGTACTCCAATGGGTTGCTCTTTTCAAGTCCACTTACCATATAATGGTTAGACATTTGAATGGAAATGTGAGTAAACCTTCCTATTAATAAGACTAACCCAATTGCTTATTTTAAAACACCAATCATACTTCTATATATTTCATGAGGAAAATATCTAAGATGTATTCTATTCTTCCTTTGTTATGGGGTTTTGAGGAAATTAAGTTATGTGAGTTGTATTGGACTGTTGTTATACCATTTTCATGAAATCTCTATATTGTTTTTTTTTTTTCATTTAGTAACCACATATTTAACATTGCTATATTAATGTGCTAGTTGTAGGCTCACAATTTATGTTGCTGCATGTTCAAAATACCTTGGGTTGGTGTTTTCTATAACTTCCAAAAACACTACTGCAGACCAAAACTCCACATATAATGGTGTGACCAAAATGGACTTGGCCTCTATTATACTATTGTTGCAATCAAATGCCATAATGAATCTCTATTTTACCACTATATTGTTGTGGCATACATATTGTATTTTGAATCTCTAAAATTCAGTATTACGATGGTCTTGATGAGAACATTTAGTGTTTCCATAGTAAGAGATGAAGATAATTTGTACAAAGAAAACTAAATGTTACACTAGACAACTATTAGGTTCCTTACTTTTGTTAAAAGGATCCAATACTCTAAATTATGGATAATGCTCATTGGTCTATGTACTGATTTAAGAGATATTGCATCCTAAATTAGGAAATACTAAAACTTATAAAAAAAAAAATGAGGTTGTTGAGTGCTAAATGACAATGTTAGTTGTAAATTCTTAATGACTAGTCCTAGTATTTGATGTTTATATCCTTTATGGAAGGGTGAAATGTGGCAAAAGGGAGGGTGGAGATTGATGCATTAGGTTTTTGCTTCTCTCAACCTATCAGATTCTGAAAAGTAGGATTTATTATGTTTTGTCTCTCTTTTTGGTAATACTGATGAATTTTGTGCTTGGCCAGGCCATTTTGTATTGCATTTAAGTAACATGTTCTGACATGTAGCCTATGCATGACTATGCTCACTTTTTTTTGCATATGTATAGATATGCTTATTTAAAATAAATTTATATGTGGGTAGATGTGTTACAATTTTTCTTTTACTGCATATGTGTAGATGTGTAGTGTTTTTTTCTTTTCCATACCATATTCTATGATTAGGCTAATAGGCACATGGTTGTATCTAGTATATTTCATGGCTACACCAAATCTATCTGATCCATATTGTTCTAGGAAGCTAGGCTTCTTGTGATAGGGTTAGGGAGTTATACATGTCAAGAAGAATCTTGAGGGAGTATACACTCTGTGGTTGGCGAGGTAAAAGCACCTAGGTGACGCTTCTGTCTTAGATAGTAGATGGACGACATTAGATGGCTTTGGAGACTAGATACACTAAAGGACACATTAATTTTTTGGATAACCTTTCTTATGGTCTTGTAATTTTCATCTTAGAGATGATGAATAGTAACATTCAATTGATGTGATCTCTAATTATTAAGTAATGCAATCCTAAAATATTGAGATGTACTTTTCCTTATGTATAAGATTAACATACATTGTAATTCAACACCATAGTTCATATGATGTAATGTTCATGCGATATAAAACATCACCTTAGTGTTATACTGAATTTGTTAATAAACTAATTGCTTTTATCATATTAGTTGATGGATAACGAATGAGATCTTGACTTTTCAACTCTAGTTGTGATTGGTTTCTCTTTCGCATTTTTTGTTCTTATGTGATGTGGCATTTTTTATTAGGACATCATTCTTACATATGGTATTAGAGCTATGTTTAAATCCTAGGCCTTGGGCTACCATGCTAACTTGCACCCATGTGTGTCAAGTGTTTGAGTTATCACCATGGCCAGAATAGCTAATCATAGAGGTGGGTCTAGTAGTGGTGCATGAGCTGAGGAACCTAATGAGAGGTTAGATTAGATATTGACATTGTTGACCCAACAAGAGCCTTTTTTATAGCAACAAGGCCAAAGAATCGATAACATAGAGCATGAGGCTCGAGGTAGACAAACTAACGAAGAGGCAATAAAGCATGATGAAGATCAGCACTCTAGAGCCATACATAAGTAGGAGGAGGAACTAAGGAATAAATTTGAGGATGATCTATTGGATGAGGCTCATAGGAGGTCTGAGGTAGAGCAGAAGGTCGATGATGACCGTTAGATTGCTCTCATTAATACTGATAGGTTATAAACAATAGCTTACTTGAGAAAAGATCTCAAGAAAGTGACCTCACTAACATTTTATGGTAGAGCTTTAGGGGAAGATGTTGAGGCATGGATTACCAACATGGAGAAGTATTTCTTGGTGTGAAACTATATAGGGAAATTTAGAATAATTTGGGCCACATTTTAGCTGATGGGTGAGGTAGCTACCTGGTGGGATGGTGCAATGGCTAAAAAGAAATTTCAGCATGGGGAGGTAATGTGGGAAGAATTTTTGCATCTTTTCCACAAATAATGGTTACCTCAGCTATTCTATGACAAGAAATAATCAAATTTCTACAAGTTAGTTTAGGGGAACATGAATGTTACACATACCATGAACATCTTTGTCATTTGGTGAAGTATGTTCCTCAATATCAACATGATGAGCTATTTAGAACTTGAAAATTTGTGATGGGTTTATGACTTGAGATATACAATGAGATCAAAATGTAGGAGTCTGAGACCATGGATTTTGCACTGCATAAGGATCTTAAGAAGGAATAGAGACTAAAGGATGCTTCCTCATCTAAATCTTCCAACTAGAACTATAAAAGGAAGTTCCAAGACAACAAGTCTTATAAGGATAATAGGGGGTATTAGGATGACAAGAAAAAAGGAAATGGAAAGAAACAACAAATCAAAAACATGAAGGATAAGGGATAGGACAATTCTAACAAGAATAGGAATAAGAAAAATTGGAACAATAACAAGAATCAAAACAATATAAATAAAAGAAATAGAAATAGAAGGAATGTAAATGATAAGGGTGAAAAGAATAGGAATGATGATAGGAGGGGCCCTAGGATAGGATTTTATGTATGTGGTGGTAACCACTTTGTTGCTAAGTGTCCATAATGATCTAACAAGAGGGACTTTCCACCATAGCACCACATCCATGCTGTAGTTGATCATAGGCAAGCAAATTTTCAAGCCACTCCTATACAGATGACTAGTACACTATTTGGTTACCCTATTTCTGTTCTTATAGATACTGGTGCTATTGAATGTTTTGTAGATCCCAATATAGTGGCTAAGATACCTATTAGGGCCAGTTTTATGGCTGAACCTTGGACTATAGAATATGGTAATAGGGTTGAACATAGGGTAGAACAATGCTTATTTTGCAGTGAGTTCGAACTCCCTAGCTTTCAAATAGAGTTAAACTTGTATGTAGCGTCTTTGGGCTCATATGATGTCATCCTAGGAATCAACTAGTTAAGTAAACATAAATCCTTAGTTAATTGTTAGGATAAGGTGATCGAATGCCATAATATCACAGGTCACTCAGTCATGCTAAATGGTGTCAAACAATCATTTGAATGAAGAAAATTTTTAGCTATGCAATTGAAGAAAACAAAGAGGAAGGGATGCCAGTTATATGTTGTCCATGTCAAGAATTTGGAAGATATTCCACTTTGATTAGAGGATCATCCTATTTTGTAGGAATTTAGAGACATGTTTCTAGATGATTTTCTTGAACTACCCTCTAAGAGGGAGTTCAATTTCTCCATAAATCTTGTGCCAGGAGCATGACATCATTCAAAGGTTCCTTACCATATGAATTCCATAGAAATGTATGTGTTGAACACTTAGCTACATGAACTCTAAGATAAAGGTTTCATTTGACCTAGTGTATCACCGTTGGGAGCTCCTATAATTTTCATTAAGAAGAAGGAAGGTACCTTAAGGTTGTGCATTTATTACCACATGATAAATAAGGTGATCATAAAAAATTGATATCCTCTCCCAAGAATTGATGAACTATTTGATTAGATGAAGGGAGCAACCGTATTCTCTAAAATTGATTTGAGATATGGATATCATTGAATTCAGATTTAGGATGAAGACATACCTAAGACAAAATTTAGAACTAGGTATGGGCATTATGATTTTGTAGTCTTACCTTTTGGAGTGACAAACGTGCCTGCTACTTTCATGAACCTGATGAACAATGTATTCAGAGATTGTCTCGACAAAGTCATGGGGATATCTATTGATGATACCCTGATATACTCCAAGAATTTATAATTGCATGAAGAACACTTGCATATAGTCTTGGAGCACCTGAGAGAGAGAGAGAAAATTGTATGGGAAGATCTCTGAGTGTTCATTTTATTAGAAAGAGATCCACTACCTAGGGCATATTTTATCAGCTGATGGCATAGCAGTGGAATCTATAAAGATAAAAGCCATCCTTGAATTTCCAACTCTATAGAACATAAGTGAAGTTAGGAGTTTTATGGGTCTTGCTAGGTATTATAGGAAATTTGTTGAGGGATTTTCTAGCATAGTAGTACCAATCACATCTCTCTAGGAAAAGGGAAAAAGGTTTGAGTGGACAAAAGCATATGAGAAAGCCCTTCAGTTGCTTAAGCAAAGGCTTACCACCACTTTGATCTTGATTATACCAGATCCTAATGGACACTCTTTTTGTCACAATAGATGCTTTAGGAGATGGGCTTGGGGGTGTATTAATGTAAGATAGTAAGGTTGTTGCCTACGAATCTAGGAAGCTCAAATTGCATGAACTAAACTATGTTCCTCATGATTTAGAACTAGCTACGATAGTACATGCATTGCAGACGTGGTGACATTACTTGTTGGGGAAGCCATTTGAGCTTAAAACTGATCATATGGGGTTGAGGTATATTTTCATTCAACCTAATCTGAATGCCAAGCAGAGGCAGTGGCTTGAATTCCTCAGTGAATACAATTTTGGAATTGAGTATATTAAAGGAAAAGAGAAAAGGGTAGCAGATGCACTTAATTGTAGAAGGCATATCACCACTATCACTACATCTTGAACTCATATGAGAGAGTATATTCTTCAATACCTTCTTGGAGATACCCATTACGAATAGGTGAAGTCAGTATTGGACACCGATGCCTCTGATTCAAGATTTGTTAATTACTCTTTTGATGATGATGGTGTACTTAAGTACTAGAATAGGATATATTTTCACAACCATGAAGGGTTGGAAAAATTGTTGATCTCAAATTGGTTTTGATAATTGAGTGTCAACACACTTAAGCTTTTTACTAAGTTCATGCCCAACTAGTAACATATGCCAAGTATAATATGTATAGATGCTGAGTAAATCAAGTGCTGAGTAAATAGTAAGTGCCAAGCAATTCAAGTGTTAAGTGAACAATAGATGTAGAGAAAGTTCAAGTGCCGAGTTAGATAGAATTACAATATTTGTTGAGCATCAATATTATCAAGTGTTGAGTAACACAGAATGGATCTAGTTGTTTATGATGGCACAAACAACTATGTAAATCATTTTTGCACCAACTAATGGATAGATCTTGAAGCTTTGAAGATAAGATATAATCTGTTTGGATTCCCTATGTGATCAACATGCAACCAATCAGAAAAATTGAAGGAATTGAGTAGGAAAAAATGAATGAATCTCAATCATAGATTCATACCTAACCCTAAACCACCAAAGTATTTTTAAAGGGAGATGAAGCCCCATAATTAAAGTATGAGAGAGAGATTTAGAGAATGTATGTGAGGAGCTGATGCTAGCAAAGATTTCAAGGAATTGAAAGGGGTGAATTGATCAGTATAAATTCAAGGTGACTTAGAAGGATAGAATTGCAAAATCAATTTGTAGAACAGAGGATCGAGGATACATCAATTTCATATTAGATTAGAAAGGATCAAGATGGACTGAATTGAGATCTAAAATCAACAATACCAGATTATAAGTAGTCAGATCAAACATTCTACTGTCATATCAAAGTTTGCACTGAGATTTGTTGGCTTTTTTGAGGTTTTAGAAGTTATCAACCTAGTTTCTTATTAGCTTGCTTTGCCACCTTCTTTCACCCACATTCATAATTTTTTCAATGTGTCTCTACTTAAGCCATATCATCTTAAGATATCTCATGTGCTTGACTAGCATGTGTTTAAGGTACATGATCCAGGGTGATGGCAGTTAAGCCCACCTGATTCATTGAGCAGCATATCGTCAAGGTACGAGATAGGGACGTCCTCTAGTATAAGGTCCAATGGGAGCAATTTGGTGTATATGGTTCCACTTGGGAGGATGAGGAGGATTTATAGAAATCCTTTCCTCATATTTTTGTATGGCTTGTTTTATTTTAGCCAGATATCAATTTTGGATGTGTGTGCATGCTTATTTTTGTTGTGATTTTACATCAGGACAATGCCTTTTCCTAGAGGGGAGGGATGTTTCATCTCACTTGTCAACATGCTTTAAAATGCTTATTTGGATGCTTATATGATGATTGAGTCAAAGTTAGACTGGTCAACCCTTTTGTTTGAAGAAAAATTAAGAAATATTTAACTTGATTTCCTAAGTTTGTAACTTAGTTTCTCTTTTGAGGGTGGATTAGTGATTAATTGATGTACAGATGGATGTTATGTGGTGTCACATTTCATTTTATATGATGCTATGATATATGCCACTCATGATTATATTTAATGATGTATTTAAATATACTATTTGGATTACTAACTTATTGCTTGTTATGAGTGTTTGAGTGGTTGTAGGATCAAAGGGATGAGAGTGTGGTTGAGGTAAAGAGGGTTAGCCTCTTAGAAGGGGATGAGTAAAAGGATCTCACAGTTGCACCCACACACCACTTAAGAATTAGATGCTTAAATAATGTTGCATTCTATTTTGTGTTAATTTGATTCTTGAATGTTTAAAACATAATGGAGAGGTTATTAATGAAAGATTCCTTTATACTATGATAATCTATTATTATTTTACTTAGGACATCATTAATTGATAGGTTTTTTATAACCAAAGGTGGGAAAATATATCTTTATTTTCTCTTTTTACATCCGAAGCATCTTACACATATGAGGGAATAACTAACAATACTATGCACATATTTGGGAAAAGGAAAGAATAATGCAATTGTGTCAGGTACAAAAAAAATCTAATATTATAAAAATAATAATTATTTTTACTTTGGGGCTGATGCCAATAGGAGAAAAATTTGGAAGTAGACAGAGGGAGTTTGGATTGAGCACGAAGGACAACATATTTTTCAGGTTCCCCTTTAAGTGCTAGTTAATCACATGTTACTTATTCAATGCATCGAAAACTCTAAAGATTTTGATTTTTGTAACTATATATTTGTCACCTAGTTGTTTTTGGAAGGATTTTAAGCATTATGTTATTTCACTTTGGAGAGGTCAATGTAATTTTTTTATTCAATCACATGAGTGTAAATTTAAGCTATTGTAAAAATAGATACATTGTGAGGATCCTTGTACAAATATCAAATGTAAAAGATTTGTTTAATAATACCAAACAACACAGTAATGTCGGATCTATAGGTATGATACTAAACATTCAATACGTTATATGCATTTTGAAACATAGTTGTACATTATCATTCTTGTATGTAGGTTGTTAACTAGGAAGGGGCATGGTTAAGAGAAGCTACCTCATAGTCTCCATTCCAGTTGACTCAAAGATTTAACAAGTACCAACAACAGTGACTGCTAAAACCTAAGGAAAATGTAGCACTCTCTAATTGAGTTTTCCTTGTTTGGGTCTGCTGCAAATTAGGAAAGATTTTCTATTTTTCTTATACACTATTTCTTTCTTGATTGCATATGGGTTGCAATGAGTTTGAGCTATGCCTTTTTTCACTAGTGATTGAGAATAAATATAGTTTTCTTTACCCTTAGGCTTTCATTTTTGGCTAGTTGTAGGATATCTAAAAAATCCACAACCATCTACTCCAATGGGTTTCTCTTTTCAAGTCCACTTACCATATAATCGTTAGACATTTCAATGGGAATCTGAGTAAACCTTTTTATTAACAAGACTAACTTAGTTGTTTATTTTAAAACACCAAACATACTTCCACAGATTTTATGAGGAAAATATCTAAATTGTATTCTATTCTTCCCCTATTATGGGGATTTGAGGAAAGGAAATTATGTGAGCCATATTGGATTGTTGTTATACCAATTTCATGAAATCTTTGTATTGTTTTGCTTTTGTGGTTAGTAACCATGTATTTAACATTGCTATATTAATGTAATAGCTATAGGCTTACAATTTATGTTGCTACATGTTAAAAAACCTTGTGTTGGTATTGTCTATAACTTCCAAAAACACTAATATAGATCAAAAATCCACATACAATGATATGACAAAAATGGGCTTTTTCTTTGTGTTAAATCTCCATACTCTTATACTATTGTTGCAATCAAATTCCTTAATGAATCTTTATTTTACCACTATATTACTATGTCACACATATTGTGTTTCAAATATCTAAACTTTAGTATTACAAGGGTCTTGATGAGAACATTTAGTCTTGTCATAGTGATGTTAGAAATAATAGTCCACCAAGATAACTGGGTAGGGGGGGGTGAATCGGTTATCCAATAATTAAAACATTTATCAACCTTAAACAATCATATCCATTCAACCAAAGTAAAGAACAACCATAACAAGATGCACATAGACAATTACACTAGATATGCTAACTAGGGAAACCCTTGATCAGAGGGAAAACCCTTGTGGGAATGATGCCCATAAGATGATGTACTAATATAAATATTCCTTGTTAGAGGATGGACCATGTTAGGAGTCTATTACAACATTTAGTACATATGATCCTTGTTAAGAGATTTTGAATCCTTGTTAGAAGATTCCAACCCTGTTAGGAGTTGTAAAAGATAGAAGGACCCATTTTCTAAATAGCTTTTGGGGCAAGACCACTGAACTTATTATCCAACTAATCTCTCAACTATTCCTTGCAGAATAATTGTATGTACTATGCTTCAAACACATTTCCTCTATCATATCAATTAGACCGATCACTATCAAACCTTGTAGACCATGTCACACACCTTGGATCCAAGTATCCAACTTCAGATCACTCAATAAAACCTCAGCAATAAAGTTTCCTTCACTTCTACTCTACTCTTCTCAACTTCATATTCTACTCTTTGTACTACTTATAATTACTTCTCTTCCATATAGCCACACTTATGATAAAGGAAAATGTCCTTCCTTTATATCAAATCCATAAAAAAAATTCCTTGAGCTGACGGTTACCTTCTTAATTAATTATTATAGGAGCACATTAATAACACGTTAGACTTAGTGATAACATTAATATTTCACCTTATATCTTGAATATCTTTCCCTATATGTATCATTATGATGAGAAAACTTAACCACACCATCAACAACATGTCTTCTTGACATCTTTAACTTTGGCTTCTCAAAATAACAACTATGCTAAGAGATATAACAAGTTTACTAGAACATGCCTCAGTAAACTCTATCTTAGAACAATCTTTACTAAAACTTGCATAACTTCTTCCAAACTTAATATTTTATGCTTTTGAGGTTAGCTACATATACTAGACACATAGTAGCATCTCTCTTTAACCTAACTATTTAATGTACTCAATGATTTGTCTATGCCAACTTGATCTTTCTGTTGTTCTTCTATTAGATGCCACAAAAAATTTCTATGTGGACATCAATGCCAAATACAGTCATGAATGTAACATATCATCATGATAATGATTGTATCATAATTATACAATACTCTCCCATAGGAATATCATTGACATTCATGCTTCCAATAATCTCCCCCTTTGGCATTGATGACAACATAGATAAAAAAACATCTAGTTCCAAGAATACCAACTGCAAAAGACTATTAACCTTGCTTTTCAAATCCTCTTCATCAATCATTCTCCCCCATTGATATACCTCAATGTCTTTTACATCAAACTATTTTCCATACTATACTTCTCCCTTCAATGTACTCAAATTTTTTTTCATGCGAAACTTCTCCCCCATTGACATCAATGTCAAAGGTTTCAATAACCATCAAACTCTGCAACAACTGATTCTTACTCACCTCAAGTGTCCAAAGACACTATTCAAAACTAACATCCAATAAGAGTCCTAGATGAATCTATCCATCATAGATACTCCCCCATATAGGAAGCATCAACATTTAGTCTAGAAAAATAATAGTGCTCTGTTACACTGGACAGATGCACTCTTGCATCTTTTACTCTAATGTAGGAAGGGGCATAACCCCTAACATACCTCACCAATACTCAAAAGTCTCTTTGGGAAGAGGCTTAGTGAAAATATTTGCAATCTGCTCTTTAGTGCTCACATACTCCAATATAATTTCCTTTTCTACAAATTTCTTTCTCAACATGTGATACTTGATAGAAATGTGCTTGGTCTTAGAATGCAACACTAGATTCTTAGACATATTTATTGTGCTTGTGTTGTCACAATGTATGACAATAGGTTCATTGATTTCTATCCTTATATCCTTCAACATTTGCTTCATTCAAACAACTTTATTACAATTATTTTTTGTTGCAACATATTTTGTTTTTGCTATACTTTGTGAGGTACAATCCTACTTCTTTCTTAGCCAAGAAACCAATCTTCCTCTAAGAAAGAAGGCTTCACCACTAGTCCTCTTTCTATAATCCATAATGCCTACCCAATTAGCACATAAAGTAAAATCATTAGACTTAACATACCACAATCCAAACTTTGGTGTTCCCTTTAGGTATCTAAATATCCTTTTGACTACTACATAATGTGCTTCTCTAGGATCAGCTTGGAATCTTGTAATAATTCCAACTATACTTTCTATATGTGGCCTTGTGTGAGTTAGATATTGCAATCCTACAATCATAGATTTGTACTTTTTCTACTCAATAGTAGTTGTCTCAACCCTTGTAGATAACTTGTGTCCAGTTACCATAGGTGTTCCAATGGGTTTACATGTTTCCAAACCAAACCTTTTCAGTAAATCTTTCAAATACTTAGTATGAGAAAGAAAGATTCCTTCTTTATCCTATATAATTTGTAATCCTAAAAAATATTTCATTTCTCCTATCATACTCATTTCAAATTCTTTCTTCATTTCTTCTACAAACTTTTCACTTTCATCATCATTTCCTCTAGATATGATATCATCAACAAATATTACCAAGATCATCAATCCATCATCAATTTCTTTCTAATAGATATTTCTATCTACCATACCTTTGCTATATCCAAGCTTTGTCAAATTCTTGTCCAACCTTGCATACTAGGTTCTAGGTGCTTTGTTGAAGCCATACAATGCTTTCTTTAGTCTACATACTATGTCCTTGTCATTTGTCAAAGGACAACCTTCAGGTTGTTCTATCTATACCTCTTCTTCAACTTCTCCATTTAGAAATGCTAACTTGACATCCATTTGATATACTTTGAATTTCTTATATGCTACATATGCTAAGAATAACCTTCTTCTATTCTATCCATAGGAGCATAGGTCTCATCATAGTCTATTTCTTCTCATTGTAAGTAACCTTTACATACCAATCTTTCCATGTTCCTTACAACTTCACCTTGTTCATTCATCTTTTTTCTGAATACCCATTTAGTTCCTATCACATTCTTGTCTATTGATCTGGGGACCAATTTCTATGTCTTATTCTTTAATATCTGATCCAATTCCTCTTTCATAGATTGCTTCTAATGGTCATCTTTGCATGCTTCATCTGCATTCTTAGGTTCAACTTGAGATATAAAACATAGTTCTTCATTGATTCTACTTCTTGTCATCACACTTTTATCTCTACTTTTGATGATTTGCTCAGGTGGATGATTCTTTGTCATATTCTTACCTAAAGTAGGAGTTGTTATCTCAACTCTTGGCTCTATTTAAGTTTTCTAAGCTTTGTTCCTACATTCTCTCTCCTTCATTCTATAAATCATTGTTAGTCTCAAGGAATACTTAATCATTCCTTCGTTTAATAACAACATCATCATCTAAATTGTAATCAGCTATTCTTTCTTGTATCTTGAATTTCTCATCAACTCTTACATTTTCACTTTCCATAATAGTCTTAGTTCTCATATTATAACATCTATAAGACTTTCTTTTCAATTAATAACCAAGAAACATACCGTCATCACTTCTAGCATCAAACTTACCAATATCATCATCTCTTTTGATAACACTTACTGCCAAAAATTCTAAAATACTTAACTGTAGGTGAGTGACCAAACCATAGTTCATAAAGGGTCTTGTTTGTGTCTTTCTTGACCTATACTCTATTCATAGTGTAGACTATTGTATTCATAGCTTCTCTCCAAAACATCTTGGATACGTCATTCTTAGCTAACATAGCTCTTGTTGCTTATGTTATTGATCCATTTCTTCTTTTTGAGCTTAACCATTTTGTTTAGGGGTTCTCAGAGCTCATAAATGTCTTTTGATTCCATTAGCTTCACAAAAGATGTTAACCTCATTTGAAGTAAACTCTCATCTTCTATATGATCTTAAACATTTTTCATGCCTAATTCATTATTAACTCTATTCTTTAATGTCTTGAACTTATCAAATGCCTCAAATTTTTCTTTAAGAAATGCAACCCACATCATTCTAGAAAAGTCATCAACTAAATTTATCAAATAACTTTCACCATAGAACCTTTAGTATTCATAGAACCACTGAGATTTGTCTATAAAATCTCCAATTTTGTTGTAGCAATAAACTTCCTGCAGGGAAAAGTTCTGTTATGCTTTGCCAAAACACACTCCTTGCAAATTATGTTAGTAGGTTTGACAATCTTAGGAAAATCTTCAACTACAAACATACTATTGGTCTTTACAATACTGTCAAAGTTTATATGAAAAAATCTCTTATGCCATAACCAAGTGTGATCTACCTTTGCAACCAAACATGTCATTTCAATAGGACTCAATTGAAATATATTACCTCTAGATCTGGTTCCTGTTCCAATTACCTTTCCATGTTCTTCTCTGATCATGCATGTCTTTACTAGTGAACTACAACCGATAACCTTTATCCACTAGTTGTGTAATTACATCCTCAGTGTTAGTTTTACCATCAAGAGTTATAGATCCAATACCTTTAACTTGGCATGTTGCACTATTTCCAACTCTGATAATGCCTCCATCCTAAATTTTGAATTCAACAAACTTGTTCATATCACTAGTCTGATGATGTGAACAACCACTATCAATTATCCAATTAGATTTCTTTTTCAACTTGTGACACCACAACTACTTTCTTTGGACTTTCTTCTTTAATAGCTACAACTCCATATTTTATTATCACTAGCACTTACTACTTGTTCATCAAAATCATCTTCTTCATTTGCATACAAACATTCTCTATCTCTTCTAGGTTTGAAATTTCCTCTATACTATTTCTCTCTTTTAGGACAATTAGATGCATAATGACCAAATTCATTACAAGTCCAACATTTAAATATTTTCTTAGCATATTTTTCTCTTCTTAATAGAAGGGATACTCCTTCTTTAATCTTTCTATCCTCATCAGATCTGCTGCTACTAGCAAAGTCTTCTCTAGCACTTATGCTCCTTGATAAACTAGGTCAAATATTCAAGGCACTGAAAGTTGTTTCTATTTTGGTCAACTCTTCAGACTATCTAAGCTCATTCTCAACTACTTCAAGTCTTCCAAGTAATGTCTCCTTTGTGAAATCTTTGGTACAAGATATCAACAACTGTATCATTTGAGCTACTGACTTAAATGGTGGTGTTAAGCTCTTCAATACCTTCCATATAATCTCATCATCTTCTTTGGTTCCTCCTTGAGATTTAATATATGCAATAATTTTTGATATTCTATCTACATATGTTCTTACTGATTCACCTTCCATCATTTTAGCATCTTGAAATGCACAAATCCAACTTTGTAGCCTCAATTTCTTAGAATGTTCATCACCTTCAAACCTAGTTTCCAAAGCTTTCCAAATCAAACGTGAAGCAACAAGTAACTTGACCTGATTGTATTCAATTTTAGGAAGTGTAATCAATAGTGCTTCTCTAGCTCTCATGTTGCACATAAACAGATCTCTTTTTTCTTTAGTACAAGTTTCCAAATCTTTTTCATCAGTGACTATCTTTGATGATTTTGTCAAGATCCAATATCTTGGACCCATACACAATAGACGTGTCTTCATCTTTTCCTTCCAATTGTGATTATTTGTTCCATCAAACTTTGGACTATCTTTCCTGAACATGCTTTCCATGGATCTCCCAAATTGTTAAACTTTATCTTCAAGCTCATATCCTTTCAATGATTTTATGGCCCACGGACACATTTATGCTCAAATAACTCTTTTTCATGTTATCTTTTATTTTTCTTGATTCTTTTTGTACCATTCTTGAGACCTTAGGCTTATCTCTCCTTGGGATAATCCTATAGGTCAACTAGCTAGACCTATAACTTGACCTTTTTTAGTCTCGAGGACAATTTTACCTTGGGTGTTTAAATTGTTTAATGTGGTATTGCAATCGGCTCATTTTATTTTTGATCATGAAACTAGTATATAAGAGAGTCAAGGCACCTCATTTTCACAATGAAGGATAACCATACATGTATGAAAAAATTCAAGCAAGAATATTCAAGGCATTCATCAAGTTTTGAAAGAGATTTTCAGGCATTTATCAAGATTTAAGGATTCATTTTGAGCATTTCCTCTTCAAGATCTAGCATTTTGGCGGCTACAAAGGGAGAAGTTCTACTTTGGGAAAAAAAAAATTGTGTGCACATCTACATCCATGGATCCATGATTTTACATTTGATTAGATCCATTACATTTTTTAGTATTTCCTATATTTCTCATTGGAGACACATCATCAACAACATCTAGCATTATGAAACTCTTCCTAACAAGGGTTTTATCAAGTAAGGTGAATTATTGCATTTATCTTACTTTTTTACATACTTATTTTTTTCAAGGTTGATTCCTATATGGGAACTTGACCAATGCAAGCCCCCTCCCCCCCCCCCCCCACAAACAAAATTTCATTTTTCTTGTGTGCAAGAAAAATTAATTGAAATTGTAACTTTGGAATCAAAAACCTAAGTCAGTGGAATATTTCTGGAGATCTATGGTTAAATGTACTTTGGCCTTCTGGGAACAACTCAACTTGGTGGAACGTATACTTTTATATGTCAACTAAGTTGGCGTGTACCTAGAAATTTGTACTTTTATGAGATTTTTGGGGTTTTTGTCCTGATTCTAGATCCGCTCTCTATTGTTCCCTTGTAGTTTCTAGTCTTTTGTTTTTCTAGGCAAAAAGGTGTTTTCTACTACCACTCTTTGAGGTTAGTCACTTTACCTCTCTTCTTGTTGTGTCTCATATCTCATTTCTTACATTGGTATGGTTGTACATGTGTTTCTCACATTTAAATTTATTAACCCTAGGAGAGTTAATCAATATAGGATTTAATCAATCAATTCAATCCAATCACATTATAAATCTATAGGTTAATGAACATTGCATGAAAGAGGACTTTCTTTCATACTTCCTTGATATAATTTGGATTTAGTATTGGAATACCTTCCCCTTACTTAGGTTGTGTTAATCTATCTTGGGTTATATTGAGAGTTATATTTGGAAGCCCCCCTTTTTCTTGTATTGAATGGTTTAGGGTGAAGATGTTTAACTAATGAACTTATCTCATCTAGTTTACATTAACAAATTTATTTCTTTCATTTTCCCCCTTTTCTATGTTTAACCCCTTTACATCTAACTTGGATTCAAATATTTTTTACCTCCATCCTTGTCTTTCAATTTATAAAATATTTGTTTGGTAAATCCTTTTTACATATAGATAAATTACATAATTTTGAAGTCTTATTTTAATCCATTTCTTCTGTCATTGCAAGCTCCCATTGAACCTTTGTATCTACCTTCATAGCTTCTTCATATCCTTCTATTTCACTAGCATTTGTTAATAAAATAAAATGCGAAGAAGGAGAGAACATTTAGGAAGTCTATTTAGCCTTCTTGACCATATAAAATTCACTATTGTTTTAGTATTTGTTGTTACTATTGTGTAGATCAAAAGAGACCACAAGAACATCATCATTTAGAGCATCATCTAATGCTACATAATCATTTTCTTTCTTTTTATGTTATTATAGAAGATCTTTGTACAACAGTTTCTCATTAAATATAACATCCATGCTTCTTATAATTTTATGAATTTCAAAATCCAAAAGTCTATACCTAAATTCATTAATTTCATATCCAACAAATATACATTTATTTGATTTAACTTTCAACTTGGTTCTATTTTTAAAATCTACACATGCAAATGCTTCACAACCAAAATTTCTAAGAAAAGAATAACTCACCTTCTTACATGTTCATGCTTTCTCTAGAATACCACAACTGAGAGGAGTAGAAGGACCTACGTCGATTAAATAAATAAGAATGTTTACAATCTCTACCCACAATCTTAAGGGAAATCCAACATGTAACCTCATGCTCCTTACATGCTCCATTATTTTTTGATTCATGTGTCAAGCCACTCCATTTTCTTGTGAAGTCCTTGGAACTATTTTTTGTCTATGAATACTAATAGAGGAACAAGAATCTTCAAACTCTTTGTTGCAATACTCACGACCAATATCAAATCTATGATATTTTAGTCTTTTAATAATCTCATTCTCAAGAGACCTTTTCCATTTAAAAGAAGTTTCAAATATGACAGATTTATACCTAAGGAAATAAATTCATACTTCTTTAGTTACATCATCAATTGATGTAAAATAATATAGAGAGCCACCAAGGAAAGATGCTTGAGTTTTTTCCTATAATTTTGTATGCACAAGCTATAATTTCTCATCTTTCTTGTCTTTCCCACTCTTCATAAAATTAACTCTCTTTTATTCTCTGTACACACAACTTTCACAAAAATCCATGTTGGCACATCTTAAATCTAGTAAAACTTCATTTAAATGAAACAATTTCATACCCTTTTTACTAATATGCCCAAGTTTGTTGTGTCATAGTGTTTTTGAAATCCATAATAGCTATCTGATCTTTTATTTTCTCAACAACAACAATTATTCTTGAATGCCAAATTTTGTCTATAATAATTAAACTATAAGGAACATGATGACATGTACAAAGATATAAGATGTCTACTTTCACACTTTTCTCTACTACTAAGGAGCATTTTTAAATCTTTCAATTTTGTCATTTAAAAGTAATTATGCAAACCTTCATCACCTAGCTTCCCCAATGAAATTGAACTCATAGTCAACTTTGAAATGTGTCTTACCTCTTCCAATAGCCAATGAATCTCATTTTGAAACTTAAATCTTAATTCTTCCATTTCCAATAAGGAAACAAGGTTTGTTATCTCTCAAATAAACTAAGCTCAAAATCCCCTTGGACATAGTCAAGAAAATTATTTTAATAGGGTGTAGCATAAAATGAGTCGCCTAAATATAAAACCTATGAATCATCAACATTATCTAGGAAAAGAAACGAAGCATCCTCTTTAGATTTATTACTGACCCCATTTGTCATTTTATTGCCTCTTGTTTATCTCCCTTGTTACCTTCTCAGACTAGTAATATTTCTTCCTACAACCTAGTTCTCATAGTACCAACAATCTTTGGTCCTTTGGATTAAGACTTATATCCCTTTGAATTTCGTTTCAATTTCCCATGATTTTCATAATTGTTTCATATCTTGTTTGATTTGCCCCTAGTTTCTACATTCAAAACATTATCTAATGTGGATCCACATGATATTTTTCTACAAATTTCTCACTCAAAATAACATCAATAATATCATCAAAATTTAGGGTTTTTGAATAAAAAATAAAGTTAGTAACAACCATTACCAAGCTATTCCATCTTTCAAGCAAAGAATGCATAGTCAAAAGAGCCCTAATTTCTTCATAAAATTTACAATTTACAAAAGATGATTGACTGATAACTTTATTAAACTCATTTAAATCATCAATAACTGATCCACCACCTACCATTTTTATATTAAATAAATACTTCATAAAAAGTACCTTGTTCAAAGTAAAAGACTTTTCATATAGGCTCTCTAGGGTTTCCATTAACTCTTTAGTTGTCTTTTATTTTTTAATATTAAATGTCACTGATTATGCCAAGCATAAACAAATACCGCCAACTGACTTTCTATCCAAAAATCTTAATCCTCATTAGACATCATTTCTTCTTTCTTGGATCTTCCTTCCAATGGTTTCTATGAATCCTTATTATAGAGCTAATCATTACTTTGTGTTTTTCATAACTAAATTTATTTCCCATTAAACTTCTCAAGCTTCAACTTACCCTCATCTACCGTTTCTCCCACTCAATTGTGTGACCCTCCTAAAGAGGAGAATTGAATACAACCTACTTTAATACCACTTGTTAGGGTATATTTGAAAGACACATCCAAAAATTACATGTAATTCTAAGAAACAAAGTAGAAGAAAAAACACACACAAAAGTAGAACAAGGGAACAAAAGTTTAGTGCCTCATATCACTATCCCACAAATAAATTTGATTATAACCTAAAATCCCTTGGAACTCAATACCATTGCAAGAAGCTACCAAATTCTTTTATGAGAAGCCCTAACCCTAAGATATTTAACAAGATTTATGTCAGTTATAAAATTAAGGTTAGAATATGTGAGGCAATAGAAAAATAACTCTCAACACCTTTTATGATAGTAAAATCATTTTTCGGCCCCTTGACCCCATCACGTGGGCAATGTACCCAAACCCTTGTTGAAAAGACTCAAGGAATTTATGCCAAAAAATGTGGGAAAGAATCAACCTTTGAGTTTGATTAGGCTCTATATACCAACACACAGGTCTTGTTAATATTGTTTAAGATACTATAATGACCTATTGATGAGACTAATGAATTGGGTGGGTTTGACGATTTAGGTGGGACTATTTGAACTATGATTTTTGGTCTTTTGGTACAAACACACATCCATCTCCATTGTGCAGTTATTGATGATCATTTGAAGTTTATGATGTTGTTGAGGGCACATTGGAACTTTGATTGGTATTGGTCAACATAGGGTTCCTAATGAAGAGGAGATTCTTATATTGTGTCCCATACATAGTGGAAGTTGGTGATATTGCTATCAGGATTCAACTGTGTAGTTTTAGAGTTAAACTCACTAAACCATGTTTCATGAGTAGTGATTCGCATGATTTTATCTCTCATGAGGATAAATGGATCACTTAGAACTCATTGGATCTAGATGATGCTCACAAAGGTGAAGCATTGGGACTTCCCAGGAGGTCACCCATCCCAATACTAATCCAACTTAAGCATGCTTAACTACATAGTTTCCTCCATGGTTAAAATTGCTATGCTTGCTACCCCATTTGAAAAATGTACACTGAGTGTTGTTCCCTATGAACCATTCATTAGAAAACCCCCGAAGCTAATCAATTGATAAGATAGGAGATATTTTCCATAGCAAGTCAAATGGTGATATTGTTATCAAGATTCAACTATGTAGTTTTTGAGTCAAACTAATTGCCCCATATTTTTATAAGCAATGATTCTAAGGAATCCACATCTCATGAGAATAAATGTAACACTTAGTGCTCACTAGATCTAGGTGATGCTCACAAAGGTGAAGCTTTGGGATTTCTTGGGAGGTCATCCATCCCAATACTATAGCTTAAGTGTGCTTAACCATAAAGTTTCCTCCATGGAAAATATCACCATTTCACTTGCTCTGGAAAATATCTCCTATCTTATCAATGGTGGAAGTTGTAATATTAGTAACATTGGTGATGTGCTTCTTGATAACATGGTGGAAAATTGGGCCAATGATGAAGCTTTAAAAATTATTGTGATTAAATATCATTTTTGAATAAATTATTTTTAAAAATTAAATCAAAAATATTTATTTTGTAATAATATTACATTTTAATAATGTATTGTTAAAAATAACACTATTTTTTCTCATAGATTGTTTTTTAGCCAATAGACTTTGCTCCCATAACATTACTTTTTTTCGCCAAAAAATTGTTAGTCCTTTCCATTAATTATTTTCTACCTAGTTTGCATCTCATTCCATTTTTAACTCTTATTTTTTTCCTATTTATTTATCTTAATAATTAGTTGTTATCTCCACTTTTAACTCTCTCTTTTTTCTCTTTTTGTTTAGTTTTTATCTCCACTTTGAACTCATGTTCTTTTCCTCATTTATTCAAATTAATTAACTATTATCAATTACTTTAAAATATTATTTTCTTACCTCATAATTTGATTTATTTATTAATAAAGATACAAAGTGCGAGATATTCTAATCGTAACATTTCAAATCATTATTTATGTGCTACTATTTGGATCCTCGTACACAAAAGACCTTGAATGCCTCAAATAACTCAATGAAATTTCATTATCAAGAAGGTTTATGATCACCCTTAAATATGGATTTAGAGCTAGAAACTTCACTATACTTCAAATTTTTCATTGGGCACAAAACATAATCATCTATGGTGACTTTTGAGCCTAGGAGCTTCTTCAAAATACTCCTAAGCTCCTGGGTCAAAGAAGACCCAATTGTTGTCTTTCCTTTCACATCTAGTTTATCTAAAATTTGATAATGCTCACCCCTAGTATCCTTCAAAGTATATTGTTATGCAATGGTTCTTGTAAGTATAGGAGCCATGGAGATATCTTTCTCTTTCTATTGCCCAAGATGTTATGAGCATGTTATGTTTTACTCACCTAAAGATGCCTTGTATCTTTCAATGATATTGCTATCGAAATTTAGTTGTGTAGTTTTTCAGTCAAACTCATTGACCCATGTATTATGAGTAGTGATTCACACACAAATCCATCTCTCATGAGAATAAATGGAACACTTACTACTCATTGGATCTAGGTGATGCTAATAGAGGTGAAGCACGGGGACTTCCTGAGAGGTCACCCATCCTAGTACTACTCTGGCTTGTGCTTAACTACAGAGTTTCCTGCATGATTAAACCAACTCTACTTGAAGCTCCATTTACTTGTATCTTTCTTTCTTTACTATTATTTTATGTATGTCTAACTTCTTTTCTTGAAGAAATATATGTACTATACAAGAATTCTCATTAGATGCCCTATATCTTTCTTTCTTTAGCTTACTCTAATGTATGTAAAGGGTTTATTCAAGTGATTTTGATTTTTGCCTTTTTAAGGGTAATAGGATTTGTGTGAATTCAAGTTGGATTCATGCTTCTTTTTTCTTGGATTTGATTGAGTTTCTAGTTTGAATTTTGACTTTGGTTTTAGATACTATATGGCATAAGGTTTTGTCTTGAAAGTATTAGTATGTTTGGATTTGTTTGAGTTTCTAGTTTGAATTTTGACTCTAGTTTTAGAGAGTGTATGGTATAAGGTTTTGTCTTGGAAGTATTAGTATGTTTGGATTGTTTGAGTTTCTGGTTTGAATTTTGACTCTAGTTTTAGAGACTGTATGACATAAGGTTTTGTCTTGAAAGTATTAGTATGTTCAAAAGAACAATATTTCTTTTATTTTGGCATACCTATGATAAATTTCATGGTGCGTAAGTGGTGATTTCATATATTTAATTATTTCATATACCAAAAATTATATAGGAAATTAATCTATAGATATTTTATCCTCATGGAGTAGTTTTTAATTTTATTTCAAATATATTCTTTGCTAGCAAGTAACTCTCTATTGATCACCTAATTTTTGGTGGTACAAATTTTCCAAGTGTGTAAGCTAATTGAGGTGGTGCAAGGCTCGCTATATCACTAGTGGATTACAAATATTGGTAAAAAAATCAAAGGCTAGATAAATTAAAAATCGACATGTTTGTATATTTTATCTTGTTCCATAATAATCTTCCTAGTTGGAAAATCCCCTTTCACAGCCCCCTTTGGGCCCGTTTGGTTGGTGGAATACAATTTAAGAATTGGCATTCATAATGTTGTATTTGGGATTCTGGAACTTGAAATCCAGCTTATAGTTTTGGGAATTTGATTTGGCACCATTTGGTTGACCAAGAATTCATTATAGAAAACATGTTTCCTTTGTTTGGTTGCACAACTAGAATTGGAATACCAATCAAATAATCCCTTATTGTTGCTCCCATCTAAGAACTTCAAACTATTTGTCTTGCAAAAATTTGCCTCTATTATGTAGGTAACTAAACTCTAGTATGTCGCTCCCATCCTGTCACAGATCTAAAGAATGATAGTAGAATAAATGGAAAGGGATTTAAAGTCACCATTTATTTTAATTTTTGGCTCTATTAAGTTTATCATTATTGATACAGATGCATGAACGGGAAAATCAAACAATATCCAAACTCTTCTTAAAGAAAACCACTTCAGAGCCAAAAGAAAATTCAACTTCAATCTCCCTAAATTGTAGGAAAAAATAATTCTTTCAACCCTAAGATATGAACAACCCAAACCACAGGTTAAAAATCCCAAAATGCATATGTAAAAACCAGAGGCAAGAAAAATATATGAGCAAAGTAATATTCCATGAAGAGTTATAACGGAAAATGAGTGGGGAAAAATATAAGTCATTTGGACCTGAAAACAAATTTCATTGTTAATTTTTTGTAATGCTCGTTTTGAGGCAAATTGGAATTAAAATGAGCATTGGACCAATTCCACTTATTTAGGTGGAATACCAAATCTAGATTTTGGGGGATAAATGGGCATACCGGATTCTTATTTTTTTCAATCCCAATTCCGATTTGGCGAACCCAAACAGTGGATTACAAATTTTTAAGAATTTCGTATGCCAATTCCCTTCCAATTTCAGCAACCAAATAAGCCCTTAGTGAACTTTTTGCTTCATAAATCTCCTCCTTCATGAACGCCCTTAATCATAGAGCTCTACTTGGTAATTAGTAATACACCCAGTCGGACGAGAGGAATCCATAGAATCATATGCATTTATAAATTTGTGGTCTTTGCAACCACAAATCTCTTTTCTGCAGTGATAACTGAATATCCACATTTATGATCCATTAATGGAATACATGAAATTTGTACCTAGTTTTTGCAATTGAATTCATCATAATGTAAAGATCTAGACCAACAATTTAATGTAATATTGTAATGGGGGATCTTAGTACATATGGATCTTCTCTGATTGATTTGATTGGCTATGATTAGGGAAGATACAAAGTATGAAGTTTGCCCACTTTCTTAGCTATCTAGGTATGTATTCCACTAATTATTCCAAGGGAAGCTTTTGCATTTCAGACATTCAATGCTTGCTAAAGAACAAAGTTGTCTAAAATCTGATATAGGGCCAAAACTTCACATATTGCTAGTATATGAGCTCACTATAGGAGGAAATATATATTTATAGCCATCAATATATGTACACATATTTTATAGGTTTTTTGCCCATATATTGTAGAGGTTTTTCACCCATATATGTTTCTTTCATAGGGTTCAATAAAACAATATTTCTTTTATTTTTTCATGGTTTCAATATTCAACATTCATCATGCTTGACAAGATTCTTCATTTTGGAGTTTTAAGAAAATCTTTCTAGTTATTATATTCTATGAAGAAACTGATATCCTTAACCTGATAATTTTTCAACCTATTAAATGACATTTTATATAACTTGTAGGTAATAAGAAAAATATGATTTTGGCTATATTTTTCAAATATATTCTAAATAAGAACATGTTTCTAATTCTCCTGAACCTTTCATTCTTGGTCATTACATATTGCATACTATTATTCTTTTAGATTCTACTCCATTTTATTGAGATTGTAAACTAATTTATATATGAAGCCATATACATAACATGCCTAAAATTTCAAATATGCATATTTTACTGAAAAGCATGTCAAATACAATTGATAACTTTGACAAACTTTATAGTTACAATATATTTGTGCAACACATTATCTCATGAATATTTCATATTTTTAGCTATCTTAGAATCGCTAGCTAAAATTTAATACTATTGTCACACAATTTAAATTTAATGAAAAATACTTTAATAAGAATTAATTCATCTATGTGTGCATGTCATATACATAATAAAGACCAACATAGGTATAGAAAATGTTCATATGATGGCAATTCAAATGTTCATGTTGCCAAGGCTTGAATCAACTAAGTTGTTACTTGTTATATTTATGATCAAAGATAACAAGGAAATATGATATACTTCTGAAAAATGCATGCTTTCAATGCATAGTTAAAATCTTCAACTTACATTCATCTACCTTGACCAAAGGTTGTAAAAACAAAATTTCCACTAAAGATTTTGTAGCAAGTTATTGCAGCCATTAGAGTATTAATTGTGAGATTCAAAGAGAAATTTTGATTTGAGCCTTATAGCATCTTTTTATTCCAGATCAAGTTTCCTTCACTTCACTAGCATCAACCTTTCATTCTTGATTTATATTGTAATGTTTTTGTTTATTTATGGCATTCCAGATGTCCTAGGCATGAACCTATGTCCCATGTGTACTAATTCTAAGTTAAAAATATACTTATTTTACCCTCTACTATTTTGCAATTTCACGAAAAAAAATTTGCAGACTTTTTCTATGTTAAATATCCAAATACCACATGAATTATCAATTTGACTATAAATTGTCATCATCTTTTTATATGGAAGTAGCCCATTCCATAATCATTTTTTTAATCTAATGTTTGAGTTGTGTTCATTTTCTATATTCCTAACCAAGAACCTATCACATTGCCAATTCAATAGTAATCACAATAGATCACACAATCATATATTTGAGTCCCTTAAATAGTAATGTTACTTCAAAACTCTAAAAATTACCCTTAGTTAGAAATGGCCAAAAGAAAACAAGTAATATACATAATTTTAACATTAAAAACTTCTTGAAAAATATATTTTGCAATTGGACAAAAGGCCAACTATGCATTGAATGTTATTTCAAATAATGAAATGATTGCAAAGTAGTCTATGGTGGAGGATAGCTCCTCTCAAATATACATGATCGTGCCATTTTGCATAACCAAATTAAATTTCCAACACTTTAAAAGCACAAAGACATAATACATCAATCAACACCAACCCTTTTTGTTTTCAAACTATACAACTTTAATGTTACTTTTAAGATACAAACAGGTTACTAATAAAATCTATCTATAAGACCAGAGTTATTGCTAAAAATTTGCATTCACCACCCAAGTTACAATATGTCAAAGTTAAGTGAAGATAAAATATAGAATAGACCCAATAGGTTATATTAGACCATCTAAGTTGATAATGTTTTTGAATAGACCACTTAAGTTAATTGGTCAAAATTTACACAGACCACCCAAATTATGAATAAAAATATGCATAGACTAATTGAGTCACAAACTTTAAGAATGTGATACTTATGTCAAAGTTGGGTGATGATAAAATATAAAATAGACCCATAGATGATATTAGCTCGTCCACTTTCAATATTTATATGAATAAGAATACTTGTCTCTAGCAAAATCACAAGTATTGATTCTTATATCTCAATTCCACTTGGACATTTTCTACCATAAAAATTTCCTCACTCTCATGATAGTCTCATCATTATTATTATATTTTTTGAATATAAATTATTGTCAATTGGTTAATGTTTTAGCAACACACTGCGCAGAATTTGATGGTTGTATTGGCAGTTTTTCCACTTTTTAGCCATCTATGACAGGCTGAAATTTTGTTGATTGACAGGTTGATTTTTTATTAAGCTGTCAATATTATACTTAAATTAATTAATAAACCATTAAAATTTATTATAGACAAAATATTAACTTAGAAATTTTATAAAGTTGACATATTTGCTAATTTATAACTAGTTTCTAAGATTTAATATTATTTTGTAAAACATATGAATTAAGGACCTTGCATTTTGTGGATATTAGTAATTTATATTTACATTATATTTATTACAATTTAAAAGAATTATTAAATTATTGAGAGAAAAATGATTGTTTTTTTAAAAACGTAAAATGAAATACATTAATGATTTATCAAATGTAAACATTATCTTGTAAGATTGGTAAGTTTCTAATTTGAATGTAAAAATTATGAAATTGAAATAAAGTATTCTAAAATATATATTCTCCCTCTTAAGACATGCACTTTGTTCTTCTTCTATTTATCATGCTCAACACAAATGTTCTTTAATTTGTGATTTTTTTGTAGATAGCATTTGTGGAGACTATCTTTTTGCTTCAAAATTTGGTATGTTTTAGGTGTTGGTATGTTTTTCTCAATTTCATGGATTGTGGATTAGATGAAGATCTAAGATTTCAAATAAAATTCATCTATTTTAATACTTTTTAGTATACTCATTTATTTATTGTACATGTTTGAAAACTTGCAAGTTTTTGGCAAGGTTCCAAACCTATTTTAGCATCTTATGATTTCAATATGTAATGGGAAATTTTATGTTTTTGGCAAGGTTCCAAACCTATTTTAGATCTTAGGATTTGAATATGTCATGGGAAAATTTATGTTTTCTTTCTTAAACCTTAATTTTCTTGAAATGGTAGGATAGGCCTTCAAATTTTTTAATTTGCCTCCTTGAAATATTGTGCAATTTAACAATGGGTTTGTGGTTAAATGATGAGAAAACTAGTATAGAGGGTTATGATGCTTCTGTTCTATTGGATGGATCAACAAGAGCGTCAATTTTTTTGGGCTGAAATAAAAAGTGATTATACCTCCTAAATTGATAATCTATCCAACACGTGTATCTTTTACCTACAAAAAAATCATGCTTTGATGCACTTTTTTGTGTTTTATTATTAGTACTTACCGGTAGGCCAAGTACTATTGTCATACTTTTTGAATTTTATGGTTTAACTAAAGATTAAAATTTTTATTTTCTATGAGTTAGAATTAATTAGTTCTAAATTTTCTTATCAAACTAATAAGTGGCATAGCATAGATGCAAGATTTTTAACTTTACAATTTTTAGAAAATAATTTTCTAAGATTTGATTGGGTGAATTCATTTAGCTCATTTAGCTCTTATATTGGCTAGACTTGATGGATTGTAAAACTAGAGTTGTTTTTTACTAAGTTGAATTGATTCATTAATGTTTAATATTTTTTTAATGTAAGTACATTGATTTAGATTTTTTATATTTTTATATTGTATTTTTTATATTATAATTTTGTTCATTCAATTAAAAATACTAACAAAAATATATTTCTTATATCATATAATTGTTTAAGAAATATTCTTATATATTTTTATTTACATATTATAATTTATTTATAATATAATATATCATGTATGATATATATGTAATAGAACATATATACCAATAATTATAATTATAAATAAAATATAAATTTAAATATAATTAATATCATTATAGCAAACTATAATTTTATAATATTTTTATTAATTAAAATATTTAATATACTATAATAAATTTACTAAATTAAAACTAGATTTATACAAAAAAATAAAAATACCAATAATTATAATTATAAATAAAATGTAAATTTAAATTATAATTAATATCATTATAGAAAACTATAATTTTATATTAGTTTTATTAATTAAAATATTAAATATTATTATAATAAATATACTAAATTAAAACTAGATTTATATAAAAACTAAAGGCAAGTATTAAGCCACTATGTGATACTTATTTGTTTATATTCATGTCATTAAATTAATTAATTTCTTTATTCATTGCTAGTATTGTAAATATGTATTTGGTGGGGTAAACATTTGCTCTCAAATGTGTAAATGAATAGTTTCAATTAATATTTTGTTAGAGTTGCTTTTATAATTATTGTTTATTGTTGTTTAAAATTGTTGTTAATTTTTGTGATACAAAAATATTACCTTTTGACACATGCATAAATTCAATATATTATTTTTTAATTTTAAAAAAAGTTTTTAAATCATAGTTGCTTTCTAATTATTATATTGAATTATATATCATTAATGTTTAATTTTTAGTAGCTACCATTTTTTCTATTATATAATATTATAAAACCCCCAAAAAATCAAATTTAATTTGCAAGTTTAATTTAGAAAGATTAAAACACATAATATTTATAAATTTTAAACATAAAATATTACTTTCTAAATTAAAAAATTAAAACTATTACTTTCTAAATTAATATAATTTTAATCTTTAATATAAAGATATTTTATATTAGAATTAAAATAAGATCGATTTTCTATTTGTATTCTTAGTTGACTAATCATTTTTTCTAAAGAAATATATTTAAAACTTTCAATTAGCATCATACATAGGGTTGTGATTAATTAAATCGAGTTAAGTTGAATTTATTTTTATTAACATAATAAAGTAGTCATTCATCTTTTGAATTTGATTTTAATTAAAAATTCATTTAGAGTGCTAATGGTTGATTACTGTTTAGGGTATTTTTTAATAAATTTTTGACAATGACTTTATTTGAAATATATAAATTTGTTAAAGTTAATTATTTTTATTTAATGTTAAGTAGCACAATAATAATAAAAATTTTGTTAGGCAAGAGCTTATAACACAATGGTAAATTATGAGCTTCTTATGTGGGAGGTTTTGGGTTCAAGTATACTCTTATTTAATAAATAATAATAATAATTAAGTAATATGTATTTCAATTAAATTTATTATATTATTTTTGTAATATTATGATATATACACATGGAATCATTTTTAAATCTTCATTTGTATATGACAAATTATTCTCATATTTTATATTGTCTTCTATTCACAAGATTGATGATATTTAATGTTTCATTTATCGTTTAGTTTCTATATTATACAATAAACTACTAACACTTTTGAACAAATGTGAAATTGCTAGAAAATCCTGTGAACTAAAGATTGTTAAGTATCATTTCTAACTTTCTTCTACATACCATTAATAATTTATTTTGCATATTTACAAAATCCTATCAACTAATCGTTGCATGCACAAAAGCATGCAACTACTAGTTTAATGTCTTTTGGGAGTGGAGACTTCCATCAAAGTTGTGAGCCCATATACTCATTTTGTCCCTACCTTGTTAGCACTCCATGTCCATTTCTAAATTCTTGTCTTCTAAAAACACAACTAACTCTCCATCTACTACAACCTATGCAGTTATTCCTAAGGAAGTAATATCCAATCTTAAGTTTTACAATCTCCCAAATCATGCAAACTAACTCAAATTTCACCATGATCGGTGCTTACATTAGGTCATTAAATCAAATGGGTCTTGTTGTCAAACCTAGAGTTCCCCTTGTTGCACAAACTCAAGTGACATTGTTTACATGTTGTTCATTTCATTCCCTTGTATTGTTGTTTAACTATGCAATAACATATTGCTTGACTCTATGTTGGGCCTTTCTCCATAACATAAGGCATCTTGTACAAAATAAAAGACAAGACATAATTCAATAAAAAAAAATTTATCCCAAACACTCAAACAATAAAACAAATAGAAAGTTAAATGCATTATTGTAGTATAATTTTATGAACCTAGCCGTATATAGATGTTTATCAACCATGTCCTAAAAAGGATAAACCTAGGCTTGAAAATCTAAAATTCATAGCCTCTCTTTAAATAAATGATGACACTCATCTTGATCCACTATCTAATGTGCCAAGGCTATGGCCTATTGGTATAAAAATTTGTCACTTGAAAATGATGTAATTTAACCCAATGAAGTGTATGTGGCAAACTATTCCCAACAATTGGATTGATATGTGACCTTCCTATGCATTTAGAGGGACAACTCCCTCGTAAGATATAATTTTTTTATTTTTCAATAAAGATGTATTTGAACTTGAAGGATAGAAAGAAAACTACTGACGAAAAATGCACCAAACAACTTCAAAGCTTTCTTAGATTAACGTAAATTGCTAATAAAGACAATCAAGAGTTATGCTTGAAGATGATCATTGGCAGACCGTTGATTCAAGATTCATGAACATTTGCACAATACCATAAAAACACTCATTGCAAAGAGAATCAACATTTTCATGCTTCAATCATTCACATTTTAGAAAAAGAACTCAAAATGTGATTTCCTTTATTTTCTTGCACCTAGAACATCAGAGGAATTTTCAATTACGAAGACAAAATGTGCACACACTTTCCAAAAATTGTCTTATCATCAAAATTCTAACATAAGTCTTCCCTAATTCAAAAGTCCAAAAAAGTCATTTACAAACCCAAAATTATCACTTAAATATAGACTTGAGGTTAAGAACTACTCCTCTTTGATTAATAACTACCTCCTAGTTACTTGATTTTGGTGAAGTTAATTAAGCTCTATAAAATTAACCCAAAGTGACCAATTTCTTAACCTTGACCAGAAGTGACTAAAGTTTCCAATTATAAAGATGGAAATTTAAAGTATATGACATCACACAAAGAGGAAGATGTTAATCTCTGTAAAGTAATAAAGTACCTTCTTCTAATGACAATCATTGTGATCTTTCTCAATTGTATCAAATGCCCAACATTTCACTCTTTTTCAATGATCTCTTCACATCTCAATAAAGTTGTATTTATGAAATTTATAATAAGTTATCCTTTGAAATTGGTAAAATGTCACAAATATCTCATGATGTCTTCTATAGGTCACTGAACGTCTGTCAATATTTATGACTGATTTCAAATCTCCTACACCATTACGAGCCCATGATTTTGTATACCCATTGACAACATTCTCCATGCTTAATTTGTGTCCTTGGAAGATTTATAATCAGAGGTCAACACATATTCCCACATAAATAATGCAATGCTTTCATATTATTCAAATTGGGTGGGATTATTATGGAGAATATTGTTGAATCTACTTACACTTGCCACTTGCATATGCTTGAAAATTTCTACAACCTTCTTGTCAAATCCTCTTATTGTATACAGTACCATGGTGTAGAATGGAGGTGTTAGATTCATTAAAGATAATGGCTTGAGCATATTCACACTGTCAGCCAACCCTTTCATTTTCGCCCTTAACCAAGCTTGTCATCTCCTTATTTCCAAATGATGGCTAAGGCTCTTTCTACTTTAACATTTTGTTGGGCAAGTTGATACTTTCACTTTAATTTTGAAATTTGAGTAGGTAATGAGATCACTGCTTATAACTCATTGATCAACTGCTCAAATGCCTTAGCATACACGCTTTGATGTGGCTTTATGCTTACCATATTGTTGCCCAAATATCAAAAACTTTAATTTTTAAAATTCTCGCCATTTTAAACTATGGTTATTCCTTGAAAGAACCTTCTTTAAGCATTAAAATGGTTTCTTCTCCTCAATCTTTTTAAAGACTTTTTGTCCAGCACTTTGAATTTTTAAAATCTAGTTCCCGAGTTAAAAATTCTCTCAAGTTAATGAAAGGAACAAAAATACATATTTTCAACCAAATCATTAACCATTAACCTTAAAAAAGGTTAAGGTTCAGGGTTCAAAACACATATTTTGAACCATTAACCTTAACCTCTTAACCTTTAAAATGGTTCGAGGTCCAAAACATGCATTTTGAGCCATTAACCTTAACCTCTCATCCAAAAAGGTTGAGGTTAGAGGCTTAAAATACGTTTTCCAAAGATAGTTGTTAACCTAGTGAAGGATTGTGTATGTGAATGGCTCATGATCAGTGATAATGAAAACTCATGTATATTCAAGTGAGGAGATATTTCTACTGAATTGAGCATCTCATTTCTCATGCATACCAAAGTATGGAAGCAATGAAACAATGAAATTTGCAGGTCTCTATGTAACGCCCCGCCATGTGACCCAAAAGAAGTTAACCTAAAGTTTTACTAAGTTTGTCAAACATTTTTTTTAAAGATAGAGATACAACAATAGTAATAGAATAGTGGAAGTAATTAACATACATTCATACATCAACAACACATAAACGGGTTACGACTCTTAAGGGTCCCATGACGTTGAATCACATTTAAGTTTAATTAATAATAATTCTAATATATAATAAATCCACATCAAATAATAATATACCAATATAAAATCATTTAAATAATATGCAATTACATATGATGCCACTTGGCAATAAACAAAATGAACAATCATCCATTGTATAGGTCATAGGGTATGAAAGTCTGAAATAATATACATCATGAAATAAATTACATCATCTCTTAAGATCTTATGAAATCAAATACAATACAATAGTGCAACCATCCATCATAGAAATACAAGAACAGACAGAAAGGAACATCTGCACAAACACATCCAACAACAACATTTGACAATCGGATCTCAATGGTATAAGAAAAAGCACTACCACCTAATCTCATGGAACCTAAATAGCCCACTCCCACCACACTGAGGAGATAGTCTCAAGTCCCAAATAGGATAACAAAATCAAAAGTTAAAAACCAACATCTAGGCTCAAGGAATCACCTGAAAGCAAACTATCTCAAAGGGTAACAAGACACAAGTATCAACTAATCTTAGAGGCAACATAGACACTAGGAAATCTACTATGCAAGTGGGCAAGTGTCATTGCATGAACCAACTCTAGGGTTACCCGGCTAGTCTTCTAATCCTTCGGCGCCCTAGTGATTCTATGCAGCACTAGTATCCTTTCATACTGACAAGGCATACTAAAAAGTCAACTCTAAAGTTACCTGGTTAGTCTTTTAATCCTCTGGCCCATTAGTGACTTTCTGTGGTACCGATATTTTGTTAATTCATTTTAAACCCATTTAATGAAATGTTATCACTTATTAAATAAGCTACAATGGGTTACCTTGGTAGCCACTTTGGGCCCCGACCTCCATTGCAAGCCACTTCCTAACTTAACATACAGATAACCTACCCTAAGCTCAGTAAAATCAAAAGATCACAAAGACCACATACCATACATCAGTTTTTAAACAATCAACTGACAAGTATTTAAAAACATTGATCATAATCATAGATTCCACCAAAATGATCATCTTAACAAGATTGATCCCAAAATCAAGTATACATAAACCAATCCACGTCATAACATGACATCACCAAGAACAAATCATACAAACACCTCAGTCCTATAAAAGCTACTAGAAAGCAATCCAAATACAATTGATCGAAGACTCAAAGGTTATATCAGATGGGTCACACCATTCACCTCAATTTCGCACAAGAACATTGAAAATCAATAATAATCAATAGATCAAAATACCTCATAGAGCATACCAGACACATTACCGTGGTTGAGTATAAAAGATTGAGATCAAAACATCATCATGACATCACAAAACAAAACTCTCGAGCCTCTGATAAACATCTTGACCTGCCAAAGCTAAGACAAACCCAAAAACCCCAACACCAGTAAATCACACGTCACATAAAGCACATACAAAAGTGAATTTCATAATTCATTAGGTTTTTAAAACCCTAAAGTTCAATATTTACTAAAGGTTTTTAGATTAAATCACAAACAATTCTATAATGGAAATCAATTTTCTCAAACAAGGGTTTCAACCCAGAGAACTTCTGAAAATAGAAACACAATAGACATGAAGAAGACAAGAATTCAAAGAACAAGCAACTACTACACAAAGTCATAAGATCCTAACTAGATTTGATGCTAAAACAATGAACGCAAACATGCAAGAATCTTTTTTTTCCTTCAAAAACCCTTTTTTCGAAAGTTGGCTCCTCTAAACCTGTTTATCTAGAAATGAGCTCTAATTTCCTTAATAAAGAAGTTTTCCCCCAAATCAAGGCTTTGATCATGCAATCATGCGAAAACTCTGTCTTTAATTATTATATTTTAATTTTCATGCAGACACTTTATGTAATTTAATTAAAATAAACCTTTATTAAATTAAAGCTTACTCTCCCTTATTAAATCATGCGACCTTTTTAATATAATATTTATTAATTTAACTAGTAATATTATTTAGAGTTTATTAAAAATAAAACTACAAAATAAATTATTATTAAATTAAATTAATATAAATATGCCTAAATTATAACTTTAATCAAATCTTTTAAATTCGATTCTTTCATGCAGATTTAAAAAAAAAATTTAATTAAAATATTCTTCTATATTTTCTTTTCCTCCACTTATTAATTAGTGTAAGCACTTTTAAAGCATAATTTATTATTTAAATTAATAAGAATAATTAAAGCTCATTATTTAAATGTAATTCTAATTTAATAATTATTAATTAAATAATCATAATAAAACAATATTACATCTTTAATATTTTAATAGTGTAATTCTATTTTATCCAACTTCTTAAATTAGAATTTTAAAATAAACATTTTAAACTAAACTAAATATTTAATTAATTTATAATTAATTAAATAACATCATATTCTAATCTTTCTTTAACCAATTTTCTAAATTTAGACCTCTAATTTAGACTTCTAATTTTAAACTTTTTATTTAAAGCATAAATTTAATTAGTTTTTAATTAATCAAATATTCAAATATTTTAATATTTTTTAATCAAATAATATTTATTACTTAACTAATAATATTATTTAGAGTTTATTATTAAAATAAAACTCGTAAATAATAATAATTAAATTAAATAAATATAAATATACTAAAATTAGTGCTTTAATTTAATCTTTTAAATTTAATTCTTTTATTTAATTCTTTTCAATTAATTAAATATAATTAAATATTGAATTTTCTATATACAATTTTCATGCAACAACTTTATGCAATTTCAATTAAAATATCTTTATTAAATTAATTTTTTTCTCACTTTAATTAATCATGAAATGTTTTTAATAACATATTTATTAATTTAGCTAATAATATTATTTAGAGTTTATTAATAAAACTTCTAAATTAATTATTATTAAATTAGATTACTAAAAATATGCCAAAATTAGAACATAACTTAATCTTTAAGTTTCATTCTTTTATTTAATTAAATTCAAAGACATTTTTAATAATATATTTATTAACTTAATTAATAACATTATTTATAGTTTATTATTTAAAATAAGACTCTTAAATAATTATCATTGAACTATAGCTACGCCACAATTAGAACTATAACTTTATCTTTAAAATTCTTGCATATGCTTTATGCAATTTAATGAAAATAAACTTTATAAATTTTATGTTTTCTCTCTCAAATTAATTATGAGATGTTTTAATAATATATTTATTAATTCAAGTAATACTATTATTTAGAGTTTATTATTAAAATAAAACTCTTAAATAATTATTAATAAATTAGATAAATATAAATACGTCAAAAATAGAAATTTAAGCTAATTTTTTTAATTTAATTATTTTATTTGATTAATTTCTCAATTAACTAAATATAATTAAATATTGAATTTCTTTATAAAATTTTCATTAAATTATCTTTTAATTTGATTTAATTATAAAAAAAATACAACAGACTCAGAAAACCAAATATGACAACCCAACTGAAAGTCAAAGAACAAAGTCAAACTCTAGGGTCAAAGTCACGAATTCATGTCATTTGATGAATTCGGAAAGGTGAAACTAACTCAAATACTTGTCTTATTTTCTAGGACAATTGGCTTAGGGTTTACGATTTGGACTCAAGAGTTATCTGCCCACTTATACCATTGAAATATTGTGATAGGGTACACTCATCCTCACAATTTAGGGAAGTCGATACCTAGTACCTACAATTTGCATAAAATCCATGCATGTACAAACACAATATTCTAAACTAAACAAGCAATAGAAGAAAGTGGTTCATCATATAGATCTCGACTGGCAAGTGACTATGACTCCCTTCCTTAACCACATTAGAAATGTCAAACATAAAAAAAGCATACACGCACACCATACACATGTAAGTATCTATATAAACCGCATAAAAATCATTCATCTAACTAAAATCATTCAATAACTGAAAGTCAATACATGAACGTATATATCATCATCAAACATAATCATAACACACGCCTAAAAGAATCCGATCAAAACAAATCTAAAAAATCAAGTATAGGCATTACACTCTACCTCTGTTGAAGAGAAAGCATGCTATGATAGCTTGGAGTATTCAGAACGGTGGTGGCACACACACAACTCATGGCCCAGAGCAACTGTTTATTATTCTTTTATCATCTTCCCCAAAATTGGCACTACTTATCCTTTCCCTAAGCCTACCCAAGAGATTCCCATTTTACTCGAGGAATGGTGGAATGTGAATCCCATAGATGTGGTGAGATAGACAACACTAATGGGAGCCGCCACCAACACTTTGGATGCTTTCACTATAAATGGTCAACCAGGAGACCTCTATCCATGTTCCACTTCAGAGACACTGAGCTTTCCTATAAAGAGAGGCGAAACAAACATGATTCGGGTGATCAACACTGCACTCAATACTGACCTCTTTGTATCTATCACACATCACAAAATGACGGTCGTGTAGCAGTTGATGCTCTTTACACAAAGCCCCACATAACAAAATACATCATGTTGGGACCAGGCCGAACAACAAATGTACTTGTAAAATTCAACAAAGCTCTAGGCAAATTTTACATGGCTGCTCGAGCATATGCAAGTGCTCAAGGAGCCTCCTTTGACAACACAACAACAACTGCAATCTTTGATTACAACAAAGGAAGCTCATCCTCCCCTGTTTTGCGCAAACTCCCTTCCTACAATGACACCAAAGCTGTCACAAGGCTCAAAACCCGTCTTAGAAGCCTCGCTTCTCAAGAACACCCAATTAAAGTCTCTCTCAATGTTGATGAAAATGTCTTCTACACAATCGGATTGGGGCTCATTCCTTGCCCAAAAAATTCATGTGGAGGTCCCAATGGAACAAGATTTGTAGAGAGTATGAACAACCATTCATTTGTTCTGCCAACATCTTCTTCGATTATTCAAGCCCACCATTTTGGAATCAAGGGAGTTTTCACCAATGGATTCCCTGATTCTCCTCCTGTTCAATTTGATTACATTGAACAAAACATTAGCAGGAGTCTTCGGGCTCCCGTGAAAACCACTAAGCTGAAAGTGCTCAGATACAACTCTATAGTTCAGGTGGTTCTTCTGGGGACTAATATCTTCACTACCGAGAGCCATCCGATTAATTTGCATGGAAATGATTTTTACATTGTGGGAACATGATTCGACAACTATAATCCCAAGAAAGATCCTAAAAAAAAATCAACCTTGCGGATCCTCTCATGCGAAATACTATCGATGTTCCTATCAATGGATGGGTTGCTATCAGATTTATAGCTGACAATCCTGGGACCTGGTTGATGCATTGTCATTTGGACGTACACAACGGATGGGCTTTGGCGATGGTGTTTATGGTGCAGGATGGAACGAATTATTTCTCCACTCTGGATCAACCTCTTTCAGATCTTCCAAAATGGTGATACGAAGTTTCATTTTCTTTCTGAGATTTTATGATTAATCTCCATTCTATGCAATCGTCGATCAAATTGTATTAAAGTTTATGGTGGAGCTAAATTTTTGTTCCAAATTGATTATTCTCATGCTAAAGATTTGTGGAGCAGCAGTTGTAGTTTCTTTAGTTTGGGAGGCTCTATTCACCCTTTTGCATGTTACTCATGGAATTTTGTTTTTGAGGTGTAAGGTCTAAATTTCAAGTCATATTTGGTTGATTTTGTAGAGGTTAATTAATCTTTTCAAAATCACGTATTTTGGAAGTAGTTATTAACCACAAAGGAGTAGTTATTAACCTTGATGTCTATAAAAAGGATCATTTTGGATTTGTAAAGGGGAACTTTTTTGGACTTAAAGACTGGGAACACTTATGTTTTGATAACAAGGCAATTTTTAGAAAGTTTGTACAATTGTTGTTCTTGTAATCAGTCAATTCTTATGTTCTTGGTGCTAAGAAATAAAAGAAAGTATATTTTGCGTTCTCTATTCTACCGAATCTGAAATTGTTGAAGTTTCGATTCATTAGTATGAATATTTTCATGGTATGGTGTAAATATTCATGAATCACTGAATTAGCATTGTGTTGATGATAGCTCTCAAGCATAGTTCTTGTTTGTTTTCATTAGGAGTCTACATCAATTTAATGGAAACATTGAAGTTGTGTGGTGCATTCGTCATTAATAGTTTCCTCTCTATATTCTAAGTTGTAATCATCTTTATTTGAAAAAACAAAAAATTATCTTACGAGGGAGCTACCCCTCTCAAATGTAGAGGAAGATTGTAATCTGGTAATGATCAGTTTCAATCTCTCCAACTGTTGGCACAATCGTCACTGTTCACATGGCCAATAGAGTCAATGTTGTGTTATACTGTTGTAGTATTCTTTCTCTGTGCTCTCTATAGTTTGACCATAGTCACATAGTTTTACTCTCATGCGGTCCAAAAGAATATTTTTGGACTTTGAGTCTCTATGATAGGTGTCACTCGCATGCTTGTATGGATTAGATCACATTTTCTTTGTTCTTACGTCTAATGGGTATCATCAAGCGATTGGCAATTTGAACTTTCTCTAATCAGAGTGGCAACTTTGTCATCGAATGCACCCAATTGTGATTACCTATGGATCTAATCTGACACTATGGCTCATGCCAGACCACCATTAATAAGTGAGATACATCATTATCGATGATATCAACCTTCACATCTATGCTATGTACATGGATTGTGTGCTTCAAATATTTTACATCGCCAACTTGATGTATTTTGTTGTATAGGTCATAGGATTTCCACTTATTTTTAATCCTCAATCTTTTTGATATGTGTCAATTCTCTGAGAGGTATTAGTTCTTCATCTCCCCAAACTCTGCGAGTACATCAATACATATTTCTTGCAAAACTAAGCTTCATTGCCTTTTGTCACCACCATTCTACAAAGTACTTTGTCAAATAGTTGGCAACATATTTGCACTGGCCCGATGTCATTTTTCCATTATCTATGGCGTTGGCTAATCTCCACACAAAATATACTAAAGAAAGAAAAAAGTCAAACATGATTCTTTTTCAAATTCAAGAACACAACAATTTTTTTTTCAAAATTTTGTTATTTTCAATCACAAAATATACAGATCAATCGTTGTTTCCTCCATCCATAATCATACACATCATCATAAGATTTATTATTATTTAATAATAATGTATTATTATATTTTTTATATTATGATTTTATATTAATTTTTTAATTGACTAATTTGAGAGAATATATATGAATAAATGATTTTTTTTCCATTCTCATATAATGACCAGTTAAAATATAAGTATCTTTAAAAGAATAGTTTGTTAATTATTTAAGAATAAAAAAATTTAAAAATAAGTATTTATTATTTGATAAAATTATAATTAAAAGAAAAATCTCTAACACTCCTAAATATACAACTAATAAATAATCACCAAAATCATATAAATATTAATCGTGACATAATCTAATAATATTTATAAATAATCTTTAATCTCCTAAGTAGTAAAATATTTATGAATCTATAATTTAATAAGTAGTTAAATATTTATTAACCTATTATGATCACTAAATACAAGTGACATTTAACATATTATGATTACTAAATACAAGTGACAACTAAGAATTGTACAAGAGAACATATTAGCATATTATAATTACTAAATACAATTGACAAATAAGAAATTGACAAAAAACACTACTATTTATTGTTTAATAAAAATTATCATTTAAAATACAACTCTTACACTCATATATATATATATATATATATATATATATATATATATATATGTATGTATGTATGTATGTATGTATGTATGTATGTATGTATGTATATTACACACAAGAGTGAACAAAGCATGTTTATAAATATTTATAAATATATTTAAGAATTGTACCAAAGTAAAATTAATAAAAAATATAGAATAAAAAGTCATATTTTTCAAATTAAATTAAAATATATATTTAATTAGTGTTAAATCAAACATTAATTTTAATTTCAATTTTTTATAAAATAAAAGATTGTAAAAAATGTAGGTTTTAACAACTTAATTTTTCATGCATTTAAACGATTAATATATAAAATGAAAACATGATTATATATTAGACAAGAGCCTACAACACAACGATAAAAATTTAAACAACTAGTTTACATAAGAGCACTTAACAAAGTTGTCACATTTAAAATCTATTGTGTATTCTTGTTAGTACTTGCGGTTAGGCTAAGTACTATTGTGATACTTTTTAGATTTTATGCTTTAATTAAATTTTTTGGTTTCTACAACTTAAAAATTAATTGATTTTAATTTTTTTTATCAAACTAATATGTTGCATAACATAGATGCATGATTGTTAACATTACAAATTTAAGAAATTATTTTTCTAAGATTTGATTGGTTGAATTCATTTAGCTCTTATATTGGCCAGGTGGATTGTAAAACTAATAATTTTTAAGAGTTAATTTTTTATTAAGGTGAATATAATTCATTAATGTTTAATATTTTTAATGTAAATAATTTTTTATATATATATTTTAATATTGTATTTTTTTATAATATAATATTTGTCATTCAATTAAAAATACTTTAAAAATATCTTTTGTATATTATATTTAATAGTTTAAGAAATATTATTATATATTGTTATTATAAAATATTAGTATTTTCATATTTTAATATATTTCTAATATAATATTATCAGATGAGATATATACAATAGAACATATATATTAATATGGAAGGCTCTTTGGGCTGGACTACCTAGGTTGATACTTTTGAAGATGTGTTCCACTAGCTGGTGGGATCGTCTCTTTTTTTTTGGGTTCTTTGTAGTTATTAGTCGGTTATCTCTGGTGTGAGGCTAGGCCTCTTGTGATTATGTTTTGATACTCTGCGATTCCTTTTTGTAATTTTGAACTCCTTATATTTAATATAAAAAATTTAAATTATAATTATAAATTAATATCATTATAGAAAATTATAATTATCTAATATTTTTATTAATTAAAATATTTAATAAACTATTTATTAAATTAAAACTATATTTATACAAAAGCTAAAGACAATTACTAAGCCACTATGTGGCACTTGTTATTTCTAAATTTGATTATCTATAATCTACATCTCATTTACTGCTCAACAGTAACATGATTCTATTGAATGATACATATGATAGATACATATGTATGTACATGGCGATGACATCTGGCCGGTGCAAATATGTTGTACTGTAGCCGATGCCATAGAATAGGCAAGCTATTTGGGTGGGTTGTAGAGGTTTGAGTGAAAATCATGGAGACAAAATTTGTGCTACAAACAAGACATATTCCTTCCTTTGTTGGGTCGATCATAGTCAAGAGACTTTGAAAAAACTTGAAGCTGGGTGCAGATGAGTTTTTGGGAAGTGGTGTTTTTAATTTTTGGACAGGAGTATCTGGCACATGATTGGAGGTTGTACTCCAACTTGGATATATCATCATTGTTCTTGGCTCTTATTTTGATATTACGTTACATTTATCAATGATGCAACTAGAAAAATATGGGTTTATTTCCTTAGACAAAAATCTAATGTATTTCAAACTTCTAAAAAATGGAAATACTTGGTTGAAAATGAGACTGGTAAGAGATTAAAATGTCTCAGATCTGATAGTGGTAGTGAGTATTGTAGTCATGAAATTGAAGATTATTGCTCCACTAATGGTATTCGTAGATAGAAAATAGTTCCAAGGACTCCACAGGTAAATGGAGTGGTTGAACGCATGAACAAGACAATAATGGAGCATGTAAGGAGCTTTCGGTTACATGTTGGGTTGCCCTTAAACATGTGGGTGGAGACTATCAATACTATTGTATATTTGATTAATATAAGTCCCTCTACTCCTTTGGGTTCTAATATTCTAGAGGAAACATGAACTGGTAAGAAGGTGAGTTATTCTTTTCTCAAAACCTTTAGTTGTGAAGCATTTTCACATATAGATTCTGAAAATAGAACCAAGCTGGAAGCTAAGTCAAAGAAACATATATTTGTTGGATATGACATTAATGAATTTGGTTATAAGATTTGGGATTTTGAAAATCATAAAATTATAAGAAGCAAGAATGTCATATTTGATGAGAAAGTGTTGTATGACAACAACATGAGAAGACATTAAAGGATTATGTAGTCTTGGATAATACTCAAAATGAAGATGTTTCAACAACCCCTCATGCTTTGCAGAAATCGCAACAACAAATACCACACACCCTAGTAAATGTTAGATGGTCAGCAAGGCTAAGTAGACCTTGAGAAATATTTTCTCCCTCTTTGTACTCTATTTTACTAACTGATGTTGGTGAACGTAAATGTTTTGACAAAGTTGTTGCAGGTGGATACAAAGATTCAATGAGAGACTGCAACGAAAGAAGCAATAGACTCTTTGTTGAAAAATAAGACTTTGGATTTATGCAAGTTGTCTGTAGGTAAAAGGGCTTTATAGAATAAATGGGTTTACAGGTTGAAAGAAGAGGATGGAGGTAAGAAAATATTTAAAGTCAGGTTAGTTGTAAAAAGATTTTCACATAAAAAGGGCATTGATTTTGATGAGATATTCTCTCTTGTTATTAAAATGACTTCTATTCACATTATTTTAAGTATTGTGGCTACTGAGGATTTGCATTTGCAATAGCTTGATGTTAAAACAATCTTTCTTCATGGTGATATATATATATATATATATATATATATATATATATATATATATATATGGCACAACCACAAGGATTTGAGGTCAAAGGTAAGGAGAACTTAGTGTGCAGATCGTAGAAAAGTTTATATGGCTTGAAGCAAGCACCTTGGCAATGCTATTTGAAATTTGATAGTTTTATGCATGAGCATGGATATAGTAGGTGCATTCAAATCACTGTGTTTATTTTAAGAGGTTGGATTATGATAGCTACATTATTTTATGTTTATATGTTGATGATATGCTTGTAGTTGGGTCTAACATGGATCTTATTAAGGGGTTAAAATAATAGTTAACACATTCGTTTGCTATGAAGGATATGGGGGCAACAAAACAAATCCTTGGTATAAAATTTTGTAGAGATAGGAAGCATAGAAAATTGACATTATCTCAAGTTGATTATATTGAGGAGGTGCTGCAACGCTTCTCTATGGAGAATGCTAAAGCTATCAACACACCTTTACTTAGTCATTTTGAAGTTGACTAAGGATATGTGTCCAAAGACACAAGAAGAGGAGGATAAGATGTCTAAGGTACCTTATGCTTCAGTTGTTGGAAGCTTGATGTATGCTATGGTATGTACAAGGCCAGATATTGCACATGGAGTGGGAGTCGTTAGCAAGTATATGAGTCATCCTGGAATTTAGCATTGGAATGCAGTCAAATGGATTCTCAGATATTTGAGAGGAACATCTAATAAGTGTTTACACTTTTGGGTCTCTACTAATGACTTACATGGCTATGTTGACTCAAATTTGGCAGGGGATATTGATACTAGGAGGAGTACTACATGTTATGTATTTACTGTTGGTGGGGTAACAATGAGCTGGATTTCACGATTGCAGAAGGTTAATGCCTTATCCACTACAGAGGCAAAGTATGTTTTTGCTACAAAGGCAACTGAGGAGATGATATGGATTCAGTTCCTCCTGAAAGAATTTGGACACCCTTAGAGGGATAACTGTTTGTTTACAAATGGCCAAAATGCTATTCATCTTGCAAAGGATTATGCTCTGCATTTAAAAATAAAACACATACAGTTGTGGTACCATTTCATTCGGTCAATTTTGGATGATGGATAATTAAATTTGGACAAGATCCATATAGATGACAATGCAACATATATGTTTACAAAGATAGTGACAAGGGAGAAGTTGAACTCCTCTTCAACTTTAGTTGGTCTTCTCTATTAAACAAGATAAAATAATAGTTGAGTCTAGGGTGGTTTGACCCAGTGGGAGCCTCATGTGGTATCGATATTACTATAGGATCAGTCTCAAAATGGGAGGTTGTTGTTTAGTATGGAGCTTGATCAGTCCCCAAGTGGGAGATTGTTGATATGTGGTGAATGATTAGGAATGTACCGTACACTTTTCTTAAAATTTGTGGGCCTATTTTATTAGTAATTTTTAGCTGGCATGTTGTAATTAATTATAACCCTAAAAAATATATTGTATAAAAAAGGCCTACGGTTAGGGATATTCATAAGGTGTGATGCGATAATTGCTTCTTGCGGCAATATTGAGCTGTAAGGGATTATAGATTGTAATCGAGTTGTAATCACTAGATAGTAATAATATTGGACTCATTGTTTGGTGGACATAGCTCAAGGATTGGGTGAACCACGTTAAATCTTTGTGTCTTGTGTTCTCTTATGTGTGATTTATTATTTTTTGATATTGGTTATATTTGCATATAATTTTTATTTCTGTCTGTGGTTAATCCTAACATGATACTTAGTCCATTTTGCAATACTTGATCAATACAGACAGTGTTGCTTATGCTCAACACCCAAAATGTAAATTATTCTATTTCATTATTTTTTCCATAAATATGTTCTAATGCATCTTGTCCTATGCAATATTTATGTTAGGAATTGATGTAAGATAAGTCATTAAATATACAATTTGTTACATACCTTTCAAAATTAGTTTGAGGTGGTGTGATCACCTTCTCCATTGGATTTGGTGATCCTAACTTCATTTGCTCTGTTGCTTCCACCTTCCTCCTTTTTTGTTCAACATCCACTTTTCCTATGTTTGGTACTAGTACTCAGGTCCTACAGTTTTTCCTCATATGTCCAACCTTTTGACACTGAAAAAATCTTTCTTAGGTGACTCGTCTTGCCTTCTGATTGTCTAGTTAGACTTTGCTTGTGATCTACATTCATGTGCTTTATGTCCACACTTTTGACAAGTGTAACAATATCCTTCAAATCTAGATGCAGTAGGTGTATTGCTCATATTTTCCCTACATTCATGTGCTAATGTCCTTGCATCTTGCAATAAAAATAGTTACCAGTGAACTTAGGTTTAGGGTTTTGCATACCATTCTTGCTTTTACAAACATTTGTAGTATGTCCAAGTTTACCACAATGATACCATGTAAGTTTTCCTTTTGATTTTTCATTCCTTAGCTCTCCACTCTTGGCTGATTCTCCTTCTTTAGTAGATGAATGTTGCTTTTTATGCCCCAAGCCAGACGTGCTTCTAGATGACCTAGGTGGTCTCATAAGTTCTTCAAAATATCTCATTGCTTCATTGGGCTTATTCATCCTTTTCACAAGTTCTTTCTCATATCTTAACTCATTCCTCAGTTGGTCACTCTGTGATCTTAGATTTTCTATCTCCATGTCTTTCATGTTCAGTTTGTGATTTACAAGTATCAATTGATTCATCATGTCTAGTTGAGTGTTTGCAAGCTTTTGTACATCATACGACCTTTCTTCACGTCTGATAGCCATTTGTCTTTTGTCTTCTTTAGCCGTAACTTTATCTTCTTAATCTTTCTTCTTCTGTTCGGTCACTTCACATAGCCTTAGTGACTGGATTTCATGTTCTCTTTAATCCTCTAAATTCTTCATTCAGAATATTGTTCTTCTCCAATAGATTTGCAATAGTTGCATCACTTTCATTAGAACTTACATCATCAAACAATCCTTGAGTATCAACTTCTTGATCAAATGTGTCATTCTATTTGATAGCCATATATTTTCTCTTTCTTAGGGATTTCTTAGTTCCTCTCTTACTACTTCAAGTTGTTGCAGTTTGGGCTAGATATCAATCATTTGATTGTCAATAATCTTTCCCAATTTGTAAGCCTCCATCTCCAAGATTTGAACTCTTAAGCTATTAAAATTATTTCAACAAAACTTTATTTTGATACCAGTTGTTAGAAGTTTATTGGGGAATTGAGCTATTGGGGGGTGGGGGGTGAATCAAGATCTATAAAACTTTTATACTTCAAAACAACTTGACTATATTCACCATATTCACCATCTCATATCTAACTTATGCACAACATAACTTGAAATATCAAATGCTGAAATAAATCTAACTATGTATAACACATAACACAAAATATTCTGGTAACCCAGAAACCCTCAAAGGTGAAGGTAAAACTTGGGTGGGGATGACACCCACAAATCTTCACTATTACATTAACAAAGTTAGCCTATTAAGACTGTAAATTTGATCACTTCTAACCCTCTACCCTATGAGGGATCTTCCTTGTTAAGAGCTTTACAAGATTGTTAGGTCTACCTTAATTAAAGGATTTAACATTTACAATGAAGTAAGGACTCTGTTAAGAGATTTACAAAGGCCTGTTAGGACCACTTTGTTAATAGATTTACCCTGATTCAATCTGCCAAAATTGATTCAGTACCTGATCCTTTGGTCTGCATTTACAATGTTGATTATAGATCTCCTCCTTCCAATCTCTGATATGATCTCTTATCTGATATATCTTTATTCTATCCTTCACTGCTTCATTAGGTCACTAAACTCTGTTACTTCACAACTTTCACTTGCAGCCTCCAAAAATATGAAATAGGGTTTGGATCTTCCTTTTTAAATACATTTGTAGAGACTTCTAGATGTTTCTCTTTTTGCCTCTTCATCTAATTGATTGCCCTCCCTTCGTAGGGATCGATGATCCATGTCAAAATATGTAACAACTAATATAACAAACTCTACAATCATTAAAAATTGTTTACATGTCGGGTCAAAATGGTTTACCTCAAAGTTTGTACCATTCCAGTCATTTTTGTTCACTCTATGTTAGTCGACACATACTGTATCTGATGCTTAGTCATAACTATTCTTTCTTATGTCACTCAGTCTTAACTAACTCGACTCCTTTTATATGACTCGACATCCATATGATTTTTCTTCTCGACATTAACTGAACTTGGCTTATATGGAAGTACTTGGCAACCAAAGACTTTCTCGACTGCTATAGAGATCGACATACACATGATTACTTACAAGTCTTTACATGACGATCTATATAGAGTAACTTGGTCGCAATGATGACTAACTAACTCTACCTTATATATGATTAAGTGTTTCACACTAATAGACAACAAAACTCAGAGAAACCAACATTAAGTGCATAAGAGGAGGGGTCTTATATAAAGAGGTGAGAGTCTCACAATGCTATTCATAAATATTGTGTGACAAAACGACATGGGAAAAACACTATGCATGAGCATTGCTACATTCTTCTACACACTAAAAGAAATGAGAACACTAGATGTCTTAAATGCATTACTACAAATGACACTTCAGGTAATCAAAATTTGATAATTTAGCACTCCAATTGATAATGAATGCATACATACACTACATTAATATCAAAACATATGATGCAAGTTGATGGGGCTCTCAAAGTAACAAATGCACTCTCAAATCTATTTCATGCATTTTGTTCCTAGTGCAACTTCAAATTTGAAAATTATGGAATGTTAAAAGAGAAAACAACTCAGTGCAACATATGCAATCAAGAAGTTGCATACGTATATTTGCTTCACCTCAAGATTGTGATCACAATTAACAACAAACAAATTATCCAATACTCAATAGACAAGTCCATTGTTGAACAATTGCTACCGAGCCTAAAAGATATAGATGCTGAAGACTATACAAAAGACAAATCAAAGTTCATCTTTATCCTTTGAGATTTCTCTTCCAAAGGGTCATTTACCCTCAACCACAATAATGCCATCAATCATGCCACGATAAATGAAGATTGAACAATGGCTGACACCAAAAGTAAATATGACTCATTACAAATTAATTTTTTCTCACAAATTTCAAAGTGATTTCTTTTCAAACATAATTACAATATACTAACATTCAGAACATGAAACTTACATGTATCATGGATAGCTATAGTGGTATATCAAGTTGCAAGTCATGCTAGTTGCAAAAGATATATGTCTCTATCAAACACAATGTGTAATTTAATCATGTATATGCATTAGTATTAGATCCAACTCTAGTTACTGTGTCACAATACTCTATATTGTGTGCTACTCTCTTGCTCCAACCATAAAGTACCATCAAGACAACATTAATTATACATGTAACATGTTTTTCTACATGCTTCACTAATGTAAAATCTTATTGAAACACAATATGTTTTTGAATTATCAAGAATGAGGGGGCTGTCCTTTAAAACAATCAAAGTGGTGAACCACCAACAGATTGCTACCAACCAAAGTTACCCCCTACCACTTTTAACACAAAAACATTGTTTAGAAACATAACTAAAAGAGTTTCAACAGACATAATATTACTACTGCTTGTACTAGAATTAAACAAACTAAGGAAACATAAAAGCAAAGGCTCTTCTGCCTTAAACCCATCAAAGTTCGACAACCAACATAAAAACAACATAAAAACATTAAAAACCAGGAGGAAAGAGCCCTAAGGCTTCTTGGCATCTTTCCTCCCCAATATGTTATTATTGCATTTTTGAAACACAATATTTTATTAATGCCACTAACTTAAGGTCATATTTTCACATGCCATCTTCTGTTGTATATTTGGTGTACAAAAGACTATTCCAATTGCTATTATCACATGCAAATACTAAACTTGGGCACAAACTATCCTTGTTTATTTTAGAAGTGCACATCCACTTTTCTTAATGTTAAACTAACCTAAAAGCTATTAGCTTAAAATAACAAGAGCTCTTGAGGAGTTGGAGTCCCCACCTTTATGTGAAATATAATATATAAGTAAAAATCATTGTCAAGAGTCTATAAAGTTAGATTTCGTTATTTTAGTTCCATAATTTTTTTATTTTTTTTTCATTTTCTTTTAATTGTGTGAGTGTTGTTGGCGTGTAATAAGATATATAGTATTTTATAATTTTAGCTTCATTATCTTTGTCAATAATTTTTTAATTTTTTAAAGAAAAATTAGTTTTGGTAGATATAACAAGAAAAATACTTTCCAGCTAACATAATAAATGATAAACTTCTTTTAATTATATTTTAAATGGATATAAAAATTAATCTTAATGTATATAACAAAAAATCTACTATTTAACTAACACACTAAATGTTAAATCCTTTACAATTATATTTTTGAAATGTTCTAAAGAAATTAAAGTTTGAGGATCATAACAAGAAAAGTGCTACCTAACACCCATAAATTGATAAAATAAAGATTTAATTATTTTTTCTTAATGTGTTTAAAAAATTTATTAATTAGATTTCTTTAAATTGATTTTATGTAATAAAATGAAGAGTTATTTATTATTCCTATACAATACTTTTTTCCTTCAAAAATTAATACCGATTTGGATGGGGGGCCTAACCTCCCTCCCTTATAAGACTAAGACATAAACTAATAAAATTTAAAAACTCAAACCTAAGAAATAAACCCTCAAAGGATAAGATCGAAAAATAATTTATATTAACTATCTGATACCTATCAACTATCAAGTAGTGCATGTCAATTTTTGTTTTCATTTTACTATTACTATTATTATTATTTATTATTTTTTATTCTGTAAAGGTGACCTTTCTCAATTATTGGGAACACCTAGAATAGAAGCGCACGCAGATTTTGGTTTTTGGCTACCAGCGCACACGTTAACAGCGTAATACCACGTATCTAGTGTACAAATTAAATATCGCTTTCCCCCTCACGAGGCGCCACTAACTTATCCGTTTTGTACGGAAATTAAAACGAAATTGAATTTCCCGTGAATTTGGGTATTCATTCGGAACGTATCAGAGGTTTAATAGAGAACACTGTGAGGCCAGTAGGGTATTGGGCTGCAAAATTACTGCGAGACGGGAAAAGAATTTGGTGCTCGGAATCCATGTCTATCGCCACGCAAGTCGTCCAGGGCTCGAATCTCTTGCCTCTACAGCGGTTAGGGGAATGTACGGGAATAAAGAAGGCGCCTGCGATTGTTAACTGCCGATCGCCTCTTTATCTTCAAAGATCACGTTTTTCATCGGCTTGCAGATATCGATCTGGTGTCGATAGGAAGAAAATCGGCGGCGTTGTGTTGGCGTCATCAGGGGATGGCGTGGAAACAAAGGTCGAGACGGAACAAATCTTGTCCGGCGAGTGGCCTGAAAATTTCTCCATGCTTAATTTTGAGGATCTGTCGTCTTATTTTGAGCCCATGATTTTCAAAGAAGAGGTATATTACAGTAAAATTCCATTTGTTTCTGTTCTAGCTTGCAGTTTAAAAAACAAAAATATTACATCTTGCCTTTGATCGTTTTATTTGTATTAAATTGCGACTGTAATTTACTCTCATGTTTTATTTGTTTTCTTCTGAGTTTATCTACTTTCAAAGGTATCGACGTGATGACCTATTTGAATCAATTTTTCATTTGATCTGGTTTGGCCGCGAAGAGTATTTCTGTAAGGGAATTACTGGTAGTCTGTTTCTGAACAACTTCTTTAAACGAAATTGTTTCAGTATTTATAGTTCTCCAGTGGAGCATATTTTTGGAGTTGACCTCATTATTGTCGATCTCCATCGTCTCCTTGCCCTCGAACTTAATGAATGTCGAATCGTTAGGTAGGCTGGATGGGTAGCAATAAAGTACGGGGGAAAATTTGCACGGGAAACTTTGATCCAGTTCGAGACTGATTTATTTTGATTTTGAAGATTTTTTAAAATTAAAACAGCCTTGTCAAGCTTGGATTTCAAGGGATCTCGTCTCATATTGTGTAATTGTTACTAGTACCTAAAATTGATCGATAATTTCTTTTAAAGACTTGTTTCTATTTTACACTGCAGTGTACATAATAGTTTTATAGGATGTAGGGGAAAGGACTTAATAACCACTACCCTGACTTCGCGTACCTTAAGTTCCTAAACAGTATGTCAGGTTTCTATGATTTTTTTTGTATTTCTTTTTAGGTGCCTGAAGAGTTTTGAAGCTATTGTTTCAGCTTCTGTGAGTTCAGGTGAATTTGATATCTACACATGGTCAAAAACTGGTCAATTGCACAATGAGACTCTGTTTTGTAATTGTAAAGGTTTTTTTAGTAGTACTGTTCTCAGATATTAGTCCCTGCGGAAGACAAGTTGAGCCTCCACACTGAGGTCACAGAGTAGCTAAAAGCATAGGAAAATGAGTGTAAAAAGGTCAAATGAGTAATGTTATCAGATATTAGTCCCTGCAGAAGATAAGTTGAGCCCCCACACTGAGGTCGCAGAGTAGCTAAAAGCATAGGAAAATGAGTGTAAAAAGGTCAAATGACAGTTGGAATTTCTGTGGAAACATGGCATGAATGCCATTGGATGTTTTGCATCCTTTGCAATTCCTTGACCAAACTGCCCCGGGTTGAAATTGCTGGCATCATTTACCCACAAAACAAGATCACGGTGGATTGCAAGGATTGAAAGCCCAAGTTGACTACCTGCAGGAATTGAGAGCCTATCAAGCTTCATTGGCTCTTATGCCATTTGCAGTATGCTCACTGCAGGTGGATAAAGTCTGGAGGCCTTGTTTATGATTATTACCACCTTATAAAACATCTCATACAATATTTTATGAAACATTCAAAATGCTGCAATGGAGTTCACATCTCAGTGCTGTTTAATTACGATTGTTATTACTTGTTAATTTGAATATATTCAAGTGACCAAGTTTTTAAAAAGTGTGCCTATAAGCTCCAGGGTACTCTTGATAAGTGATCAAGATATCAAACTCACAAGAATTTCTTTCTAAGGAGCTACCTAAGGAGATTGGGACTATTGTAACACTGTACATCAGTTATTGCTGCAGAATTGATAAGATGAAGATTGTGAACAAAACATTGAAAGCTTATCTTTAAGCCTAGATTTCAGAGATGAAAATCAATGTATAAGGCAACTTCACTTTGCTAGGTTTTGTACAATAGGATATTTCATGTATCCATTTGATTATCTCTGTTTCAAACTTATCATGTATACAAAGATGTGAGTAATTAGTTGGATAGAACAAAAGTACCTAGTAGCCCTAGCACAATCATCCTTAGAATACCACAAGAAGGTTAGGAGTAAATTGAAAAAGCATTACGACAAGCCAGAGGCAAGGAATGAAATGTCATGCTTCCAAGAGAGGTTCACATAAATCTTTCAGTATAAACCACTGTTTTTGCCAAACAAATTAAATTGCAAGGAGGAAAAGCTCACAGTTATGATAAGGTAGTTCAAACTCAAGGATTGGATGAGATATAAAGTAAGTTGTAACTAGCTGGAAACAAAATCCTCTTAATCTTTTTCTTGTCTCAAGATGGTAGAATCAATGGGAAAGCTAATTGCTTCTACAGTTCGTTACTGTTATATAAGGTTGGGCAACTTGTCTTTGAATCATTAGCTATTATTGATGAAAGACTAAGACGCTGGTATGGGTATGTGAGCTGGGTATGTGGGAATGGGCAATTTTTTTGCCCTTGGGTATGGGAGTGCAGGTACATGTGTGTGTACAAAAAATTTAAAGGAATATACAGAACTGTAATATTTGATAGTATGATACTTCATCAGAATGCTAAATACCAAAATGGTAGTGATAAAGATAAATATTAAATGCCAATTGATAGTAAATTTTTTAATATTTTACTTTAACAATTGACATTTAATACTGATAATTTTAGCTCTCTAAGTTTTTGATTTGGTCTTCACTCCCAGACCCCCTCATTGTAATCGCACTTTTCATATCACTAGAGATCTCACTAATCATTGTGAGTTTTGGAGTCGAGACCCTTTTGTCAGAAATAGTCTTTTTGACCCCTTACTTAATGGGCATGTCCAGATATGCGTGGGTATGCCTTAAAGACAAACCTGGTAGTATAGGTGAAAGGAAAAAGAAATCTGAAACTAATTAATTTAAGAGATACTATCATAAGATGGAAGTAATTGTATAGAATGAAGCTTCTTGGGAACCTGAAGAGATGCCTTAGGATTGTCCATCTCTTAAATAATCTTTGAAATTAAACTTTTTGGGAAGGGAAGCATAATAATAATAAATAAACTAATTTTGTATGAATCATCTAGGTTGTCCTCCAGACAAAGTTGCTAGCTTAGGCTGAGTTGTAGAGTTTGAAATCATGAAAATTATAATCTTTTCAACTCTTTCATTGGATAAAGTTTGTTAGATTAAAAGATTTTTGGAGGTTGGAAGCAAAAATGTTATGTGTTTAAGTAAGCTTTAAATTAGTACTTGGGTTAGGATAAAGGAAACAGTATGGTTATAGATACTCTTATAGGGGGCCTCATAAAGTTTGTTAGATTAAAAGATTTTTGGAGGTTGGAAGCAAAAGTGTTATTTGTGTTTAAGTAAGCTTTAAATTAGTACTTGGGTTAGGATAAAGGAAACAGTATGGTTATAGATACTCTTATAGGGGGCCTCAATAACTTTTAAGTGCGGTCATCTATGGGAAATACATATATTGGTGGGCATTTGACTTTTCACAAATGGTTAGCTTATCAGCGAGGCAGTCAGGGTTTGTTTAGGATAAATCTGTGAGCATTGTTCGTTCCAGATGAATTTAAAGTCCATATCCTGACAGAGTGGTCTGTCAACATAGAAGTAGCATAGATGAGCCAGTTTTGTAGTTTCTGTCAGATAGTGAGGACTGAAAATAAGATGGTTTGTGGTCGGTGAGTCAGGTCTGAAGTAGACTTGAACAAGGTGGCCTTTTCTGTTTGGTTTCTGCATTGATTCAGCGGTTCCATAGACGGTTGTTTAGAAATTACCACTAGTTGAGGAGAACTTGAAGAAAGGACACATTGATTAAGTTCTGAAGCTACCTTTGTTAGGAGAAAGCAGGGAGCACATGGGTTATAAGAGGCATTGAGTTAAAAAAAGAAGATGCTTCCTAAACTTAAAATTTTAAAACAGAATTTAACTTCATTTTCAGTACTTTGAAGCTGTTTGCAGGATCTTTTGGGCATCTAGAGATAGAACCTTGAAGGTGTGGCAGCTAGGTTTTCTTGGGTATGGAAATCCCCAAGCAGGGGATTGGGTTTCAGAGTGTTACTAGTTTCATCAGAGGAGTTTAAATTCACATGTTGAATGTGTACAGTAAGCTGTATTAGACTTAAATTTCATTTTGATTCTGTTATTGAATATAATAAAAAACTCAAAATATTTGTTGCTAGAGTATTTTCTGAATTATTGGTACTTGTGTTGTTAGTTGGGTTTTTACAATTAAGCTTTTAAGTTTTTAACAATAAAGATGTGATTGTGTTAGGTAAATAATTATACTAGGTATTAGCTATAAATAAGTAATTGGGTTAGGAGGTAGGAAGTGAATAGATTGTAGATATTAGATGTTATAATAAAAGGCTTCAGTAGTTCCTAGGCATCCATCTTTGAAAAACACAAATCTTAGTGTTTCATTGCACAAATAGGCACGAAGACACTCAGTTGGAGTTTGGAGTCCTATCTTGTCTGGCCAAACCTTCGGCATAGTTTCATGTGAGAAGAATTGGTCGGATCTTAAATCAAAGATATCAGATTTCCACAATCCATAGTTTTAAATTGATATTGCTTCTGGATTTGATTGTGTTAATATTTTTTCTATTTGTCAGATCTTTAATGTTTTTCTTAATAGTTGAATTTTACATTATCTTGTTAGAATTTATTTCTAGCATTTTTTTTCATGATCAAAATTCTTGATCCGTATGCTGTATTTTTCACAACAGCTGAAATTATGTTATTCAGGTATTAGAACTACAGATGTTGGAACTAGAGCTTGTATTTCAAAATTGAGCACAAAGTTCTTTTTATCCTTGAATGTCAAGGATGACTGGCATGGCTTTGAAAATTTCATCTTTGGCTGTGCTATTTATGTGTGACTTTCCTAGGTCTCATGTTCAACTATTGGCAGTCTCCTTTGAAAAAAATTAGAGGAAATAAACTGAGAGCGTCCCATTTATTTATTCCTTAAGCCATTGTTTGCCAGTAGTTGACATTAATAAAATGAAGGTAGAGTATTACAGGAGATGGCAAAAAACTGCAGTTTTCAATGAATCTTATTTTATTCAAACCTAATGAATTTCTTAACAGGATTTGAAACAAAAGGGAAATAGCTAGGTACTAGAATTTTTAAATTTGAAGGTGGGAATTAACTCTTCATTTTAATTTTGGCTTATTTGGCTTTAGGTTGGAACAAACAAAGAACTTATTTTCAGAACATATCATAATGTCAGTTGGGTGAAATATCCTCAACTGTCAGAGTGAAGTCAGACATTTACACCCTCTTACGTAAATTCTCGTGTATCTGTTCTAATTTCTATTTTTTATTACTTGGGGTTGCTGATTCAGGCACAACCTGGAGCACTTTTGGCTGATGTGATGTCAAAAGCAATATATATAGCTAGACCAGATCAGCTGCTGGAGGAGATAGACGATAATTTTGAGAGTGTCACAGGGCTCCCTGTTGTTGACATAGACCTCAAGTGTATTGGGGTTATCTCCAAGAAGGACAAAGCAAAAGCTTCCAAAGGGGTTTGTAATTTTTTTCATCCTTATTTCAGTTTCTCCATTGAATAGAATTAGAGTTGCTGTATGTAGATTGCTGTGGTATGCTATTTGAGTAGGATATTGCATAGACCTCAAGTGTATTGGGGTTATCTCCAAGAAGGACAAAGCAAAAGCTTCCAAAGGGGTCTGTGATTTTTTTCATCCTTATTTCAGTTTCTCGATTGAATAGAATTAGAGTTGCTGTATGCAGATTGCTATGGTATGCTATTTGAGTAGGATATTGCATCTTTCATAGATGTGCTAATAGTCATCACTTTTACCTTAGCAAGTTAGTGTGAATGGTGTATTTTACATGCTTGGGTTATAATATGTTAGTTTTCAAACCAGAATACATAGAAATTCAATGAACTGACGCTCAAAACCGAAGAACAAGTTGACACAGAATTTCACCCTGGGAAAACCCTCCTATTTGAGTGGAAAACCCAGCCACACCCAAAAACTCAATTCTTTATTGAACCAATCATCAGAAGTTTACTATGAACAATGAAACCAAATGATCTGCTTAACATCAACAGTACACAGAGTACCTTATATCAAACACAGAAGAATCGGTACACCTGAAATAATCTCTTAGAATAACTGGTGAAGAGATAGCAGCGTAGACATGCTGATGTCAAAAACAACGAAAAATATCACACAGTAAAACATCATGAAAATTACATCAATCTCTTGACATTGTAATCTTTGGTCAAATTTGATGGATATCACACACAGACTCTAACCTCTGCAGAATAAAACCCGATACCACATGAACCATCCACGGCAGCTACCCATGCATTTAATATTCCTCCTGCGATCGCTATATAATCATGCAGTTACCCAAACCAATGTATTCCTTGTGCAATTAATAACTGATGATGCTTGGATGTCTTTCGAGAGTGATATGGACAGTGGCAGCAGAGACTAGAAAAAAATTCCACTTTAAATGCAGTCAAATCATCTAAGCCAGGAATAATATGCAGAGGAGAGAGAGAGAGAGAAAGATGACGTGGAAGCTGAAGACCATTACTTAGCCAATTCATCGCAGGGAGAAATGATTTCTCCTGCAGCTATAAAACATTAACATAGAACTTTCAAATACAGGTCACTGAAGCAATAGTCTGATAAGCTCTGTAACTGCATATGAGAGGCTGTAGGAAGTAGCCAACTCTGGGAATAATTTTAAGGAGTCATTTGGGTATTTATGTAACTATAAGGGACTTGTTTAATTTGTTTGTGGTAGCCTCTTACAGCTTTATTTTACCAAACAGTTATAATTAACATTCCATACATAAATAATATGATTCCTCTGTGTAAAGCTGTCCATTCCTTGTCAGTTAATTACGGAATTATATTTTAAAGACATTTGTTGAGAATTGGCTTTGTCAAAGTTGATTTGAGAGAGTGATATACAGTTTCTGACTCTCTACTCTCAAGAAAGAGAATGACGTAGTTTATTATGATTCTTCTGTTTAGTTTCTGATTCTGCAATAACGTAATAGACATGCATGAGCAACGTGTTTATTGGATCGAATGCTTTAGCCTTTGTGTGATGAAGGATGAAATACTTGCTTAAGCATTTGTGTCTAAAAGATATTGAAAAAAATAGATTTTTGATCAAAAGCATTGAAATTGCACACCACCTTGAAGATTGCTAAACAGGTTTATAGTCTCAATCTAATGCTCAGGGTTCAATAGCTCAAGTCCACTTGTGTTTTTCTTATAATGTAGGGATGTGAATGCTGAAAATGCTTTCTTTAAAATTGAATGAATGAACCTGATGGTTTTGAATTGTTGATGTCACAAAATCTGCCTTATGGATCAAGTGATTTTTTAATGCTTTTTGAGGAAAGTTTTACAATAAGTGGTTTCGGTTGGCGTTGAAATATCTCAGACTTGCTGTCTTGGTTAACTCCTTTACCCAAAACAATTCTAAGTAGGTTATCAACCAGATTACTATACATAATGATAATATACATAACATCATTTGAGGATAGTCACTAAGATGCAACTCCTTTCCCCAAAACAATTGAGTCCCAGAATTCATTTTTCAAGTTCAATATCATAATATTGAGATAGTACTAAAGTTATAATGAAAAATATAACCTAGGTTATTGTTCGCATTACATCTTCCACTGCCTTGAAAAGGTTGCAGCATTTTCAATCCATTTAAAAAAATTCCAATTGGTCATCAACCAGATTACCATACATAATATATTGATAGCATCATTTGAGGAAAGTCACAAAGATGCAAGGATACTCAATGCATTTTTGTGGAGCTTTAATATTTTTGATATTTTACTCGTTGGACTCTTATAATTTTCTTGAGAATACCACAGTTGCCAGGCTTGAAAATTGCAGTTGGCTACATTGAGTTCGAAAGAAAAATGTTTGGGAATTAGAATTAAAAATTATGAAAAAGAATTATATGCCAACAGAAACAATTCAAATTATATGGAACAAGTGGCTAGTTGGCTACATGGAGTTCGAAAGAAAAATGTTTGGGAATTGGAAATAAAAATTATGAAAAAGAATTATATGCTGACAGAAACAATTCAAATTATATGGAACATTATTTCTACACAAGTCTATAAAGTAATGTGGTCTGGCGTTAGGTTAGGATTCCTATTAAAACAACGCCCCAGGTTTAAAAATGGCATACATGCCCATGTTATAAACAGTCCCTGTCAAATGTGGCTCGGGGGGTTGGATTTTAGTAAATAGTGGAGAAAGGTCATAAGATAGACTGCATGGCTTGTCATCAAAAGAGTACAATGAAGATTGTGCAATATAATGGGTTGGGAACTGCTCCTAGATTAAGATAATTAATTGGCTAGTTTGGACCAGCAAAAATCATGAGATACAATAAAATAAAGTAGCGTGCAATATTTATGAGTTCATAAATCATAATCCTTTAAAATTTGATGCAAATGGATCAAAATTAAATGCAATTCTTCATCACACGATTCATTGTGAACCATGAACTATAAAACTCATTTTGTCTATGGCCCATCCTTTTTGCTTTTCTTTTTCTATTTTTTTTGAAACAGATTGATGGTTTGGTCCAAAAAGGTTCAACTTAGTTGAAAATTCCAGGTATTAACCCAAACTTTACAGGAATCCTTGGAGGTATCCCTGGGACAGCAACCTTGAACTTAAATGTGTTACAGATGTAATCACATATTTGACAAAGTTTCAACAACTATAAAAACTGACACATAAGACAGATATAGAACTGTAAAAGGAATATTATTGAACTGAATGTTAGGTACATGGAATTATTGATCATATAATTCATTGTGAATTATAAAACTCATTTTGTCCACAGCCCATCCTATTTTCTCTTCTTTTTTCTTATCTTTGTTGAAACAGATCGATGGTTTTGTCCAAAAAGGTTCAACTTAGTTGAAAATTTTAGGTTTTAACCAAAACTTTACAGGAATCCTAGGAGGTATCCCTGGGACAACAATGTTGAACTTGAATGTGTTACAGATGTAATCACATATTTAACAAAGTTTCAACTACTTTAAAAACTGACACATAAGACAGATATAGAACTGTAAAAGGAATATTATTGAAGTGAATGTTAGGTACACGGAAATCTCTACAAGGAGATAAATAGACTTCTGTCACTGTCTATATTTATTTCTATTTGATCTCAATATTTTATAAGAGCCTACATGTGTACTTATAGTAATTTGATCTTGCAGAAGGGCAAGAACCATTATGGAAGATCTATTCTCTTCTCCATGGATGATGCTTTTCCTTCAGTTGGTTATGGCTGAGCTGCATCAAAATACAAAAGTTGAATGCAGGGTGGTCATCCCACAAATGGAATGGACAAAAAATACTGTACATACATGTTGGTGTTGTATGGGAAAACTCATTTGCATTGTTTGAACTTTGTACCATAGGTGATTAGGTTCATGAGGTGATGTACATGAGATTTAATTTGCCATTGAGGTAGCACACTAGATTTGAACTTCCAGATTCTCCTGCGCCACTGGAGTTGTCTGTGTGGTATCTGGTTGGGCATTGACTAGAGCTTGGTTAGGTAGAATACTGATCTTGGAGGTACTGCAAACTTGAGGATAAGATTACATTGAGTGTTACAGCAGCCCATAGTAAATGACTAGGTGTTGCAGCAGATCCTGGGAATGGGTTGGCAGTACTACTTGTAATAGAACTAGAGCTGCCACTAGGATCATCTACCAGTTATAGCTAAACGTTGAAACTATACAATATGTTAAGTCCATGGAATATGCCATATAGACAGTCATGTCTAACATTTGAAGATTGCCTTCTTCCTTTTCCAATTGTGTCTAATCATATCCTCATTTGACTTTTATTTCTTTGAGATTAATTTTTTTAGCACATTTTTTATGAACTCCTTGCCGCCTAAAACTTTTATACATTACATCAGAGCTGCAACTAGTGTGAAAACATTAGCCATGATTAGAGGGAAATCTAGCACATTGGTTTTACTCATGAAATGTTGTCATTTAGACCAAAGGAGGAGCAGTACTGGATGCAAATACTCAAAGAACTGGGAAAACAGAGATGCAAACAGGCAGCATATCAATACCGTGCACATAATCAACATAGTAATTACATCCTTCATTCAAATAGCTCTGAATATCATGAAGGAATTCTAAAACAACTGAAGAATCCTAATAAAATAGGCAAACGGTCTCAAGGAAAGAGAGAGCTCAAGAGTTTATGACAAAGAATGTTCCACGTATAATGAAACAAGAACTAGTGAAATTAATTTTCATTTTCATAATTCCTTGGGGTCTGTTTCCATTACATGTATCTACCTATTATTTTGGTATCATGTAAAAGATGGCCTTGTTTCAGTAGGGGAGAATACCAAATGAAATGGCTCTCTTTCAGTAGTGGAGGATATCAAATGTGGACTAAACAGATGCTCTATATCATAAAAGCCACTAAAGTATTTCCGTTATCAAAAGCTTCAAAAAGGGCTGAGAATACGAATTACAAATGCACTTTTGCTTTAATAGTTGAAACTCTTCATGTGTTAACTCTGGTGGAATGGACTAGCAGTTGAGTTAAATTACCAGTATATTTCATCTCTTAAAATGGGGACATTCAAATATTTAACCCCCTCAAGATGTCCTTTTCAAGGGAATTTGTTGAGTTTGTGTTTATCCATCATTATGGAGGGTAAACTTTTTGCTTATTTCTTTTAGGGCAAAAGCTAAATGTAAACTTCATCAGCTAAAGGCAGTACAAGATATCACAACTTCCACTTTGTGGATGACACTCTCTTGTTTACTTTCTCTGCTTGTGAAATTAAATAGCTTGAGAGCTTCTTATTTATATATGAGATGACATTGGGGTAGAAAATATTAAAAAGCAAATTGAATTTTGCAATGTTCTTCATTAAATGACTAATAATACTTTTGATGCTTGAGCATCCTTGGGTGAAGCAGCACTCTGGCATCACCCAAAACCAATTGGTGATTTACAAGCACATGCCTTGGCATACCATGTCCGCCAAGGGTGAAACTGCTTCACAACAGTCACCACGGCTATGGAAAGTCATTATGTAGTAGTCACACAGTTGCCGAGGAAAGCAATTTGGAACAATTAGAGTTGTTCTAGAATGTCATTTGCAGCAGTTCGTCATGGTCACAATGAGTTGGGCAAAAGGAAACATGCTTTGTTTTGTAATAATCTCAATCATGGATGGATGAGAACTGATCTCTTTACAGTGGGAGGGCATGTCTTGTGAGGAATACTATGGCAACTTGCTTAGGCTTGAGAAAGAGGATGTGAAAGCTGAAAGGGAACAGGTTGTGTTTTACAGAGAATGGGGACAGTCCAAGGATGACATTGATGGGGTGAAGGACATTGTATTGATAAGAGAAAAAAAGGTGTCCAGACTAAAATAGCTTCTTGATTGAAGAGCATTGCAGCAATTACATCCATGAGTTAAATGAATTAAGAAGCCGGGGGATTGGAACAGTCAGCACAGCAGGTGAAGATTCAGCAAGCCAAATAACCAAAAAAAGGCCTGAACATGTTCTTATGCTGCCTATTTGGTGTTAAGCAGCTGCCTGTAACATGTAGTATATCAGTCTGTACTGTTTTGTTTGCAACAAATAAGTGGCACTTGTAGTGTTCTGTTAAAATCTGTCGGGAGCTTTTTAAATTTGCAGCAACAAAGCAATGTTCTATTCAGCAACATCAAACACTTTTTGTTGCAGCAGTAATAAGATCTGACCTTGCTGTTGTCTTTGATAATTTTTTGCATTTGCTAGTTTGTGTGCTGAGTGGTTTTGGGACTTGGCTGGAAGAATAAGGCCGTGTCATTAATTAGACCTCCCATCCTCCTCTATCAGTTTTTCTTTTCATGAACAGGAATTTGAACGTCCTGCATTGGATATATCAATAATTTTACAAGGCTAGTATTTTCCTGTTATTTTGACTCTTTCAGTGGAGAGCTGACAACTTTCATGAATATAATGTGGGAGCTCTTTATGGTCCCAGTTACAAGTAACTCATTACATCTATTCTATCCTGTTCTTTTTCAAGTTTTATTTGGTATTTTATTTTGGTCAGTATTTTCTTAGTCTGTTCTGTACAGGTACTTTGGTTGCTTTCTAATGCTGTTATTCAGTTTGTTGTTGCAGTTAAAATCAACTGTTGGTGAGGTCATGAGCTCGCCTGCAATAACTTTATCTGCCGAAAAGACCGTCTTAGGTTTGCCTTCAAAATCTCAAGCTTTTGACAATACTGATAAAGTGAATTTACATGTTGCTGGATCAAACTGAAAATAAACTTCTCAATTATTTAAAAAACATTGCCAGGGTTGGGTGTACTAAAGTTCAAATGTTCTAGAATGCATAAAAAAACTAATTATACTTTTGTTTATATGATTCACAATGAGTATATCCGCTAAATTTTTTATGAATTTTGCAGACGCTGCTGTTCTGATGCTTAAATCCAAAATTCATCGAATTCCCATAATAAATGATCAGGGACAGGTTGTTGGTAAGTGCAGAATTTGAAAAATAATATTTCTTCTGGATTTGACCATGTATGTTTCTCCATTATGGCAATAAAAAACATACATGGTCTTGATGAAAAAACATACATGGTCAAGTCCAGAAGCAATTTATCATTATGGACTCTGGAGATGTAACGAATTTGTACAATAGATATTTAATTTTATGTTCCAAGGAAAGCCTGGACAAAAACTTTGAAAGTTAATTCTGGAAACTTGGATGCAGGTATTGTAACTCGTACTGATATTTTCAATGCCCTGGAGGGACTTCCTAGCTGAATTTTGCCTATACTATGCCATTTTGATTCTCCATGAAATGGTTCTCTGATGAGAGGTTACCAAAGACATGCGTTGGAGAATGCTTATTACTGAAAGTTGTAGAAAGCTTCTAGGAACTCATGTGAATGATGTAATTAGATAATATGCTTTCCCGTTGAGTATTTATAGAGTGACTCAATCCGTAAGAAACCAGACATGTTTTTTAACTTGTATTTTAAAATTTTGGCATGTACAAGGCTCTTTTATTGTATTTAAACAAATAAATCTTGTACGGGTATAATATTGACACTCTGCCGCGGTCAAGCTTGCATCACTTGAACTTCATACATACGTGAACTTTCGTCTTGATAAAATTTAATAATCTGTGTTTACTATTACAATTAACTGCATGAAAATCTCTACGTTGTGTGTTCATGTGATCTGCCAAGTGTTATGATTCTACAAGGATATGTTTTCATGGAGATGGAAAATACTTTGAATAGTGGGACTTTTACAAGGCGATACAAATTTTTGACTTGAAAGTAAGTTGGTTAGGGAGTACATATGTCAACAAAACAGCTTGAGAGTTCGTAGGATTAGATGGTGTTGTCTCTTGATCCTCGTGAAATTGTGAAACGTAATAATTTATAGATTGCATTTTTCAAAGGATAAACGAATGCGTGGGATTTGATCTCTTTGAATTATATAAGACAATTACATTTGCAGTGGTGATAAAAGTGAAGGGTTATTGTGGAACATTTAAACTGTCTTGATATAAAATTGTGATTTCGTTGCGGTTGATTATCTGATCACAAGATCTTAAATTTGTTAAGTCTAACAGTCAACAATGCTTGATTAATGATTTAAAGAACAATAAGTGCCACATGACTTGCTCACTTTTTCTCTCTTCTTTGATAAAGGGTTCAGACTTGTGACGTAGCCCAGCAAATGCATGAAGCGTGCAAGCTACCAACTAGCGAAAGCCAACACATAAATGTTTTAGCAACACAACATGGGCACTCTTGTGCCTGAAACCTCTTCAGCTAAGAGCCAAGGACTGGGGTATTCATTCCACTGAAATTGCTTGAAGTACCATCCTGACCTCATCTCTTTATGATGTGGGAGCCTTGCACTTAGAAAGGCTTGATGGTGGGCTCATTGAGAATCATTCAACTTCATTAGAAGACTAAGGGCCCATAGGAAGGCTTGATCCCTGGTAGGCTCATTGAGAATCATTCAACTTCATGAGAAGGTCAAGGGCCCATTGATGACTTGCTCTCTTTTGATTGCCCAAAAAGACACATTTTATCGTACTGTGATTTGAAAAATACCGTTTCTTTATCCTGCAAAGTCAACCGACTTTCAATATTTGACATTTATTTACTTCGTTAGTGATTCTTTTAACCTTTATTTACTAGGACTTTCTGATTGGGTGTTTATGTGATGATCTCTTCACATTTTAATTGATTTGGCTTTAATAGATTTCTTTTGAAGCTGGAAAAAAGTGTGATTTGGCTCTAATAGATTTCTTTTGAACCTGGAAAAATGTGTGCCTCAAAATTCTAGAATTTTTTTTTACAAGAAAGTTGATGCTAGCTCAAGATCATTGCTATTCTTGGCCTTCTGCGCTTTGGTCATTTCAATAACAGGGAACTCCTGGCTTCGCAGCCCGTATCATCCTTTGCTTCTGGAGTTCCTCTTTGCACCTTAGCATCTTTTGCACCTGGAGATCCTCGCTTTATTTGTTATTCTGAGAATTCGTTATATAACTAATGACTCAATGTGGATGTCAAAGACTCGTTTATATTGTACTGACTGAAAATTATCTACATAAATTATATGTTTATTTGTTGTATAATTGTCTGGTAGTTACGAATTACTAGTGTTCTTGATATTTCTTATAAATAGAAGGGAGAACGACAGAGTTTCAATGTTTTTGACTAAGGTAAAAGTTTTTCGAGAAAAAATGCGAACATCAAATTACAGGCGCCTTGATGTGTATTTAAGTTTCCCAAGTATAGATTTAGGAATTTGATGAGTAAAATACACTGATTTATGTAAAAATAAATTGCATATTTTTTTTCCTATTTTTGTTTTTGTTTTGGAGGGTATCCCTGTGAACCAAGGATTCCCTTTAGGGGGTTGGGGTAATGACGGTCAGCGAGTGGTACTCAAGACCATGAGGATCTACCCAAAACCTAAAATCAACTCGTCTAACCCGTGGGAACAATAATAAATTGCATAAAGACCATGAGGATCTACCCAAAACGTAAAACCAACTCGTCTAACCCGTGGGAACAAAAATAAGTTGCATATGTAATGTCATTTGTCATGCTTGTCTTGTGCAGTGTTATCAGGGCCCACCCCTCAAAGGCTAACTATCCAAGTATGTGTAAACAAACTTTGAGATGGAAAAGATAAAATCATTACGATCACTATCATGCACATTAATTTGTTTTTGATATTTTTATTATTCTAGATAAGGATTTTGAATTTGAATTTCAATATTTTATGATTATTTATACAATTACATTGCTTTGTAGTATGAGTGTGTTGTGTTTGTTTTTATAAATTATTTTAGCTGGCAAATATATTGAAATGTTTATTGCTTTTGATAGTTCTTTTATATTCGTGATAACCACACTTGGAACTCCAAAACCTTTGTTTTTAATTCACAAGTATTAAATTTAGTTGATCAAGCATCTTTCGATTGTTTTGGAAATGCTAAATTAATGGCACTTCAGCATCTTTCAATTGTTTTGGAAATGCTAAATTTATGGTACTTCCTATCATAGTTGTGACAATGATTTTATGCTACAATACATATCCTTCCATTAAAGTGTGCCAAGTTTGTAATGCTAGTGACATCTCTACATTTTGGTCTATAAGCTTAGGGTACGTTCATAATATCCCTATGTATCTCTTTTGAGAATCAAAAGTTTCATAGTTTGTATACAATAGTAAAGATAATTTACTCCTCTTATATAAGTTTTGTGATCGTAATTTTGGGCTAAACTATTCGTTGAGCAATATAATATTGACCAACATATTTCAACATCACATCTTCTCACTTTGATTTTCCCAATTACACATCGTATGTACACATGAATAACTCCTACTTGTGTCGCACATCCATCTAGGTGATCGACTCATTTATACTTGACAAGTAAACATTAGGGTTATCCTATGTTTCTTGTACAAAAGGTGGTTAGCTTGGTTACACATTTTAGGTAAAAATAATGACTAGCATAGTCATAGATAACATATACATAGTGTGACAAGGATAGCTCTAATATATTTGACACATAGTCAAATGAAAAATTTACACTTAAATTGAATTTACACAATATATAGATTGTGTGAATAGCATAGGTACTTAAAGAGTGAATTGTAGAGATTGGAACGTCTTCATTTATGAAACTTATTACATTCTAGTTTTGTCTTGTTAAATCCACTCTTGTAGTTTGAACACCAAATGTTTAATTTGACTTTTGACATATACATCTTCTCGAATGGTTGGTTGGTTGGTTAGGACCTAGTGATACAATTAGCTAACAAAATGCTTTTAATGTTATTACATTATTCTCCAAAACCATGTCTATGTAATGATAGACATCAAATTTATATCCAACTTGTCACATAAAACATTAGTTTCATTAGAAAAGAAATATTTTTATTAATCCATCTCTAGTCTTTCCAAATGGGCCCCTCATAAATATATTTGCATTTGAGAAAAATCACATTGGAGCAACATTGCAAGCACTCACTAAATTAGCTCATATTTAATATAATGGCTTTTCTTAAAAATCTAAAACATTTTCTTATTTTAAAAGCTTGGAAGAAATCACTCCATTATAGTTTGGTGTGCTTATGTTGTTCTTTAGGTGTTAAAATTTACAGTGAGAACTTTTGCCAATTGAGAACAAGAGTACATACTTGACCTTCTTGCTATGTTAAACACACTATGAAGGTTAAATGATACTAGCATTAAGGTTCCTATTGTGGCTTCTCCATTGTTCACAAGTGTTGGTGATCCTACTTTGTTTGTCCTTGCTTTCTCGTCTTCAGTCTCAAGTGTTTCTTGTCCCATCTTGAGTGGTTGCACGGTGGGTCCTTCAATTGCTGCAGAGCTTGGTGTGGTTGGGATGGGCTTAGTGGCTTCTATTGCACCTGTGGGTTCGAGTTGGTCAAGTAGGGATGATGTTGCTAGGGCTTATGAGAGAACTTTGTCTTATGCTTCTAAGGTAGTTGTTGGGTCTTCTGGTCCCCTATGGGGAAGTACTCTTGTTATGTTTGCTCCCCTTTTTTGTTTAGGTTGGAGATGGACATGGCACAAGATATTGTGGAGGAGATTGATTCTCTCTCTAACCATGTAATGGTTTGTTGCTTCTAGGGTCTCTGGTCGAGTCTTTCAGAGTTGCACTCATGGGTTTCCAAAGATTGGGAACCTATTTTATCTGGAACTGTCCACCTTTTCCCCATGGCTAAGGGGTCCTTTATTGCCAAGTTTGATGAAACTGGGGATCATAAGATCTTTGTGGCCCTTGTTTTGCTTGGTCGAATCGCCACCCATTGATGGTGAAACCGTGGCATCCTGATTTCTCTCCAAAAATTGAATCTTTTACTAAGTTCCCGATCTGGATTTAGATCCCTAACCCTCCTCTTCATCTTTGGGTTGATTCCTTATTGAAAGTGGTAGGTGATGCTATTGGTAACTTCTTGATGGTTGATGAAGATTCATCAAACATTTTGCATTCCACTTATATGAGAATTTTTGTTGAGATGGACATTTCTGAGGGTTTGCCTAAGAAATTTGAAGTTAAGCTTGCTAATGGGAGTAGTTGGATCTAGTCATTGCATTATAAAAGAGTTCCCTTCAGATGTAGAAAATGCCACAACACTAGACATTTGGTAGCTCATTGTGGTCTTCAAAGGCCAAAAAACTAATGAGGCTTCCTCTTGGTGGAAGGGGGCTTCTTTTGAACACTATATTGTTGGTAAGAAGTGTGCTCTTACTTCCCTCATTATTGAGTCTTCTTCTCATGTTGTTCATGACACTGTTCCTATTCAGATTGTAGCTTCTTGCATTGCTACGGGTTTTGAGGTGGCTAGTTCAGATGCTATTGTGCGTTCCCCTGCAATGACAAAGGCAGACCGTGTTGAGATCCCTGTCAGAACTAGTTCTACTACTAGTCCCTCTGTTGGCTTTTCATGTGTCTCTTCTATTGGTTCTTTTGCAACATATTCGCTTATTCTTGAATCACGGGCAACAATCTCGTTGGTTGAGGAGGGATGGATCACTCTTACTAGAAAATGGCACAAGAAATCCTCTCCTCATTTTGATATGAATCTTTGCTCCCATAAGAAGGCAAGTAAAGATAAGATAATATTAATGTCCAACAAGAGATCACAACATAGGTCTATGGGATTGGGAGCTTACAACTAAGAAGATAGCAACAAATAGAATACCAAATGATGCGGATAAAAGAGCAAGCACAAAACCTAAACAGGAGGATGAAGAAGAGAGCAAGAGTCACCCCGAACAAGAATAGGGTTTAGGGATCCTTCCTCAGAGGGAATAAGGACAACAATGAATGAGAAGGACGGGGGTTGAGTGCTGTGGGGGGAGTGTCGCTGGTGGAGAGGAACACTAGGAGGTTTCCTTGTTTTATTTGGTTGAGGGGTTTTCCCCCTTAGGGTTGATTGGGAATTCTTTCCCTATTGCAGTTGGTATGTCTTTGTTCTATCTCTTGGTTGTTGTTCATTGAATTATAGTGGACTACTAGACTATTGTTTATTTACTTGTTGGTAGAGTTTCTTGTTGATGGGGTTCTAGTTCCCTTTTAAAATCTAATTGTACGGGGTTTTAGGTCCCCTCAAAACTTGTTTTTATCCCAAATGAAAAAACACTATTTTTTATTGTTATTGTTATTATTTTCACAAGTCATTGTCAATGTTAGTGCACACTACCTATTTTGTAATAGACTTTGTTTCTTGTGATGTAATGTTAGCAACACTAGGTTTTCTCTTTGTCTTTTATCAAGATGCTCCCTTATGTTATTCATCTTCTATTTCCTTATTTACCCTATAAGACAAATTTTGATATTCATTATAATTTATTAAAACTTGTTTTGGAAGGGAAGACATATGTTGAGTCAAACATATGAACTATTCATAAAATTTGTCATATGATAAACAAAATGTTTGGCAATTTTTTTGTTTGTTTTCTCCCTCAAAATTTAGATTTTCTGCTTAACTTATTTGCATTGGTTAGTTGGAAGAACATGGCTCCCAAATTATATGATTTGGGTTGTCGATAAACTATATAGGTTTTACAATTTTCACCAACAACTTAATAAATCTCATGTCGTGTCATGATAAATAATTAGTAGTCTGTCTCCCCTTTACAAGTTATTGTCAAAAGACCTCAATAGACATATCTACGTCTATCATATTATTTTCTAAATTTTAATATTTAGGACACAGTGCATGATAATGTGTACTCGTATAAAATTACATGCAATAATTGTAAAGAAGATAAGGTAGTGGAATAACTTCCTACACTTTCCTTCAGAGGAGGGTTATGCACAAATTTTAGATCTTTATAATAGGAATACATATAAATAACATGCATACCACAACTTAGTGATTTATGTGAGGGATAGTTGAGAAAAATATGTTGCACGATGCTTCTTCCCTGTTTTCCATCGCCCCCTACATTGCAAGTGATGGTGGTCTTGCCTCATCTAGGGGTGATCAACCCTCTTTTGTTGGGGGTTCCACATTGTTCTATTGCTTTGTTGTTTATTTCTTCTTGTCTTATAGGGCCTATGCATTCTATTGCTGATTATTATGCCCAAACATGTGTTGTCAAGGGTTCCATCCCTGCTTTCTATGATAGTGTTGTGGTTGAGGGTAGAAGGCCTCTATATTTACCCAAGACTAGTAGAAAGCCTCCATCTATCAATGAGGTTGCTTCTGCACCTAGTATTCAACAATAGGTGTTTTGAATAAATGTGATGCTATTAATACTACGGTTGAGGCCTTCATTGCTAAGGGCATTGTTATTACATGTGGCCCCTCAAATTGTACTACACATGCTGAGAAAGTTGCAACTAGTTATGGTAGAACTTTGGTTCATCCTTTCCATATTTTCCATAATGTTGCTATCACATTGAATGTGGAGAATGTGGAAGAGATCAATACTATGGATTTTGACTTGTTTACACGTGCTATCATTTAAATATGATTCACTAGTGAATTTCCAATCATTAGAAGCCTCTTATTTCAGATATGGTTCACATTTCCCTTTTAGCCAAGGGCTTTTTCGCCACCAAGTTTGAAGGGTTCAAATAGTTAGATTGTTCTTTGCAAGTATTTTTTAACTTGGGAGAATCACTTCCCTTTGATGACGAATCCCTAGTATGCAAAATATAACCCTTCTCTAGAAACCTTTTACAAGGTGCATATCTGGATGGATTTGACTCCCCTACCCCCTCTTCATCTTTGGGTGGATCTAGTCCTAGAAGAAGTTAGTGATGATCTTGGTGACTTCCCGATGTTTGATGAGGACTCCTTTGATATCTCCACTCTACCTTTACTTGCATTCTTTTTGATATTGATGCTTCTATGGGTTTACCAATAGAGATTGAGATGAAGTCTCCAAAGGAGACTTGGGTTTAGTCTCTGGACTATTAGGACTTCCCTTTCAAATGTAGAAAGTGTTTCAAGACTGGGCATGTTGCAACTAATTGTGAGATAGTGAAATATAAACCACAAAAGTCTTCCTCATAGTGGATGGTCCTTATGATGCTCATTGGACATTTTTTAAGGATACTCATCATTTAGATAGGAATGTTTTGGTATCATCCCATGATGGCGAGTCTCCTAATTCCTCTAAGGGTATTACCTCTTTTAATGTTGTTGTTGCTGCATCATATTAAGGTGTGACCATTGCTCATGCTAAAAATAACTCAATTGATTCTATTGTTGTGACTGTCTCTACTTCTCCTACTCTCAAGGATCCCATTGCTCTTGTTATAAAGTGAAATGTTGTGCCCTCTAGTGGTGCTAGTTCTTCTCCAATTTCTGAGCCTTCTACCCTTGTCACTAGTATTGCTATCTTCACACCCTTGAGCAAGCCTACTACTATTGGTTCTTATAGTTTTGTGAATTTCTTGGCTTGGCATTCTAAGATGGCCAAGGTTGAAGAAGGATTGATTACAGTTAAAGGAAAATACTCAAAAAACCCCTCTACTTCGTTCGCCATGACCCTTAGATCCCACAAGTAGGATCTATGGAGAAATCTCAATCTTGTTGATCTTCCTTTTTTGTGGGGTGGTATGATGATTGATTGTATTTTATTTTCTTGTTTTCCAACTAGTGTTTGTGGGGGTTTTGTTCTTTCTTTGTGGAGCTTATTGCATATCTTTTGGTGTGGGTTTTAGGTCCCTTTGTTTAAAACCTTCCTTGTATTGGGTTTCAAGGTCCCTTTAAGACCTATTTTCACTTAATCAAAAACTCAGTGATTTATGTTGGAAAAACCATTTTGGAAGAAAACTCACATTCTACAAGTTGCCTAATATATTACTTATAAACCAATAACATATTATATTAGACATGTAGAGTAAGTTCCACACAAAATTATCACCATCATAGATCTAGAGGCAACAACTATTAAAATCTCTAAATACATCTCAATCTAATAGTTGTAATAGAATTCTCTCATAAAATAGGGTTTCCTTATAGAAAAAGAAAAGTGCACAAAGTTTCCACTACAAAATCTATGACATAATGATAAATGGTTAGGATTTACAATGATAAATCATAATTAAAATTTACCCCCTTAGCAACCCATCACACTCATGTATCAACAATACCTTTTTATTATTGTAAGGTTGAGATACCATTTCCCTAGCAACAGTCTTACTTTTGTTAATAGTGTTATCCCAGACCTAATATCACAAACATTGATTTTTGATGTACATAATATAATTAGGCATGAAAAATTGAAGTAAATTCTTTGATTTGATAAAAAGATAGGTGTTAGGCCATGATATGATTTATTTGTTTATTAAGAGAACAAATTTTGAAGGGGCCATGAAACCTTATACATAGGAGCTAAAGATATGACATTAAGATCATTTAAACATCATCACACAAAAGAAAACCAACACATGAAAGTCAACTACCAAAAGAAAACACAAAAAACTATCAGAAAAAAAAAAAAAAAAACAAAGACTGACTAGGGGCAAGGACAACAAATAAGTATTAATCCATTTATTTTTATCAACTCAGCTACTTGCTACTCTAGCTCATCCATCTTCTCATCAACATCTTTGATTTGTTTAATTTTTGAGGAGGTCCCGACATATATTTTCTTTGTGCTGGCTATGGTCCTTCTTCCCATTCCTCTCTTGTTCTTAGCCATAGTTCCCTGATCCTCAACAACCATGAAAATAGATTTATCCCTCAAACTTAACTTAGTGACAAGAATCTTTACATTCTATAGCTCTGTTTTGCTATGCTCCTGAGGGTGCCTTCAATACCATTGACTTTGTTCTCCAATTGTAGCACCCAGGCCTCCAACAAGTAGAAAGTAGCCAAATCAATTAAGGAACTAGTGGGGGGATTATCCAAATTACTGTCATCCTGAGATGTTTCACCACTAGCTCTCTCCTCAACACTTGCCACCATATCCTTCAAATGTAGAATATGATGGAAAAGTGATTTGATTGATCTAAAATTGTCAAGTAGGCTATTCCTAGCATTATTGGGAAGGTTAATGTCTTCCTCCTTACTATTGTCACTGCGAATGACCAGAGATGGGTCAATGAGAGTTTGGAGGTCCACCTAATCTAGGTCAATCTCCCCAACCTTCAGATTTATTGTCTCCCTCACAATCTCCATTTTCACAGTGTCCAAGTTCACTTTTTCCTAGGTAATTTTCCTTCTTTTCCCTTGAGGAAGAGCCTCATCCTTAGACGAGAAAATCTCATTTTGAGTAGGCATTAGGGTAAATGCCTTGTCCTCAGGGGAGGAAGCATCCCCATACTGGTCCTTAATGTATTCCAGGGGGAATCCTTGTTGAGTCCCCCTTTTGTACCACATTTCTCAGTGTTCTTTTGATTTCTCTTGACCACCTTGGTGGAGCCCTCCTTATGACCATCTATATCCATCTCATCCCCTTCCTCCTCATACTCATCTCAGGAAATGACCACCTTAACTTTCTTCTTTGGCATTGGGGAATTGGCACTTTGTGTAGGATTCCTCTTCTTACTTGTCCCCTTTCAATATTTTTTCTTCCTAAACCCTTCATCATCATTCGTATCCATGGAGTCATCTTCATATAGCTCCTCATCTGACTCTACCTTCTTTTTCTATTTTTTTTTCTAGAAGGCTTAGGTTTTGCTGAAGAATTGATAGGTGTGTTGTGGCTAAAGAGATTCCCCTTCCCCTTGGGTGTCGACACCAAGTCCTACTCTTGATAATGCAACCCTTCACTATCTTTAGTATTAGATAGGTCATGAGAATCATGAGAATTGCTTTCACCCCTTTCATCCTTGCCTTTTAGCTTAGGGAATTTCTCAATGGAGTGGGCTTTAATGCACTCATAGATAAGTACCATTAATCCCTCATGCATCAGAGGGTAAGTGATAATTTTCTCCCTAGATCCATTAATAATAACACTTAAAGAAGATAATAGGTAAAATGGAATAAAGACTTTAATACCATGCCTGAAATCATTCAATAGATCAAAGTGATGTAAGAACACCCTAGAAAATCTAGTATCCAAGGTGACAATAAATAATGGCTCACAACACAAAATGCCATAACTTTTTGATACAACTAGGCTAAAAATATGTCTTACCTTCCTACTTCACAAGGGCCTCTTCTCCTGGCTCCTTGGGAAAGTCATCAATGGCCGCATCCATAAATCTGTGATCTATATAGAACTTTCTCCCCACCATCAAAATGCCAGTGTGGAGATAAGCTCTTCATTGATGATGATTTTTCCCCTCCAAATTCAATGAACCATCACTCCACTTCCTCTAAAAAAAGATAGTTACCTCAGGGTTTCTTCCATTCCATGAAGTCTCACCATGAAGATGGTGAGGCCCCCACTCTCCAAAATTTCCCGCACCCTCAAACACCTCTTCCATTTGTCACACTTCAAAGGTTCCCACCTTCTCCTTTGGCCTCCCATCTCATCTCTGTGATTTTGAGCTTGAAGAGAAAACTCACTAGAATGATTGAGGCTAAGATAATGGTAATCATCCTCAAAATGACCCAGAAAACATGAAAAATGACAGGGTCATTAAAACACATGATGTTCACTCAAGAAACCTTACATCTCAAAATCAAAGAAACATCCTTTCTAAGCATGCCCATCTTTACTAATAATTATTCCTTCCTTTCCATTGATTAAGTCATAATCAATGCACAATATGATATTACTATGAAGGTTATCATCACCCTGCCATGTCACAACCCCTTGACACCTCATATCCACATTGGCTATGGCATAAACCACCATATTAGATTCCCCGATACACGTGAGTAATGTAATAGCAATCCAAATAGTTAAGGATATCTTTGGTTTCCTTAAAAATGTGTTCTATATTCCAAGAAGGTTTTGTAATTCCTTTTAAATAATTAAAAATATTCATAGAGTCTCCTTCTAACCAAAGTTTGGGTATATCCTAGTTTTTTTTTTCTAGTTTTTTTAAATCTAGAGAGCGACCATTGCCTCAGTGTTATGCCTAGTTTGAGATCCCAAGGGGAGAGCCATCACTGCAATGCTTTGACCATAATGATTTCTTATCACTCCTCCACACTGAGACAACACAAGATTTCCCTTCACTACCCCATCACAGATGGTTTTGCACCATCCCTCTAGAGGAAAAGTCCATCTGCTTTTTTTTAAAAATTTGGACTTATTAGTGGGATTTCTAGAATGGATGTTGTCAAGAGTCCTCATACTATATCCAGAGCCTTTCAAGTTTGAATTATTAGTGATAGCATTATCAATCTTTGAAAAAACCATAGTCAGAGAAGCATCCCTATCTCTGCTAATTCTATTGTTCCTCTCCTTCTAGAATCCCTAGAATATATGGGGCAACACAAGAGACTGTAAATATTTGACATCCTTAGAAGTTGACTTGGGAGGTGACCACCGGGTAAAAGAGTAAGGAATGGAGGTAGGGAGAACCTAAAATATATTAAGTTTGCTAAAAAGATTGGACCAAATTTCTCTGGAAAATGACCAAATGCAGAAAAAGGTGGTGCATAGTCTCAGTCTCCAAACTATAGAGAATGCACTTGTTTGGGAGATGGAATCATTTTTTACAAAGATTATCAACTATGAGAATTCTATTTTGAAGAAGAATCCAAAAGAAAATATTAATCTTGGGGGTAAGAGAAGGAATCTAGGCCTTTTCCCAAAATAGAGGATCCAAAGAATCATTGGAGAAAACTTGATAAGCAAAAGACACATAAAAGGCTCCTAGAAGGAGTTTCTTCCCAAATTAAACTATCCAAGTTAGTACTAGAAAAGAAAGAATACAACAAAAAAACTATGGGTTGAAAAGATGGGAAACAATCAATCACCAACTTTCTATTCCTCTAGTAATCAACAACTTTGGTTCCAATTCTAGCAACCCATATATCCTTCTAGGCTTTGACCACCTCCATATCTTCTAGGGGTCTAGAGGGAAGCTAATTGTCTTCCCAAAATTGAATAGATTGCCCAATACCAAGTTTCCATCTAGCTTTCAATGCCGCCACTTTCCTAGCCTTAAGTATTCCATTCCAAATGTAAGATCCCTTAGGAATGTCCTTAGCCATTAACAAATCTTGAATAGAGACATGATTAGTTGGGTATTTAGTAAAAAAAATAAAATTCTCCAATCCTCATCGCTTCGATAGAGTCTCCAAACTTGTTTAGCTAGAAGTAGTGAGTTGATAGACTTGAATTTTTCTTAGCCCAAGCCCTCTAAATTTATTAGGAAGTCAAACCTTATCCCAAGAGATAAGGGGAATAATTTTATTCTCTTCACTACTCAACCAAAGAAATATTTTTTGAATCCTTTCGATAGCCTTTGCAAATTTAGCTAGGATTCAAAATAAATTGAGAGCATATGTAGGGAGATTTTGAAGATTAGATTTGAGAAATTGAATTTTACTAGCTCGCACAAGAGTAACACCTTTCCATCCTACCAATTTTCTATGAAATTTATCCACCAATGAGTGTCATAAATTCTCTAGAGGCTTGAATCCAAGGGGGAGTCCCAAGTAGGTATATTCTCAATATTAAAACCCAAAATAGCTACAATCCTCCTCTATCAATCTTCAACCATGTTGAAAAAAATCAAAGATCTTTCATTCCAATTAATGGGCTGACGAGTGGCATGACAGTAACAATTGAGTAACTCCTTTAGGTGTTTAGCTTCCTTAATGGTGGTTGCCCCTCTTAGAATGGTGTCATCAACAAATTGTTGATGAGACAAATTAACATTATCCAAGGATGGTTTAATGACAACTAAAAGATTATAATTAACCCTGACAAAATAAGCCTCCCCAGACATTCTACGACAATGATAAAAAGGACATGAGAGAGGTGGTCTCCTTGTCTGAGTCCTCTAGAGGGTTTAAAAAGAGAGGAAGGAGAGTCATTCACCATAACAACCATGGAGGGAGAGGAAATCAATTGGGATATGATTTTACAAACCTTGTTATCAATCCAAAATCCACCAAGAGTTTGAGCAAGAAAGTCCAATCCATTCTATCAGAGGCCTTGGAAAGGTCAAGCTTGAACAAAAAACCTTGATTCCCTACTGCTTCAAGAAAGTGAATAACTTCATGAACCATGTTAATGGAGTCTAGAATCTGCTTGACTGGAGTAAATCCGGATTGCTAAGGACAAATTATAATCAACAACATCTCTAACATTCTCAAAGTAAGAACCTTAGAGATAATCTTGTAGAAAGAGTTACAAAGACTAATGGGCCATAATTTGTCCATTGTCTCAGCCCTAGGTACCTCAGGGATCAAAACCAGAAACGTAGCATTGAGCTCCTTCAACAAATTCTTGGAACTAAATAATTCCTAAATTTTCTTCACCATATCGTGCTTAACCATGCTTCAAAAATGTTGAAAGAAGCACATGGGGAACCTGCAGGTCCCAAATATTTTTCACCTTCAAAAGAAAAAGTAACATTTTCTACCTCCTTAGAAGGGATCCCACAAAGCATTTTGTTGAAGTCATCCCCTATAACTGGCTCAATATTCCTAAAAATTGAGTCTTGATTAGTAAGAGATATTGTAGGATCAAAATAAAGAAGCTCTTTGAAATATCCCTCAGTTTCCAAATTGATATTGGCTTCATCAGTAATTGTCTTTTTCTCTTTGAAAAGTTTGGATATCTTGTTAGCATATTTGTGCTTGAGAGCCATAAGGGGGAAAAACCTAGTGTTTCTATCACCCTCTCGCAACTACATATATTTGGGACTTTGTCTCCAAAAGGTTTCCTCTTTACCTATGATATCATGATAGGAGACAAGCAAGGATTTTTCTTTCTCTAAAGTATCTGAATCATATCCCAGGTTTTTGATGGTTTCCTATAACTAGGAAATCTCCTCAAGGAGGACAACTTTTGATTCAAAGATGTTACCAAACTCATCTTTATTCCAAATCTTGATATTATCTTTATCATTCCTTAACTTATTAGCCGCTCTAAAAATTTATGAGCCATCAAATTGAATAGACCACCACTCCTTGATTTTATCCTTGATGTTAGGATGCCCTAGTCACATTGTCTCAAAACTGAAAGAGAAATTTCTCTTCCTATCCAATTGTTCCATCATCAGGGATATTGGGGAATGGTATGACCCTATCCCAGCCAAATCCAACAAGGTGCAAGAGAATCTAGCCAACCAATCCATGGTGATAAGGGATCTATAAATTCTAACCTAGATATACTCCTTCCCAAGTCTACGATTAGACCAAGTAAAGTCTACCCCTTGGAGATCTAGATCAATGAGCACTAGATTATTAATAAGATTCAAGATACCCATTCTACTATCAAGGTTAATCTCCATTCCCCCCTTTTTCTCTAGGCTCTTTAGGGGGGTATTGAAATCCCCCATTAAAATCCATCTTTCATGCAAATCGCCAAGTTGATTTCTAATACATTTCCAGTATCGAAATCTTCCTCATTTAGAGTTTGGACCATAAACATTAAAGTTAAACTATCTATCCCCTCCCTAACATTAGTAAACTTGCTTAACATTAAGTTTCCACCTTAATAAATAATTTCCCCATTTGAATTTGTTGGAATTCTAGAGAATGGAAAGCCCACTAGAAGCTCCCTCAGAGCTAGATCCAACAATGTCAAAATTACCAAATCTGAAAGATTCCCCTCTTTCCTTGGTCATCTTAGTTTCTTGAATTAGGAAAAAATCCTGTTTGTGATCTCTAATCAGATTTCTAACTAAATATTTCTTGTGTGACCCATTGAGGCTAAAAATGTTCCATGATATGGTCGTCATTTATTTTTACTAGAACAAAATTCTTAGATGCTTAATTGTGTTCCATCCAAAATATTCTTACTTGCTTCCTCTTCTCAAACATTAGTAGCCTTTTTTCTTCTTGGTGTCTTTGGCTAAGCCCCGACATTTGGTTTGCTTTTGCTTCTGGTAGCTACTAGAGAGACAAGGAACAAATCTCTATTGTTTTTCTTCCTCCAATTGGAAACCATTTTCCATTCTCTATCATTAGACACTTCCTCTCTAGCACATTGGTCAAATATTGATTCCATGTTCTTAGCTACTAGGTCATTCTATCTAATACAATGGTTACCTAATCCATAGTGCAATGTTGGGCCTCTTGCATAGACATCTAAGGAGTAGCACTTTTCATTGAGTCCCCATTGTTTTGGTTAGCCCCCTCGTCAAGTGAGAGGGTTTGGACAGAATCTGAAACAACTAATAAATTCTGAAGATCATCATAGAAGGAATTAGATAACCCCCCTTCTACCAAGATCACTTCCTTTTCCTCTTGTTGGTTCACTTGAGGATTCCCTGTTCCTCGAGTCCTAATATAATATTTGGGTAATGCATTTTCTTTCTCTTGAACATTTGTCAAACTCTCCTTCATATTAGTTGAAGGGTTAATCTCCCATTCCTTTCCATTCTTGCTTTCTACAGTCTTTTCCTTTCTCTTCCATTCTTTTTTCTGGGCTTTTTTTGCCTTTTCCTTGAGAATAAATGTCCAACATAATTTGGATATGTGACCCACCTTCTTATAGTTGAAGCAAACAAAAGGCACACTTTAAAAATCTAATTTTTGAATACGTTTACCTAGTTTAGAGTGGATTTCAATGACTTTTGGCATGTCTCTATCTTATTCTACTCCCACACAAATATTTTCATAGGTAAGTATTTTGTGTGAAGCAGTAACAAGATCAACAGAAATAAGTTCTCCAAAGGATCCATCGTTCCCTTTAAAAATATCCTCATACCAGAACTCCAAAGGGAGTTTTGGGAGTCTAACCTAGATAGGGGCTTGAACAAAAAAGGAATCGTTCAAGTCAAGATTGTGAAACCACTTATAAAGAACTAGGGTGGCTCTGCCAATAAACCATGCCCCCCCATAGAAAATTTTGGAGAAGTCCTCTTGACATGAAAAAGAGAAGGAGAGGAATCCTTTCACCATGGCCAAAATTTCCACGCTCCCCTTAAGATCCCACTTTTTCTTAGTGAAAATTAAAACAACATCAATATTAGGACAAGGTTAGATCAACTTACCCACCAGAGTAAAATACATTAGAGTAATGTTGTGATCCACTAGTTCATCCAACACCATAATCAAAAAGTTCCCTTTCTCCTTGTCTAAAATGTCTTTTATATTTGGGAAACTTGATTTCCTGGCTGACTTAACACCAAAACGTGTTGACCAAGGTTTTGAACACACCAGCTCATCTCAAGACCAAAGGGGGTCCAAAGGATGATCCACCTTCCTAGAGTTGACATCCATTGACCGAGGAATCTCTAGGGAAACATTACTACCATGATGAATCTCTTTACCAAGGTCTTTTTGGATGCCCTATAGGTCCCCATCCGCCTGGCTTTTAGACTCCTATTTTGGAACCCCATTGATATAGGCTCCATCCTGCTTTGAAGCTCCTGTTCCCTTGCCTAAAATTTTCCCATCCATAGCCAAATTTAAATTCCCACCCTTAGCCTCTCTTCCCATTGTCGTGCCAAAAAAGTTATCTCCCATGATGCAAAATGTTGGAAACAACATGCGCAATGCTTTTTTTTAATGCAATAGGTTCTTTTGTAGGGTTGCAGCATATTCAAAAAGTGTTAGTCTTCATTTTGAAGATTATTTTGTTGAGGTTGTTTGGCCCATATATAATTTTTATGAACTTTGTGAGGTGTACATGTATACCCAAGTCTACAAAATAGCACCATGCTTATGAAAATAAAAAAATTACTATTGTTATTGTTAGCTATTTTATTTTCCACTTGAGAGAACTGAGGAAGACAATATACTACCTTGATAATTTTTGTAGTTACTACATATGAAATACAATTAGTAACTTACATATGTTGTAAACCACTAAGCTCTAGTGGTGAGAATGAGATTATTTGATTGACTGACATTTGGTAGCCATCAAAAAGTGTATCATAGAGGGCATTGGTTGTGACATGTGTCATAGGTTTACATTAAGTAAAAATTAAAATAATAAAGAGGTGCTTTTACAATACACAAGTTCATCTTGTATATATACTAGAGTTTCCTATCCTTCAATCCTAATTATATCAAATATTTTAATTCTTTTGGATTTTCTTGGTGCTAATTATTTTTGTTTTCCTTTTGGCCTTTTTGGGGTTCTTAACTCTATACCTTCCTTATTGATTCTAATAACTTTATTAAGTTCTTACCCAAGTGTTCATGTTTAAAGTTTGAAATCCATGAATCCCTATTGGAATTTTCTTCAATTTTATGACTTTGATTGGAAGACTTCTCTTCCCCTCTAGCTTGTTTGGTGAGAGTTGTGAAGTTTCCCATGTTAGACTTACCAACATAATCAAGCTCCCAAGATCACATAAAACACTAAAAGATGCATTCTACAAGGTATCAATAAGATAGAACATTTCTTGGTTATGATGCATCAAACATTCGAGATTAAAGATGTATTAGATAAAAGATACCCAAATTATACATATGATTCCTTATTTGGATAGCTAAGGTTAAAAATTTGGACTAACTAGGACAGTGACAAGTATCTTAATCCTATAACTTGAGATAATATAGGATAAGGCCACATGTTTACTAGTAACTTCAAAATAATAAACCCTAAGTAAACTTAACATTTATTCACATACATTAAAATAACCCGTTTAATTATTTTCTAAGATGATATGCCTTGTTCATACTATAGAAAATAATCCTTCACACTAATAGACCTCCTTAATTTAAACTTAAAAACAAATGAAAATGATGCAAAGATGGATGATGCACCCTAACTAGAAGGCCATGTTGCAAACTCATGTACAAATGAAATCTCTTAGAAATGAAGGAAATGTGAAAACATAGTGGGAAAAAAACCACTTTGAAAGAAAGTAACATTGCAAACAAACATGGTTTCCCCCAAATATGAGATTCATTACAAGTATACAATCAATTGACCTATAAAAGGGAATAGGGAGACTATACAGGCCTACCAAAATGTATAATTCCTTGCAAATATGGTGAATGTTGAAAGAAATAATATGATCTAATGGCTGTAAACATGTCATCCTTTGGGAAGAAATGACATCAAGTATAACTTAAAGAATGATTCCTATTCTAGATATAAATTAGTATGGAAAAGAATCCAAATACACAATGATCATGCATTTCAAATTTTCTCAAGTTTAACCATGTTCAAGAAGATAATGATACCACAATTAACTCAAGTATACATTCATTTGATAGAGAAGGCAGTGAGCTAGGATCAAGTGGTTATTGATGTTGAACACAATCCAAAGAGAAATATGGTGTGACAATATTTTAAAAAGGGTTTCATCAAAGAGAAGAGACAACTCATCACTTTTTTCCTCTTGACATGAAATGTGAGACTCTATAAAAAACCCTAAAAATACCAATGAAGTAATCATCCTATAAAGATGAATATTAAAGAATACAATTCATGTGTTGAAAATAATAACATGGCATTCTCAACAATAATATCTAAACTTTGACAAAGAAAAATAATCTGTGGATAATTTGTGACCTCAATAGGAGTGGGAGAAATAAGAGAGGTCTTTGTCTCATTAATATGTTGAATTAATACATCATATTTAACCTCATTCAATATATGCATCAAAGGGTATATCATCAACATTATCGAGTAGAATGACACAATATGATGTATTATCCTATATGAATAGATGAACATGTGTATCTTTTTCGTTCTTCCAAATTCTAGTTTAAAGAGTGGACGGACATATAATCTCTAAGATCTAATAATAAGTGTCTCAAAAATTTATCACACCAATAGTAGTACATATCAATTAAATGATGTGATCATTTTTATCACCCAAAACTAATTTGTTCAAAGGTGTATTTGGCTTAGGGATGTATCCATTAAAATTAAACAAAAAATTAAGCTACCCACAATGTGTTAGAATGCATTCTTGCCAAAAGACTCATAAAATCCCTTAGTTAGAATGATTACAAAAGAATGAATTGCATCACTAATGATTTTAGAATGATACACACAAATGAAAAACTACATATCAATACATATTAAGTAATTGAATTGAAGCGATTTTATAAAATAAAAGATTTCCAAATGCAAGGATGCCTAATACAAACACAATAAAATATGTTAGTAGGTTTTTCAATCTTAGGAAAATATCTAACTGCGAATGTAGTGTTGACCATTACAATGTTATCAAAATTGATATGAAAAAATCTCTTATGTCATAACTAACTATCATCCAACTTAGCAACTAAACATGTCATCTCAATAGGATTCAATTGAAATACATTACCTTGTGTTCTTGTAGTAGTACCAATCAATGTTCCATTTTTGTCTTTGATAATGCATGTCTTCTCTGTAAAGTGCAATTGATATCCCTTGTCCATTAACTATCCAACACTCAAAAGATTATGTTTCAAACTATCCACAAAATAAACAGCATTAGTGTTAGTCTTTCCATCAAGTGTAATAGATCATTTTCATTTTATATGATAGGTTGCACGATCTCCAACTCTAACTACTACTCCACCATAGCTATTGATTTTGACAAACTTATTCTTATCTCTAATCGTGTGATGGGAATTATTACTATCTATAATCCAATCAGATTTATTCTTTTCAACTTTTGATACTAATGCTTTTTCTTCTCTAACTTCTTCTTTTTTAGGGCTTTCTTCCTTAATAGGAAAAAAACCTATTTCATCATCACTTTCACTTAAGAATTCTTCCAATCTAGATTCAGATTCTTCCTCATCAACAAAAAGGAAATCCTTAGGTATTCTTGATTTATAGGGCTTTCTAGACCTTCTTACTCTCATAGGAAATTTATAAGCATAATGGCCATATCCATTATTATTAGTGATTATAAGATCTTTGTAAATGTAATGGCACTATGTGTTTTCCAAGTGCAGATCCAAATGCATATATAGAGGAGTAGAAGAGACATGTCTCATGAAGAGACATATCTCTATGTTAATCAATATTGGTTATTTGAAGTTAATTTCCATTAGACATTATTAACAACTTATATATATATATATATATATATATATATATATATATATATATATGTCTAATTGACCATTAATCAAATGCATTAATGTTTGATTAATAACCATAGAGAATCAACTCTAGATCAATTCAATCCGACTAAAGCTACAACATCAACACTCCCTCTTAGCTAGGGAGGATAAATACGTCGCTAAATATTATGCCAATGTAATATAAGAATATATTTGATTACAAGATATTCAATATTTTGATATCTTTTATGATATCTAGAGTAATGGCCTTCTAAATGTCAAGTCACATGACATTCACCAAGTACTCTTTGAGTAATGGCCTCCTGAATGTCAAGTTGCAAGATATTCACCATTTACTATGAGTAATGGCCTCTTGAACATTGAATCACTTGACATTCACCAAGTACACACAATGCTATTACGATATGTGTACACACATTCTCAATAATGCTTACCATATGAACAAACATGATGTGTTTAAAAAGCTTAATCCACCATGCAAGTTATTATCTATTGTGATCTGCTTAGACACCATAAGATGTCCATCAATAGAAGGCCATGGTTTGTTTAAGGAACTTAATCCACCATGCAATTTATCATCTATCGTAATATGTTTAGACACCATAAGATGTCCATCACACTAGAAGGTCATGGTCTATTTAAGGAACTTTAATTCACCATGCAAGTTTACAATCTATTATGATCTATTTTAGACATCATAAAATGTCTATCACAATAGAAGGTTAAGTTATTGAAAGATCACCACCTTTCAATAACTTTTACAGATATAAGTGATAATCATTTGGAAGTCATCACTTCCTCATGATGTACATAGTGGGTTGGTCCATTGAATCACGTAGTCACACACATGACACCAAAAGTTTACATAAAGTCAAACTCCCTTTGATTATGATATGATCAAGATCTTCAAAGAATTAATTGGAACATATCCTCTATCCACTCCTTTAGATGGCTATGTAATGCTGATATAAGATTGTTTTGAAGTGAAGAACATGTAATGGAACAATTATTATTTTGTCAATGATGTCAAACCTACTACCTGCTGGTGAGACAATTGCTTTTTGGTCTAAAAGCTATCATTTAGTTGATTGATGAAGAGGATTTGAAAAGAGGAGATAACAATAGCACCTAGAGAAAGGGTGAGTTATTCGGTATTTAAAAGAAGCACTAAGACCAAGTGAGACATTGATACTATATTGTATTGTTTATTTACTTAAATTCTAAAATGAAAGATTACTCAAGTTAAAATTGGAAGAAGGATAAGAACGAAAAGTGTCTGCCAAGCCTTGCCAAGTAGTCAGTGCAAGCCAAGCAAAAATTAGTGGAAGCTGAGTGAAAAATAAGAGGTGTTGAGAAAAGATGAAAAATAATGCAATCTGAGTGATTGTTAGTATATGCTGAGTAAAGCTTAGTTGGTGCCAAGCATCAGTAAACTTTAGAGTTTGCTGAGTGAAATATAGTTGCCAAGTGACAAAAAATAGTGTTAAATCCAAGATTTGACCAATTTGTTTTCTTGAATTGTGTGAAGCACATGGAAGATAACTATGATAAGCTAGTGGCACATAGTTCAAGGTAAACCATTTTGAGGTGAATTCAAGGAAGATTGTAGAAGTTTCTAGAGGAACCAAATGACAAAGTAGGTAGATTCATTTTATCCTACCTAATCCTAAAATGGACAATTTTAGTTAAGCAAAAAAGATCTAAATTCTTTGTTTATAGAGATAGCTGCTCAAAAGCAAAGGTTGTCATGTGTGATAACCTAAGGAAGACAAGGAGTCTAGGGTATTGCTTCATTTAGTGGCTGAACATAATTGACTATAGTTGGCATACAAAGCAAGAAGGCTTAAGAATATAAATGCTTGAAGGGTGAACAAGCTATTAGAGTTGAAGTGTGTGAATGCCAAGCAGAATGGAGGACTAAATCAAAGATCTATTATTTGCAAGTGATTTGTAATTTTTTATCAGGTCAAGACTTTCTAATCATTGTATCAGTCTAGGGTAAATCCTTTCAATTAAGGTTGACCTAATAGTCATTTGTAAATCCTTTAACTAGGTGACATTCTAATGGAATGGTCTAAAGTCCTCTAAGAAAGCTCATTCCTGACAGGGAGATTGAAATCCTTTAACCATGTCACATTTAATAGTGTGTATTGTAACCTTTAATAGGGTTGGCCTTTCACAGGGCATCACTTTAGAAGAGTGAGAATTAGTAGCATGTTGCTGGTGGTTTTTCCTAGATTTGCTTTCCATGTAAAATCTTTGTGTCAAATTGTGTCAATGTTCTTATGTTGTTTCATGTTTACATTTTTGCAAAGTTGTTTTGACCTAGGATAGTAACCTACAAAGCTTATGTATTTTATGATCTAATGGATGCATACATGATAAGGTTTTATGGATTTGGATCTACTAAGCATTGAAAAGTTTTATTTGTACATCTGAACCTTGGATAATTGATTCACCTCTTTCTTAGTTATTCTAATGAATTCCAACAATTGGTATTAGAGCACCATAGTGCTTAAGAGGGCTAGTTTGAAGGTACTAGAAGCAAAAGATCAAGATGTCCAAAAGAGAGGTACCCAAGCTTAATAAGGAGAACTTCCCTGCATGGAAAAGTTTGATGAAGCTACACCTAGGAGGTCTTGGAGACCATGCACAATCTACCATCACCATCGATCATGTTGACCCTATTGGAGCCCTACTTGTTGAGGATCTAAAAAATAAGAAAGAACATATTCAAGCAATGTTGGTGATTGCATCTACCCTAAGCTACACTGAGTTTGATGAAATAAAGGAATGTGATATTGCTAAGAAGATGTGGGATGCTATAAAAAAGATCTATGGAGGAGACAAAAATGTACTAAGAGCCAAATATGAAAATCTTAGACGTAAGTTTGATGATATGAGAATGCAAGAAGGTGAGAATATAGTTCAATACTATGCCAGAGTAAAATACATAGTCAATGCTATTAGAGAAGAAGCTAGTAAGATTGAAGATGAGACTGTGATCATAAAAGTACTGAAAACCCTACTACCCATCTATGCTATTAGATTCTCTTCCATACAAGATTTGAGGTGCACACCTGGTAATGATTTGACCCTTGAAGGATTGATAGGTAGACTTGCTGCTTTTGAACTCTCAAATTTTAATAATTTAAAATCTAAGAATGTTGAATCTGATTTCAAAGCTAAACTATCATTAAATGAACCTAAAGAGAAGAAGAAAAAGGTCAAATATGTTTCTAGTGATAGTGATACAAATGAGGAAGATGTAGAACAACTTGAAGCACTGCTAGCAAGGAGATTTCATATAGGTAAAGGAAGATTTAAAGGTAAGTTACCTATCATGTGTTTTAATTGAAATGAGATTGGTCATATTGATGCTAGATGTCCAAAGAAGAAGAACAATATAAGTGGAGACAAATACAAAAGAAAAATTGATGAGGACAACAAATATTATAAAGATAAAGGCAAGAAGTCTTGCTACATTATTGAAGGCGAAACCAAAGATGGATCTGATGACCACGATGATGAAGTGGTGTATTTTGTAATGAAGGATGATTCTACTGAGGATGAGGCAATTACACTAGTATATTATGTGAACAAAAGTGATAGATGGATCATTGATAGTGCGTGTTCACATCACATGACTTAAGATAAAAGCAAGTTCATTACCCTTGATTATTATGATGGAAATAGTGTAAGGTTTGGTAATGATGCACCCTATCTGATAAAAGGAAAATGATCTATCAAACTCAAAGAATAGATCATGTGTGATAATTCTTATTATGTAGAAGGATTTAACTATAATTTTTTGAGTGTGTCACAACTAAGTAGATTAGGTTGCAAAGTTGAGTTTGAGAACAAGATAGCAAGGATCTATGACATTGATGGGAAATTAATTGGGAAAGGTGATAAGACTAGAGGTAATCTATTTTATCTTGATATGAATGATGCTACTTATCTTGTTATAGAATTTGATTATGTATGGTTATGGAACAAGAGGTTATGTCATGCTAACTTTGATAACTTAGTCAGTAATAGTAACATGAAAATAGTCAAAGGTTTTCCTAAGCTAAAGAAGCCTGACAATATGATATGAAAACAATATCAGTTAGGAAAAATGAAAAAAAAAAAAAAGTTTTAAAAGTAAGACTCACACCTCTAAAGATATTCTAGAGATTGTTCAAATTGACTTGTGTGGACCAATTGATGTGCAAAGCTACAAAGGTGACAAGTACATTATCCTATTTGTGGAATGATTATTCTAGGATGATGATAGTTATGTTTCTGAAACATAAATTGATGCTTTCCAAATGTTTAAGTGGTACTTAGCTAGAGTTGAAAAGGAGACAAACAAAAGTTTGAAATGTTTGAGATCTGAAAAAGGTGGAGAATTTACATCAAATGAGTTTGAGATGTTTTGTAATGATAGAGGAATCAAAAGATAGACTTCTACACCTAGAACCTTTCCACAAAATGGGATTGCTGAAAGGAGGAACATATCTATAATGGACTATGCCAGGACACTCATGATGGAGAATAATATTTTTTTTAGATACTGGAGAGAGGCTGTAAGTACAACTATCTATACCTTGAATTGTGTACAAGTCAAGAAAGGTACCCATTCGACACCTTTCAAATTATGGTATGGATACTCACCCAATGTAAAATATTTTAAGGTATTTGGTATAAAGTACTACATTCTTAAGGATTTTAGGAATGGAAAATTAGATGCTAAATGTGAAGAAGGTATATTCCTTCTTTCACAAGAAGTAAATCTTATAAGTGTTTAAATACTAATACTAACAAAGTTTGTTACAAGCTAAGGTTGCCATTGCACCAAAAGATCAACCTGTTAATGCCCAATACAACCAGTAGAATTATAGAACAAAGGAGGTGGTTAAGCTATGTAATGAATCTTAAAGGGAAATATTGGTAGTGAGTCCAACAATCCCCCCTCAACATTACTCAAGGAGATTCAAACCTGTGAGAAAGCTCTAATACTACTAGTTACAAGCTAGGGTTTTCATTGCACCAAAAGATCAACCTATTAATGCCTAATACAACCACTAGAATTATATAAAAAAGGAGGCTATTAAGCTATGTCATGAATCTTGAAGGGGAACGTTGGTAGTTAGTCCAACAAAGTTGTGGAAAGTGCAAATGTGAAGTCTGATGAATATACAGAGGTACATGAAGCTGAACTGATGAAGGAACCTGAAGAGTACCAATCATTTGTATACTTTTATGAAGGTATGCCTACTCAAAAAGATGTTGTACACTAAGTTGAAAATCAACAAGTTTCAGTGACTGCCAAGTCACATGTAATGAATGCCAAGTTGCATTCAAGAACTAAGTTATAGTTAGGAACCAAATTGTAGATAAAAGCTGAGGCACATTTTGATTCTGAGATAAGTGTACTTGAAAGAGATGTTGAATTACTAGATAGAGAAGTACATAGTCATTCAAAAGTTGATAGACCTATTGAAGAAAGAAGAGCAAAACCAAGATTGTCAAAGTATGTCAAGGGACATCACCCTGTTTAACAAATTATTGGAGACAAAGCTGCTAGACCAATGACAAGAAACAGACTAAGAAGTGATACTTGTTTCTTGAGCATGCATGAGCCTAAGATAGTGAAAGATTCCTTACAAAATGAGGACTAAAGTAAAGCCATGAAAGAAGAGATTGAGTAGATTGAGAAGAATAAGACATGGACTCTTGTTCCTGGACCAGAGGACAAGAATGTGATTGAAACGAAGTTGATGTACAAAAACAAGTTAGATGAAAATGGTGAAGTCACAAGGAATAAGGAAAGATTATTTTGTAAGGGCTATGCACAAGAAGAAGGAATAGACTATGGAGAAACATTTTCCCCTATTGCAAGATTGGAAGGAGTAAGAACTCTACTTGTTTACTCTATATACAAAGGTTTATAAGTTTATCAAATGGATGTGAAGTCAACATTTCTAAATGATTATTAGACGAGGAGGTTTATATAGAACAAGCAGAAGGATTTTACTATACAAAGATTTATATGATTTAAAGCAAGCCCCAAGAGCATGGTATGAAAGGCTTCACAATTATCTTGTGAAGATTGGTTTTGAGAGGATTGATGATAACAACAATTTTTACTTAAAGACAAAAGGAGGTAAAGGTATTTTACTAGCTAATTTTTTGTGTGGATGATATCATATTTAGAGATCAAGATACATTATGTAAGACATTTGCAAATGAAATGAAGAAAGAATTTGAGATGTCTATGTTAGGAGAGATCAAGTTCTTTATTGGTTTGCAAGTATATCATATGAGATATGGTATATACATCACCCAGTCTAAAGGAAATATTGAATTTTTTGAATTGGAAGATTCCAAATTAGTTAGCACACCTATGGTGATAGGACACTAGTTGTCAAAGAATGATGATTTAGCTGATGTGAATCAAACAGGTCCATGATATGAAAATTGCAATATGTAGTGCATAGAAAACCTGGCATTGCATTATCTATTGGGATTGTTGCAAGACTCTTTGCTAATCTAAGGAGAATCATTTGATGACTGTTAAGAGAATAATGAGATATCTGAAAGGAACAAAATATTATGGTCTATACTACAAGAAAAATGAAAATTTTGAGTTGAGAGCCTATATAGATGTTGATTGGGCTGGCAACATTGATGACAGAAAGAGCACAAGTGGTGGAACATTTTTCTTAGGAAAGAGGTTGGTAACCTAGACCAACAAGAAATAAAATTGCATATCTCAATCTAATGTTGAAGTTGAATATGTGGCTTCTGCAATAAATTATACAAATGTGGTATGGATCAAACAACTACTCAAAGGTATGAAGGAGGAAATCACTAAACCTATGGTAATTTATTGTGATAATACAAGTGCTATAAATATATCAAAGAACCCTTTGATGCATACAAAGACTAAACACATTGAAGTTGAGTATCATTACTTGAGATAGTTAGTTCAAAACAAAGAAGTGAGGATGGAATATGTGAATACAAAAGAATAGACAGTTGATATCTTCACAAAATCTTTACCTAAGGATGCTCATGAGTATCTAAGAAGTAAACTAGGGTTGATACCCCTATCCAAAGCTACTTAAGAAGCATGAGTAGTGCCCTACATCAACTGAGATAAATGTTGTATCTTACAAGTTGTTGTAGTGGATATTAATTTAAGAACTACCTAAATTAATGAAGGAACTAAATTAGAAGCTTTATAGTCACATGAAAGATGACAAAGGGAGAATCTAGAACTGATTATATCTACATACAGAGATGAAAATTCTTTGGCATTTTTGTTAAAGAGGGAGATATAAGAAAATGGGAGAAATACACACACAACACACACACACACACACACAAACAACTAGTAAGAGGGAGAAAATACTAAGGGAGATATAATAATAGAGCAGAGAGAGATAGATACCTGAATATCAGAAAAAGGGAGAGATACTCTAAAGAGGGAGATATAAGAATGAGAAGATTCAATAAAGGAACTTGAAAAAGTTTACATTACCCTACACAAAGGAAGGACATATACTACACTGATAGAGGAAGAAATTTCAAAGATTTATTTTCTTTTTAGTATTGTTGCTGGTATGGGTTTGCCATCAATGCCCAAGAGGGAGATTGTTGATTTAAGATTATTTTGAAATGAAGAACCTATAATGAACAATCATTATTTTGTCAATGATGTCAAACTTTCTACCTACTTGTGAGATCATTTCTTTTTGGTCTGAAAGCTATCATTTAGTTGATTGATGAAGAGGATTTGAAAAGAGGAGATAACAATAGCACCTAGAGAAAGGTTGAGTTATTTGGTATGTAAAAGAAGCACTAAGACCAAGTGAGACATTGATAATATAGTGTATTACTTATCTACTTAAATTCTGAAATGAAAGATTACTCAAGTTAAGATTGAAAGAAGGCTAAGTAAGAAAAGTGTTTTCCAAGCCTTGCCAAGCAGTCAGTGCAAGCCGAGCAAAAATTAGTGGAAGCCGAGTGAAAAACAAGAGGTGCCAAGAAAAGATGAAAAACAATGCAAGCTGAGTGATTGTTAGTATATGCCAAGTAAAGTTTAGTTGGTTCCAAGAATCTATAAAATATAGTATTTGCCAAGTAAATAGTATAGTTTCCGAGTGACAACAAACAATGTTAAATCAAAGATTTGACAAATTTGAGCTGACAATTTTGTTTTCTTGAATTGTATAAGTGTAGGTAGATTCATTGTAGAATATTGTAGAATATTTTTCTAGAGGAACCAAATGGAAAAGTAGGTAGATTCATTGTATCCTACCTAACCCTAAAATGGACGATTGTAGTTAAGTGATAAAAGATCTAAATTATTTATTTATAGAGATAGTTGGTCAGAGGAAAAGTTTTTCATGTATGAGAACCTAAGGAAGACAAGGATTGTAGGATATTGCTTCATTTAGTGGTTGAATGGAAGTGACTGTAGTTGGCATGCAAAGCAAGAAGGCTTAAGAGTATGAATGCTTGAAGGGCGAACATGCTATTAGAGCTAAAGTGCGTGAATGCCAAACACAATGGAGGACTGAAACAAAGATCAATAATCTACAAGTGAGTTGTAATTTGATATTAGATCAAGCCTTGCTGTTACTTTTTAATCATTGTATTAGTCTAGGGTAAATCCTCTAGATTAAGGTTGACTTAACAATCATTTGTAAATCCTTTAATTGGGTGACATTATAATGGAATGGTTTAAAGTCCTCTATCAAGGCTCACTCCTAACATGGTGATTGAAATCCTTTAACTAGGTCACATTTAATAGTGTGTATTGTAACCTTTAACATGATTGGCCTTTCAAAGGGCATCACTTCAGAAGAGTGAGAATTAGTAGCATGTTACTAGTGGTTTTTCCCAAATTAGGTTCCCACATAAAATCCTTGTGTCAAATTGTGTGAATATTCTTATGTTGTTTCATGTTTACATTTCTGTAAAGTTGTTTTGACCTAGGATAGTAACCTACAAAATTTATTTATTGTATGATCTAATGGATGCATACATGATAAGGTTTTATGGATATGGGTCTACTAAGCATTGAATTTTTTTATTTGTACATCTAGACCTTCGATAATTGATTCACCCCCCCTCTTAGTTATTATAAATAATTCCAACATGTAAGACTCCCTCTAAGACATCAATTTTCCTTTTCCTATAAGAATATTCTTGAAAATATCAAGGCAAATAGATCTTATAGTATCTATAGAAATACAAATAAGAGAGTTTTACTATTTTAGGAATACAATACTTAGAAATTGTACTTTAAAAAATACTTATCTCAAACTATTAAATGTTGCATCCTTCTAACAACTTCTTCCACTAAGCTCAATTTCCCTTTGTTAATTTTTTTCCTTTTTTTTCTTTTACATTCCTAAGTCCTCATTCATTCTCCCTTTAGAGTAATAGTATGCTATGATAAAGGGACAAAATTTCCTTAGATTTTTTTACCCATTGGGTAAACTTTTTCTCCTCTCCTTTATTATGATTATGTTATATCTCATTTTAATTTGTTTCTTTATTAAGGGGTGGATATCTTTTAATAATCTCTACACTTTCTATAAGACCACCGATCTCTCCTTTGCCACTAAAGATTGACATTGGAAACAACACTTTTACCATTTTCTAATTTATTAACTTGTCACTACTCTTTATAATGTAATGACTTATCCTTTTGATATTTCCTCTCAAATATTTTGTGGTTAGCACATGGGTTGTGTAGATAGGAAGAGCTTCCATTTAATATCTTTTCTTATTCTCTTTTCATATTCAACTTTGGGGTTGAGGGTGACCATGTTTAATATAAATCTTACTTTTAAATTTTTTTTCAGTCCAACCATCCATTGATGTCATGACCTGAATGTCATTGTCTATTGTTCTTCGCTACATCTTCCATGTAATTTTCCTTTTCATACTCCATGCCACCTTGTTATACCCCAAACTTGAGATTGGGGATTTCAAACCACCTACTATACTGTTACGCCCTTTATGATTATCAATGATAATATTAATACCTAGTATATTTATGAAACTTGGGCCTAAGATCTAGTTGCAGGTCGCATATCCCAAATTATTTACTTTGTTACCTCCATTTGTAATCCATTACTATATTCGATTACTTCTTTGACTGCGGCTTTTTTTGTGTTTGTGTTTACATTAATCGCTACCAATGTAAGTTTTTTTCCTAGATCAATTGTTATTACGATTGGTGGATATTTTAATTCAATGTTTGATGATTAGATCAAGACAATTTGGTAACATAACATAGACCGATATAGCTAGTTATCTCTTGAACCTTAGATTGTTTGTCTCTCTTTAAAATTCATTAAATTGAATCACTCATTCCAAAAGTAAGTCTCTCGTGTATCATTAAACTCTAGCAGGGAAAAGAAAGTCATTCATATCTGCCATCTGTATATTGATCACTTCTTTTTAAATCCAAGGTAGTCGATGGGTATTAAACCTTTTCTTTCTTACATTTAAAATTTGGCTCTGATACCATGTTAGTGATCTCTGCAAATGTAGTGACTATGTGCTTTCCAAGTGCATATCTAGATGCATATATATAAGAGTAGAAGAGACATATCTCAGGAAGAGACATGATGTCTCTATGTTGATAAATATTGGTTATTTGAAGTCAATTTTCATTAGAAATTATTAAAAACTACTATATATATGTCTAATTGACCATTAATCAAATGTAGTAATGTTTAACCACTAATCATAGAGAATCAACTCTAGATCAATTCAATCTAGCTGAAGCTACAACATCAACAACTAAAAGTCGTTCAACACTTAAAGATTTTCTTACATTGAGGTTCTTTTTTATAAGTAGGGGAAGTCCTTCCTCAATCATTTTATCTTCACCCACTTTTTTTTTGTTGCTACTAGCATAATCTCCACTTGTACACTCCTTATCACCATCGGTTTGACACTTAGTATGCTAAAAGAAGTTTCAACTATAGGAAATTCTCCACTCTGTCCCATCTACATCTTAGCTAAATATAATCTCCCAAGAAGAGTCTCTCTTGTAAAACCATATTTGTAAGGAATAAGTTGTTCAATAATTTGTGTTTTTTGGAAATCTAATATGGAAGTAAGATACTAAGAGGGGGCAAGGGTGGGGTTGTGAATCAAAATCTTTAAAATTATTAACAATTCAAACATGAAATATATTTGATGTCTTCACATAAAACCTCATTTGAACATTAACCTCATATCAATTTTATCATTTACTTCAATATAACATCAGATCTAATTTCTAACTGCATGAATGAAAACTCACAAACACATAATACATTAACACAAATATTTGGTAACTCTGAAACCCTCCAAGGTGAAGGTAAAATTGTGGTGGGGATGATACCCACAAAATATTTGCTACTATAGTAATAAAGTGTACATGTTAAGGCTATAAAGTTTTGATCACTTCTGATGATCTACCTTGTGAGGAGTCTTCCCCATTAAAGGCTTTTAAGACTTTTAGGTCCTACCTTGATTAAAGGATTTGAACATCACAACTAAGTGAGTACATTTTTAAGAGGTTTAAAAAAGCATGTTAAAGCTAGTCTATTAAGAGATTTCAACCTGGAACCACTTGTTAAAATGTATCAGTACATGATCCTTTGGTTTGCACTATAATGTTTATATCATATCTCCTTTATGTAATGCGTTATCACCTCTCTGTGATTGATCTTCTATAACTTCACTAAAACAATTTAATTGTATTGCTTGGTCACTTGTGCTTGCTTCACCTTCTACTTTGCATGCAACCAAATTCTTAATTACATACGCTCCATACATGGTCACACCCATGAACTCGGTCATAAACTCTTCTTAAACAAGTGTTTGAGTGAAGCTTCTATATCCCAATCAAAGATCTAGATTCATTCATTTTTCAGCTTAGCTTATACAATTTTATGATAGGTGAATTTTGTTAAATAGGGATTAATGGTCCTCTATTGAATGCGTAATAAGATCCTTGATTAGCTCCTTGATATGTAAAACACACTTCCATCTCGACAGAAACTATTTAAATAAGATTTTGTGCCATTCCAAACAAATATACAAAACTATCTTACTCAACACTTATACCATACTAATGCTCATCGTAAACTATTTCCTCATGTTGTCCCTTAACTATACTCAACATATACTAAATTACTTAATCTCTATATAACTCATCTTTGAAAAACTTGACGATTGTTGGAGTACTTGACAACTTCTAGCTTGCTCAGAAGTAACTATTGCATGTCACTTAACTTGAAATATATACTTTAGTACATGACTTGACCTATATATGATGACTCAGTTGTAGTGATTATCGACCAATCCTTCCTTATAAATGACTAAGTTCTTGACACTAATAGACAAATTTTCCTTAGGGATCAACAATTTCCCCTTGACATTAATGGAAAAAAAACTCTCATGATAAAAAAATTGTCATTACAAAATTGAAACATAAGTACTCCCCCTTAGGATATAATCCATACCTTAACTCAGTGAATACTAGACACATTTTTTGACTTTTTTTAATCAATATATATATGTTCAAGACTTTAAAAAAAATTTCATAACTCCCCTTGATCATTATCAGATGTCCCCCTTGTTTTTGTCACTTTTGATTGTTGAGGTGTAGGGGTCAGACCAAATTATCCAAAAATGGTTTGTGGACTTGAAAAATGTTACCTAAGGTACTATCCCAGTTTTTCTATATAGACTTAGTAGCATGAATCTCAATCTCCAACTTTTTTTCTAGATCCACCAAACTATCTGTAACTGACAAATTTGGATCTATCTAGACCAACTCTTTTGGGTTCTTAAATGTATTTGCATAACCTCAAGATGAGGTTTCAACATACCTTGAAAATATATTATTTTTGATCTAATTTTGTTGTATTCTGCAATCAATTTAGTGAGCCTCCCTTGCTAAAATTTTAATTTGGATAAGTGTACTACACTAGAACTTGCATCCATAGTTAGTACATTGACACTATATTGTAAATCTTCTTCCATCTTATCCCTTCTTCCCCTTATATCTTTTATGAATGTGGAATTATCACAAAACTACTTGAATAATGTAAGTACATTATGAGAAATGTTTTCTAAATTATTTACAAGATTTGATAGTTCTACTTGTCTAACACCAATCTTTGCTATAAACTTCTCCACAACTCACTTCTTAAACTTTCTTTTTGACCACTACATTAATCTTTCATTTGCATCTATGTCTGGGCCATTTATTTTCTCCACAATCTTAATCAATTACTCAATAATAGGAGCATTCTCATCCAAATTATCAACAACAGATGAATCAATAAAGATGTCCTTGATATCATATAGTACCTATTTTTTGTGCTTGCTTTTGTTGAAATTCTCTTCTCATTTCTGCTTGCTTCTCCTTCCTAGAAAACAATTTACTCAATATATTTATCTACTCCTCTATTACATTGGATTTTTCCCAATCAAGCATCACAATGCCTTCATCAAGAAAATAAGTTTAGCTTGAAAATCAATTAGGGACTACACTCTTTTCTTCTTGATCCTCTTTCAAGGAGTACTAGAGCTCAGCATTGGTACTTGCAAGATTTTCCTTTTTAGCTCCATACTTGGTCTCTAAACCTCAAATCTTGCTTCCTTGGCCTTCTTAGGCTCTTCACTTGATTTATTATCATTTGTAGGTTTGAGTTCAACTTTAGAACTCTGTTGTCTTGCCTCCTTTATTCCCTTCATTAAAGGTCTTGAGGCTTGTGGCCTTTCTTTGCTAGTAGTATATTTCTCTACTTGATCATTCTAACCCTTATCTTTTTATTTTCCTTCAAGATCTATTGTAACATTTCCCTTTGTGAATTCATTTTTCTTAATAATATCCACTATAATGACTGACCCACTTTGTTGCTTGATAGCACTAGCCTATACATCACCCTAGATGAAAGCTTGACATGGTATATCAATAGGGATAGATGAAACTTCAATCAAGTGAGTTTCCACCCAAGTTTCAATATTTAGATAATTTTTATTTGTACAAGTACATGGTTAGATTCCAACAAGCTGCACAGACTTGATATGAACTTGGCTTACAATTTCTTATGTTGACTCTATCATTTCCCTAAAAGGATTGGTTGAGTTAGGTTCATCATCAATTGTTACAGTATGTTTCCCCCCCCACTCCATTGTACTAGGTTATTGAATGTATCACCTATATTTAAATGTCCATCAAAATCTTCCCTGATGTCAAGCTCAACTTGACCAACCTTTTTCTTTTCCTCTTCCTTGTTATCATCATCATTCAACACTAGGCCATATACCTTCTTCCACATGATTTTATTAGCTTCAACAATATTTTATATCTTTTTTTTCAACATCAAATAAACTCTTCTCTTTGGTATAAATTTAATGGTGTATTCTCTCAAGGATAAAATAATCTGACCTTTATTGAATTTAGACATAATCTATGCCAATGTGGCTTCCATTATCTTCCTTTTAGTGGTTAGAGTATTATTTTGTTATAAATAGACAATACTAAGAGGGGGGACGAGGGTGAATCATTATTGTACAAACTTTTTCCTATAGATGGATTTATTAATTACTTTACAACATGCATATGAAAGTAAACCAATAATGCTGAATAGTAAATAAAACCATACACAAAGAGAACTCACATTAGGACAAAAAAAAATATGTGACTAAAAAAAACACTAAATTTTGTATATATGTGACTAAACTTAGTCACATGACTAATAGTAGTTAATATCTAGTAGCATATTGAATCATATATCTAGTAGTTAATATGAATAATAGTAGTTAATATCTAGTAGTTTATTTAGTAGCATATTGAATCATATATTTGGTCACATATTTAGTATATTTAGTCACATGCTTAGTGATATATTTAGTAGCATATCTAGTAGTAAATTTGATCAAATATTTAGTAGCATATTTAATAGTGTATTTGGTCCTAATAGGGCACGATAGATTTGAACCACCATCCATCTGCTTGTAAAGAAATGGATAACACCTTTAAAAAATGATCATACAATGTGTAATTTTCTACACTGTCTTGGTTTTTATCTTTTGAGTTCATCCCAATCATTTCTTTAGTGACTTGTAACTAGTTTCTATATAAATAATTAGTGTACCCTTTCTTCATTTTTTCTTAGATGGAAATATAATCAATTCTTGCACTTAGAAATAGCTAAATTTCCTCTATCTACATGATGTATATTTCTCCTTAAGTCCTACATCATATAGTTAGAAATATCAATCATCATATTAATTAAACATCACCATTGTCAAAAAATGTTTAAACATCTAATCATGACTAACAATTAGTCTTAATCAACACTTGATTATAAAACTATTCATTTTTCTCTAAAGTTCAACCTTTAGACCTAATTAGACCTAGAAATGATGAATCCATCTTTTGTTGAAAATTCCATGTACCTTTAACACAAACTCATTAACCTTTTGTTATTCAAACACCCCATTGTATGATCACATTGAATATTTACAATCACATACTATAAATGAAAATATTCAAATAGTACAATATAAGAACTTGACCATACACATCACATCACATCGCTTGATCTTACACAACCTCCTTAGCCTGTAAGAGGAAAGAAAATTCAACGAAACAAACTAGAGAGACATTATAAGTAGTTACCACTTAATGATTCATATAGTAATAGTACAGAACCAATAATGATATCAAAATTGAAGAACAATAGCAAAAGGAATCCTAACTGACAAAAAAATCCTAACTGACAAAAAATTCATACCTTTTGATATGGGTATGTTTATGAATATAGAAATTTGATAAAAACCTTAGTAATACTAACTATAAGTAATGAATCTATTGCTAATTTTTTGAATCAAGAAACAAAAATAATGCTAAAGTTATAGCAAAATGCATAATCAGAAATCATCTTTAGATTCATATATGTGAAATGCTAAAAACAATTAATATGGTATCATTAGTGTCTTACCCATGGTGACAAGTAGTTAGCAAGTGAGTCCCATAGATTTGGACACATCCTTCAGAAAATGTACAACATCTTCCTTCATCAAATTGCCAACAATGCTTCCAAGCTATACAAGGCCGTGTTGTTGTTTGGGATAACATCTTTTCAACTATGAACCCTTGATAAAATCTACCATAAACTTTGCCAAGTTTCTTCTAGCCTCATCCAACAAACTTTCCAAAATATCGATTCAAACATATATGCATTTGAATTGACCATGAGACCAAAAAAAATTGAACCCCAAAATATTGCTACATTTTCCTCGTTAGTTAGAGAAGTCATCTCTCATGGTCTTCTCCCTCTAAAGCTCAATTTTTGGCATCAATATTATCCTTATCACTGGCCATGCTATTTTAGTGTGATAACCAATATAATCTGATCATGATCCTATTCCTATCTCCTTATTAGTTGAGACTAGCCTAACTATAGGGAAAATGTTCCATCTAAGTATGAATCAAGATATCCACAAATAAATCTCACTTTAAGATCTTTTATTTATGATGTAGGCCAGCAAGGAAGATTATGTTGTACTCTAAAGGAAGAGAATATTAAAATAAGGTTCCAATAAGTCTATAGAAGTATTTATATTATGTTGAATACTAAACACATCCTACAATAATTGAGTTCCTTGAAGCCTATTAATATCTACTCTAGTGCTTGCTAGCGTTATATTTGAGAAAGGAGATCTCCGCTAACTGTAGTTTTCCAATTGTGAAAACATCTCATCTATCAACATTTTTTCCTCAAGGATAGAGGTATTCCAAGTGCACAAGAGTCTTATGAATTCCTCCATATGTAGAGATATATTCTCATTACCACACAAACTTCCTTGACTCCTCAAATAATTTTCTATCCATAAAATCAAAGCTGAGGAAAAGAGTCTACTAGTCTCCTTATTGGTTGATGGTAATTTTACATGATTTGATGGTTCTATCTCTCCTTTGAATAATACAAGATTATCTTCTTGAATGATTTTCACAGATATGAAGAGATATTCTCATAAAAGTGTTCTTCTCTGGAGTGAATCATGAAAATATGTCTATAATTATGTTTTTCAAACAACATGAAAAAGAAAATCATCCAGATGTCTCATTAGCCAATATATCATGTTGTTGTTATCATTTTTTGATTAGCATCATCCACGAGGTCTAGGATGAGGATTTCCCTCTCTATCATTAGCATCATCGAAGACATTACTCCACTCCAATATCTTGATGTCATGAGGAAACATAATTTTGATGAAGTCTCTAACACCAATATGACCCAAATCACTCTATTGACTTCATCTCCATACACAAAAATATTTTTTTCTTGAGAAAAGCATTCTTGGACATGGGCTTCTCCCCACTAGTCTCCACCTCCTCCCAAAGGTTCATGTCTAGGTCAAAGTCATAGGTAGAGTTCATGTTTAATGCTAAAGATGAACACAATTAAACCCAAACCTTCTTATCAATAATTGCTAGTCCTGCTCCTCCCATGGAGGCCACTTATCTACAAATATGAAAACTTGCCTCTACTTTTCTCCTATTCCAAAATAAAACTTTGTGCTCCACATAGAATCTAATTGTATTGTCTTCTACAATTAGATGCACCTCTTAAATCATAGTTATGGATCATTAATTAAACATGGAAATTGCAGATGCACTTTGAAAGGGTCACAACAATTCTATCCTTTGATAATCTAGTGTCCAAAAAATACATTGAGGATTGAATGCCACTTGAGAGCAAGCTAGACAATAGGTAAGTAGTTCACGCATCATGTCAGTGAAACCACTATATCTAATTTGAGTAAACATATGTTCCCACAGAGCCAATGATTAAAGCCTTTCATAAAGGAAACCACCACACACAGGAAATTTATGGTTATAGACAATATGTGGGTAAACAATTTTTCAATTATTTTTTGTCTAATTTTTCTCCAATGACAATAATTGTTTGCAGTTTCTAGTGGAGACACTCTAATTCACAACACTTTCTCTCTTCCAACTTCTCATGAGAAGTGATTCTAATGAGGAGGGTCCTTCAGATGGTATCATGGAATTTAGAATTTTTTTGTCATTCAAATAACTTTCCAGCTTTGAGTTAAAGAATTGAATCTCATGAATGGATCAATGTTATATGTGCTCTTCTATTGGGAACACATTCTACATTGGAGAGAAACTAAGTATCTCACCACCTTAAACATGTATGTACAACAAGAATCATCAAACTTTTAATCCTACCCATCATATAACAAAAATGTAAAAATAGGGGCTACGATGGTATGGGAATAACTAATATGCCTCAAACCATGATGGGAAGCATATTGCCAGGCATAAATATGTGAAGATATGTTATTTGAAATATTTTCCAATCACATTTCTCTTAGAAATTTATTTTAAAAATTCTAGGCCACATCCTCTACCATAGTATGATCAAAGGAACCTTTAGAAGCTTGGTGATTTGAATTAGGAATTTAGATTACAATACCTAGTGTAGAACCTACAATATTGTGACTAAATTGAAAGCAATTAAAATGCAAGAGTAGATGTTTCTACAATCCAAAAAGTGATCCATTCATTTTGAAAAATAGAGTTTATACAAGTTTTATGAATCCCAAGGGTCACCATTATCCCTTGGATGTGAAAATTAGAAGTCCACAAGGTAATTAATTACAAAATAAAATCTAACAACTACAAAAATCTATAATAAAATTTATGTCTACTTGTAAAAGTCATAACTTTCTACTCGTAGCTTGAAATCATGAATCATCAAAATTTCTAGAAAGATCTTCTAGAGTTCTTCATTTATTGTCTAAAGTGTTAAGAATAATGCTATGTCTTCTTGGCACTATTGAAGCCCAAAAATGCCTCAGAGGCCTCTAAAAATGCAAAATGCTAGAACATAGAAAATACCCAAAAAATGGATTTTGATATTTTCCCATTTTTGTTTGTGCTAACATCCTCTGCATCTTCCTAGATCATGTTTTGATCATTCATTCCTCCTTGAGAGGAAATGGGCCTCATTTCATCCACACTTTGCATTAGATGTGGAAAATGAAGCTGGATTTGTTCAAGTGTAAGCCATTTTCCCATTGAACAAATTGTCTTGCTTTTACCACACGACACAAATAGATTTTTTGGTTCCTCAATTTTCTCATGACAACTTCCAAAATTTGACCACTTTGGAGTGGATTGATAGCTTTTTTGAATTCAACTCTGTATGACTAATTTCTTCAGCAACATCTATAATATCTAGTAAAGGAGGGAAATATGGCTTCAACAACACTACATTGAATACTAGATGAACACCCAAAAATGGAGGCAAGTTGATTTCAAATGCTTTTTCACAAACTTTCTTTATAATCTTATGGGGACCATAGTGAAGAGGATGAAGCTTCCTATAAGGGCCTTGTAAGTGTTCCTTCTGGAAATGCAACCATACCTTATCCCCAACCTAAAAATTATGAGGAGTCCGATGTTCATCATGCCTCCATTTATACTTCTTAGTGGTCTACTCCAAATTTTCATGAACTTGTTGCTACAAATGATGAATTCTATCAATGAAATTCATTTCTTTTTCCTTCTCCTTATCCAAGCATGGTACTAGGTCAGGTTGCATAACATGAATAGAAACATTTGTTGGTGCTAAGGGTTGATATCCAAGACAAACTTCAAATGGGCTATGGATAATTGAACTATGAATTGCCCTATTGTAGCTATGATTTACATAGGGAAGGCTCTCATCCCATGTACGAGGATGTTTGGAGTGATACATACACAGGATTTGAATAATCATTCAATTAACAACCTCTATTTGACCATCTATTCGAGGGTGGAAAGCAGTAGACTTTGTTAGTTTTGTGTCCATCATTGCCCATAGTGAAGACCAAAATTTACTAAGAAATTGACTATCCATATTTGAAATAATGCTTTGTGGTAGCCCAAAATGAATCCAAACATGCTCAAAAAAGAGTTTTGTAGTTTCTTCTGCAGAGATTGCCTTTCTACAAGCCAACAAGATTGACATTTTTGAAAATCTATTAACTATAACATATACACAATCATACCCATGTTTAGTGGTAGGAAAACCATGCATAAAATCCATTAAAATTGAATGCCGAGGTTTATCTGGGATGGGAAGTGGTAAATATAAACCTTGCTTAAAATTTGTAGGATTTGCAATGGCACATGCTGTACATTCTTGAATGTATTTCATCACATCATTTTTCATTTTTGGTTAGTAAAAATATCTTTGTAATATAGTAATAGTCTTACGTATTCCAAAATGATCAACAACCTTACTGTAGTGAGATTCCCATATTAACTTCTTATGTTCTTCCTCAGGAACACAAATTTGGCCAAAGTTTTAGAGCATTCCATCTTGCAAGTAAAAATCATTCACATATATACCTTCTACTAACTGAGTATAAGCGTCAGAAAATTCATTATCATGTCCATACAGGTGGGCCCAATTTTTTGTTTAGTAACCACATGATTATAATACCATACTTATTCCTGCAATTGGAGGCCTACTCAAATAATCAGCTACCTTATTGGTGCTTCCTTTCTTATGAAAAATGTTGAGATGAAATTTTTGACAATAATCTAACCATCTTTGATGCCTATCATTCTGTAATTTACCTTGTGTTTATAAAAATTGAAGGGGTTTGTGACCTGTGTGGATGATAGTCTCCTTTCCCAATATATAATGTTTCCATTGCTTTTAAGCTTGAACAATAATATATATTTATTTTTAATAAGTTGGATATCTATGCACTATATTAGAAAAAGTCTCACTACAGTAGGCAATTGGATGTCCACATTGCATGAGGACTGATCCAAATATGCATCAGTTTGTATTTCAAAAGACTATTGTAAATTAGGAAGAGATAAAATTGGTGTAGAACATAACCTTTTTTTTAACTCCTCAAATGCTTGTCATTGAGCACCTGTCCACTTGAATTTCACTTTCATACCTCGTCATAATGAATGATTCAAAGGCCAAGAAAAATGTAAAAATCTAAACACAAATCTGCAATAAAATTTAGCTAACCCTAAGAAGCTAGGTAACTCTATGAGATTTCTTGGAGTAGGCAAATCTTTAATTACCTGGATCTTTTTAGGATCAATGTGAACACCCTCACTATCAATAGGATATCCCAAGTACTTAATATTTTTCATACCAAAATAAAAATTTTCTTTATTTGCATAGAGTCCATGGTCTTGTAATGTAGAAAGTACTTATTCCACATGTTGCAAATTTTCTTCCCAAGTTTTACTAAAAATTAGAATATCATCCAGATACACAACTAAAAATGAGTTAGTGAATGGCCTAATAACATCATTCATCGTCCTCATAAATGTTGCTGGGGCATTGGGAGACCAAAAGGCATCACCAACCATTCAAATAGTCTCTCTTTAGATTTAAAAGTAGTCTTTCATACACCTGTTCGATCAATTGGTACTTGATGGTACCCAAACTTAAAGTCAATTTTAGTGAAGAATTTTGCCCCTCTAAACTAGTCTAAGAGATACTTTATCTAAGGAATTGGGTATCTATTTTTACAGTGATCTTATTCAATGATCTATAATCAAGAAAAAGCCTCCATGTACCATCCTTTGTCTTTACAAGAACAATTGGGCTATCATAGGGAGATGCACTTGGGTGGATATATCCTTTCTAAATAAATTCTTGTATCTACCTTTTTCTCTCATCATTTTCTAGAATTGATCTCCTATATACTGGCTCATTAGGCAATAAGGTTCCTAGTATCAAATCAATATAGTGTCTAACTTGGCAATGTGAGGGAAGCCCTATTGGTAACTCAAACACATTTTGATATTTTGTTAAAATATGATCCATTGATCTTTGTTATTTTGTTGTGATAGACACCATGGAATGGGAATTACACACAATTTTCTTTTGTTCCTCTAGATAGATCATTAATAACACAAATGTACCGATTTGGGCTATTAACCTTCTACACCATTTTGTACTAATCAAAGATGTAGAGTATGCAAGACTTACCTCTAGAATCTAATAATTTTGTCCACTTAATTTTATTGTCACATTTCATGGCCTTGACTCATACACTCCATGACATTGATACATGTATGGATGCCCCAAAAGAATATCACACACATCAAGAGTAGCTACATCACAGATCACATCATCTTTGAATGGTTTTATAGAACATGAAAGATGATATTAATTGTTTACTTGAATGTCTTTCTCTTGGCTCACCCACCCCATAGAATATGGTTGTGGGTGTGATGTTGTCTTTAGATTCAATATCTTTATAGTCTCAGAAGATATCAAATTCTTTTGACTACCACTATCAATAATATAATGCAAAGTTTTTCCTCCTACCCACATTTGTGAATGAAATAATCTCTCTTCATCAATGTGTTATTCATTAGGCTTGTTGGGCAAAGACCATCTTGGTGTTTTATGGATCTAGAGTAATATTTCCCTCTAATAAAAGAGGCGAGTCAATACAAAAGTCAATCAACAAAATTACACATCAATGATCCTTCAAGGTATGACAAATAGAAGCCCCCCTTCTGTGAGGACAATTGTTAGAAATGCTTTAGAATAACTAAGAAGGGGGTGAATCACTTATTCAAGGTCCAAATGTCCTAATAAATTTTTTTCACTAAGTATAGTGAGCCCATTTAAACTAACCATGCATCCAAGCTAAATATTCTTCTTAGCAAGTTACTGATAGATCAACATGCAGGAATAAGACACAAAAAATCAACACATGACACATTCATTTATGTGGAAACCCAATTTGGGAAAAACCAACAATAACATGCTACCTTGTTTCTCACTCTTCCAAAGTGATGCCCTGTGACACGCCTACCCTGTTAAAGGCTACAAAACACACTATTAAATGTGACATGGTTAAGGGATTTCAACCACCCTGTTAGAAGTGGGCTTGGTTGAAGGACTTTAGAACATTCAGTTGGAATGTCACCCTGTTAAAGGATTTCTCAATGGTGGTTAGACCAACCTAAGTCGATAAGATTTTTCCCTAACTGATACAATTGCTAGAGAATAACAATAAGGGCTTTTAATATGATATAACTCACAATATAACTTGTAGATTTTAGATCTCAATTTTAGTTCACAAATTTTCTTGGCTTTCAGTCTTTGCAACTCTGACAGCTTGTCCTCCTTTCAAGCTTTGTCTCCTTGAGTCTCCATGCTCATTGTGCCAATGCAATCACCTCTATGGTTACCTATTGAAGAAAAGTCTATGTACTCTATTCTTCCCTCTCAATGCCTTCTCCTTGACACCACACACTCTCTCCAATCTCTCTTTTCTTCTTGACTTGTAACTCCTTAAGTAGGAGTTTAGAGTACTTTTCCCGCTCTAATCTTCTCCCTCTTATTTTGGGTTTGAATGGATTAGGTAAGATACGATGTATCTTCCTCTTATCTTGTTTCTTCTAGAAACATCATGTGGAATCCACCTATATTTGCCTAAAAGTGGTTAACCTAGAATTCTACACCACCAGCTCAATGTCCTTATCTTCTGATTCACAAAATTCAAAGTAACAAACTTGTCGACGCAAATCTAGTGAATCTTTGACTTTTCAAATAATCCAGCAACTTGGCACTATTGACTTTCTAACACTCAACACATATTGTGTTACTCGGCACCAAGTTTTACTAATGCTAGGCACCTATTACATTTTGTCTAGCTTGGCACTCAAACTTTCTTGACACCTTCTGTTTCACTCAACAACACTAGATTTTTCATTTGCTCAGCACTTACTAATAATCTACTTGGGATGAACTAACTTACTTGGCACCCACTAATGAATTTAGTCAAGCTTTGTAGACAATTTTGTTATAACTTATTCTTCTAGAGTCTCTAAGTGTAGCCAACCTTTGTCTCTTCAAGTGTATTATTAATACATCATTTTACCATTGTCTTAATTGATCCTTGTACTTCATTACAAAACCATAACTCAAATTTTCCCTTAGGTGCTTTTGTTACATCTTATTGATTAAATCCTCTTCATCAATAAACTAAGTGATAGTACTTGGATCTTATAAGCAATTGTCATTCCAGCCAATAGCAGATTTGACATTAGTGACAAAACAATGATTGAAAACATTTTTATCAACAATCTCTCTTATTCAATAATAATCTTTTTAATTAGGTTTCAACAACAATAACTCTTGGAGATGAAACCCAAGTAGCCTTATGCCTCTACTAGGGAAAATACATATCTCAAGTAACTTTAGGGAAGCCTTATATTCTCTTGTACCATGAATAAAACACCAAGGATAAAATGGTAGCTACTAAGTTGGTTCATAATAAGATCTATGGAGTCGGCCACTCAGTTGTTACATATGTGATGCTAAAATCATGGGAAAGTTTTCCCACCTTAGGCTACCCCCAAAAGCACACTACCCAAACTTTCCTGATGGAGCAAGAAGGTTTACCCTTCCTCTGATTTATATACTAGCTAGAATATTTTACTAGTTTGAGCTCCTATCCAAAGGGAATGCGCTTCCTAGAGGATGATGAACTCGCTAGAAGCACTCCTAGGTTGTTGTAGATGATCTTGCTAAAAAATTTTGGTACATGTGTCATGTATTTAAATGGTTTTAGTTTGAAAGAAATAAAGATGTCAAAGATGTGCTAAAAAGCACAATCTCAATACACACAAGGCACTTGATTCATTCTATTTTTTAGGCTCTTTATGTGTCTTTCCCAATGACTACTTGAAAACACTTGTGATTAACATAAAAAGTTTGTTCCAACTTAACAAAGATGGTCAACTTAGTAAATCAACTCAACATACAAAAATTTCTTGTATGAAAGCTTTGAAAAGGATGGGAATATGAGAAATTTTTCTTTATAGCATTCATGATTGTGTGAATTTGTTTTAATTACTAAACGTTGAAGTGCTTAATCTACATTTTTCATTTAACACTTAAAGCAAATGTTCATCACATGCACTCCCTTTAACACTTGAAATTCATGATTTTCTTGCTACTTAGTCATTCATTTCATTTTGAAAGCATGTTAATTTGTCTTTAGGGCATTCAAGATTGAATTTGATAATTGCAAAAAAAAACTAAACTAAACTTGCAAGAAGACAATTAAGGGACCAAATAGAAAACAACATTTGCATATTGTTCCTTCTACACAAATTCAACATAATAGATTAAAACCACTAGTGAACCTACATGAGTCAACCTATGATCTTGCAACATGGGAGTGTAGTCAAACAGAGTGAGGTTGTAGTGCTAAAAATAGTTAAAAATAGAGAAAATTATAGGCCACAGAAGAAATAATAATAGAGTGAACCAACAATAGGTCATTTTTTCTAGTTTGGTAGGTGTTCCCACTGATATGTTTAACCACAAGTTTGAAGGCATAAGTTAAAATAGGATTCCTGGGACTAAATGTTTTTGGTAGAGTGATCTTGTTGGTATTGCAAGTGAACCCTCTAGTAGTAATAGGAATTCTCATGGAGATATTGGAGGGCAGGAATGAAGAAAGGGAATTAAATGGCCACATGGTAGGTAAGTGTTGTGATAGACTTGATCCTACATTTGCGGGTTCACAATCCCACAAAGTTCTTCCTACAAACTCGTAGCCATGGGTTCGCAAAAACTATGTGTTTTTGAATTTTGCTATTGAAAAATGGATAATATGGTTGGAAGCACATTTCCTAGATTGGGATTAATACACCTACAAACAAAATTAAAAACTTGACACACAAAACAAAAGGCACAACATGTTAGTTTTTTATTAGTAAGCAAAAGTACAAAAACTAATTAGAAGTAACTTGAGTGTTGGGGTCCCACGGGGCATGCCAAAATGTATGTTATGAAATTAGTATGCTATGAATATAAAAACTAATCCAACATTCACACATCTAAATTAAAGAGAAATATGCATGATAAGACAAACTATTCACTGTAGAGGAAGGAAAACCAAGAATGGTGAGCTCCTTCACTGTGACCTTGATGTTTCAATGTGTCCAAGAGATGATGTGTGTATGCTCAAACATGCTTCAAGCCTTCCAAGGGTAGGATCCTTCAAAGGGATAAAACATGATGTATGGGGTCTGAATGGATTTTGACATGGCAAGGATGCAAAGAGATGGCTATAGTGGTTAATGGAGCATTATAAGTTTACATGAAAAGTGGATTATTTTTCAGAGGGGAAGGGTTTGATTTATAGGCTAATGGGTAGTGAGATGGAGGGCCATGATGAAAAGATGGAGTTTTGATGATAGAGGGCTAGGATGTAAGGAAGGGGAAGCACATGGATTCTGCTTCTTCAAGGCAATAGCCTTGCGACAAGTATCACAAAGGGATTGGATAGGGGAAGAGAATCAACATGGGTGGTCAAAGGGAGTTATGAGGGAGAAGAAGTGTGGAAGAGGGATGTAAGAGGCATTTAAAGGATCATTAATGCATGTAAGAGCCATTAATGCTCTTGGATAGGAATGTAAGAGGATGGGGAGGACTTTGGCTTTGGCTTGGGTTAGAAAGTCTTAACCCATTATTAAAGTTGTGCACAAGTTTAGCAGAGGGATCAGGCTTGGCTTAGGAGGGGATCAGGAGGCAAGTGCTTTGGCATTAATGGGGTAGGTTAATTAGCTGGCTAAGTGGGGTTAATATGGGTGAATGGGTTGGATTTGGGTAATGATAGGGTTTTAGGAATGGTTATGGGTTTGGGATTGTATTATTAAATGATATATTAAATAAAAAGGGATGTGGGATTAAATTAAATAGATTTATGTAATTATTTAATTTAATAGAGGAATAAGGATTTAATTGATAATTAGATTTTGGGTTGGTCATTTGATTTTATCAATTGGACTATAGTTAATTAAATAGATTAATTAACTAGGGGATGATGATTAATTAGTTAAATATTTAATATTTAATCAATAATGCTCTAGAAGATGACTAAATAAGATTACTTAGTGATGTAATCAAATTTAGGTGTCTACACTATGAGCATCTAGTATTGTCTGGACACTATATCATCTCTTTCCCTATCTTTTTCATAGTCCTCATATGATACTTATCTAAGAGGTAACCTTTGTACTTCTTGTGCTAGCTCTTTTAGCTTAGATTCCTCTCTTTATATTCTATAAGGAATTTTTGATTATTATTATTTCTTATGGACCACCTATGGCTAGCCTCTAGAATACTCCCCTACACTCCTCAGTTGGGTTTCTTTATCTCACCCCCTCCCTTTAGATGATCCTTCCCCTCTATCATACCTATCACCACTCTCATCTCCTCTATCCCCCTCAACTTTACCTTATCCACCCTCTTAATCTAACTCAGGTTATGCATCTACTTGTACCTATACCAAATATGTCAAACTTACAATCCTATGAGTATCTCACCGCTATACATATGTTGTCATTCGTACATCCATTATATATTCCTATAGAGGTACCTATGGTAATAATTTCATCCCTCTCCAAATGCTCCTAGAAATGCATTGATCCAATCCCACTCCTCATATTTTCCCTCTCTCCTTGGTCATGAGAGGATGAGGAATATTATGTGGTACTACATTTTGTATCATACCAAATTAACAATGAACCCAAGATGACATCTACTAAGCTATCTAATTGGCTATCCTGTTGATCAACCAATAGTCTCTATGAATAAATTCAATATTATGTACTTCAAATTTGTCATCCCATTTTCCCATTTTATCATCCTAGTAGCCCTACAACAAGCAATCACTATAAGGCATCCTCTTAAATGATTGTAAATCATCCAACATCCTCCTCCAGTATCCCAATAACCTAGTGTTATCATAGATGATTGGTGGATTATATCAACATGTGTATAGATCATATTACTATCATGTCTACTATTTTCTAACTCATTTCATTTCTCTGAGATACTTCCAAACCCATACTAGTAATAGTGTCACTCCCAATCCCATAGTCTATTGGGTGCGATATGCACACATGTACATAGTGTAATAAGGAAATCCTAGGATAGTATGATACCAAAAGTACACTATGCTTTCCTCCTCCTTGAGCATCATGTTTATGAACCTTTCTCATTTGATCAAGGAATCCATTCCCACATAATTTGGCATCATTCATCCTTTAATCAAGCCTACTAGGTAAAGTGTCAATCTTGGTAGGCTTGCTTCTGTTGTCTCCCTGCATGATAGCCACTATCTCACTAATAGTAGGTAATATATTTACTACCTAAAGAATTCATCCATGTAAGCCCCTACATCCCCTATTTTCTACTTGGTTATGAGTCCCCTAAAAGGAATGTGCAACATCCTCTAGACATCTAGTAGGGTGATCGTCACCTCATCTATCAATAAATAAAAGATTGATGTGTTAAAATGTCACCTCTTAATAAGTGTCATGAGAACATTATGCACTCTTATTCATGGCCACTTGTGTATTTTTTGTAGCCCATAAAATGTGACATGTTCCCAATCTATTGTACTGAGTCTCTTCAAGAGCTCAATCATCACTAGCCAACACTCCTTCGACACAAAGTGTATTAGTCCAGTCTGAAATTTGTTTGACCTAGTGCATGGTCTCCCTCTTAGACCTTGTAATCTTATATATTTCATGTTAAGTACATATTCTAGTTAATTTTTATAGACATTGATCAACAAAGATGGTGGTTTTCCCTCCAAGTCAATGACTCACCGAGTGACCAAATTCTACCTAGCCTAGATCGACATATTTTCCACTAATTTAGTATCTTCATAGATGTTGATATTATGATCAGTCATCTATGAGGATCTCAATCCCTCGATTAGTATTTGTATAGATATTGATCTAGGAATCGATATCTCTACCCCTTTCCTCATCCATTTAACTCTCTAAATAATGAAAAATATTAAAGTATTAAATGCATAAGCTAAAACCAACTAGGGTTTTTCAAACTCACTAGCTCTCCCATGTCCTTTGATCACTAGTATACTTGTATGCACTCCCTATGCTATTATCTCTCTCTCTCTCTCTCTCTCTCTCACACACACACACACACACACACACACACACACACACACACACACACTCTTGCTCACTATGTTTTATCTCCTTTTACTTTGATCATAAGGGAAAAGGACCCTTATGGTCCCTTTTTTCATCCAATTTCTTCCCATGACCCCAAAAATCATGCAAACTACCACCTCTTCCCTTTTTTATTCTATTTTCTTTTCGTGCCCTTCTTTTAGAGAAAATTTTGAAAAAAAAAAATTGTTCAATTTTCTCAATGTGACATATTCTCTCTCTATCATCTCTTAGGTATGACTCATGGGGCATCTCATTTTTTTCTTCATTTATAGATGTCAATTTTGACACCATGTCTAGTTTAAAAATTCATTAAAAAACAAATACACATTATAAAATTACTTGAAAATTTTGGAATAAACTACACACTGTTAAGTAACTTTTGACCAGAGTGATTAAAGAATTTCAAAAAAAAGTTAAAATTTTAGGGAGGCCACACTTTGTACTATGTTATGTTTTTTTGGAATAAATAGTACCACTTTTTGTGGCCCCCTTTTTTGAGGACCTAAAACTAAACCATTTGAAAAAAAAAAAAAGTTTAGAAACTAGATTCAAAGGACTACGACTTTTGTTTTTGTCATATCTTAAAATTTTGAGCATAACTATCTTCAAATTCTTGTTGAACTTCAAAATTTGCAGATTTTAGGAAAAAGGTGTCCACTTATACCCCCCTTTTGGCACCACAACTTGGTGCACTTACCCAAAATCAACTATAATGTTAAGGCAACACATTAAAATAAACTAATATTAGAGTATAACGGACAATTGACATCTTTACTCTAATATTAGTTTATTTTAATGTGTTGCCTTAACATTATAGTTGATTTTGGGTAAGTGCACCAAGTTGTGGTGCCAAAAGGGGGGTATAAGTGGACACCTTTTTCCTAAAATCTGCAAATTTTGAAGTTCAACAAGAATTTGAAGATAGTTATGCTCAAAATTTTAAGATATGACAAAAACAAAAGTCGTAGTCCTTTGAATCTAGTTTCTAAACTTTTTTTCTTTTCAAATGGTTTAGTTTTAGGTCCTCAAAAAAGGGGGCCACAAAAAGTGGTACTATTTATTCCAAAAAAACATAACATAGTACAAAGTGTGGCCTCCCTAAAATTTTAACTTTTTTTCAAAATTCTTTAATCACTCTGGTCAAAAGTTACTTAACAGTGTGTAGTTTATTCCAAAATTTTCAAGTAATTTTATAATGTGTATTTTTTTTTTAATGAATTTTTAAACTAGACACATCCCAAAAATGTGAAATATATGTGTGCTCCCCCTAGAAATAATTGAAAACTAATCTAAAATCAAAACTTTTTTTTTCAAAGTGTGTAGAATATAGTCTAGTTTCTAAAAAACTAAGTTGTTGCAAAATTTAATGAACGAGCTAAAATCTATAGCCCAATTAATACATGGTGGTTTTTGACAAAAAATGAACATACATTCAAAAGAAATTATAGATAAAAGGTTTGAAATAGTTCAAATTAAAAATAAATCATATGGTTAGATAGCTAACATAGAGACCTATAATGCTATGTAACCTGATCTTATCGATACCCAACCATGAGGAATCTTGAAGGGGAACACACAAGAAAAAGCAATCATTTTTGCTATGTTTGCTGGAAAATATGTCTTAGACCTATTTATAAACTCCAAACCTTTGGGTTGGATCTCCAAGCAAAAACCAAGCCTTAGGCTTTGGTTTAATGCAAAGCTTTCAATAACGCATGTGCCCTATAGCGCGCACATGCTATTTAACTTTGTGTTCCTAGTAGCACGTATGCGTTATAGTTTGTACACACTATAGTGCATTCACACTATAGTGTGCACACACTATCAACACCTAAATTACCAAACAAAACTAGGTGGGAGGGGGCAGGGGAATGGCTATGTGTGTGTGTGAGAAAGATAGAAAGAAAGTAGGGGATGGGAGAGGGGAGAGAGTACAAGATGGGAGAGAGAAAGTGAGAAAGAGTAGAGGTGGCAAGGAGAGTATAGGATGGGAGAGAGAGGAAGTGTGAGAGAGTAGGGGTGGCAGAGAGAGTACAGGATGTGAGAGAGAGTAGGGGTGGCAGATAGAGTACAGGATGCAAGAGAGAGTAGGTGTGAGAGAGAGTAGGGGTGGCAAAGAGAGAGTGCAGGATGGGGGAGAGAGATTGATAGTAGGGGATGGGAGAGAGAGGAAGTGTGAGAGAGTAGGGGTGGCAGAGAGAGTACGAGAGTAGGGGTGGTAGAGAGACTATAGGATGTGAGAGAGAGTAGGTGGGAGAGAGAGTAGGGGTGGAAAAGAGAGAGTGCAGGATGGGGGAGAGAGATTGATAGTAGGGGATGGGAGAGAGGGGAAGTGTGAGAGAGAGTACAAGTTGGGAGAGAGAGATTGAGAGTAGGGGATGGGGGAGAGAGAGAGTAGGCAGTGGGAGAGGAAGAGTGAGAGAGAGGAGGATGGGAGTGCATGTGTGTGAAAGAGAGAGAGTATAGAATGGGAGAGGGGGAAGATAGAGTAGCTCGAGAGAGAGAGAGAGTAGGGGATGGAAGAGAGAGTAGGTGATGGGAGAGGGAGTGGGAGAGGGAGAGAGAGGGGGGATAGAAATGTGTGTAAGAGAGAAAGAGAGAGAGTAGGGGGTAGTAGAGAGAGAGAGTAGAGAGGGGAGAGAGAGAGTGAGAGTGAAAGTGAGAGTGAGTAGGTGTTGGGAGAGAGAGTGGGAGAGGGAGAGTGAGTGAGAAAAAAAGTAGGGGATGGGTGTGTGTGTGTGAAAGAGAGAGAGTAGGGAATGAGAGAGGAGAGAGAGAGATAGAGAGCATAGGAAATGACAGAGGGATGGGAGAGAGAGGGGGAGAGAGAGAGAGAGAGAGAGAGAGAGAGAGAGAGAGAGAGTAGGTGGTGGAAGAGGGAGTGGGAGGGAGAGATAGGTGGAATGGAAGTGTGTAAGAGAGATAGAGTAGGGGATGGGAGAGAGTAGGTAGTGGGAGAGGGACTGCGAGAGAGAGAGGGGGAATGGGAATGTGTATTTATTTATAAGAGAGAAAGAGTAGGGGATGGGAGAGAGTGTGAGAGTTTGAGAGAGAGTAGGAGGTTGCAGAGAGAGCTTGTACGAGATGGGGGTGAGAGAGAGAGAGAGAATAGGGGATGGGAGAGAGTGTGAGAGAGAGTAGGGGATGGAAGAGAGAGAGTGGGAGTAGGGGATGGGAGAGAGAAAGTAGAGAGGGAGAGAGAGTACTTGAGAGAGAGAGAGATAGTAGGCAGTGCAAGAGGGAGTGGGAGAGGGAGAGAGAGGGGGATGGGAGTGTGTGTGACAAATCTAGAGAGTAGGGGATGGGAGAGAGTGTGAGAGTGTGACAGAGAGTAGGTGGTGGCAGAGAGAGCTTGTATGGGATGGAAGAGACAGAGAGTGATATTATGAGATGGGAGAGCATGAGAGAGAGTAGGGGATGGGAGAGAGAGAGTGAGAGTAAGGGATGGAAGAGAGAGAGAGATTAGAGAGGAAGAGAGAGAACTTGAGAGAGAGAGTAGGCAGTAGGCAAGGGAGTGGGAGAGGGAGAGGGAGAGGGAGAGAGATAAGGGGGATGGGAGTGTGTGTGATAGATGTAGAGAGTAAGGGATGAGAGAGAAGAAGAGTGGGGGGATAATAGTGTGTGTGTCTATGAAAGAGAGAGAGTAGGGGATGGGAGAGAGTGTGAGAGTAGGGGGTGGTAGAGAGAGAGTACGATGATGGGGGAGAGAAAGTAGGTGGTGGGAGAGGGAAAGAGAGAGGGGGGATGGGAGTGTGTGTGTAAGAGAGACAGAGAGAGAGCTCATACAGAATGGGAGAGAGACAGAGAGTAGAGAGGGAGAGAGAGAACTTGAGAGAGAGAGAGATAGTAGGCAGTAGGAGAGGGAGTGGGAGAGGGAGAGGGAGAGAGATAGGGGGGATGAGAGTGTGTGTGACAGATGTAGAGAGTAGGGGATGGGAGAGAAGAGAGTGGGGCATAAGAGTGTGTGTGAGAGATCTAAAGAGTAGGGGATGGGAGAGGAGAGAGGGTGAGAGAGTAGGCAGTGGGAGAGGGAGAGCGAGAGAGAGAGAGAGAGAGAGAGTAAAGGATGGGAGAGGGGAGAGAGTGTGTAAGGGATGGGAGAGGGGAGAGAGAGTAGGAAGAGAGAGAGGGTAGGGGATGGGAGAGAGTAGGGAGGATGGAGAGTGATGTGTTTTCACATAGTGTGAATGCACTATAGTGCATACACACTATGTGAAATCACCTAAAAATGGTCAAAAAGAAACTTCGGGGCCCATTTTATCCATTTTCTACTTTTGGTTTGTTATGCACTCTGTTATTCTGATAGAAATCATGGGTTTCAACATAGCAAACACTATTTCAACACTTTTGGAAGCTAGCAAACACCAAATTCAATCATTGGATATGTGATTTGAAGACTTTTTGAATATTCCTTGTATATAAAAGGTTAGTGCAATCTATTTTAAATATTGTTTGTTGATATATAGATAAAAATTTGATTATTGTTTAATATATAGTGAATTCATTGAAATTTGTATGTTTGAATGAAATGTTATTTCAAAATGGTTAGAAATTTGACAAGTTGTTTGATATATGTTGTGTATTCATTCAAATAATTATAATTTTTATATGTATTTGAATAATTTTTAATTTAAACATTTTAAGTAATTCATATGTTTGAATAATTTGACATGTAGAAATCATCATCATGCCAAGGAAGAAACCAAAAACTCAAACAAATGAAGATAGGGAGAGAGATTTGGCAATTAAAAGAGATAAAATGAAATTACTACATGAGAAAAGAAAATTGCAAAGCAATAATGAAGAATTGACTTTCAAAGAGAATCAAGAACCATCGGTACAAAGAAACAAAGAGGAAGAATTGGAAAGAAAAAGAGAACGAATGAGACTGTTACGCTCAAGAAGATAATTGAATTGTGAAGCTACATCATCTTCCAATGTTGGAGTCATATCATCTGCTACACCATCTTCCAATGTTGAAGTCATATCATCCTCGCATGTTGAAGAGACATCGATTTGTAGATCCGATGATATATACACTCCATCATGTCATGTTGAAGGCACAACATCAACACATCAAGTAGGTGATATTCCATCTTTTGCATCTTATTGTCAAGGCACATCATCTTCGGTTCAAGGTATGCAATACACTTGACCTTATGTTGATGTTCAAAATATTGAGAGAATGGAAAAGATTATAACACCTTCTAGAATTTATTTTAGAAGACCAAAATATTTTATTGATATTGATACTAACATTTTGAAATCAATGCCTAACAAGATTAGCAAGCATACTTATCAAAGAAAAGTTAATCATATGCGGAGATTATTTTTTGAAGAATTAAATATTACAGGTCAATTCTAATTATTTTTTGAAATGATGAAGAATTTGAAATTTAGGCCTATCATGAAGATTCTTGGGCTAAGAACGATAGATGATTCAAATGAAAAAAATATTGTAAAGAATCTAATGAGTGCTTATGACAAAGTGGGTTCTAAATCACACACCAAAGATAGTAATATCACAAGATGAGTACTTACATCAACAATAGTAAGTATCCAAATGAAGAAAGCTCAACTCATGATAAAGACAAGAAAAAATATTAAAAATTGGTAGAGGTACTCTAAGGAGAGCCATGCTAAGGCATGAGAGATTGGAAGATCCAAAAAAAAATGAGTTATGGACATTTAGCGGTAGACTACTACGAAAGGATAAAGAAATTAGTGAAGCCTTGAAATCATTGATTGAAGATTTTTGAAAAAATAACACATGTGTTTCTCGTAATCAAAGAGATGTTGTAAGAAGGAGGATTGGTAGCCAAAATTGTGAGCCACATGTGAAACATTTTTTGGACTCAACTTAGACACAATTTTTTGCAAAATTTATTAGTATGTATCCGCAAATTTGAATAATTCAAAGATTTTTTGAGATGGGTAAACCTTTTTATGTGAAGATAAATCACACACGCACAACTTGTTGTTGTAGGATACATATTGAATTTTCTAACCATTTTGATGTCTATAGGCATATATGTGTAGTTTTGCATTCTCAATTTTTTTTGTAGGATTGTGACATAAATGAGCCACCAAAATCTTCAAGGGAATTCATATTCAACATTTTATGTGAAATAGGGGATGGCCAACAATTTTACAAGACATCATGCTTGGATGGTACATGCTTATTTTGTGGTTCTTTGCAACTTTTATCAACTTGTCAACATATAGATAGTACACATGCAATTGGAAATGAAATAGTAGATTACAAAAAATTTAAGACAGTGACATGCTCTAAAAGATGGGAAACAAGGTAAAAGATGTGATTTAGTCATTGAAAAGATTCTAGTGTATGAGTTCATGAAAAATTTTCTTGAAAAGATTATTTACGAGTATGAAAGGCATACCCATAGAGCTCGATGGATAGATTTGCAATTCAAGTTGTGCAAGGATACGTTTCCACTGGATACCATTGTTTTGGTTGTAGATTTTTCAAAGAACTACACACTACAACCAAAAAATGAGGTGCAAGAAAAGTATTATACTTCTCAACAGGTTTCCATATTTGTTCACATAACATTCATGCATTCACCTACAAGTACAGAGGATGATAGGAAGATTTTGAGGGAGTACCATTTTTACATCACTGATGATCGATCACATTCTACAGAGTTTATACATGGTTGTTTTAAACTGTTTTATGGAGATTTGGCTAATAGGGGCATAACATATCGCGAGCACATTATTTGGTCAGACAATTGTGCATCTCAATTCAAGAATGCATGTATGTTCTATTGGTTGAGCAGGATGCATAGGCTGTGTAGAATTCAATATATGTGGAATTTCACAAAGGTTGGTCATGGTAAGGGAGAGCACAATGGTGCATGCGCATGCATTAAAAGAGCGTTGGATCATGAAGAACTAAAGTACAAAGATGGAGCAATATTGACAGATGCAAAATCCATCATCCAATGGTGTAATGCTACAATTGGTCCAGGTAAGGAAGGTGAGTCTACGGTTCATAGATTTTTTTGGTTGATAGATAATACTAACATTGCACCATATCAAGATTGTTGCACACTAACAAGATCTAGTGAGTTACACTCTTTTAGAAGCTTTGATACAGGTTCATGGAGTATCCACACACAAAAAATGGCATGCTATTGTCCATCATGTGTAGAGGGAAATTGGGATGACTGTGAGTCAACTGAATGGGTGGACAAATGGGATATATGGGTTTTGGACCCAATTGACACCTATCATCCCCCATAAGCACTAGAAATGGTAGAGATGGATTCATCTATTGACTTTGACCGCTTGTCAGATCTAGTGCAATCAGGTAATATATATATTTATATATCTTTGTAATTTCAATATGTAACTTTATAACTTTTACTCAAGTATTTTTTGAATTAATGACCACATTTTGTACATTTGTCACTGCAGGCCATGTTTTTGCTGTTATTGCACCTGAAGACAATGAAGAAGGGACATATTATTATTTGTGTCATTGTGTTGAAGCCAAAAAAAATTGGATCACTCAGTTATAGATGGTGAACGTTTAGAGTACCATGTCGGTGTGGTGGTCATAACAGGAACATGGCTTAGACAATATTCTATGAAGAACCGTAACTTGTGGTTATTCGAGGATTGGCAAATAGACAAGAATATTTTTCATTATTCAAACCTTGTTGTTGCATCAAATTTCCACTTGATTAAATATGGTGGAAAACCACATAATAAGATTCTTTGGAAAGTTCATGAGTCAGACCATGAGGCAATACTTGACACATTAAAATGTCGAGCAGATCCAGTTGGCTCATTAGATTGAATAGGGAGAGAGGGAGAGAGAGAAAGAGTGATCAATTGGATCCAAATACAATGTTACAACCTCTTCCCCAAGACTATCCACATGACTAAGGTGGACCATATTCTTATGATGTGTAAGTGATGAGATTTAGTTTTGATTTGTTTAGAATCTAGATACATTATTTGAATTTATATTAGATTCTTTAATAGGACCCATTTTTAGATTAGTCGTTTGAATAAGTGAAAGTTTAGAATTTGTTGTTTAGAACAAAATGTAATGAAAGAACATGAATATTGTTAGAATGTGAATGCTTTGTGATGTAAAGTCATGATTTTTTTCATGTAACTAGAAACTTCAAACTGGCGAAAGCAAGGATACAATGGAAGAAGTTTTCAATACTCATCAAGCAAGGGTTATCATATAACTTAGAAAGCAAGGATTTCTACAAATGGATAATTCTTAATGACAAGCCAAATTCAATTTTTTTCATTCTCTAATTTTAGTGGATTAATCTTATCTTAGATTTTTTATCGTGATAATTCTTCATTTGCATGTCACCAAAGAAGAGGGCTAATAAAGTTGATGCACAAGTGATAAAGGGTGAGATGCCAAAATCATCTGCGAAATGGTTTTATCAGTTCACATCCTCAATATTTATTAATGTTCTTTGTTCAAATACCATTGTATGTTAATCATCTTATGCCTGGAATTGCAGAGGATCACAATCATCAAAAAGTAAGAAGGAAAATAGGTCTTGATCTGATGATAATGGGGCAGTAATAGATATAGTTCTCTCTAAGGATTTGACAAAATGTATATTGATGGATTTGACAAGAATTAAAAGTATACAGACAATCAATTTAGTATTCCATAAAATGGTTCTTATATTAACAACTTTTACTATATTTATTGATTTTGTTCCAGTATTTAATGTGATTTAAGTGATGCAGGTATATATTGGGTAGGTTTAGCGTATGCTTTGAATGATTTATCCATGATCATCATGATATGACCATCTCAAAAGTGTTTATTGAGCTCATTTTCCTATCTACAAGACTAATTTACTCTTAATTTTCTTCCAAACCATGATTTCTTGTAATAGATACCCAAGAATACTTGCAATCATTGCATTCCAATTTGTTGGACTTTGACTCATTATTATCATAAAGTTGGAATGTTGGAAAGGGTTAATACTTGATTATGTATATTCATCCCATGTGTGTTCCATGAGGTTAATACTATTGTAACATTTTAAGATTTAATTTTGTGAATTTTTTCCTCATTTTGTACATGATCAGTTTGTTCAAGTGACATATGATGAGGTTGTCTATACAACTTAATGATTGAGTTGAAGTGATTTATGAAGTAAAGGGCTATTTAATGTAGCTATTTAAATCATGCATATTTGATGGCCATTTCCCTCTATTTTGTAGTCATTTTTCACAACAATATTTCTAACATGGTTTTGTTCAAGTTCATGAATGATCACAATATCCGTGACTATACAACAAGTGTATGTGTGTTTGATGCAAAGCCCTCCTATATTCCCCTAGGAACCACAACTCAACTCTGGGATTCTCTTGTATTCTTGGAATCTACCCAAGGAACTAGACTCTACTAGGGTTCAAGATGAGGTCTCTTACTTGGTAACATCTTCCTACAACCATGTCTAAGAGGTTATAAACCAAATCTTCATTTTGTCTTCTAAACACTCACATTGTTCACCATGCACCTAGTGTACCTTGGTGCCTCCAACATACCAAAACATTTGATCATCTCAAAACATCCCATCTAACATGTTCCACCTCCTTGCACACTCTCAACAACTCATCCCTTACACTTTCTCAATTTTGCCTCTTCTAGGCTTGTTCCAACTAGCCCTTGCCAGCCACTAATTTGTTGTTTTCTCCAAACTTTCCCACAGAACTTCCTAAACTATTGGGTGATTAAAATACCATTTTCATCACTCTAAAATATAATCCAAAACCAAATACACTTTTTTTAGTAAAATATCACTCAAAATTGGCTATTTTAGTCAGTCAACTAGGCCTAGTTTAAGGCCATTTAGAAAGCAACTCACAATCCCTTAACTTTTAGAATTCCTATGACCCAAAATAGTCTTAAGATATGAATAAAATGCAAGGATTATTCTTTTTTTTTGTCTCATGATCAACTTTACAATGGTTTTTATAAAACCCTCCTTTCTAGCCCCTTTACCCTAGGGCTTTCTAGAAATCTTACTTTGCAACGTCTCTAGAACCCCAAAATGGTTCAAAAACCTTCACTTTGGTTATATTAGATGACTTCCAACATAAAATGCAACTATTTTTTGGAGAAAAAACTAAATCCACCTTTGGAGCGATCACATACCCCTTTTTATGCACTCAAATTTTAGGGAAAACTATACATTCATTGCTCAAACTTCAAAACTCTTACATTATCAATCAATTTTGACCATCCAAACTTGTCTCCCACATGTGGGAATGAGGTTTAAACTCATTTAGACTCTCAAAACCAAATGAAACCTCCCTTTGGACCCCTTACATGACTCGATTAAGCCCATTTTGGCTTATATTGCCAATGTTGGCAATTTTACAAAATATTGCACTTTTAGTGCCATTTAGATCTTTTAGAGGCTTTGATAGCCTTATTACATTATTCAATACCTTCATAGGTCTTTTCTATCCACCCCTAACCTAGGATCAATCTAAATCCATTCCTAGTGACCCCTAGGTACCGTGTAGGCTCAATAATGCCATTAAGGCTTACATTAATGCTTTGATTATAATATGATCAATCTATGATCAAAAAAAGATCACATGTCCATGATTAAAATCATTACAAGTTTTAATGACCTTAGAAGGCCATTTTTCTTCTAATCCACCTAAGGATTGCTCATCTTGCCTCTTGGTTGTGACCTTGGTGCTCCTGTACCAGTGTTGGCTAACAATTGGAAAATTTGTGTTATTGATTGAGCCTGATGACTTGGACATCCAATGTTCTTAATTTCAAAATAGATACAACTTTTTCATTGTAACATGTAGGCACAAATCTCATAATTTTACTCATGTTCATTATCATCACTTAATGGTGTAGGGGCACCAAGGTCATTCTATGAAGATACATTCATTGAAGACACCAAGGACTAAGGATCCAATGGACTTCTAATATAGGGAGACTCTACCCTACAAGTGGACTCCACTTCACAAGCCTAACCCTCAAACTTAGGGTACTCAAACAACTTGGATCAACACTTAGGAACTCCCTGCCACTAATAGGCCTACAAAGGCAAATACTTCTTAAATGGTTTCAACACTCAACTATTCAGATGGAAATGGTTATTATAGACTCAAACCAACAAGAAAAATCTAAAACTTGAGGTTTCTCAACACTCAACAATCAAATTTCAAAATTGTTACCAACACGTCCTACTAGGACAATTTCCAGTTTTAATGGTCAAACTCCCAAACCATAAAAGGGACCCCTGCTGTTTTTTGCATTTTTAAACACTCTTCAACATCCAACAAGAGATTCCAAAAGATTAACCAACAACTCGGCACCAGCATCAAGTTATGCCCACTTTGTGTTACAGTCCTAAATGACCAGTTTAGGCTGGGTTACAAGGAAAATATAAACAAATGGGTTCACAGACTTGGTTCAACCCCTTGGATCTCTGCTATATATCAAAATTTTCCTTCTACACCCTTCACTTGGGTTAGATTAATCAGTTTAGGATCCTGATCCCTCTTTTTCCTTCAAATCTAGACCAGACATAAGATTATGTTCAGTCTAGGGCTTGCTGGTAAAAATAGATGCCATGCTCCTACAACCCTAAATCTCTTCCATCTCAAAGAACCATCTCCTAAATTGTATTCCACAAAGTGACATTGAAATCTCATGGTGAGTTTGCAAGTTAGGATTCCATCTTGCTGAAACTCTCAAATTTGGAGTAAATCTGACCTACCTACACTAAAACTAATATAAATTTTTTTGTATACAAGATAAAGACTTCAAACCAATTGAAATGGAATCCTTACTCAACCCTCTATCTAACTATATAATTCTTGTACCACCACCAATCCGTATAGGCCATACATAATTGAAAAAATAGTAAAAAAGGCATAAAATTTGAGTTTTTTATTGACCAATGCTGTCCACCATCCGTATAATGACCTTTTCCACGTGTGGGGATAGAATTTCCTACTCCATTAGCTTTGAGTGGCTGGGTAAACCCTATCCCTAACCTTTTTCTATCCCCTTCAATGCTAGAACATTCTCAGGCACGCCGAATCGAAATGTCCCTAAGGGTCACTAAATGCCATAGGGCTACAATCTTTGATGGGGCATATCTCGGAGCTCATTTGAGGTATGGATGCAATTATAGTTCCTACAAGACTATGTTGTAGATACCTACAATAACCTCTCTCACTTTTTGTTTTTTTCTCATAAAGTGCGCTGGGTAAACTTTTTAACGTGACCCGTAGCGCTGGCGTGACACGCCCACCGGTACCACGGGGACGGGACCAACCCCCTGCAACAGGGAAGATTTAGCCAACTGAGCTAGGACCCTTGGTCGACCTCTCTCACTTTTTGGATATCATACTCCATTTTTATTTTACAATGCCATCTCAGGTGATGTTGAAACTTGCATTATTGGCCAGTATAAAGTTGCCAACTACGAAATCTCTCTCACCTTTCATCGTGGGATCAAACTGTCTACTTTGTTAGCTCTGAGTGGCTAGGTAAACCCTATCCCTAACCTCATTCTATCCCCTTCAGTGTTGGAATGTTCTCGGGCACGCCGAACTAGAATGTCCCTAAGGGTCACTATATGCCATAAGGCTGTGATCTTTGACGGGGCATATCTCAGAGCTTGTGCAAGGTATGGATGCAATTCTAATTCCTATAGGATGGTGTTGTGGAGACCTACAATAACCTCTCTCACTTTTTGGAGATCACACTCTATTTTCATTTTACAATGCCATCTCGGGTGATGCTGAAACTTGCAGTGTTGGCTAGTACAAAGTTGCCAACTGCCAAATCTCTCTCAACTTTCATCGTGGGATCGAACTGTCTGCTCTATTAGCTCTAGGTGGCTAGGTAAACCCTATCCCTAACCTCATTCTATCCCCTTCAGTGCTAGAATGTCACACCGAACCGAAATGTCCCTAAGGGTCACTAAATGCCATAGGGCTGCAATCTTTGATGGGGCATATCTCAAAGCTCGTGCGAGGTATGGATGTGATTCTAGTTCCTATAGGAATATGTTATAGAGACCTACAATAACCTCTCTCACCTTTTGGAGATCACACTCTATTTTCATTTTACAATGCCATCTCGAGTGATGCTGAAACTTGTAGTATTGGCCAGTACAAAGTTGCCAACTACCAAATCTCTCTCACCTTTCATTGTGGGATCAAATTGTCTGCTCCATTAGCTCTGAGTGGCCTATCCTCAACCTTGTCTTGTCCCCTTTAGCGCTTGAATGTTCTTAGGCATGCCGAACCAGAATGTCCCTAAGGGTCACTAAATGCCATTGGGTTGCCATCTTTGACAGGGCATATCTCGGAGCTTGTGCAAGGTATGGATGCGATTGTAATTCCTACAGGACCATGTTGCAGAGACTTACAATAACCTCTCTCACTTTTTTGAGATCACACACTATTTTTATTTTACAATGCCATCTTGGGTGATGCTGAAACTTGCAGTATTGGCTAGTACAAAGTTGCCAACTGCCAAATCTCTCTCACCTTTCATCATTGGATTGAACTACCTGCTCCGTTAGGTTTGAGTGGCCAGGTAAACCCTATCCCTAACCTTTTTTTGTCCCCTTCAGTGCTGGAACATTCTCAAGCATGCCGAACTGGAATGTCCCTAAGGGTCACTAAATGCCATAGGGCTATGATCTTTGATGGGGCATATCTCGGAGCTCGTGTGAGGTATGGATGCAATTCTAGTTCTTACAGGACGGTGTTGTAGAGACCTACAATAACCTCTCTCACTTTTTGGAGATCCCACTCTGTTTTCATTTTACAATGCCATCTCGGGTGATGTTGAAACTTGCAGTGTTGGCTAATACAAAGTTGCCAACTGCCAAATCTCTCTCACCTTTCATCGTGGGATCAAACTATCTACTTCGTTAGCTTTAAGTGGCCGAGTAAACCCTATCACCAACCTTGTCCTATCCCCTTCAACGCTTGAACATTCTTGGGCATGCCGAACCGGAATGTCCCTAAGGGTGACTAAATGCCATAGGGCTGCAATCTTTGATGAGGCATATCTTGGAGCTTGTGTAAGGTATGGATGCGATTCTAGTTCCTACAGGACTATGTTTTGGAGAGCTACAATAACCTCTCTCACTTTTTTGAGATCACACTCTATTTTCATTTTATGATGCCATCTCAGGTGATGCTAAAACTTGCAGTATTGGCCAGTACAAAGTTGCCAACTGCCTAATCTCTCTCACCTTTCATCGTGGGATCAAATTGTCTGCTCCATTAGCTTTGGGTGTCCTGGTAAACTCTATCCTCAACCTCATCCCATCTTCTTCAGTGCTTGAACGTTCTCGGGCATGCTGAACCAGAATGTCCCTAAGGGTCACTAAATGCCATAGGGCTGTGATCTTTGACGGGGCATATCTCATAGCTCGTGTGAGGTATGGATGCAATTCTAGTTCCTACAGGATGGTGTTGTGGAGACCTATAGTAACCTCTCTCTCTCTCTCTCTCTCTCTCTCTCTCTCTCTCTCTCTTTGGAGATCACACTTTGTTTTCATTTTACGATGCCATCTTGAGTGATGCTAAAAGAGCTTTTGAGCCAAGAGTTTGATTGAGGAATTGTTAGAAGCATTCCAAAGCTCGCGATGCCCTTTATCAAGCTATACCCCACTACACTAATTACAAACACTTTCAAGTTGTTTAGGAGTCTTTAAGACCTTCAAAATTGACTTGTAACTTTTTGTGCCAACTTCAAAAACAAGAAATTTTATTACATTAAATCTAGGCATTGTATTTCAACAAAAAGTTATTAGCATTCGTATTTAGCCCCATCCAAAGTTTTGAGAAAGGTCTAGGAATAATTTGTGTTGAAATGTAAACTTAATTTAAATAGTAACCTTATGCAAATTCAAGGTTGACATTGTCCATGAACAAATCATTTCTCAATCAACCTTGTCCTCTCCAATTTGGAGTTCTCCCTTGTCTACCAAATTAGTCTACAAAAAAACTCAAAAAAGCCTAATCATTCTCAAATTGATAATGTTTGAGAAGGGTACATTGCACTCACCTTCAAGGTGTGAATCTCTTTGTAATGATAACATTGCTCTCACAAAAGCCATAATATTGAAACCCAATGAATGCATGAAAATACCACATTGTAGGTCATGTGTCTAATGGCTTGGAATAGGGCTAGTATCCCTAAAACAAAAAGGTGCAAGATCTTGATTGGAGAAGTACTCACCTTGGAGGAGTTCACAAATGACCCTATCACTTTGGATAGGCCACAAAAATGATATCCTAAAGGAGTAAAATATTAGGAAAGCCACAAGTTTTGTTTGGTAGATTAGGAAGAAGAAAGTGCTTAAACCTCACTTCTTGCTCAACATCTCTACATTAGTGAGGGGGAGATGAAGAGGATAGATGGCTACATAGATATGGAAAAAATAGAAATATAAAGAGGGGCAGGGGGGGGGGGGAATAAGAGAGAGTGAGATACAAGGATAACATGAGCCAAAACTACCAAATTGCAGTGCTTGAGTCCTTCATTAGAAAATCGACACCCAAATTTGAATATGAATCTACAAAACAACATGTTCCTTCCACTTGTCATACTCTTTTATTTCCTTTTAAAGATGCTCTATGATTTTCCATAACATGTATTGTAAATTCATTAACAAGTATAGCTCCCTCTTACAAGTATCTTATGTGTCATCTTAGATTCGTCCCCCTCTCATGTGAGATATCTCTCTTTCTTATACATCACAACTATTTATAAAACTTTTATTTTTACCTTAATCTAGTTACCATAGAATAATAACAACACATTCCAATCAACTTGTGATTATGTAACAATCATTAATGTATGAAAACACATAAAACTATCAGTGATTATGTTACATTTATGATTTTTAAAATGAATTTTTTTTGCAAATAATCCATCTTTCCTCTACTATCTTTGACAATTTTTAATTGATGATAAATAATGGTGGTTATGTATTGAAGCTCAACAAGCTAATTGTGTTTTTTCTTCTTGTCTATATTCTTTTTGTAACAATGATTTTTTCTTCTACACAAGCTTTGTGACCACTTGTGATCAAATTTTTATCTTATTTTTAACATAAATGTTTAGAGAACTTTTGATCTAATTTTGTTGGATAGAGTAATTTCAAACTACTAATTTCTTTCATGGATTTCCTAATAAATCTCAAGGTTCTCATTTAGGTGACCAATTGCCAGGAGGTCCACAAATATTGCTTAATAAAGTTTATTGCCATGAGGTCCTAATCGATCTTGATTGATAAAGTTTATTTCCAATCAATATTGTATCAAAAATTCAAACTAATTAGGTATTGAATTAAACTTGATAAACAAATGATAGAGAAGGAAAACTTTAAACATGAACAAGATCATAAATCATATGACGATGACATATTGTAAATGATTAACTTATGCTTAAACAGTGATAAATTTTATTGTTAATCAATAAATTCTATCAAAGTTTTGAGTAGATTAGGTATTTAATTTAATGTCATACATAAACATATCTAATTTAATGTCATACATAAACATATCTAATTTAATGTCATACATGCACATATCTAATTTAATGTCATACACGAACATATCTAATTTAATGTCATACATGAACAAACATATAATATAAAATGATAACCAATAATGTCATGTACATTAACAAACACATAATATATTATGATAACCAATAATGTCATATATGAACAAACATATCATATATTAACCAATAATATCATAAGTCAAATAATGTCATACATCAAATATAGAATGTCATATACATCAAATGTGTATCGAATATGTCGACGGATGCCTATATATATACATGTCTAGATCAACTATATCTTTTCCTTCCCACGAGGGGAAGGAAACAAGTTTCTCGATGTCCTTTGCTGTAGTGTGGAGGGAGATGGTGGAGATGATGGGATCCTCCTGACACACTCACTTGACCTCTTATTGAGGCTCTTCTCCAACTCCAACTGATACAAAGAAAGTAGATATGAATCAATATTTATTATACATTGAAATCAAATATATGTACACACAAAATCAATTTTTTTTTACCGCCATCAAATAGTCACTCTGTAAGTCCACCTCGAATGCTTGTGGATGATCAGGCATGATGAGACCTTACAACAATTCAATAAATATAATCACTTATAAATAGAATTAGAAATTTTGAGACTAACTATTATAAACAACAACTAAAATGAAGAAAAAAAATTCATACCTCCGTCAATGGCTGTGAGCTAGCCACAACTGCGGCCACTCCACTATCAATAGACTGTTGCAGATGAGGAGGTGTGTCTGACATCATGAGCTATATGTCATACAATACATGTTACATCTAACATGAAACATGAAATAAATATAATCAAATGAATTAAATTAACATGAAACAACTGTACCTGTGTGAAGCTCGTATGATTTCTATGCTCCAAGTTCGTAGTAAAGGTTGAGGGTCCTCTAGAGAACTAATGCACATGCATAATCTTTTTTGTCAATCCTTAATATGATTACGTAATAAATATATGTATTAATTAAAATGATTAAATCAATACATACCTCTGGACTCGTGAAAGGGACAAAAAATGGGCCTAGAGGATCGCTGCTAGGCCCTGCAACACTCTGACCCTGAATTTTGAACAATGTCAATAGATGCTAATTAATTAATCATTCACTATACATATGAAATGTGATCAAATTAGTAAATTATAATTATAATTTACATGTGTGTCAATGCCAAATGTGTCATTCAGGAACTGATCATTGACAAGCCCATCATCTGTACCATCTCCAGCATGAGTGCCAAATGTGCATAGGGATCCGCATGAAGTGTACATGTGACCATGACACAGAGAAGGCTCCCCCTCAACTAATGGGCTCGTCAAATGGATGACGGTCTGTGTCAAAGCATTAATGGTCCCTAGAGCGCTGGCCTCTACATGTTCCTTCACAACTACATGAATAGTCACATGCTTGCGTTGTGGCTTGACCACAGGTGCCCTAACTACATTAGGGTCATGATGTGCTCTCGGCCTCTCAAATGATGACCCCCCACCTCTACCCTGGGAGTCTAATATATCAAAATAATTGGGGATCTCCCCAAGGAAAAACTCACAATATAATTTCTTCAAAAAATACATGGGGGCCTCATGATTGTTGCAAGGAGGGGCATCAAAAACCATCCACCATCTATCCCAAAAATTATTTCTAATAGCATCATGTATGCACCAATGGATGGGGACTCGTTTAGTACCCTCTCTAATAGTATGTTGCTCATCGGGTTTTCTAAATAATGCACATAAACTACCTTTTGGTATTTCTTTTTTTTTTAACATCTTCATATGAAAATTTATTTGCATAAAATCTTTTTTGTTCATCCCTCTTAACCTGCCAAATATCTAACTGACCACTAACTGAGGCTATCTGGGTGTTAATGGATTTGAGGGATGATGCCAATTGAGCCCTCATTGGATTGGTTTGTCCAGATTCTTTCAACTGAGCAATGAGTCTTTCTAATTCAGTTTTGCCTCTCTCTATTTCATTTATTATATTTTCTTGTGTGCCTGGCAGAGGTCTTGCAATTGGTTCAGGTTGTGAAATTTGTTGTTCTTCTTGAGGAGGGTTTTGGTTTTGAGGTTCTTGTGGATTTGTTGGTTAATTATAGACATTTCCTAATAAAAAATCAATTAAAATCCAAATAAATAAACAAATCTAAATGAAATTTGTAAAAACTCTACAAAACAATATAAAAAACCTACAAAATGATATGAAAAACATATCAAAGTTAAGTTTATATCACTTATGGTGTCGTCGTGGGTGCACTTGTGGTCTTGGATTTCATTGGCAAGGAGGCATTTTGGCAAAGAATGGTGAAAATGTTGGATTTTTAACTCACGTACACGCTGCTCTCTGTAGGAATAGCAAAAAATGCTGATGAAAATGATAGGCTGCAGGTGTGCAGCCCATCATATATACTTTTTTGATTTTTCTAATAGCGTGTACGCACTATAGTATGCATGTGCTATGGCTTGGGTCACCCAAGCCATAGTGCATACGCGCTATTGAAAATAGAAAAAAAAAAAAAAAAAACTTGTCACCTTTTTGGCACCACAACTCAGTGCATATGTCCTTTTATTAATTGACTAGATTTGTTAAATTCTTCTATTTATTTAATTAAATTTACTTTAATTAAATAAATTTTATTTAATTAAATTTACTTTAATTAAATAAATTTTATTTAAATGTTGTACTCTAATATAATAAATTAATTTTAACATATGATTCATCCATTTCCCTCTTAGAATAAATTTATTTATTTCATCCCTCCAATTTCCTAAATTCTACTAAGTGTTTATTAAAATAAATTTACTTGAGTTTAATTTTCCTCAAAAACTCTAATCTTTCTTTATTCCTCTTAAAAGGTGGATTTCCCTTAATCATTTGCACAATTACTTTTTTAGTGCCCACCTCTCCCTTATTTACTCCTACAAATATTTCAAATTCCTCTCTCTTCCCAATAAAAGTGGTTTACTATTGCATGTTTTTTGCCTCTTAGCCTATGTTTTCCTTATGTGACTCTTATGTAGATACCATTGGATGCCACCTCATTTATTCTCAAGCCTTTGTAAACCCTACCTAACATTTTCTTTTGTCTCTTAAAATTTCTATGAAAAGGAGGCCTTGCCCCTTGTTTTGAATTATTATGTTGGAGCAACTTTGAACATTAGGACTTTAAGAATTTGATAGTTTTCACACTCTTGAACATTCTAATTATATAGTTGTTACATTTTAGGATAGCTTATATTTCCTTTCTTTCATTTAGTATTAGATTTATCTTTCTAGGTTATTTTAAATATTACATACTTATCCTATCCTAATTCTCACATTTATAAACTTAGTATAAATCTTACATTTGCATATCATCTTAGTGAGGATTTGGAGCTAGTTCTTCATACTTGTTCTCAAACTCCTTTATGCATTCATTACTATAGTTTTCATTTAGGATTCATTCCATTTGCATGCAAGCTCATAGTGGGATTATTGTTTTATGTTGGGAGAGCACATCCACACAATTATCTAAGAGTAAATCAAACAAGGTTGATTGGGTACCATTGTTTTAGCTCATTGATGGTTGTAGTAAAAATTCTTATCTTGTTGTATGCTTTATTTTGGAATATTGGGTTTACATTTGAATCTTATTTTTTCCTAACTTTTCATGTTTTTAGCTTGTAGCACATAGAGGATTTTTTTACCACATATATGCATCTTCATTTTACTCAAGTTCAAAAGCTCACTAATAATTTTAATAAATTAGAAAATCATATAGTTGAAGAGAATCACAATCTCAAAATTATTCTCACCATTGAATCCTTAAGGAAAATCATTCATAATGACGACCATGGCATTGCCCTCTTGTATATAATTTCTCATCTTATTTATTCTAATGCCAAATATTTAGAAGATAGTGCTCAAGAGATAGGATATGTTCCTCCTTCTTTGAATATTAAAAATTCCTTACCAATTTCCACTTTTATACCTAGTGTTTCTACTTATGTGTCACCACTTATTACCACTTCAACTCAAGTTTCTAGTCCTACAACCACAAGTCTTCTTTTTCCACTCTTCCTACGAGTTTTCTATATTTTATATTACCTTCATCAGTGTTTTCATATCATAACACCCCCTTTACATATTCTAACCCTCTTCCTACCACTTCTAACACCCCTCATGTTTCTTCCATCATTTTTTCCACTTCTAACACGTCTAATGTATCTCTTCCTAATGTTTCCTTTATAAATCCAACCACTAAGAGTATGGTTCAAATAATTTTCTCCTTAGAACAACTTTCTTTGTCAACCCAATCCAAATTCAACATTTCCACATGTAATATTGCTACTCCTTTGTCCTTTGACATTATTCAATCCATTTTACCTCCAAACATTGAGATCACACATCTTGTAACTTGTAGTGTCAAAGGTGATCGTGTGACTCATCTTAAAACTTTTAAAACCTTATGTACTAATTTTTCTCATGACTAAGTTATTCACTAGAATCTTTCAAGATAAATCATTGAAATGGTATTGATGTTTAGCTCCATATTTTGTTGATTCTTTTTAAAAAGTTGCCAATGCTTTCATTTAGAAATTTCAAAATAATATTGATCCTTAAATTTGTTTGACTGAATTAATGCATTGTCACTTTATTGGTAGATTTAAACACTTGCATTCTCATATTTATTTTATTTTCATTTATGTTGATATAAAATGCATATTTATTTTAAATTTTCAAAATGATGTTAGAGATAAGATTCTTCTTATCGATTTTTTTTTTTTTCACAGTTGTCATGTCCAATGCTTCATCATTATGAACTATAAGTGATTCATATTGAGAGCAACACCCCAATGTCTCATGTTACCATTGATAAGAGTTGTGTCACATCTCATCCTAATAAGTTTCATAAGCCTAACAACTACATCAAGATCAACAAATGATCCAATATAGTAGATGATCAAGTGGTAGTTGCATCCAAAGGTGTGGATACCTTGTCCTCTATTTGTAGACTTAATTATACTTATACTCATTTATTTGAATTTGTAAAGAATGGGAAAATGAAAATGATTAATTCTAACATTACTTATCTTCCTCCTATAAAACCCATTGACCAAAGCAAATCTATTCCTATTGTATCACTTAAAATGTTATTGTAAAGGAACTCTTAAACTAGTAATAGCATTCACATAACAAATTACATTAACACTTATGAAAGCACCTACAAATGCAACCAAAAATAAATAAAAAATAGAAAACCCCATTCCCTCAATGGCTCCTGTTGGAAACTATGATTGGAATTTTTTTATGTTGTTATTGATGCCAAACCTTACTGGTGAGACAATTGCTACCTGAGTAGAGTGCCATATCAAGATGATTGATGAGGAGGATTTGAGAAGAAGAGATAAAAAGAAGACCTAGTGGAAAGGTTGAGTTATGTGGAACTACAATGGGCACTTGACTAGTTGGACTTTGACAAGATAATGTGTTGTTTAATCATTACACTAAGTGGAGAATATAGTTGAGTTGAAGCCTAGTTGAGATGATCAATGAAAGACCAAATGTATAGGCTTGATTGAGAAAAAGAGAAAAAGATTAAGGAATTTATAGTTGAAGTTGATTTGTGCCAGTGTCAACTGAGTGAATAGTAGAAGTTGAGAAAATATAGTTGTTGTCCATTAGGATTGCACCTATAGTGAGATGCAAAATCTAGCTATCATGTTGAAACATGGAAACTCTTTTGAGTGGTGGGTTTTCCTAAAATGAGAGATGAATCTTTGGATCTGTCCAGTTCCTAAATAGCGATCACATAAAAACTTAATTATATGTGAGAAAAGGGATAAGAAGATGAATGGTAAAATAAATATTAAATCCTAAATGAGGTGATTCACCAATGATTTGTATGTAACTTCAATTTAATAAATACAAATTATCCACAATATGAATGATTCACAATACACAGAAAAACATGCAATTACAAAAGTGATTCTATGAAAGGACCCAAAATCTTTTTCTTTGAAAGGAAAACTTAGGCTTTACCAATTTTTTGAAAAAAAAATAAAGACACAAACAAAGAATTGCAATTACAAGAATGGAGATTTGAATATGCAATAAGGAATATAGCTTTTTGAATGAAGGGTAAACACAACATAAAAGAAAATAACCCGCAATATTACACCAGAACCAATGAGAAGGAATTTTTGTATTTGTATAAAACTTGATGAAAATCTTTGCTACAAAGTGCTCCTACAATCAACTCAAAACTTTGCAATGTACAAAGAATCTAAGCAAGAAAGAAGAGACCTCAAAAATGACGTAAAAATATAATAAATAGAGTTCAAAACCCTAACTCGGATTTGAGAAATATGCATGAAATGAAAGACTAAAAAATGCTCCAATCTATGAAGAAACCCATCAAATCTTCCATCGAGAACCTATCCAACTAATAACCATCTAAAAGTTGCCTCTATCTCCTCAAAAAACATGCAAAAAAACCTAGGTTTGATCCATCAAACAAGCCAAAAATACCACATGTCAAACTACTCAAAAACATGTTAAAATCTACTCATAAGGGTCATCAAGTGATTTGCATGTAAAAATGGCCCTAACTGCTCAATAGCTCACCAAAAATAGCACTGAAGTGCTCAATAATTGCATGAGAGAATGAAACTACTCCTCGTCTAAAAATGAACTCCTTGTAACATGTAGTTGACTGGAAAAGTCTTCCTTGGTTGAAAATAGAACTGCTAGTCAAACAAAAACTACCTCTAACCTCCAAAAATAGAACTCTAAGCAAATTGAAAGCTCCATCCTTTATTATTTGATTTTGCATTTAAAATAATTAATATACCTAAGTGTTTTATAACTTTAACACTTAGTATATTTATTTTACAATTATCGTGCAAATGATTTTATTTTTTATTTAATTAAATTTTTAAAAAAATTATTTTATATATATATATAAAATGTATTTTAATGTAATTCTTTATAGATTAATGAAAGTAATAAAACTTATTATAAATTTAATGTATATTAAGTAATATATTTATTATCACTTAATGTGCATAAATCAATAATAAGTTTTATCATGCAAGGATGACCGTGAGCTCGCCCTAAAATTCTTGTCATTATTCTCTTTTGCACAGATAGTTTTAGAAATTGGCAAACATCTTTCACTGTTTAAAGATTTGACGAGATATGATCTTTGAATTGTCTATCATAATTCAATTGTCTTCACTCCCTATTGTATGCACATTCCTCTTCTAGTTTTTTTGTTCTTTGTAAATTGATTATCTTTAATTAAAAAATGAGGGTTTCTTGAAAATAATTTTTTTTTTCTTATAACTGTCACAACCTGCTAGATTTCTTCCACATAAATTACACGTGGATATAATTAAAAGTGAAATGGAATATTAGATAAGCGAATGGGTAAATAATGGTGATGTTAGTTACATGGGAACGAGGATTAAAAACTAAATGGATTATAATAAAACAGTTATGGATCTTGCGGAAAGGGGGTTGGAGGTGGGGAGTAGGGAGTTGGCTGGAGCATATGGGAAAGTAGTCTACAGTTTTACAGCCCGGTCCCATTGTTTTCATCCATTCATAAGAGGATGATCGTTTTCTTCAGAAATGCCGCCATCTTGAGTATGAAGAATTGAAAAAATATTCTGAAAAAGTGCAGCCATGCCGGTGAAGCTCTTGTTCATGTCGACAATGGAATCTGTCCTGATGTATGTTATAAATTGTAAGGCTAGAAAAAGTAGAGGGAATGGCTGGTAGGCTATTATTGCAACATGCCTTCAAAATGGAGATTTATGCATTTTACCGTGTTTCTCACACTTATAAAGAGAGATCGTTATTATAAAATCTTGAATGTCCCGAAGAGGTACAGTATTTTTCTAACAGTTTGGTGATTGTTTTAATAATGCTTAGTTAAATGAGAGTACAATTGTCTTGATTTTACATTTGTTATATAGCATCAAGTGCAGAAGCACAAACATTAAATGTGAATGTGTGTTCATCTAGCTTTGAACCTAGGTTATATATGTGGTGAGATAATATTGCCAAGCTACCAGATCTTTGCAAGGTTGGAGGCTACTTGTAAGTTGAGTCACATAGATGAATATTTTATCACACAGGCTCTCAGACCATCCATATACGCCATGTTTTCATGGACATTTATTTGAATAGAGGAAGGAATTATTCTTATTATTATCGGGGTTTGAGTGGATGTTGGATTAGACATTGGAGACATGGAAAGATTTCTTGTCACAACTATAGCATTTTTTTCTTTATTTTATTTTACTTGTAACAGTCTAGATGATGGTATAGAACATTAATTACCAAGATTTAAAAGATGGGTTTTAAAGGTGAATCTGTAAATGTTTGTGTTAGCATTTTGCCTCTAGGTTGAACATTCAATGAGATTAGCTTGAGAGGATATGTATTAAGGTGATTGACTCGTTTTGGCTCCCGTAAACTTAGTTGAATTTTATTAAGAAATGGCTAATAGATATAGCGAATAATTAATGAGACCATAGGAGCTGGCAGCTATGTTTTTCTTTGTTTTTATATTAGTTGAGATGTTTGGTTGAGTGAAAGCTGGAGGGTGGGAGGAAATGGAAGGATAAGTAAACACCGGGTCTGCAATCAGTATTATAGTAAGGGCTCAATGTTTGACTGAATGCACACATAGAAAGACAAACATGATCTAATGAATGTCGTGAAATTCTCAAAGTTAGAGAGTGAAAATATGATAAGATGGGTGCATATTGTTAACTTGTTCTTGGTTGAAAAATAAGAGACTCTACAAAACTATATAAACATGGAAAAATTAGATTGGATACCTAACATTAAGCTTAATGTGTAGTCTAAATTTGTTTCTTTATAGAGGCATAATGGATTTCGAAACCCTCTAACCCTATGCTGACACAGTCGCAGTGCCTGTCAAATTGTTTTAAATTTTCTTGGGAACTCTAACTCTGATAGAAGTCTGACTACTCTACATGCGTATTTATTAAAGCTCCATGTTAATAGGAACGTAAAGTTTGGTTATTTTTCCTAGATTTTTTTCATAATGGAGAGATAGACTACTTAATATTTCAGCTACTCGAATTAGGGAATTTTCTCTTTAACTTGTGCAGGCAGTTGAGAAAGTAGAGTGTGTGTTTCCTTCTCTATTGTGTGTTGACAGCTTCAATGTATTGTATAAAAATATGAGGTTATTTAGCATTAAAAATGAGTGCATGATTGAAGCACCAACAAAGGTGTTGTTAGTGTGTGAACAAACTTCTGACTATCAAGCATAGAGGTCTTACATACACTGGATGGTTTATACACATATGTTGGCAACTCAAATCAGTTTTAAAAGTCTGAACTGAAATGATTTAGGGTACTTATCTTACATGTTTCACATGCATGTGTATAATGGTTATGAGGTGAGTTAGAAATAAGGATTAAAGAATTTCTTCTAATTATGTTAAATAAGACGCTGAACTAGTTGTGGCTTTGTGAATGTCTAAGAGGTTGTGAATGATTTTAGAATATGTTTCCTTGTTACCACATGTTTCCATTACTCTCCTCTTAGTTTCTTGTTTAGACTTTCTCGATGTTGGGCTGGAAAGATTTCAAGGAAGCTTAACAGCTTCATAGTAGGGTGGTAAAACACTCCTACAATATTCTCACCTTATATTTCTGAGCAAGTTTTGGAGCTCATAACAACTTAGTCATCCTATTCAAACCATCTCGATATCTAGTAATTGGTGTAAGTAGTTCATTTTTTTTTTAATAATAATATTTTTAAAACTAATTTTGATTGGTCAATGACCTTGACCAAGAGAGACTTTTTGCATTTTATCAAGATTTGTTGATGTGTCATTGGTTTTGCAAGGGTAGTTCTTACAATTACTCTATATATAGCTTTCATCTAGAAATCTATGTTTGAAGGATGATCTACAAAATTTCTTGAATAAGGTTCTTTTTACAATTTATTCTTTGTTCCCTCTTCATGACAATAGCCTCTTCATGTACATTAATAAGAGAATTTTGTGAGCCATCTATGTTTACTTCAAATATTGGAGCCATTACCTACTGCACATTTTGTTTGCATACTATTCAAATATGGTCTTTTTATTCTTAATAACATTTTTGGAGTTGAGGGTTTTAGCTGAAAGAGATGTGTATTATGTACCTCTATGTTACCCGTGGGCTTTGTTGTTGCTTTAGTAATGATTTTTAATCTATTTTTATGTAGTCCCCTTATCATATTGTGATCTTGATAGCTGGAAGACTCTATGGTTGAAAACACCTTTGACAGTTCGTAAACATCATTTATGTTCATTTGTAGCTAAGGGCTTTTAACATTGTAGGCTTTATTTATTTTCTTTAGATCTGTATGTCTCATATACTTGATGTGCACCATGTTTGTGACCCTATTTTGACAGCTCAATAATGGATCGAGTATTTCCCTTGGAAACTTCTTCACCAGCTTTAAAGACTATGATGTAAGCATGGAGCTTTGTAATACTTTTGAAGTCGATGTAACAACACTATATGCTTCCTATAGTTACTTAATCCAAAATTTATTTAAATCCCTTGTTTCTCCAATGGACTAGTTGTTATAAATCACAAGATTTAATAAAACATTTTCTATATCTCTGGCTAGAAATGATAACTCAAACAATCTGAGACAATGAATTATATGTGGATGTCATTCTTGATCTTGATAAATATAGGAGGTTCCATTTTTAATCTTGATAATATAGGAGGTTCCATTTTTATTTTACTGTTTGAAAAGACTTTATTGTTGATATCATTTTAATTTTCAAAAGTAATTGTTGTTCTTCACTGATTTAAGGCTTTCATGTCATGTCTTCATTCAATGTAAATATTTGCCATACTATGGATGAAATTTTGAAATGCTCAATGTGCTTTTCAATATATGTTGATTCTGCTCTTTTATCACAAATAATGGTGTTGTTTTTTATCAAAACTAATGAAAACACATTGTTCAAAAACTCTAGTGCACACAAACAGTGGTAACTTGTGCAAATACCTTTGATTTGAATGAAATTTAATGGCTTTTATTTTTTCTCCAATTTTATAGATCTTGTTAAAATTTCAACCCAACCTAGATTGCGGTTTTCAAGATACCATAAAAACATGACTAGTTGCCTTTCAACTCTCATGTTGTCATTTTTCACTTATGTTATTTTTTTAAACATGTAGATTAGTAAAATAATCCTAGCTCTCTATTTTAGATTGTTGAAATTATTTTTTATGTAGCATAATCATTCATTTTTGTTTGACATTAGATGTCATTGCTCTTGGTTGGACTGCAATATGGCTATGGGCATCACCATCCTCTATTTCTTTATTTCCCTTTCAATTATGTAAGCTGTCCCAAATCTTCTATGAATGTATTGTAGGTGCACTTTTAGTACACCATTTTTAAACTTAAAAATTCGCTTCCCATGAAAAGACATTCCCTAAAGGTGTTCCCTAATTTTACTAATGTGTTCTCAGGAAGTTGAATTGACTTGATGATCACAGAATAATGACTGGGGATATGCATTCAAATTTCACTTATAACAGAGAAAGTGGAAAATGAAATCTGAAGGTAAAATTCCACCAGTGGAGAAGTAAAAGTCCAAATTCCCGTTGGGGTCTTTCATTGAAAAATAATATAGACTTCAAAACATAATCTCAATTCAAATTTCAGAATGCAAATTTAGGTTCGATTCTTTTCAAGATATAATTATCATTGGAGTTCACAATTCAAGTTGTGCAAATCCAAGAGTATAGTTTCCAAAACAAGTGTGGACAGACAGCTAAAGAGGGAATGAGGTTTCTGAAGTGAAAAGTATCTCTTAATGAGTCGTTCTCTAGGATGATATGGTCTCTCTTCTCAATATCAAAGATTTAGTTAAGCCATGTTATACTCATTGGTGAAAGTGTCCATGTTCATTTTAATCAAAGGCATCAGACACATTATGAAGATGTCGAGCACATTTTTTGGCATATTTTGACAAAATTACTATTTGTGCAAAATATATAATTAGATTTTTGCAAGTGGTATTCCATCATGGAGATGATGCTTGGCCTCTACATAAGTATAATGAGTATCGACAAGTCCTAATTCAATAATGTGTCCTTGAAAATTATATCAAAGGCAATTGATATAAGCATCGTGTTCCTCGGCCAGAGAGGAGTACATGCTCAAGCCCATATGAGAAGAATGCTTCTGAAGTACTCAATTGAAGGCAAATAAATGGAGAGATTAAAGAGAGTTCCTACATAATAAAAGTTTCAACCTTGTGCATAAATGACCCAAACACAAAGAAGTTTCTCTGGCGGAAAAAGCCCTCCTTTATTCATTTTTCGCTGGAGAAGCCAAATTCTCATTTTTTGAAAAAGAGAAGACCCTATGGAAATGTGCAGAGGATACGAGAATAAAATGCCAGGTGCATCAATAGTTGATATGGGTAACGTCTATCTTCACTTCAAGGGTGATGAGCTGCAGCCAATGAAGACATAGATGAATCAAAAAAGAAAAAATCTCATCGAATCCCGTTTGGAGGTGAAACTCGAAGGATGCCATGGCATGAGTTTCAGGTGTGAAATTTCAATATTCGAGCCCAAAGTTGATAGCAACCCAATGTAAAAGATCTTATGAAAAGACGTTTCAATATACAGTATATGTTTATTCTTTGCTCATGACTAAAAGAGTTCACCCGTAGTTAGCAAAGGAGATTCCTTTGCAAATACCGTTCTACATTATTTTTGGTCCATATTATGTCATAGTTTAGAATCAATATTACGGGAATCGGTGTCAACTATCGAGCACTTAGTGACCTTTTCCAAACATCTTAGAAGAGGAAAGATTTGATGAAGTATGAGGTTTCTGTTCAAATGATAGAGATATACAATGAAAAATAAGAGACTCTACAAAACTATATAAACATGGAAAAATTAGATTGGATACCTAACATTAAGCTTAATGTGTAGTCTAAATTTGTTTCTTTATAGAGGCATAATGGATTTCGAAACCCTCTAACCCTATGCTGACACAGTCGCAATGTCTGTCAAATTGTTTTAAATTTTCATGGGAACTCTAACTCTGATAGAAGTCTGACTACTCTACATGCATATTTATTAAAGCTCCATGTTAATAGGAATGTAAACCTTGGTTATTTTTTCTAGATTTTTTTCATAATGGAGAGATAGACTACTTAATATTTCAGCTACTCGAATTAGGGAATTTTCTCTTTAACTTGTGCAGGCAGTTGAGAAAGTAGAGTGTGTGTTTCCTTCTCTATTGTGTGTTGACAGCGTCAATGTATAGTATAAAAATATGAGGTTATTTAAAATTAAAAATGAGTGCATGATTGAAGCACCAACAAAGGTGTTGTTAGTGTGTGAACAAACTTCTGACTATCGAGCATAGAGGTCTTACATACACTGGATGGTTTATACACATATGCTGGCAACTCAAATCAGTTTTAAAAGTTTGAACTAAAATGGTTTAGGGTACTTATCTTACATGTTTCACATGCATGTTTATAATGGTTATGAGGTGAGATAGAAATAAGGGTTAAAGAATTTCTTCTAATTATGTCAAATAAGACGCTGACCTAGTTGTGGCTTTGTGAATGTCTAAGAGGTTGTGAATGATTTTAGAATATGTTTCCTTGTTACCACATGTTTCCATTACTCTCCTCTTAGTTTCTTGTTTAGACTTTCTCGATGTTGGGCTGGAAAGATTTTAGGGAAGCTTAACAGCTTCATAGTAGGGTGGTAAAACACTCCTTCAATATTCTCACCTTATATTTCTGAGCAAGTTTTGGAGCTCATAACAACTTGGTCATCCTATTCAAACTATCTCGGTATTTGGTATCTAGTAATTGGTGTAAGTAGTTCATTAATTTTAATAATAATATTTTTAAAACTAATTTTGATTGGTCAATGACCTTGACCAAGAGAGACTTTTGGCATTTTATCAAGATTTGTTGATGTGTCATTGGTTTTGCAAGGGCAGTTCTTACAATTACTCTATATATAGCTTTCATCTAGAAATCTATGTTTGACCGATGATCTACAAAATTTCTTGAATAAGGTTCTTTTTATAATTTATTCGTTGTTCCCTCTTCATGACAGTAGCCTCTTCATGTACATTAATAAGGGAATTTTGGGAGCCATCTATGTTTACTTCAAATATTGGAGCCATTACCTACTGCACATTTTGTTCGCATACAATTCAAATGTGGTCTTTTTATTCTTAATAACATTTATTCTTTATACATGATTGGAGTTGAGGGTTTTAGCTGAAAGAGATGTGTATTATGTACCTCTATGTTACCCATGGGCTTTGTTGTTGCTTTAGTAATGATTTTTAATCTATTTTTATGTAGTCCCCTTATCATATTGTGATCCTAATAGTTGGAAGACTCTATGGTTGGAAACACCTTTGACAGTTCGTAAACATCATTTATGTTCATTTGTAGCTAAGGGCTTTTAACATTATAGGCTTTATTTATTTTCTTTAGATCTGTATGTCTCATATACTTGATGTGCACCATGATTGTGACCCTATTTTGATAGCTCAATAATGGATCGAGTATTTCCCTTAGAAACTTCTTCACTGGCTTTAAAGACTATGATGTAAGCATGGAGCTTTGTAATACTTTTGAAGTTGATGTAACAACATTATATGCTTCCTATAGTTACTTAATCCAAAATTTATTTAAATCCCTTGTTTCTCCAATGGAGTAGTTGTTATAAATCACAAGATTTAATAAAACATTTTCTATATCTCTAGCTAGAAATGATAACTCAAACAATCCGAGACAATGAATTATATGTGGATGTCATTCTTGATCTTGATAAATATAGGAGGTTCCATTTTTATTTTACTATTTGAAAAGACTTTATTGTTGATATCATTTTAATTTTCAAAAGTAATTGTTGTTCTTCGCTGATTTAAGGCTTTCATGCCATGTCTTCATTCAATGTAAATATTTTCCATACTATGGATGAAAATTTGAAATGCTCAAAGTGCTTTTCAATATATGTTGATTCTGCTCTTTTGTCACAAATAATGGTGTTTTTTTTATCAAAACTAATGAAAACACATTGTTCAAAAACTCTGGTGCACACAAACAGTGGTAACTTGTGCAAATACCTTTGATTTGAATGAAATTTAATGGGTTTTATTTTTTCTCCAATTTTATAGATCTTGTTAAAATTTCAACCCAACCTAGATTGCAGTTTTCAAGATACCATAAAAACATGACTAGTTATCTTTCAACTCTCATGTTGTCATTTTTCACTTATGTTATTATTTTAAACATGTAGATTAGTAAAATAATCCTAGCTCTCTATTTTAGATTGTTGATTTTTTTTTTTTATGTAGCATAATCATTCATTTTTGTTTGACATTGGATGTCATTGCTCTTGGTTGGATTGCAATATGGCTATGGGCATCACCATCCTCTATTTCTTTATTTCCCTTTCAATTACGTAAGCTTTCCCAACTCTTCTATGAATGTATTGTAGGTGCACTTTCAGTACACCATTTTTAAACTTAAAAATTTGCTTCCCATGAAAAGACATTCCCTCAAGGTGTTCCCTAATTTTACTAATGTGTTCTCAAGAAATCGAATTGACTTGATGATCACAGAATAATGACTGGGGATATGCATTCAAATTTCACTAATAACAGAGAAAGTGGAAAATGAACTCTGAAGGTAAAATTCCACCAGTGGAGAAGTAAAAGTCCAAATTCCCGCAGGGGTCTTTCATTGAAAAATAATATAGACTTCAAAACATAATCTCAATTCAAATTTCAGAATGCAAATTTAGGTTCGATTCTTTTCAAGATATAATTATCATTGGAGTTCACAATTCGAGTTGTGCAAATCCAAGAGTATAGTTTCCAAAACAAGTGTGGACATATAGTTAAAGAGGGAATGTTGTTTCTGAAGTGAAATGTATCTCTTAATGAGTCATTCTCCAAGATAATATGGTCTCTCTTCTCAATATCAAAGATTTAGATAAGCCATGTTATACTCATTGGTGAAAGTGTCCATGTTCATTTTAATCAAAGGCATCAGACACATTATGAAGATGTCAAGCACATTTTTTGGCATATTTTGACAAAATTACTATTTGTGCAAAATATATAATTAGATTTTCGCAAGTGGTATTCCATCATGGAGATGATGCTTGGCCTCTACATAAGTATAATGAGTATTGACAAGTCCCAATTCAATAATGTGTCCTTGAAAATTATATCAAAGGCAATTGATATAAGCATCATGTTCCTCGGCCAGAGAGGAGTACATGCTCGAGTCCGTATGAGAAGAATGCTTATGAAGTACTCAATTGAAGGCAAATAAATGGAGAGATTAAAGAGAGTTCCTACATAATAAAAGTTTCAACCTTGTGCATAAATGACCCAAACACAAAGAAGTTTCTATGGTGGAAAAAGCCCTCCTTTATTCATTTTCCGCTGGAGAAGTCAAATTCTCATTTTTTGAAAAAGAGAAGACACTATGGAAATGTGTAGAGGATACGAGAATAAAATGCCAGGTGCATCAATAGTTGATATGGGTAACGCCTATCTTCACTTCAAGGGTGATGAGATACAACCAATGAAGACACAGATGAATCAAAAAAGAAAAAATCTCATCGAATCTCGTTTGGAGGTGAAACTTGATGGATGCCATGGCATGAGTTGCAGGTGTGAAATTTCAATATTCGAGCCCGAAGTTGATAGCAACCCGATGTAAAAGAAGATCTTATGAAAAGACGTTTCAATATACAGTATATGTTTATTCTTTGCTCATGACTAAAAGAGTTCACCCATAGTTAGCAAAGGAGATTCCTTTGCAAATACTGTTCTACATTCTTTTTGGTCCATATTAGTCATAGTTTAGAATCAATATTACGAGAATCGGTGTCAACTATCGAGCACTTAGTGACGTTTTCCAAATATCTCAGAAGAGGAAAGATTTGATGAAGTATGAGGTTTCTGTTCAAATGATAGAGATATACAATGAACAAGTGAGAGATCTCCTTGGCACAGATGCCTCGAACAAGAAATTAGATATTCAAAATAATGGACACAAAGGCTTTAATGTACCAGATGCTAGTGTTTTGTCAGTTAATTCCACATATGATGTCTTAGAATTGATGAATATTGGCCAAAAGAATCACATTGTTAGCCCAACTGCCTCAATGACTACAACAATCGTTCTCACAGTGTATTGACTGTGCACGTGCAAGGCATGGATTGTGTTTCAGGATGCAGCCTTCATAGTTGCCTACATTTAATGGACTTCGCTGGAAGTGAAAGGGTGGACAAATATGAGGTAACTGGAGATCGGTTGAAGGAGGCCCCACACATCAACAAGTCTCTTTTAGCTCTAGGAGATGTTATTGCATCACTGGCACAGAAAAATTTACATGTGCCCTATCGAAGCAGCAAGTTGACTCAATTGCTTCAAGATTCCTTAGGTGGTCAAGCAAAGACCCTGATGTTTGTGCACATAAATCGTAAATTGGATTCTTACGGAGAGACTCTTAGAACTCTTACATTTGTTAAAAGGGTACCATTGAACTTGGTGCAGCTCGTGTAAACAAAGAAAGTTTAGAGGCAACATCATGTAGAAGTTAAAGAGTTTTTCTTTTAATAGAAAAGGAATATAGAAAGATTCAGTTTTATGAAACAAAAAGGCCGCAGTTACAAAACTCTAAAGTCATGGTATTTCCATATGATTTGAAATCGTCATTTGGGGAAGAACCCAAGGTTAAAGAATCTTAATCATGAGGTAGTTTCAACTAAAAAGTCAACAATTGAAGAGTCACATGGAGGGAAACCAAATAGTGGCTGAAGGAGATTATTTATTACAAATCTTTTCCTAAAAAAAGGGTTCTTCTTTTCTTGCATACAATCAGAGAGCTGGAGTAGAGGAGAGGGCATGTTAGTTTATGTATTTCATTTCATTGCATATAGGGGTTATTATTCTAATTTTTATAATAGATTTGACAAGAAACTATGAGCAAATAAATCTCAATATTGTATTTGTGTGTTCGAAAAAAAGAAAAGTTTCATTCTGAATTAGAGTGTTTAGTTATTACTTTTTTGGTTATATTCAATCAGAGTGTTGGTATATTCAGTCTTGGACACTATCTTGCATTTTGTGTCAAATATCGAATGTGATGTAGATCATAGTGTTTGCATGTCTTCCTATGATGGAAATTGGAATATTTAACTCGCACCCCATTTTTCATTCTACATTGCATCTGCATTAACAAATTCTTCATATTGCATTACCAATACTGAGGAGTCATAAGATTGTGAATTCTTGGGATTGGCTAGGTTTAGGATCTCGAATCTACCTAAGCTAGTCTTGCCTAGGATTAGCTTGGTTCTCCTCTTCCATTCTTGGGTTAAGAATGCATCTTGTTAGTTTAAAAATAAAACAAATTCATTGCATATCATTCCATAAGGGAGCTGTACCTTTCAATTCAGAGGAAATCTATCAACCTCATGATAGATTATCCAACTATTGGCATCTAATTGTTCTTTCAGATTTGGGCATTTGAGAGTTTATTTAACAAAGAACAATTTGTTTACCAACATGTATATTTTATGCTGATATACATATCAAAACTTTTTTAATATCCTTTAACAATTGCATCATCTAAATTTGGTCATTACGCTTGTTCTGATCCAATGGTACTACTTAGACTCTAATTACTTATATTATCATTAATGGTTCACAATAGTATGTCTGTGTTCCTCTTGATGACATATGACTATTTCATATTGAATTTGAATTCTTGATTTACATAATATACATGAATTATGAACATCTCTTTTTCTAAAAATTGTTGGTGTAAATACGTATTTACTATTTAAACTTACTTAAGTTTACTTAGGTTAATGCATTATTTTATTGTTTTATTTTGAGAGACACTTAAGAGTTTGTGTACCTTTTTTGAGTTTTTATGTTGACAACATAGAAGTACGCAACTCTATTTTAGCACATGATATCTACAACACTAGAGTTTGCATCATTCACTGAGTTGTCATATTGACAACATAGTTATTTACACTCCCTTTTTAGCACATGTTGTCTACGACACTAATTTACGTGTTACACCCTTGTAGGCTTATCCTTTCATCATTGCACTTACTTTCATGCTTAATGGAGGATAACCCATATTTGGTGGACATGTGCTTGGTTGTATGACTTATCATGATGCTAATTTCAAGGCATTCTAGGTGTATCTTAGAGGCCTTTATATATAGGCACTTCTAGTGTACTCTCATAATGCATATTGAATGAATATATTGTCATTCTGATCATACTCTTTCTTTTTGGTCTATAGTTGTGCTTGTGTTTGAGTTCTTAGTTCCTAGGTGAATTTTTCCCTAAGGAAAATTCTTACATGGTATCAAAGCTTGGAGATTTTCTCATCACATAACTATTCGAGATCATTGTTGCTTCAACACCTCTGCTTGAATCTAGAATATTACAGAAATTGGGTGCATCTAGAGCCAGTCTGACCTTGCCATTACGTCTGGAATGTTGATTCGGTGAAGATTGACTATAAACTCGGCTACCTTAGCCCAAAGTCGATTGTGAGGCAACATTTTTTTTTCAAATCGGCACTCGGAGGCCTCGATTTGTAGTTCAGGTATAGTCATTTGCAGATCTGTTTAATCATTTTTTTGGGTCTATAATTTTTTCTTTGTATTTTTTTTATAGTATTTTCAAAAAAAAATTTTCCCTAAGGGAAGGTAGCAGATAATTTTTTTAAACAAGTACCGAGCTGTCAGATCCTGGCCTTGCACAGAGTATATTTTATTTGTCCACAGGAGAATATTCTCTGTATTTATTAAGTGGCTTCATTTTAATTCAGCTTCAAACTATGGTTGTACTACACATCGACTAGACCAAGCATTTCCAATTGGACCAGACTGTTTAAATTTTCAATGGACTGAATCAATCCCACCGGCGAGAGCAACACACTTTTCGGCCACCGACAAGCTCTTTGTTTATAACCCGTGCGCACAACATTTAAAAAAAAGTGCTACACATTCCCACAAAAAATGTGGGATTAATCCCACCTTTCTAGTGAAGTATTTAGCGTCGCAGACTTTAGTTTCTGGTGTGCGATTGTGATTTCCCAGGCAAACCTTATATGGCCGCCATTGTTTTCAAGTTTCCAGTGCTAGCTTTCTCCTCTAGCCGCTAACTTTTTTAAAACTCCACCCTCCATGTGGATCATTAATAGTGCCACATAGCATTTTCATTGGGCCACATGTCATTGGAAGAAGCAACCATGTGGACTTTGCCTTGTCACTATACCTAACTAGTTAGTGTTGACATCAGCAAGGATACGTCTGCAATTTTTGTCACGTCACCCACCATTGTACCTACATGTAAGCCTACCACATAAAATAACAACTCAGCATACATGTTAGCCACATTCATACAAGTTGTGCAATCCGTATAGTATGGACATCCCAATCACCTTGCCACGTCAGTCTAGGCACCAAATTTTTGTTGATGTCATCTTTTTACTAGGTTAAATTTGACAGTTGTCTAACCATCAAAACTAGGCCTTTTTCAACTACTGCGACAGCTATTTGATTGTCAAATTTAAGCTAGCAATTTTTTTGCCAGACCCCTCTCCAAATTACTTTTTGATTTGGTAGCTTGACTTTGTGAGCCCATAACTTGGTCATCCAAACTCTGATTTATGTGCAATTTTTTTTGGAATTGGGTAGAATTTCTTGAACTTTCTAGTGGTAGTGTTCCTTTCTAGTTTTGGTGCATGAAGTTTTCAAAAATTGCTTTTTTTGGTGATTGTACCTACATAATCTTGCATTTTGCAACTTGAAATGCTCTGTACGGGCACATTTGGTCACTTTTTTAGGTTCCATTTTTTTGAAATTGCATTATTTTTTGTCTACTTTCAAGATTTGTAGTTAGATTCTAGGGTTGTGTGGAGAAAATTATCACTTTTAGAACTAGGGCTTTTTCTGCATTGTAAAGCTTTGATTACTTTTCAGAATTGTTGTACATCTAAGCTACAGTGCTTAGTGACAGATTTGGGCCTTAAAAGGTAGTTGTAAAAAAAAAATTAGAAAGTCCACTTTGCTCATTTTGACAAGTGGCCCATTGTACTCGCACTACTTATAAAGTGCCAAAAGCATCTTTTTTTTTTGGAAGGGGGGGGGGGGGGGGGGGGGGGTGTACTATGTTTTTTGTGTCTCTCTTTTGTGCTCTTTTCATTTTCTACATTATGGGTTCATTTAAATGTCCACCTCTAACTTCACGCAATTATTCTACATGGAAAGATATTGCATAGAGTAGATTAATGGAAAAAGGATACAATCTTTATGTTGATGGTATAATTACCAAACCTACTAATGCTAAAGAAGTCATTGAATGGAAAAAAAAAGACCAATAGGCTTTAGGAATTATCAAGAGTTGTGTACATAGAGATCTTTTCTTCCACATTACCAGTTTCATGGAATCCAAACTTGCATGGGACAAACTTGAATTATTGTATGGTAAGGTGGATGAAGAAAAGAGATTTCAGATTGAAGATGATCTACTTCTCTTGGATCCAAAGAGCTTTGACACTATTCAGGATTACATCAACAAAGCCAATGAGTATAGGGCACTTCTTAAAGATTGTGGAAATCTCATGAAGGATGAAAAGTTGATTCATCATATCCTAAAGAGGCTACCTTCAGAGTATGCTTCCTTTGTTTTGAGTTTTAATACTCACAGGTTGACCATGGGAACTACTTACCAGAAGCCTTCATTTGATGCATTTGCAGAGATGTTGATTGTTGAACAATCTCACTTGATAGATTTAGGACTTATCAAGTCATCAAAGACCAAAGCCTTGGTGGCTAGTGATGAGCACCAATCAAGTCAAGGAGGAAAAATTTCTAGCAACAAGAAGAAGAAGTAGTGGAAGCAGAAATCACAATCTGAGACAAAATAATCCTCCTCACAACAAGGCAATTATTCTTCCAACAAGAAGGGAAGTAATGAAAAGAAGGGCAAACTTTTTTTGCATATTGCAAAAAGCCAAATCATGACAAGCATCACTGCAAGACAAAAAGAATCGATGAGTTAGAAAATCTACTCAAGAAGAACAAGATTCAAGTGCCAAGTACTTCAAAGGATTCAACTCCAACCTCTTCGAAGGGTAAAGGGAAAACACTTATGGAAAATTCAAGTTCTTCTTCGGAATGGATACTTGACTCAGGTGCCTCTTACCATATGGGTTCTTCAAAGGGAGATTTTTCTTCATTGAAGCAGTCAAAGGTCCCACACATCTTCGTGGGAGATGATACCAAAATGGAAGTTGAAGGAAAAGGGCATGCGGAAATGGACAAAGGGGAATTCAAAGATGTTCTCTATGTTCCAAACCTTAGCTCCAATCTCCTCTCAGTTTACGAAATCACTCACCTTGGAGATGGTCACAAAGTTGAGTTCCTTTCCAAATTCAGTGTGGTGCGTAGTCTTCAAGATGATTCATTGGTTGTAGTGGGGAAGGTGAATGATGACAAGATGCTTTATTCCTTCTCCTACTCTATGCCTAAGTCTCCTTCTCAAGCCTTGTTAACTCACTCTAATTCACAAACCAAATTTTGACATGAGTGATTTGGTCATCTTGCCTTCCACTCTCTTCAACAACTTTTCTCAAAACACATGGTCAAAGGTCTACCTAACATCAACTTTTCTAAGGGAGAGTGTTCATCATGTTCAATGGATATGCGTCTCGAGGAGAAATATGATAAAAAGAAGTCTTCACAAGCACTAGTTGTTCTCCAGTTGGTTCACGTGGTATTAGAAAGTCCCTTTGCAGTGACATCAGTTAGCCAAGGCCACTACATCCTCGCATTTGTTGATGACTTTTCATAATTCACATGGGTCTACTTCCTTGATCATAAGAGTGAAGTGGTTCATAAGCTTCAAGCCTTTAAGACTCATGTTGAACACAAATATAGGAAAGCCATCAAGGTTCTATGGGTGGACAATGAGAACAAATTTGTGAATAGAAGACTTAGAGACTTTTGCAAACTTGAGGGAATTGATCTTCAGAATTCACCAACATTCAGTCTACATAAGATAGATATTGTAGCACTGAGGTTTAGGACTCTCAAGACCATGGCAAGTTGCATGATAAAATCCAAGTCTCTTGATCCTACATTAGAAGTTGAAGCCATTAGTAGTGCCACTCACATACTTAACAGGTCTCCTCATAATGCCTTAGATGGGAAGACTCCTTTTGAGGCATGGTGTAGCAGAAAACTAGTTGTGAGTCACTTCAGAGTCTTTGGTTGTTCAACATGGGAAAATCAATCTTCCAGAGGATGCAAGGCATTAGAACCTAGGCCTTGTACTTTCATAGGATATGAAGACAATGTGAAGGCTTATATACTCCTAGATCCAGAGACACATGAGATTTTTGTGGAGAAAAATGTTCACTTTGAGGAAAGTTCGCCCAACTTATCCTCTACTCCTCTTCACACATCATACATAGTGGAAACTGATAGTGACACCAGTGATAGTGCTTCAACAGATTCAAACACGTGGGGCTCTATCGAAAGTTGTAGTGAAAGGTCATGACATCAGTCTAGTCCACGTGCTTATATTGCCATAGTGAAAGGTCTAGCACAACATGGTACATTTCGTCTTCTAGCTCCAGCTTCAGTTGATGACTACATGGTATACATTGCAAGTTTATTCATGGAGTCACACACCACAGACTTGGGAGACAATCTTAACGATTCACATCTTCTCATTGATGACGATGATCCTTCTACAATTGTTGTGAGGGCTCACTCTGACCCTCATGTCCATTCTCAACATGATCAATCTTAACAGGTTGGCATGATTGTGGATCCTTATGAATAGCAATTGTCGGAGGTCTCTTTATCAATTGAGGAGACAGATGGTTCATTGGAACAGGTTCAATAGACATCCTTGCCAGATCTACATTCATTCTTTTTAGCACAGTTGGAAGGGGTGACCATCAACATCAGCACAGGGATACTTGAAAAGGTTTTAGGGCCACCATACATCTTTAGGATTGTACCTTTGCCATTGTTTCTTCCAAAGGGGAGGAACATCATCTAGAATGCATGGACCAGCTTCTTCCTTGGAGTGGCTTTCATTGACAGGCATTCTTCATTTGGGGGGGGGGGGGGGGGGCTACCTCGTCTCTCTTCCTCTTCTTTCTTATGGGGGGGACTTTTTCCTCTTATGATGTTTTGTCTCTCTCTTTCTTCACTTTTGTATATACTAGATGTATGTCATAATGGGAGGGTCTTGATTACTCCATCCATCCATGCATCCCTAGTCATCTCTCTTTTTGGGGGAGCATTTTTCCCATGAGGTTTTGCCTCTTTCTCTACTTTATGAGAGATTACATTTCATTATGTACATGGGTACTTAACATGGCCTAGTAGCTGGGACCCATCCTGCATTTCAACCTAGTTTTCGTAAGCTTAAGGGCATTGCCCTAAGTTGCACTTAAGGGGGGGAGTTTGTGGAAATATGTATTTACTATTTACACTTGCTTAAGTTTACTTAGGTTAATGCATTATTTTGTTATTTTGCATTATTTTATTATTTTATTTTGTGATACACTTAAGAGTTTGTGTACCTTTTTTGAGTTGTCATGTTGACAACACAAAAGTACACAACTCTATTTAAACACACGGTGTCTACAACACTAGAGTTTGCATCATTCACTGAGTTGTGATGTTGACAACATAGCTATTCGCACTCCCTTTTTAGCACATGTTGTCTACAATACTGATTTGTGTTTTACACACTTGTAGGCTTATCCTCTCATCATCACACTCACTTTCATGCTTAATGGAGGATAACCTATATCTAGTGGACATGTGCCTAGTTGTATGACTTATCATGATGCTAATTCCAAGGCATTCTAGATGTATCTAAGAGGCTTTTATATGTAGGAACTCCTAGTGTACTCTCATAATGCATATTGAATGAATATATTGTCATTTTGATCATACTCTCTCTTTTTGGTCTACAATTGTGCTTGTGTTTGAGTTCTTAGTTCCTGGGTGAATTTTTCCTAAGGAAAATTCGTACAAAAATCAATGCATATTTTGCAAGTTCTTAATGCAATTTCTCTTTCTTTTATATGGCTATTCATTGTACATGTGTATAGTTGATATTGAAATATTTTTGTTGTAAAATACATTCAGTATCTATAGTTGCAAAATGAAACAAACAAACTAGATAAAAATAATATTTCATCTTTTTATCTCTTTTATCTTTTTTCCTCTACGTGAATAGTTGATCCTAATTTTTATCATGTATAATGTGTCTAGATGTGATGTAGAAGTCAATAGATATTAAAATAAAGGATATCAAATTGCAAAATATTTCATTGTAAATATAATATTGTAACTTTCTTGCATATGAATATAAGGATATATCTTTCCTATGTGTTTATCAATCATTTATTTCATCACTTTGTGATGATTAATGATGTCTTGAATTTTTAACTAAAAATGAAGCACAAAAATCATCACCATTAAAAATTTTAATTGTACTAGTCCAAATCAGTTGTCAACATTGTATATGTATGTCAGTTTTAGCATGATGCTAAAATTGGTAACAATTGTGTCAACTGAGAATCAACAAAGACTGAGTATCAAAATATTTAGACTGAGCGAAGACAATATAAGTCGAGTAAGACAGTTAGCATTCACCAAGTTATCTAGTGATGACTGAGGCCAAGGAACATAATTTTGGTTGAATGTCAACATTTATTATTTTGTTCATGAATTGGGATTCCCAGCTAACAAAGTTGAATTTTTGGATTAGTCAAAGTACATGAAGGATAAGTATTGATGAGCTAGAGCATTTAATGTTTGAAAAATCATGTTTGAGCATTCCTCGGAATGGATTCAAAGAAAAGTTTTAAGAAGTATCTAGAAGGAGAAGGATAAAATGAAATTATGGAAGGATTCAATGAATCTAACCTAACCCTAAGATCAATGATGATGTTTAAGTGGTAAAAGATCAAAGCTTCCTATTTAAGGAGGAATAATGATAACTTAGAGAGGTTAGCAGTTGTTGATTTTGTTGATTGGTGAACTTGATTAGAAGGCTATGAAAAAGGAGAAGAGCAGAGGTGAAGAGTGATTGCTTGAAAGATTTTCCAAGAAGATTAGGGACAATAATGAAGACATGATTTGAGCCTATTAGTAGATTAGTAGATGAGCTCCGTTGTGATCTATATTTTCAAAATGAGTTGTATTTATCAAATCAACCTATTGTTACTTTCTAATCATTGTATCAGTAAAAATCATTTAATCAAAGTTGACCTAATAATTATTTATAAATCCTTTAATCAAGGTGACATTGTAATGGGATGTTCTTAAGTCTTTTAACAAGGCAACTAGTAATAGGGTGATTAAATCCTTTAATAGGGTCACACCTAATAGTGTGTATTGTAACCTTTAACAAGGTTGGCTCCTTAGAGAGTTCACTTTAGAAAAGTAAAAATCTGGTAGACATTCTACAAGTAGGTTACTTTTGGGATAGTGGATTGCAAGTTTAAGTTACTAAATGATAATATGCTATAGAGACTGAGTGGATTAAATAATAGATCTAAGTTGTTTGAAGTAATAAAAATTTTAATTTGTACATCTAGACCTAAGGATGATTGATTCAACACCCCCACCCCCATAGTTATTATAAATCATTCTCATAATCAGTATCAAATATTTTAGTGTTTGTAAGGAAAAGTTTGAAAGGGATTTAAAGTTAAAGATCAATATGTATAGAATGAAGGTACTCAAGTTGAACAAAGAGAACTTCCTTGGATGGAAAGGTTTGATGAAGCTGCACATTGTTGGAATTAGAGATTTAGTAATATACTTCCTAGAGCATAACTAAATAGTAGTATCATCACCTATGATAGCCTAGTAGATAGAGGAGAAATAAAAAACACAATCATGCAATGTTGGAGATTGCATCTATCCTAAGTTACTCAGAGTTTGATGATATTTATGAATGCACTAATGCAAAGAAAATATGGGAAAATTTGGCAAATATCCATGGAGGAGACAAGAGTTTACTAAGAGCCAAATTAGAAAGCTTGAGAGGAATGTTTGATGATATGAAGATGGTAGAAGTTGAGAACATTTCTCAATATGTTGGAGGAATAGAAGAAGTGGTGAATGCTATTAGAGGAGCTGAAGGAATGATTATTGATGAAACTATGATCAGAAAGGTACTGAGAACTTTACTTCCCATTTATGTTATTAGAGTTTTTGCAATACAAGAACCTAGATGAAATCCTATTAATGATTTAACCTTGAAAAGTCTAGTTGATAGACGTGTTGCTTTTAAATTGTCAAATTTTAGTAATTTCATTGCCCCTGCTATTGAATTTTCTTTCAAGTTAGAATTGGTTTTACTTGAGTCTAAAATGAAGAAAGGAAAGCATGGGGTTAGTGATAGTGAATATTTTGATGATGATCTTGAAGCATTAATGGCCAGAAAGTTACCAAGAGACAAAGGAAAATCCACAGGTAAACTTCTTATAATCTATTTTTACAATAAAGTTGGCCATATTGCCACAAGATGTCACAATAGGGATGAAAAGTATGAAAGGAAAGACAAAATGTTCAAAGGAAGAAGAAACGGAAGAGACAAAAAAGGATACAAATACTACAAAGGTAAAGGTAAGAAATCTAATTAAGAAGAGACTAATAGTGATTCTAATAGTCATGATGAAGAAGTTCTTTATGTTGTTATGAAAGATGATTTTAATGAAGATGAGAAAACTAAACTTATTTCATATGTGAGTAAAGGTGATTTATGGATAATTGATAGTGGTTTCTCACATCACATGACTAGTGATAAAAGTAAGTTTGAAACCTTAGAATATTATAAAGAAAGTTCTATCAAGTTTGGTAATGATGCACCATTTCTTGTGAAAGGTTAAGGATCAATAAGACTGGTTGAAAAGATTAGGTGTGACAATACTTATTGGGTTGAAGAACTAAATTGAGATGTATTGAGTGTAGCATAGTTGAATAGTTCACATTATAAAGTTGAATTTTAGCACAAGAAGGCTAAGATCTACAATAGCTCTAGAGAACTGATTGGAAGTGGAGACCAAACAAAAGGTAACTTTTTGTATCTAGACCTATCTGATGATACATGCTTTGTTTGCACAATGTGATGATATTTGGTTATGGCACGGGAGGCTATGTCATGTGAACTTTGATAGTTTGGTAAGTGTTATTAAAATGAAAAGAGTGAGAGGGTTACCAAGATTGAAAAAACCTAATAATGTGATGTGTAAACAAAGTCAATTGGGAAAAATGACTAAGTCTAGTTTCAAGAGAAAGACCTATACTTCTAATAATATTTTTGAATTGGTTCATACTAACCTTTTTGGACCTATTGGAGTGAAAATCTACTATGGTGACAAATATTTTATTCCATTTGTTGATTATTACTCTAGAATGATGATTGTGATGTTTCTTAAAGAAAAATCTTATGCATTTCAAACATTTAAGTGGCAGTTGGCTAGAGTTGAAAAGGAAATAGGTAAAAGCTTGAAGTGTCTAATATCTAATAGAGGAGGTAAATTTATAGTTGAGGAATTAAACACATTCTACAATGATAAGGGAATCAAGAGACACATATCTACGTCAAGGACCCCTCCATAGAATGGTATAGCTAAAAGGGGGAACAAATCAATCATGGACATTGCTAGGACATTGATAATGGAGAAGAATGTTGCACCAAAGTAATGGAGAGAGGCTATAAGTACTATAGTTTATACCTTGAATAAGGTACAAGTCAATAAATGTACAAATAATACACATTTTGAGTTATGGTATGGATATGCACCTAATGTGAAATATTTCAAAGTATTTGGAAGAAAATTTATATACTGGAAGACAATAGATGTGGAAAACTTAATGCAAAAAGTCATGAAGGTATATTCTTAGGTTATTCCACTAAAATAAAACCATACAAGTGTTTTAATTCTAACACTAATAAATTTGTGGAAAGAGAAAATGTGAAAGTTGGTGAATATGTAGAAAAAAATGAAGTTGAATGTAAGAAAGAACCTAAAGATTACATAAATTTCATATACATAGTTGAAGGAGAGCCTAGCAGCTTACTTGAACCTGAGAAGAAAGTTGTTGAGTAGTAGCAACTAGTGCATGTTGAGTTACAGCAGCAATGTGTTGAGTATGAGGTAATTGGTGTTAAGCATTAGGAAGAGCATGATGAGCATCAACAAGTGATTTTTGAACAACCAAAAGAATAAGTTGAGATATAAGAAGTGCTACTTGAAGTGACTATAGAAGATGAATCTAAGAGAAATAAAAAGAAGTAAGAATACAAGAACCTGTGCTAGAAAAAAATGTGAGAAGACATCATACACCATATCAAATAATTAGAGATAAAGATTCACGAGTTATGAAAAGAAAAAAATTGAGGAATGATATATTCTTATTGAGTGAATTTGAGCCTAGATTAGTCAAGGATGCACTTGAGAATGAAGATTGGATTGCATCTATGAATGAAGAGATTGAGAAAATAGAGAAGAATGAGACTTTGTATTGGTATTTAGACCAAAGGACAAGAATTCCATGGTACAAAATGGGTATTTAGAAACAAGCTAAATGAGAGAGGTGAATTCACAAGAAACAAAGAAAGATTAGTTTGTAAGCGATATGCACAAGAAGAAGGAATTGAATGTGGGGAGACATTTGCACCAGTTACAAGGTTAGGAGTGACAACTTTGCTTGTATATGTTGCTTAAAAAGTATTCAAAGTGTATCAAATGGATGTAAAATTTGCATATCTGAATGGAATACTAGAAGAAGTCTATATTGAACAACCTTAAGGATTTTTTGACCCAAGAGGAATATGGTATGTAAGTTACAAAAATCACTAAATGGATTGAAAAAAGCCCCTAGATCATGGTATGAAATGTTGCACACATATTTGGTAAAGATTGGTTTTGCAAGAACAAATAATAATGATAATCTATATTTGAACACTAAATCTAAAAAGAGGGATATTGTTAGTTGAGATATTTGTGGATGCTATCATATTTGGAGGACAAGATTCATTATGTCAATTATTTTCCAATGAAAGGAAGAAATAATTTGAGATCTATATGTTTGGAGAGATCAAATTCTTTGTTGGTTTGCAAGTATATCAAATGAAGAAAGGAATGTGTAATGAAGACCTTTAGAATGAAAGACTTAAGACTAGTTAGTACACCTATGGCTACTAGAGATAAAATTTCAAAGAATGATGACTCTCTTGATGTAAACCAAAACTTATATAGATTAATGATTGGAAAGTTGCAATAAGTTGTTCATAGTAGACCAGATATTGCACTACTAGTTGGGATAGTTGCTAGATTCTCTGCAAAGGAGAATCACATGATAGCTGTAAAAAGTATGTTGAGATATTTGAAAGGAATAGAGGATTATGGAGTGTATTGCAAGAAGAATGATAATTTTGAACTAAGAGTGTATACTAATGCAGATTGGGCTAGAAATCTTGAGGACAAAAAGAGTACAAGCAGTGGAGCTTTCTTTCTAGGAAAGAGACTAGATTCATGGACAAGCAAGAAGTAGAATTGTATTTCTCAATCCATAGTAGAAGTTGAATATGTAGTTGCAAAAGTCAATTGTTTTAATATAGTGAGGATCAAGTAATTGTTGAAAGGAATGAAGAAAGAGATTGTTGAACCTATTTTTATATTCTATGACAACACAAGTACTATAAACATATCTAAAAATCTCTTGATGCACACTTAGACCAAGCACATTGCTATCAAGTATCATTACTTGAGAGAGTTGGAATGAGACAAAGAAGTAATATTGGAGTATGCGAGTACAGAGGAATAGATAGATGATATTTTTACAAAATATTTACCTAAGGATTCTCATGAATATCTAAGAGGTAAATTGGGGGTGATTCCCCTAATTAAAGCTACTTAAACTAAGATGGAGCTCTGCATCAAATATTTTAATTAGAATATCTTACAATTTGATTTGAAAGGTCACACTTTAGGAACTTCCTAAATTTGTGAAGATATAAGCACAAGATGTTGAATTAGTCATAAGCAAGATGAAAAAGGGAGAATCTAGTTCAAAAAACTGACAAAGAGATATCTACATGTTGAAGATGTATGAGACAAATTGAAGTGTCTTTGACATTGTTGTCAAATAGGGAGGTTATGAAGCAACTACCTATAAAGTTACCATGAGAAGATATTAATAAAGATGAGGAAGTGTCTCTATCAAAGAGGGAGATCATGTTCTAATATGGTAGAGGTGTTGCAGATCAAAGCTACATAGATGAGAATCATAATGAAACTAAAAGATGAGATCAAGGAGATTGTTGGATGCTGAGATGAGAATCATAATGAAACTAGGGATATTAATGAAGATTTTTTACTAAACATAGAGGGAGTTGATTGAGGCAAGTCAATTTTTTTGGATTGCATGGTAACTAGAGGTGTTTTCATTAATGCCAGAGAGGGAGATTGTTAGAAACTAAAATTGGAATAATTATTATGTTGTCATTGATATTAAACCTTTTGTGCTAAAATAATGACACACTTCTATGAGTCATTATATCTAATATTTCTCAAGAATGAGGTCTCAAATGATGACTCATAGCTCTCTATTCATGGAGTGCAAGGGTTTGCAATGGAGGCCCTTAGTTTGACCTAGTTTGTACCTATGCAAGTACACCATAAAATGAGAGATTCAAAGATCAAAATATGCATGCAAATGTGATGAAGACCCAACCCAAGACAAAAATGAACCCAATAGGAAAAGCGGAATATTATTATTAGAAGTGATTTGCTACTGCATCCAATACAATGAAAATAGACCCAAAGAGGTGCCCTATAGGCTTATAATGTTGTATGATCCTGGAGAAAACCCCTCCTCCAGTGCCTTTTCCTAAATATTTTTAGGAATAAATTTTAGAATATGTCATTTGGCATCTACCTCCAAAATAGAAGGTTCTAGAAAACACATCAAAAGTTGGTGTAAAATTAGAAGAATCTAGAAATGGTAGTCCAACTCCTGGGAGGCATAACTTTTGATCTGGGACTTCGATTGACGAACTATTTATATTCCTAAAGAGCTCTCCAAGAACTCTATAGCCCTATGGACAAGCTTAGCTTGTCCCCCATTTTTTGGGCCTGTACAAGGTTGTTTAGTGCCTCAAATCTGACTTTGAAGTGCTCTTAGGAAGTCTTTAGGCAACTTAAAACTGCAATAACTTTCAAATCATAAAGCCCTTTTCACTTGATTCTTTTTCTAGAGTGCTTTAAATTACAAGTATAATCATCCCTCCAACTTACACCCTCTAACTCATTATAATTATGGCTCAATTAAAAAATAACTTATTTTCTGCTTTGGCACATATCCCAAGTGCTCAAAAACTCTAACCAAGAAAACCAATAGTGGAGCTATGAGAGTTAGAATCTTTATTTGACCCAAATGGGTGTCTAGAAATGAAAACACTTTAAACAAAAACTAACACTAAGCATATGTTTGGGTGATACAGGATTTCCCTTACACTATTGGATGCTCCTATATCAAAATGAATATGCAAGCTAATCTAAATGATAACAATGCAAAGCAATGCAAGAAAGGAAATCTAATCTATGAAAGGAAATAACAATGCAAGATTAATCTATGAAAGAAAATATGACTCTAAGCTAATATGAAAATACAAGGATGAAGCATGATTATGGAAGCCATGGATGCATGGGAGAAGAAGACAAGAAGAGAGAAGTTGCAATGAAGCTCCAATGTCCAAACCCTAATGCTCAAACTCCTTCTCCAAAATCGCTCTTCAAACCTACAACATAACAATACTATAGAAACTAACATCCATCCAAATGAGAAGGAGAGGGCTCCTTATAAAAGAAATTGTGGAGGTGGGAGACTTCTCACAAGAGCAATGTGGGATAAATCCATAAAAAGACAAGAGGAAAAAGCTCACCATTTAGAGATTTGTGCAAAAAAAGGAATCTTTATTTGATATATTTTCTTTTTTCATAAAAAAGAGAGCTTTAAGTGAGGATTTATTTATTTAATTAAAAGAGGGATTTTCTTTTAATTAAATAAGATAATATTATTTAATTAAAAGAGAGATTTTAATTAAATAAGATAAAACTATTTAATTAAAAGAGATATTTTCTTTTAATTAAATAAGATTATTTTATTTATTTAAAAGGATGTTTTCTTTTAAGTTTTTTGGACCAGTAAACGACTATAGCCTAGATTAATTATTATTTTTTGTTGTAATTAATTTTTTTATGTGTTAAGCGAATTCGAACCCAAGACCTCGCACATGGGAGGCTCACAAGTTACCATTGTGTTGTAGGCTCTTGCCTAGATGTTTTCTTTTAATTAAATAGAAAGATTTTAATTAAATAAGATAAAACTATTTATTAAAACAGAGATTTTCTTTTAATTAAATAAGATTATTTTATTTATTTAAAAGGATGTTTTCTTTTAATTAAATAAGATTATTGATGAAATGATCAAACCTTAGGAAATATTGAAATAATTTAATTTAACTAAAATTTGATCAAGGAAAATGATTTGAATTGATTCAATAAAATATTGTGATGCATTGATTTAGGAAATTGGGGCCCATAGTCTAGGGGACCATTTTAGGGTGCATACATTTGCCCCTCTTTGACTATTGTGTGATCATTTTAGGAACACATGTAGTCAAAGAATACAATTGAAGTGTGAGGCTGATTTGGGATCATAAAACAACACAGATGTGTGGCCAACTTATGAACACATCAAGACAAAGAATAAAATTATTTATAACAATTTTGTCTTAACAAAGACAAGGTTGTCCTAGGTGGAACAAAGATTGATAAAGCTGAATCAAGGATTGAAGTTTAATAGGTACTGCCCACTCCTAATCAAAATTGAAATGAAATAGAGGAGAAACAAAAAATTGATAAATTTGATCAAATCAAACTATAGATAAGGTTCTTGATGTAAGATGAAAAATATAAGGATCATAATACCAAGGTAGATCATCAAACATGAAAGATTATGCCCCAGAGTTGAATTAGAAGAAAAGAAGTGGTGTGAAAGCAAATGGAAGATAGAAGTTTGAAAGAGGTGGAAAGAAATGGAAAGAAGAAAGAGAATTTTCCTCAAGAAAGAGAATGCCTCAAAATCAATCAACTATTTAAGATAGAAAATTTCAATTGAGATCACGAAAGAAGATAAGTAAATGAAGATCAAGACATGACCACAGTTGATTAAAAGTCCACAAGAAAAATGAAGGAAAACCCTCTCAAACTCATAATGCAACCTAAAAATGAAGTCTAATAATGCAAGCTATATAAAAATTAAAAGGTGTACTTGTAATAGAGCAACTATAACACATGTTTTTGTGTTCATCATTTATTAGAGAATGTTAAGGAACTTATTTTCACCATTGGGCCATTATAAATGGACATTGAAAAATCACACAATGATCACTAGTCACAAGTGCAACTATGAAGATATGAATGTGATTTATATTGGATTGAAATGTTGAAAGATTCTAACATAAGAATCCAAGACATAAAGGTCAAGATGATTTCAATATTAGCTTACCCAATTTAATGTAACAAAACAAGCTTGCATTAAGGCATAAATGTCAAGATGACCATAAGAATGGTTGTGCAAAAATAATCAAGGATGATGCCTCAAATCTCCTAAGTGTTTCAAGGGGACAACAAGAGACACTCTAGAGTTTTCAGACGACACCCACAAGCAGAAAGAAAAGAAAAATATGCCCCATGTCCCAAGTCCTCTAGCTATGCATATCATAGAGACTTTTTAGACAAGAAAACTCAAGGAAAATCAATAACGGTTAGCATACAACAAAACAATCATGACATAGCTCCAACATTTAGTGTTTGTGTTTAAAAATCTAAGTGTGTTAACTAATACTGAGTTTTGAGGATAAGGATCAAATTCTTGCAAGTAGGTAAGATCACATGAAAAAATTAGGTAAGACCAAACCAATAAGTGTTGAAAAACACTTGATGTCAAGGGTTGTATTGAAAAATACAGTTGGGGTGGTATTGAAAAACATCGTTTACGAGGTGTCCTAAAGACCAATGCATCCAAGAGACCAAAGTTAACACAGTTATGCCCCCTAGACAAAGACAAAGACCGATTCCAAACCAAGGAAACAAGGACAAGGAATGATGGAGAAGGCTAAGTGTCGAGGACACATGCTAAGAACTAGGGGTACAAGAGCCTCAAGTAGTGCATGTTTCTAGGTTTTCACCACTTGGATTTTATTGCAATTTTTTTCATCATTTTTTTTTGGAATATATAAATTTTTTTAAGATACATCAAAGTGCCTATTGCTAAGTTTTCACTAAGATGATCATTTTTTAATGACATTTTTTTATTTTTAAATTTTTTGACTATATATATATATATATAGGATTTTTGAAATATATCATTTTTTTTCCAGGATCAATAAATATATATAAAGGATGCCCTTGAGTATCATGGATAAAACTTCTTCAAGTATAAGACATTGATAAGATCAGGGAGTTGCTCTCTCTCTCTCTCTCTCTCTCTCTCTCTCTCTCTCTCTCTCTCTCTCTCTCTCTCTCTCTCTCTCTCTCTCTCTCTATAGATAGTAAATAATTACTGGACCCAAAAGCTATTGTAATGATGTAAGGTCCAAGACAATTAGGTTAAAATTTCCCCTTTTTATCTCTTTGTTGTTGATTCTTAGAATTTTCACATAGGATAAGATCTCCCACCTGGAATTCTCTAGGGTGAAACTTTCCAAGCCCTCCTAGTGAGATAGTTGGTACCTAAGTAGAGTGTCATAGCAATATGATTGATGGAGAAGATTTGAGAAGAAGAAATAACAAGAAGACCTAGTGGAAAGGTTGAGTTATGTGGAACTAAAATGGGCACTTGATCAGTTACAATTTGACAAGATAATGTGTTGTTTAATAATTACACTAAGTGGAGAAGATAGTTGAGTTGAAGCCTAGTTGAGATGATAAATGAAGGATCAAGTGCATAGTTTTAATTGAGAAAAAGAGCAATAGATTAAGGAACTTGTATACATGAAAACCTAACCTGTCAGGAGCATGCATAAATAAGAAAAGTTAGTTTCACATGTCTATCAAAGATTTAAATGAGATTGAAATACAACTATCTATACTTGAGTTTGACAACTTGATACAACTAAAATGAAAAGCCCTCGTGCAACCTAAAAGTAGCTTAACAAAGGGGACCCATGAGAGCCCTTTTTGGTGTGCTTTAGATTGAAGAAATGTGGATGTGCTCTCCCAAAACACAACTATGAATGAATCTCTTGATGATGAAAGTATGTGAGTATGATAGGAATCTAAGCTAGATGAGTGAGGAATGCTTCAAGAGGAGGCTATGGAAGAAGCCACTCTTAAAAAATTCTAGGAAGTGGAGATGAATGCAAGAAAGTAAGTTAGATTTAACAATGCAAATGAAATGAAATCTAGCAACTACTAAAGGTTAGTAACAATGCATAAAAATCTCTAAAAGCTCTAGAGCTATACTAATATGATAACAATGCAAATGAGGGAGATGATGAAATGCTTGAGACAAGGGCTCTATTTATAGGTTTGAGAGAGGCCTTGGGGAGGTGGCATCTATGTGGCATCCACATAGATGCCACAAGGGAGACACATGGCTTGAAGGACAAAGCCATGAAAAATTCAAAACTAGCCTTTATGATTGAGAGGCTCAAGGTTTTCTCACACATGTGTGAGCAACCTTGGGGGAAAATGGTGTAAGAGGTGTAAATGAAGTGGAAGTTTTATTGGATCATGAGCTTCTCACACATGTCTGAGCAAACACTTAGGGCTAAGAGGTGTTTAGAAAGGTATTTAAGATAAATAAGTGAGAATAAGTAGTGGGTAGGCTTAGAAGGATGAGAGTGATGGGTGTAGACTAGGTTTTAGGATGGGATTATGATTAAATTAAATAAGATTTAACTTAATCATAGGATTAAATAATTTAATAAAGTGGAGGGAATTAAATAAATTAGAATTTATTTAAAAGAGGATTTATGGAGCACTATGCATTAAATGAATTTAATACATTAGGGGGAAGTATTTAAATTAAATTTAAATACATTAGGAAAATTTAATTAAATAAGTAGAAGAATATGACAAAATATAATTAATTAATTAATAAATAATTATAACTTCAAAGGAAATATTAAATGAATTAATATAGCATTTGAGATGATTTTAAGCATCTATAGAACTTATAGTTGAAGTCGAGTTGTACTAGTGTAGACTAAGTGAATAGTAGAATCCAAGAAAATATAGTGTCAACTAAGCATCAGTAAAGATTGAGTATCATAAAAGTTAGACCAAGCAAAGACAAAATAAGATGAGAAGGACAATTAGTATTGAATGAGTTATATAGTGATGATTGAGATCGAGGAACACAGTTTTGGCCAATTGTCAGTATTTGTTATTTTGTGAAGGAATTCAGATTCTCAACTGAAAAATTTGAATGTTTAGATTGGTCAAAGCACATGATGATAAGCTCTTAGGCTCTCAAAATAGCATTATAACATTAGCATTAAAATTGAATGATTTGTGAGAGGGGAAGGGTCCAATTTATAGGCAAAGGGGTAGATGAATGAAGGGCTAAGATGCAAGATGGAGGATTTGATGAGGGAGGGCTAGGATGTAGAAGAAGGAAGCACATGTATTGTGCTTGTTCAGAGCCAATGAGAGTGTGACACTTGTCACAAGGAGATTGAGTGTGAGGGGATGGAGGAATGTGATCATTTTGAATAATGTGAGGGGACAAAGTGGAGTATGAGGGATGTGGAGTTGTAAGGGATGTGTAGGAGGCCTTAAATACTTTGTAAGAGTGTTAAATGCATTTGAATGAGGACATGAGGGATGTGACATGAGGGGAGACTTTGGGTTGGGTTAGGATTTATTAATCCATACTTAAAGTTGTGAAAATGATTAGGCTTGGGTTAGGAGGTGGATTAGGAGATAAGTGAGGGGATAAGGTAAAGGCAAGTGGGTTAGTTAATTATGTGAATTTAATTAGGCAAATGGATGGATTAGCATGGATGAATAGGTTGGGATTGGTTTGAACTTGGATTAGGATTGGGTTAGTTAGTCCATGATTGAGAGATTTGATTTAATTAAATCAATTAAATCAAATGATGAATTTAGAATTTAATTAAATAAGTTAGTGCAATTATTCAATTTAAGAGAAAAAAATGGATTAATTAATAAATAAGTCCATAGGTTATCATTGATTATTAATTAGACTCTAGTCAATTAATTAAATATTAAATACTTAATCAATAATGCCTTGGAAGATTACTAAAATAATGTAATCAGATTGAGGTGTCTACATTTTTCCCCACTTTGACATAGTGTTGGGATAATACCATTTCAAAGAAGTTTAAAAATAGACAACACAAAGAAGATTTTTAAAGCAATAAAGTTTCTCAAGTCTCAAGTAGAAAGGAAGAGACTAAATTGTGTGATGCCCCCTTGAGAAGGTGGTAGGGAGAGAAGATGAGGCCTTGTGACTTCTTGAAAAGTAAGAATTACTAGGACAAGTAGGAGGCCTTAGATGAGATAAAAGAGGGTTAAAATTATGATCATAATGAAAAAATAACAGGGGAAGGGTGAGAAAGAGTCACTCGATGGGAAAGTAGAGAAAATTGATGTAAAAGGGGGCCTATGGAAGGGCTAGGAGGGCTTGGAAAGGGCCAACTTCTCTCATGTTTTTTTTCAAGATCTTGTTATTTTTGAGCTCTAGTTGTGATTACTGGTTGCATAGGGATGATTGAAGCATCAAGTGGATGTAGTACAACATGTGCAGGCATGGTGGGCTCCAAGAAGATCAATTGGCTTGAAACCCTACTTTTTTGTTTTATCATTTTGCATTTATTTCAATCCTTTGATTTCAAAAGTGTCTTCCTATGGCTATAGTTTTGGTGAGAACTTTAGAAGGATCTATGTGTATGTGATCATGTTAAATGGTCAAGGGTAGGAGTTGTAAATTATCTAGGTACACATTTGTCATGGGATAGCAATATAGGGATGATTTTTTGGTGGGATAACAAGTTTGACAACAGGATAGCTAGCCTACAAGTGGGGGTGTGGTCCCGTAGGATCTATGGGTTGGGTTAGGGAGGTCAATGTAGAAATGTCATCCACATTGGCTGAGGGACTTAGATTTTGGGTAATGTTCCCACCATTATTTATGGTTGTAGGAATGTCAAGTTGAAATTGATTCATGGGAATGCAATCTTTCTTGTGGAAACAAGAGAAATGGAATGATGGGTTAAGGTAAAGGGATGGGTAGGTTAGTGGATTTGATTTAGAGGCTTGGGATTAAGGAATGACATGGGTTACTATTTATGGATGTAGTGGTCAGTAGACATGCTGGTGTTATAGGATCGACATGTTGTAGTCTATGTGCTAAGGAGAAATTTAATCTAGCAAAGTGGGCCCAGATTAAGGTGATTGGCCTAGGGTACTTGGTGAGGCTACCACATACATGCACCTACATGGCCATGGTGACAACCTTGTGTGATTCATGGCATAATGAGGTTGTTACATTCCATCTTTTGATAGGGAGATGACCAAGACATTAGAGAATATATATTATATATGCAAATTGTTGGTGTGCAAGACCCTAGTGTTGGCAGCAAGGACTGTGTTAAGTGAGAGAAGAATGAGGTGATTGGTGGGTCTTAGAGTCTAGTTCAAGATTTATAAGGGTTAGTTTGCATTAGATGAGCACCTAGATCAAGTGGTACCAAAGAGGCATATTTACTTTTATGTATGCAGGCTGATTTTAGGGTATATTGCTCTAGACATAGGTGGAATAGGAGTACTCTAGCTTTGATTCTAACCATTATTTGGATTATGGATGTGGGACAACCAGTGGTATGGGGGTCACTAATGTTAGTAGAGCTATATGGGGACCTTCATCATATAGTGTATAAAGGATTTGGACAACACCAGGCATAGGCTTTCTGACCTTACTCTGAGTGTGGGCTTGGGAGCATATTGCAGTGTTTTAGCTAGTGGGATGGGGAGACAAATAGTTGGATCATTTGGTAGCATTTATATAGGGTGATCCTCTTACATACCACTATGCTAAGGATGTAGATGATTTGAGAGTCTAGTTAGATGAGCTTATTATTCTTACATGGAGGCCATACATTGGTCTCATGCTATGGCCATGGGAGGGATAGCAGTTGAGGTATGCTATCTCACCATTTTTCATGTTTAGGTGTTTGGACTATATTATTGAACAATATCACCTCAATAGGGTACTCTAACAGTTCAACTAGATTCAAGATGTGCCAAGGGAGCTCGTGTGGTATCAATGGGTAACTAGAGAGTCAATTACATCATTTGGTCCATCTATTTGGAGGGATGGATTATTTTGGGAGTGGTAGGAGTTTTTGTCAGTGGACTAGGATTGGTTTGGGGGACTAGAAAGTGTTGGGTCTACATGGGCTTACAAATACCAGTTTAGGAGGTCGAGGCCAATTAGTCGGGCACATGTGACAAGGGTAGTGGTGGTGGTGGGGAGATAACTAGAGAAATGAGGAGGGGGAGGTATGAGGCTAGGGGATTGAGGCACCAAGTGGAGGATACACTAGAGGATCCTCCTTAGAGGAGAAAATAGTGGGAAGAGGAGAAGGAGGAGGAGGGAGGTGGTTAGGAGGATCAGAATTCACAAGAGAGGGGTGGAGATAGAGGACAAGAACCATGGGTTCCATCAAAAGGGTCAAAAGGTGGTGTTTCATCTTCAAGTAGAGGGGAAGGTAGTTTGGGAAAGTAATACACATCCCTATAGCAGATTAATGATGTGACTATCTAGCTACTCTGCAATACATAGTGGGAGAGGGGTCAGCTGAGGGATAAGAGGGATTAGTTCTGGAGGGAGCGAGATACCACCTAGGGGGATCTAGATAGGGTAATAATTGAGCTTGGCAAGCTTCAACTTGATTATAGAAGAGTGGAGGCTATTGAGACAAAGAGGAATCAACTCTAGGGGAGAATGGATGGGTTGCAAGTGGAGAGGGATATGATAATGGTAGAGGTGGTGACACTCAAACATAAATGGTAGTTGGAAGAGGGGTGGATGAGATGAGAAGGCTATAGAGAGAGGTGGAAGATTTGTGAGAGAGAGAAGGCTTCTACCAAGGGAGGTATCATGTGGTTGTGCCAGCAAATCAAATAGAGATTATGGATGACTAATAATGATAGACATGGAAGGAACACATATAGGGATGGAGGAAAGGGGAGAGAGAAGTTGGAGCACAAGAGGTTCTTAGAGGACTAGGGGATCTCAAAGGATAGGATAAAGCCATAGGATTGGACAGAATCACAAGACTAGGGAGAGTCATATGCAAAGCTCAAGGACAATAGTGAGGAGGGATGAGAGGGAGAGCTTGTGGATTGGTGGATATGGAGCTAGGAGAGCATATGAGGGTGGGTAGAGGATATATGTTTCTATGGAGATGATGCCACTAGTATCACCACATGCACCAGGGGATGATTTGTATGTGGCATATGATGATGATTCAATGGAGGAGATGATAGATGAGTAGTGATATTCTCTACTTATGACTTATCATGATGTATTTATATTTTTGTGGGCATAGACCTAGATGTGCTATATGGACATTATACTTTCATGGACTTGCATAGACTAGTAGACTTTTATTCTTTCATGGGTGGGTGATGTATTTTTTGATTCTTTGCAAGATATTATTGTTGGATACAATCATTTAATTATATGTTGGCTTTGATGTTACACAAATTTCAAGTATATACTAAGAAATCAGTGTATGTCAAGATCACTCAGGAGTCAAAGGAAGTAGTAATGTATGATGAGTGTCTCAACGTTAACCAATTTTAGAGTGACTATTAACTAAGCTCACTCAGCTACCAAAGGGAGTTTGTAGGAAGACAGTGTCTATCGAGTTTACCCAGTAGCCAAAGTAAAGTTGGCATGGAACCAATGTTAATCAAGCTCAGTCAATTACCAAAGGAAGTCTAAAGGAAAACAATTTCTAAGTTAGTGTTGACTGAGTTCGGTTGGCTAACAAAGGATTTTCCTATTAATTTTGTTGGTTAGCACTAGTTGACTCATGGGATTAATTTCATTTATTTGAAATTGTATTCAAGAAAACTTGACAAGATAAAACATATAAGGTCAAGTTGAGGATTGAATTGTAAGGATGAGAAGAAGAAGCATGGGATTGAAAAGATAAATCAAGGAAGAAAATTGACCAAGTTGCAAAGAACATTTTGATCAAGAAGGATCAAGTATTCAAGCTAGAACAGAGATCTAAAATCAGAAATTATATTTTACATCAGCAATAAGGTCATATCATTGTTACTCTTTAATAATTGTAGTAGTGAATCAAATCTCTTAACAGAGTTAGCTTAATAACTATTTACCAAATCCTCTAACAAGGTGGAATTTCTAGATTGAAGTATCTAAGGACCTCTAACAAGACCTCTCCTAGTAGGGTGAACTAAATCCTTTAATAGGGTCACACCTAATAGTGTGTTTTGTAACTAGGTCAGCGGATCTTCTGAAGACTTTGTAGCTATCCCGGGGTTGTCATTTTTCTTTCCTTTTGTTTTCTTTTCATGCATAGTTGTATTTTGGCCTCATGTTTTTGGATTGTCTAGTCTATTCCTTTTTTGGCTATGAGGCCTTCTATTTTCTAAGCTTCTCTACTCTTGTTTCTATGATACTTTGTACAAGGTTTTGGGTCCTTTAAAACCTATTTTTACCTAATCAAAAAAGTGTGTTTTGTAACCTTTAATAGCATTGGCTTCTAACAAGGATCACTTTAGAAGAGTGAAAAACAATAACTACTTGTAATTGATGGTTTTTCCCAAATTGGGTTTCCATGTTAAATCCTAGTATCTCTTGTGTTATTTGCTTTATGATTCTGCAACTAAGTTAATTAAGGTTAATCAAACTTAATATCATAATATATGTATGTTTAGTGTTTATAAAGTAACAATGAATATATTTAGTATTAACTGAGTGTTTATCAAATGACAATTATTGTTAGTGTAAGCCGAGTTAATATGTTAATCGAGTGTTTCAGTGCTAACTAAGTTACAATAGTATTTTAAATTTAACAAAGTTTTGGTTTTGAATTGTATTGACATCTTAAGGGATCTTGGATTTATTTTTGTGGTAACTGATTTACCCCTCCCCTCTCAGTTACTCCTCTTATATTTCCAATAATTGGTATCAGAGATTTTGGTGCTTGTAGAGAAATTTTCAAGGACCTAAGCTAAAGATCAAGATGTCTTACATAATGGAGATTACTAAACTGAATATAGATAATTTCCAAACATGGAAGGAACTCATAAAGTTACATTTGGAAACAATTGGAGTTTCAAGCCTGAAGTGTCTAAACACCAAGCATGTGGCACTTATTGGAACTATGACTCTAGAAGAAATTACAAAAAAGAAGAATCATAACGTAATGATGAGTGACATTGATTCAACTCTTAACTATGTTGAGTTTGATGAGGTAAAAGATTATGCTACTACTTATGAGATGTGGATCAAACTAAAAGTTATCTATGGAGGTGATGACAATGTAAGGAGAGCTAAGGCAAAAAGTATCAAAGGTCAATTTGATTAGATGATGATGAGAGAAGATGAGAACATTTCATAGTATGGTGAAAGAATCAAATCTCATGTGTGTACAATCAGAGCCTTAGGTGGGAAAATTGATAATATAATAGTGGTAAGAAAGGTACTCAAAACCCTTATTCCAATGTATGCAATTAGTTTTAGCTACTCAAGAAATGAGATGTGATCCTAAGAATGATATAACCTTGGATGCACTAGTGGGAAGGTTGATTGCATCTAAGTTAGATAATTTTGATAATTATGTTCCTAACTCTAGTAACCTTCAGTCTACATTCCAAGCCAAGTTATTACTCAAGAAGAAAGATGCAAAGTCTAAAAGAAAGAATTTTGATAGGGAAGATGAAGATGGTTTTGATGATGGTCTTGAAGTCATTAAAGCATTTCTTGCAAGAAGAATTCCCAAAGGAAAAGGAAAGTATGAAGGCAAAATTCCTTTGATCTTCTTTTCTTATGAAGAAGTTGGTCACATTGCTGCAAGGTGTCTAAATAAAGAAAGAAAAGAAGAAAAGAAGCATGACAAGTACAAAGGGAAGACGGGTTTCAAAAGCTACAAAGACTACAAGGAAAAAGGTAAGAAATCTTGTTACATTGCTAAAGATTCTAATAGTAGTGAAGAAGATGAAATGTTTTACATTATTGTTAAAGATAAATCAGATGATGAGAATGATAAGATGGCTCTTATCTCACATGTTAGTAAGAATGATACATGGATTATTGATAGTGGTTGTTATCACCACATGACTGGTAACAAATCTAAATTTGAGCACTTGGAACACTATGATGGTGGGAGTGTTAGATTTGGAAACGATGAACCTTGTTATGTGAAGGGAAAAGGTTGTATTTTACTAACCAATGAACTTAGATGTGACAATGCTTATTGGGTTGAAGGATTGAAGCATAATCTACTTAGTGTGGCACAATTGAATAACATTGGATTCAAGTTAGAATTCATGAATAGAAAAGCCAAGCTACTAGATGGATATGGAAATCTAGTTAGGAATAGTAATCAAACAAGAGGTAATCTATTCTACCTAGATCTAACTTTAAAGTCATGTTTCATAGCTCAAGTAGAAGAAAGTTGGCTATGTCATAAAAGGTTGCGTCATGTGAACTTTGATAACCTGGTCAACATAAGCAAGAATAAAAGGATTAGAGGCATTCCAAGCCTGAAGAAACCTAATATGGGCATGTGCAAGAATTTTCAAATTGGTAAGATGGGAAACACAAGTTTCAAAAGAAAAAACTATAATTCTAAAGAAGTCTTGGAGTTAGTTCATACAGACCTTTGTAGACCTATTGTCATAAAAAGCTATATTGGAGGTCAATACTTTAATTTTTTTGTTGATGATTATTCTAGGATGATGACCATAATGTATCTAAAGGACAAATCATAAGCTTTTCAAAATTTCAAATGGTATTTGGCTATAGTTGAGAAGGAAATAGAAAAGAAACTAAAATGTTTAAGATCAGACAAAGGAGGTAAATTCATCTCAAATGAATTCAATGAATTCTACAATGAAAGAGGAATTAAAAGACATGTATATGCACCTGGTACACCTCAACAAAATGGTATTGCTGAGAGAAGCAACATATCAATCATAGATTGTGCAAGGACACTAATGCTAGAGAAGAATGTTGCTATCAAATATTGGAAAGAAGAAATCAATACTGTAGTTCATACCTTGAAATGAGCTTAGTTGAAGAATGACTCAAATCAAACACCTTTTGAATTATGGTCTGGCTATAAACCTAATGTGTGTTATTTCAAAGTAATTGGAAGCAAACTTTATATTCTGAAGGAAGTGAGAAAAGGGAAATTTGATGTGAAAAGTGATAAAGGTGTATTCTTGGGATACTCCAATAAGAGTAAAGCATACATATGTTTGAATCTATCTACTCACAAATTTATAGAAATTGCACATGTGAAGATAGATGAGCTTGCAAAAGGGTCTGAAGAACAAAATGGGAAAGAACTTGAAGACTATAGAGACTTTTTTTACTATGAGCTTGATACTATACCTAAAGTTCAAGCAAATGACAGTCAATAGTCTTCAACACTTGAGTCTCCAAAATACCTAGTTCAACTCGAGTTGCAACTAGTGCAACTCGAGTCACAGTGAGAAGGACCTGAGTCATAGTCACAAGGACCCAAGTTTTATCTAGTGCAAACTGGGTCATTTGATGGACCTAAGTCATAAATAGTGGGACCCAAAAATGATTTAGAAGATCTAGTGAACCTAGTGAATTTAGAAAGAAGCCCAATTTTTTTGGATATGTCGAAGGCATCATGCACTTGAGAGAATCATTGGAGATCAATCAATTGGTACAATAACAAGGATTAAATAAAAATGTACATGTTTTCTTATTGAATTTGAGCCTAGATCTATCAAAGATACATTAGAGAATGAAAGTTGGATAGAGACAATGAATGAAGAGATCAATCAGATAGAAAGGAATAAAACTTGGACTCTTGTTCCTAGACCCAAGGACAATAATATAATTGTAAGCTAAATGAGAATGGAGAAGTTTCAAGAAACAAGGAAAGATTAGTTTGCAAGGGTTATGCTCAAGAGGAAGGTATTGAATATGGAGAAAATTTTGCTCCTATTGCTAGACTAGAAGGTTTTAGAACACTCCTTGCATATGCAACACACAAAGGATTCAAAGTATATCAGATGGATGTGAAATCAACATTCTTGAATGAAATCTTAGAAGAGGAAGCATACATTGACCAGAAGGTTTCATTGATCCTAGAAAAAGGAACATGGTTTACACACTACACAATGCTTTGTATGGTCTCAAAAAAGCCCCTAGAGTATGGTATGAAAGGTTACATAATGATCTTAGATTGGTTTTCAAAGAACTAATGATAACAATAGCCTATACATCAAAGAAGGACCAGATAAGAAAATTGTGTTGGCAGAAATCTTTGTTGATGATACATTATTTACTAGAAGTGATGATTTGTGCAAATCTTTTTCTCTAGAAATGAGTAAGGAATTTGAAAGACATAGAATATGTGGTAAAGATAGCTACTACCACATTGAAGAACATTCACAAACTTCATCATCTGAGTGACTTCGTTGTTCATGTTAGTGATAAAGATGATGAAGATGATAAGGAAGATGATGAAAATGATGATGATGAAGATGTGGAAATAAAAGATGATGTAAATCTAGATGATGATGAGGAAGAATAGGAAGCTATAGAGGAGAAAATCCCTGAGATTCAAAGTATTGAGGAAATTGACCCAGAAAAGATTGCAGTAGCAATAATGGCCTCATTTCCTCACTCTTTAAGAAAAGCTTTAATGCCATCAAGTTCTAAGAAAGATTTTTGTTGATTTGGTTGTGGCAACCACTATAATACCAAGCACCCAACCAATCCCTACACCTATTCAGCTAAGTACCATATTGACTAAAGTGATCATCACTTCATCTATCGAGCAGAAGATGCCTCCACCATCATTAGATTTGGATATGCAACAACAAGGTGTTTCTACTGTTAGCACAATATCTAATTTTTTTGCTAGCCCCTCTATTTCTACTATTGTTACTATTCCAACTATGCATTTGGCAAGTATAAGAAGAGTTGAGAACAAGTCTCAATCGAGTACTAAAGTTTCAAGTAAGGATAAAGGTAAAGAAGAAGATATTGATCTAGATGAGGATATAGCTATCCCAAATTGGGATATCTCTACTATGAATCCTAATCAAATGAACATCATGGGTGAATTATTGCAAAAGAGAGCTAAGAAAAAGAAGCTTAAAGAAGAGAAGAGAAGAGAAAACCAAGTGCTTGAAGATGTAAAGAACATACTTGTAGATGCACTAAGAATTAAGGTTGATAATACACAACCTATTTTGGTTCAATAGCAAAAATTGTCCATAAATTCAATGAATATCTTAATGGACAACAAAAGTTGCTACAAAGAGTAGAGAGGAAATTTGAGAACAAGGTATTGGAACAAGTGGTGTAGAAAATTGCAATAAATCAAGTAGAATTGTCTATTATTCTCAGTTCATTGGAAACCTCTACAAATAATGTTACTTCATTATTTAGCAAGTTGTGTGATACATATATCTTTACTCAAGGAATAAAAGATAAATTATCTAAGATAGATAAAGACTTGAAGGCAAGTGCACACTAGTTGTCACTTGACCTGAGCTATAGTTCTACTCACTATTCAAAGATTATATATCTAACAAATTTGCAAGCATAATTATTAAGGGAGGAAGCCAAGATAAGGGCCACACTTGTAGACATCCAGGTATGATTCTCCCAAACATGGATGCATTGTAGAAGCATATAGCACATGCCAAGACACTCATCCATGACAATAACTTGTCCATAGCTAATCACATGATGGAGTTATCTAAAGAAGTACAGATTGAATTTCATACAAGCAAGGTGTTACAAGAAAATTAGGATGAGACAATGGAATTTATTTTGAAGGTACATTTTGGCATCAATATGTAGTATACACCTTTGGCATTTATGTCAAAAAGGGGGAGAAGTAAGTGTGTGAGTGTGTGTGTGTGTGTGTGTGTGTGTGTCTTTGTATTGAGGAGAAGTATAATATAAGATGAATATATATATATATATGAAGATTACTGGGAAAGTATAATATGTGATTTTGTATGGGGGAGGAACATAATATTATACAAATACATGTATAGATAATCAGAAAACATCTTTTAGAAAATAAATTTTGAAAAATCTCAAAAATAGAGTATGTTACTGAGTTGAAGACATGGGATGGAGATAAAAATAATGTTTTGACCTGAAAATTTTGAGTATTCAATTTTGGATTGATAAGTGTTTTTGTCACTAATGCCAAAAGGGGAGATTGTTGAAATTAAGGTCAAGTTTTTTTATTAATGACTCACACTCAATCAATTGGTTAAACTACTACCAAGCTTATCTGGTAGTTTATAGTGTTAACCAAGAAATCTAGTTACTACTAAGTTCTATAGTTGCTACTGAGTTTTAGAATCTACATTCAGTTCACACCAAGTAGTATCTATTGAGCTGATCAATGATAGTGCAAACTGAGCTTCACAATATTAATTGAATTGTACACTATTAATCATGTTCTCCAATGTCTACCAAGTTCGCAATGTCATTGATGTGAATTGAGTGTTGACCGAGCCAAGGAGTGTCAACCAAGCGATTTAGTTTATATCAATCTCATAGTGTTAGTGTTGACTGAGCCATGAAGTGTCAATCAAGTGATTCAGTTTATATTGAGCTCATGATGTTAGCGTTGACCAAGCCATGTAGTGTTAACCAAGTGATTTAGTTTATATGTCAAGTTTCATAGTGTTCACCGAGTCACAAGTGTTGACCGAGATCAAGCTTCTTGGAAGCGATTAGTATGAACCGAGCTTCTATGTATATTGAGATCATGATGATACTAAGTATTGACAATGGTTGTTGAGTATCAGAACCTCACCAAGTTCGTCTTTAGAACCTGAGTGCCAACAATCGGGCCAACTTTGTGATCTTGATGGAAATCTATGTTGTAGCTAACTTTGATGAATTGTGTTTTGGATTGGTATATATGTAATGTATTGTATCACATCCAAATAAGAAGAAGGAAGTATGAATTGAATATAAAGAGTAGAAGTATGAATTAAGAAGGCTACAAGTAGTATAAGGGATAAAAAATATTTATCTATCACAGCAAGGTGAGCTTCACATTTCAAAGGAATGTCAACTAACAAATTAGAGTTGTAGATCAGAGATCAACCACTAGTTCATCCTAACATATCAACTAAATCTCTTAATAGGGTAGACTTAACATTCTTTTTAAAATATCTTTATTGAGTGCATACTTGATTGTATGTTTTGTAAATCCTTTCACAAGGTGGACCTAGCAATCCTTATTACTCCTAATAGAGTAGATCATCCAAAGTGATCAATTGTAAGCATTAACCGACCAACTTTATACTACAATACTAAAGCTTGTGGGTATCATCCCCACCCCAATTTTACTTTCTATTTAGAAGGTTTTTGGGTCACCATATATTGTGTCAAAGTGTTGTGAATGTTTTACTACTTTCATTCTTTCATACATACAATTAGATCATAATATTATATGAAGGATTAATTGATGAAATATGTTGAAGTTTTATTGGTTGCTGATTCACCCCCCCTCTCATAACCTTTCCTACCTTAGATTTCTAATAGATCCATCATCACCATTTTAGTGAACTTAAAAAATTTTAGATAATGAACTAGAGTTCTTAAAACTCATTCATTTTCGTAAGCCTCATAGTGACAAAGGAATGCCAAAAATCCTACCACTTCAATTCCAAATTTCACCATCTCTAGTTCCACCTCCAATCCAACCTCCACCAAGTGTTCCACCAAATCCTCTATCAATGGCATTTTTTGTAAATGTGGTAGATTCATCAATTAACTTGCAAGGTGTACTTAATGACCTTTCCAAAAATCTTGAGAAATTCTACCCAGGATTCATCCATGGAGAAACACAAAAAAATAAGGACCCTCTCAAAGTCTTTAAAGAAATATGCAATCAACAACAATTTTAATAGGATAATTTGGTCCTCCATTTATTCCCATATTCATTGGGAGAAGTTTCCTTTAACTGGTATAGGAATTTTCCACTGTGATGTATCTAGAATTGGGTCACCTTCAAAAAGTTGTTTCTCAAACAATTCAAAACATTGTTAACCTAGCTATGATACATCATTAGTTCATATCAATAAAAATGGACCCAACAAAGACCATTTCATGTTTCAATAATCACGTTCATATGGCTTTCCACAAGTTAGAAACACCCTACACTATACCAGTTGACGCTGCAATCTAGCTTTATCTTAATGCTATGGACCTTCTCATGGCTATCTTTCTATGAAGGCTACCTATTGTAAACATTGACATATTAGAAAAGGTCTCCAATGAAGTAATTACCTTTACCAAAAAAGCCAATCCTAATGGAGGAGGATTGATGGTTCTAGCTCAAGCAACTATAATGATACCAACATATCATGTTGGAACACCATTGATGTCTAGTCCATTCATTCCAATGAATCCAATCCCACTACAATAGCACTAGTTGTACCACTTCTAGCCATAACTTATCCAAGATATGAACCTCCAAAAGTTGCTTTCTTTGAGCAAAAGGAAACAACTTCTACTAAACTAGAAAATAATGTCACATCTGAGATTGGTCAAATGAAGAAAGCTATGACTTAGATTACTAATGAATTAATCTATTTGAGGTTGTTGCAAGGGTAGAACAACAACTTTTAGAGAATGAATGCAGTTATGGTCAGAATTACAACAAGAATTTCAACAGAAATAATGATGCAAGAAATAACAATGTAGGGAACAATTACAATCCTCCATATTGCAACAATATCTTCCAAAGGAAAAATCGACAATGGAAGCATCCTTGCTGATAATAAAAAAAATGCTCAATTTGTAGACATCAACTAGTATGACAATAATCGAAATATACCTAATGATGGTGGCTCATAATTCAATGGAAATCAAGAAGTGAACCAAAATTCACAATGTAATAATGGTGAGTTTTCTATGTAGTACAATGCTATGATGTTAGAATCTTATGATTCTCCACAAAATCTTGAAATGGAACAATGAGCTAGTGAAGAATTCACTTTTCCATTTAGTCAAGAATTGAATCCTCAACCAGAAGAGATGCTAGCTTTTCAAAATGACAATCAGAATACTTACAATTTGTGTAATCGAACAAAACCTATGACCAATGGAATTCCTCTTGCCTTGCATCCAACATCATCTAATCCAAGAGCTAATAACAATATAGTGCCTACTAGAGCACCCTACATTGGGCAACAAAATCAAAATCAAGAGAATGTGCCTACAATCCTAAAAAACCCTATATGGGCAACTAAAAAGTATAGTGCAGTGGAAGATCTAAAGAGAACCAAGGCTAATATGTCCATGTTTGATATGCTAAAAAATTGTCCTAATCAAAAGGAAGTATTTCTAAGGACTCTTGATCATGAAAAGGAAACACCTAATGCAAAAATAGTCCCTCAAAAGATAGCATCACAACAATTGAGTACTTCTGAGGCAATGCCTACCATGTATAAAAGAAAAGGCTAAAGTGCCTCCCTTTTTGCTTAGTCTTAGGATTTTCAGAAAGAACCTACATAATTCTCTTATAGATTCAAGAGTGTCTTGCAATGTCATGCTACTTTTGATAGCTCAAAGGTTAGGATTCACTCCTCAACCCTCAAATTGGATAGTGATACAACTGAACAAGACAAAAGTAAAAGTTATTAGGGTATTCAAAGATGTTAGAATATAGTTAACTATAGACACCCAAATTTAGGACATTATAGACATACTTGTGGTTGAAATCCCTTAAACATATAGATTATTACTAAGTAGAGAATGGAAAAAATGCTTAAGAGGATGGTTCTCAATTGGTTTCACTCAATTATGGCTACCTTGGAAGGGACTAAATAATTAGATCAATATTAATGTTGAGCTAAAGCTGAAGCCAATGATCACTAAATACAATGCGCCAAATGAGGTAGCATTTTTCCAAGCTAATTTAGGCTCCTACAAAGTGATGTCTCTTGACATAAATGCAACTAAGAGACCTGACCATTTGAATAAAGAATCTATGATGCGTACCCCAAAAGAAGAACTTGTTGCTCAATTCGTAGATAGTATGGTTGCAAACTTACAATGCTTAGGTGATGAAGTAGGCCCAAATATTTTGCTTCTTCCAAGATTCTATAGGTTACACAAAGTTAGTCATTTAGAATTTAAATGCTCACATTGTTAGGAAGTAGTTGCTAGGGTACTCACTCAGATCATGCAATCCAAAGATGGTCAAATTCCAAATGAGGTACAAAAGGAAAGTTCAAGTTCTACATGCACATCTGAATTGGTGATGATTAATGAAGAAGAAAAAGAAGATTCTAATGTGTCATATAGTGACACTTCTTCAGATGGTGGGGGTTTATCTAATCCTCCACTTGGGATGATCAAAGTCTAGGGGAGAAGATATTTTTTTAAAGGCCAAGGTTGGACCTTAGTGGTCATTCATTTGAAACCCAAAATTGTTAAGATCACCAAACAAATTGGGGATATTCAAAGTCAACAAGAGAAACAAATGGGCCCTGTGTCAAAGATAAGTTGTGGTAACTCATCAGTCCACCACATGAAGGATTTCAATGGGTCCCAAATAAATAATCTTTTAAAATACAAGTGAAGAAAAAACTACTCATAAATAAGGACAAGACCAGAAAGCCCAAAGAAAAACCAATTTGAACACTCAGGTTTGATGACTCTAAATGCAAAATGAGGAGCTAGCACAGGTGTTGAATTAATTAATTCCAAAGGCAAGTATTTTTATGTAGCATATCTTTTACAATTTAGATGTACTAGCAATGTTTGTAGAATATGAAGCTTTGATTCTTGCACTTCTCTTCACATTGGAGAAAGACATCAAAGTTCTCATAATTGAAGGAGACTCTCAATTGGACATTAGATAGGTAAAATCAATCTACTCTTGCAAAGATAGGAGACTACTTGTTGCTGAAAATAATTTTTCAATTATATATTGTCTTTGATGTTACACAAAATGTCAAGTCTTTATTAGCCAGTGTTTGTCGAGCTCACTTGGGTGATGAAGATAGTTTCCAATGTATGCCAAGAATTGCAAAGTAAACCAAGTTTAGAGATAGTATGTGTCAAGCTTCACTTGGGTACAAAAGAAATTTTGCAAGAAGACAGTGTCTACTGAGTTCACTCGGTCACCAAAGAGAAGTTGGCACAAAACCAATGTTAACTGAGGTCACTTGGTTACCAAAGGAATTTAGTTCAGGATGCAGTGTTAACTGAGTTCACTTAGTTACCAAAGGAAGTTTGAAGAAATTATTTTATCAGTTATTGTTGACTGAGTTGGGTTGACTAACAAAGGATTTCCTTGAATCAACATATTTAGTTTGATGAATTTATTTGTTAAGTCTAGTAGACTTAAGGGATGAATATTGAATATTTGTAAGTATTTTCAAGCCAACTTGACAAGGAAAAGGATATAAATATAAGGTTAAGTTATGGGATTAAAAGAGAGAAGTACGGGATTGAAAAGATAAATCAAGGAAGTGAATTGGAAGGATAGCAAAGTATCCTAAGTTGGCTAAGCAACAAAGCTTTATCTAATCAAGGAGGATCAAGTATTCAATCCATAATAGAGATCTAAAATTAGAAATGCAATTGCATCAGCAATCAAGTTGTATCTTTTTTACTCTTTAATAATTGTAGCAGTGTATCAAATCTCTTAACAGAGTTGGCTTAACAACTATTTGCCAAATCCTCTAACAAGGTGGCATTTCTAGATTGAAGTATCTAAAGACCTCTAACAAGGCCATTCCTAGTAGGGTGATTAAATCCTTTAATAAGGTCACACCTAACAATGTGTTTTTAAATCTTTAATAGGGTTGGCTCCTAATAGGGCTCACTTCAAAAGAGTGAAAAGTAGTAACTAGTTGTAATTAATGGTTTTTCCCAAATTGGGTTTCCACATTAAATCATGGTGTCATATGTGTTCATGTTATTTTCTTTCTATTTCTACAATTAAGTTAATTATGGTTAATAACATTAAACATCTTAAGAAGCATTTATTTCATTATTTTCTAAGTAATAGATATTCTTAGTGTTTGTCGAGTGATTCAATGATAACCAAGTTAGAGCAGTATTTTTCAGTTTCAGTGTCGAGTGATTCAATGATAACCAAGTTAGAGCAGTATTTTTCAGTTTCAGTAGAGTTTGGTTTTGATTTGTGTTGACATCTAAGGGATCTAGGATTTATTTTTGTGGTAATTTATTCACCCCTCCCCTTTTAGTTACTCCTCTTATATTTATAACAATTGATATCAGATCTTTTGGTGCTTGCACGGAAGGTTTCAATGACCTAAGATAAAGATCAAAATGTCTTACAGAAGGGAGATCCCTAAGCTAAATAGAGATAAATTCAAGGAATGGTAGAAACTCATGAGATTACATTTAGAAACCATTGGAGACTCAAGCCTATAGTACCTAGACACCAAGTATGTGGCACCTTCTAGAACTATGACTATTGAAGAAATTAAAAAAAGAAGAATCATAACATTATGATTATTGATATTGCTTCAACTCTTAGCTATGTTAAATTTGATGAAGTCAAAGACTGTGATACTACTCATGAGATGTGGATCAAGCTGAAATTCACCTATGGAGGAGATGATAATGTGAGAAGAGCCAAGGAAAAAAGTCTTAGAGGTCAAATTGATCAAATGAGGATGAGAGAAGATGAGAACATTTCAAAATATAGTGAAAGAATCAAAGCCAATGTGTGTGCAATCAGAGCCTCAGTAGGAAAGATAAAAGATGATATAGTGGTAAGCAAGGTTCTTAGAACACTTATTATATATGCAATTAGAGTGTCAACAATTCAAGAGATGAGATGCAATCCCAAGAATGATATAATATTGGATGTTGTGGTGGGAAGGTTGATAGCATTTGAGTTAGATAACTATGATAACTATGTTCCTAACACTAGCAACCTTGAGTCTACATTTCAAGCCAAGCTATCACTCAAGAAGAAAGCTGAAAAATCTAAAAGGCAATTTGACAGTGAGGATAAAGATGATTCTAATGAATATTTTGAAGTCATTGAAATATTACTTGCAAGAAGGTTTCCTAAAGGTAAAGGAAAGTACAAAGGTAAAATTTCTTTGATTTGATTTTCTTGTGAAGAAGTTGGTCACATTGTTGCAAGGTGTCTAAATAGAGAAGGAAAAGAAGAAAAGAAGAATGAAAAGTACAAGGGCAAGAAGGATTTCAAATGATACCAGGACTACAAAGACAAAGGTAAGAAATCTTGTTACATTGCTAAAGATTCTAAAAGTAGTGAAGAAGAAGATGAAATGGTCTACATTATTATTAAGGATGAATCAAATAGAAAGAATGATAAGGTGACACTTATCTCACATATTAGTAAGAATGATACATGGATTATTGATATTGTTTGTTCTTACTATATGACTAGTGATAAATCTAAATTTGAGAACTTGGTACACTATGATGGTGGAAGTGTTAGATTTGGCAATGATGAACCGTGTTATGTGAAAGGTAAAAGTTGTATTACACTAACCAATGATCTTAGATGTGATTATGCTTATTGGGTTGAAGGACTAAATCATAATTTACATAGTGTGGCTCAATTAAATAACATTGGATTCAAGGTAGAATTCATGAATGGAATGGCCAATCTGCTAGATGGAAAAGGAAATCTGGTTGGGACTAGTAAGCAAACAAAAGGTAATCTATTCTACTTGGATGTTAATGGAAGTTCATGTTTCATTACTCAAGTAGAAGAAATTTGGTTATGGCATAAGAGGTTATGTCAGGTGAATTTTGATAACCTGATAAATATAAGAAAGAACAAAAGAGTTAGAGGCATTCCAAGCTTGAAGAAACCTAACATGGGCATGTGCAAGAATTGTCAAATTGGTAAGATGGGCAAGAGAAGTTTTAAAAGAAAAAACTATCATTCTAAAGAAGTGTTGGAGCTGGTCCATACAGACCTTTGTGGACCTATTGGCATAGAAAGCTACACATCCCTCTTCCCCACACCCATCCTCACCTTCCCTTATCATTCTTCCCCAAGGAGATAAGTACTTTATTTTATGTTTTGATGATTATTCAAGAATGATAACTATTATGTATTTGAAGGATAAATCACAAGCTTTTCAAAAGTTCAAATGGTATCTAGCTAGAGTGGAGAAAGAACCAGGAAAGAAACTAAATTTTTTGAGATTAGACAGAGGAGGAGAATTCATTTCTAATGAATTCAATGAATTCTTCAATGAGAGAGGAATCAAAAGACAAGTGTTTGCACCTAGCACACCTCAGCAGAATGACATTGCTAAAAGAAGGAATAGATCAATCATGGATTGTGCAAGGACCCTTATGATAGAAAAGAATGCTTCTATCAAATACTAGAAGGAAGAATCAACATTGTAATTCATACCTTGAACCGAGTTTAGTTGATGAAGGATTCAAATCAAACACCTTTTGAATTATGTTATGGCTACAAACCTAATGTGTGTTACTTCAAAGTATTTGGCAAATACATGTTATATTCTAAAGGAGTTTAGGAAAGGAAAATTTGACATCAAAAGGGATGAAGGAATATTTTTGGGATGTTCCAATAAGAGAAAAACATATAAATGTCTAAACCTATCTACTCATAAAGTTATAGAAACTGCACATGTAAAGATTGATGAGTTTGCATAAAAGAGCGAAGAACAAGTAATAAGGAACCTAAAGACTACAAAAGCTTTGATTACTATGAGTTTGATACTATTCCTAATGTTTAAATAAGTGGCAATCAACATCCTTCACCACCCAAGTCCCCAAAATCTCTAGTTCAACTTGAGTTGTAGCAAGTGCAACCTGAGTCATTAGAAGGACCTGAGTTTCAACAAGAGGAAATCAAGTTACAATCTGATGGACCTGAGTCACAAATAATGGGACCTAAGCATTATTTAGAAGATCATGGTGAACCTAGTGATTTCAGAAAGAAGGAGCCTAAACTTTCTAGATATGTTAGAAGGCATCATGGACCTAAGCAAATAATTGGAGATCAGCCAGTTGGTACAATGACAAGAAATAAACTGAAGGGTACATGTCTTCTTACTAAATTTGAACCTAGATTGGTAAAAGTTGTATTAGAGAATGAAAGTTGGATTGAATCAATGAATAAAGAAATTGATTAGATTGAAAGGAATAAAACCTAGACTCTTGTTCCTAGACCCAAGGATAAGAATGTAATTGACACAAAATGGGTATTCATAACGAAGTTGAATAAGAATGGAGAAGTGCCAATAGTGGCATGTTATGATTGTTAAGTTGTTGAGTTGTTATCCTTTCCATCAAGGTTCAAATCTAATGGGGTTGAGGTCCCCTATTTGTGGCCTCACTGGTTCATGGCTCTAGGTCAAAGCGTTTACCCCTCTTAAAATAATAATAAGAAGAATGGAGAAGTTTCAAGAAACAAGACAAGGCTAGTTTGAAAGGGTTATGCTCAAGAGGAAGGCATTGACTATGGAGAAACTTTTTCTCCTATTGCTTGATTTGAAGATTTTAGAACACTCCTTGCATATACAACACACAAAGGATTTAAAGTATATCAGATGGATGTGAAATCAACGTTCCTAAATGGAATCTTAGAAGAGGATTTCTACATTGATCAACTTGAAGGTTTTGTTGATCCTAGAAAAAGGGACATGGTTTGCAAACTATACAACATTTTGTGTAGTCTCAAACAAGCCCCCAGAGCATGGTATGAGAGATTACACAAGAATTTCATAAAGATTGGTTTTCAAATAACTAATGATAATAGTAGCCTATACATCAAAGAAGGACAAAATAAGAAGATTGTGTTAGCAAAAATCTTTGTGGATGATACATTGTTTACTGGAAATAATGATTTGTGCAAATCATTTTCAAAGGAATTAAGGAATTTGAGATATCAATGTTTGGAGAAATCAAATTCTTTGTTAGCCTGGAGATTTAATAGAAGAAGGATGGTGTCTATATTACTCAATCAAAATACATCAAGGAGATACTAAAGAAGTTTAGAATGGGGGATTCTAGACCAATTGGAACACCTATGTCCACTGGACATATTCCAAAGATGATTCAAAAGAGGTAGATCAAACTACATACACATTAATGATTGGAAAACTTTAGTATGTGGTACATACAAGAGCTGATATAACATTAGCAATTGGAATGGTGGAAAGATTCTCTGCTAACCAAAAAGAAAATCATATGATGGCAATCAAAAGAATCATGAGGTATCTAAAGGGTATTGAAGATTATGGTTTGTGGTATAAGAAAGGAGGAAACTTTGAATTGAAAGCATTCATTGATGTTGATTGGGAAGGAAGCATTGATGATAGGAAGAGCTCTAGTGGTGGAGCATTACTTTTTGGAAAGAGGCTAGTATCTTGGACAAGAAAAAAGAGAAAATGCATCTCTCAGTCAACTATAGAAGTATAATATGTTGCTAAAGTAATCCATTACTCAAATATTGTTTGGTTCAAATAACTGTTGATGGGAATGAAGGAAGAGATCAAGGATTTATTTGTTATTTTCTATGATAACAGTAGTGAAATTAAAATTTCAAAGAATCTTATGATGCATATTTAAACCAAGCACATTGAAATTAAGTATCATTTCTTAGGAGAATTGGTGCAAGATAAGGAAGTAATATTGGAATATTGTAATACAAAAGATTAGACTGTAGACATATTCACCAAGCAATTAACTAAGGATGCATTCTTGTATCTAAGAGGTAAGCTAGGGGTCATTCCCCTATCTAAAGCTCACTAATCAAATTTTAGTGATGCATCAACCAAGCATGTTGAAGATCAGTCAAGTTGATGCAGTATTGTAAAGGGCAGATTGAATATGAATCAGTATGTTGGATACATGGAAATTCATTGAATGCTATTTTTGGTATGAGATATCAAAGAGGAAAAGTTTTGTCATACATCAAAGAAATTTTAAGACTAGAAGGGATTTTTTTATGTGATATATCAGAGATATTTTTATATATGTCAAAGATGTCAAAGAATGAACTTGACTTGATATCAAAGAGGGAGAACATGATATTATAGTCACAGTAATTAGGGATTGATGTCAGAGGGAGTTCACACTAATAGAGGGAGTTCTCATGGATGAGAATCATAATGAAACTAAGGATATTATCCATACTTTTATTTTTCTCTAAAATTTCATTATATTATGACATGTTGTATTGCCATCAATGCCAAAGAGGGATTTTGTTGAAAATAATTGTTCAATTGTATATTGTCTTTGATGAACGTTAAGTCTTTATCAGCTAGTGTCTTTTGAACTCACTCAGGTGATGAAGATAGTTTCTAGTGTCTACTGAGCATTCCTAAGTAAACCAAGTTCAGAGACAATATGTGTTGATCTTCACTCGAGTACCAAAGAAAGTTTGCAGGAAGGCAGTGTCTACCGAGTTCACTCAGGCACCAAAGAGAAGTTGGCAAGGAACTAGTGTTAATCGAGCTCACTTAGTTACCAAAAGAATTTAGTTTAGGATGCAATGTTAACCAAGTTCACTTAGTTACCAAAGGAAGTCTGAAGAAAGTATTTTCTGAGTTAGTGTTGTCAGCTAATGAAGGGTTTTCTTGAATCAACATATTTAGTTTGATCAATTTATTTGTTAAGTCTAGCCAATTGAAGGGATGAATATTGAATATTTGTAAGTATATTCATGCTGACTTGATAAGGAAAAAGACATAAATATAAGGTCAAGTTGTGGAATTAAAAGCAAGAAGTATGGGATTGAAAAGATAAACCAAGGAAGTGAATTGGAAGGATAGCAAAGCATCTTGAGTTGGCCAAGCTACAAAGTTTTATCTGATCAACGAGGATCAAGTATTTGAGTTAGAATAGAGATCTAAAATCAGCAATATAGTTTCATTAGCAATCAGGTCATATCATTGTTACTCTCTAATAATTGTAGCAATGTATCAAATCTCTTAATAGAGTTAGCTTAACAGTTATTTTCCAAATCCTCTAACAATGTGGCATTTCTAGATTGAAGTATTTAAAGACCTCTAACAAGGCCACTCCTAATAGGGTGATTAAATCCTTTAATAGGGTCACACCTAACAATGTATTTTGTAACCCTTAACAAGGTTGGCTCCTAATAGGGTTCACTTCATAAGAGTGAAAAATAGTAACTATATGCAATTGGTAGTTTTTCCCAAATTGGGTTTCCATGTTAAATCCTAGTGTCATATGTGTTCATGTTATTTTTTTTCTATCATTGCAACCAAGTTAATTGTGGTTAATAACATTAAACATCTTAGGAAGCATTTATTTTAGTAATTACTGAGTAACAAAGATTCTTAGTGTTTGTTGAGTGATTCAATGCTAACCAAGTTAGAGCAATATTTTCAGTTTCAGCAGAGTTTGGTTTTGATTTGTATTGATATCTAAGGGATCTAGGATTTATTTTTGTGGTAACTAATTCACCCCTACCCTCTTAGGTACTCCTCTTATATTTTCAACACTTGCATACCGGAAAAGAGTTTGGAACTTGTTGGAAGATTTTGAGCCCTTGAATATAAAGTCCATCCCAAGGAATAAGAACATAGTATCCAATGCCCTTGTCATTTTAGCAAGTGTGTTGTAACCTGTCGAAAGAAAAAAGCTAAAGAGATTTTTAGTTGAATTGGTTGTTGCCCTATCTATTCCAAATAACATTATGAACTTCCAAATTTTCCAAGATGACCAACACTTTCTTGGGTTTATTATGTGTAATGACCTTTTCAAAGGACAAGAGCTTGATGATACTCTCGATGACAAGCCTAAAGAAGATGAGCTAGAGGATGAAGATGGGATTATAAATTTGAAGACCAATACTATTCCTAAGGGGATGGTAGAGTTAGAACACATCTTTGATCAAGATGAATCAACACATAGTAAAAGGAATGTTGAAGGAAAATGGATTGGAGAATGTGATGCATATAATCTAGGCACGAAAGAAGATCCAAAGATGGTAAGAATTTGAAAGGCTTGTAACCCTCAAGAGTGAGAAAGTATGCTTCAATTTCTTATAGAATACAAAGATGTCATAGCATGGAGTTATGAAGAACTCAAGACCAATGATCTTGATATGATCACTCATGACATTCCATTGAAGCTCGATGTTAAACCATTTCATCAAAGACAAAGACTAGTGAATCCCATAATTGAGCCTTTGATAATGAAAGAAGTACATAAGTTACTTGATGCTAAAATTAGCTTCCCAATCCAACATTCTACATGGGTAGCAAACTTGGTCCCAGTAAGGAAAAAGACTAGAGAAATTCACCTTTGTGTGGATTTTAAAATTTTGAACTTGGCTTACTAGAAGTATAATTACCCTTTTCCCTCACTTGATGAAGTCTTAAAAATTGTGAATGGGTCTAAAATGATGTCTTTTCTAGACAGATATTCTGGATACAACCAAGTGATGGTAGATGAAGAAGATAGATTGAAGACTGTATTTACAACAAAATGGGGAACCTTTGCATATTGAAGGACTCCTTTTAGATTAACTAATGTGGGAGCCACATTTCAAAGAGTGATGGACAAAGCATTCAAATGGATGATAAACAAGTATATAATTATCCACATGGATGACATCACTATTTTTTCTAAAGATAGGAGTACTCATATTACAGACTTAAAACAATTGTTCAACCAATGTTGAAGGTATGGCATATTACTGAATCCTAAAAAGTGTTCATTCAGGATCATAAAAGGAAAACACCTTGGCTATTATTTCTAAAGTTGGGATATCCATCGATCCTAAAAGGATAGAAGCCATTCTTAATCTCTCACCTCCTCATAGTCATAAAGAGCTGAAATCTTTCTTTGGAAAAATCAATTTTGTATGTAAGTTCATTAGTGGATTTGTTTAGATAGTATGTCCTCTTAATGACCTTCTCAAGAAAGGAGAAAAGACTAAATGGGTTCCTAAAATAAAGAAATATTTTGAAGAAGACTGTAATGTCCCCAATTTTTAATGTAATAATTTAATTTAATTAATTAATTAATTGGTCCTAGAATTTAAATAATATAATAAAAAGACCTTGAATTAGTTACTTTAATTAATTAATATGGGATCAAGTTAATATTTTTATTTGTGGTTCTAATTGATTTAATATATCTTAGACCTATTTTAATTTTTAGTTTCCATTGGTAAGTGTTGTCATTGGCTATCTTTGTACACTCCCAAAAAGGTTTCCTTGATAGGTATTTAAGCATAGCTTGTAGGTAGCAGTTGGTATGTTATTTGGAATATTTTCTTTGTACTGTGAATTCATGTTGGAGTTCTCCATCATTCACCATTTCAAAAGTGAAAGATCTTCCCTACTTGGCTTTCTAGTTTCGGTGGGATTCAACCCTCATCCTATTCTATTCCCTGTAATCCTTTGCTTAGATCTAGCAAATTAGAGCACCATCCTTGTCTATGAGTATTAATTAGAGAATATCAATATTCAATATCTATTCATGCTTGGCATTTATTTGATATAGTTGTGTTCTAATATTATTTGCATATGAGTTTGTATTCTCTTTCCAATTTCTATAAAATACCCTATGTACTCCTCCATCCACCTCCCTCTAATCATACTCCTCCATCTATACTCCTCCCTCCATCCATACTCCTCCCTCCATTTGTACTCCTTCCATCATCTATCATACTACCTCCCTCCATTCATACTCCTCCCTCCATTTGTACTCCTCCCTCCATCTGTCATACTACCTTCCTCCATTTGTACTCCTCCCTCCATTCGTAATCCTCCCTCTATCTTTCATACTACCTCCATCCATCCATACTCCTCTATCCACCTCTCTCTATACTCCTCCCTCCACACCTCCATGCTTCTTCCTCCATCCCTCTATATTCCTTGTACTCCTTCTGCTATCTTCCATCTTCCATTTTCCAACTTCCATCTATCATCTTCCATCTGTCATCTTCTATCCATCATCTTCCATTTGCCAACTTTCATCCACCAACTTCCATCTACCATCTTCCATCTCCCAAACTTCCATCTTCCATCTACAAACTTCCATTCACCATCTTCCAACACCATCTTCCATCCTCCCAAATTCTTGTATGACATTCCATTCCTCTGTATAGGCATATCCATTCCACCCTAAGATATCCTTCTCCACCATATAGATTAAACATTTTCCCCTTTAGACTTGGACAAACGGTAAGGTTCAGAAAAGGAACATTATAGTGGTATCAGAGCTGGTGATTCTGCTAGCCTATTGGGAGAGTGGATAACTTTGACTTGGATTACACTATGGCTCAATTTCTAGCCGACTGGAGGGTACATCTATTACTCAAATACTCCAAGAAAATTTTTGTGTGCCAACTATTGGATGGTCAAATATAGGATGATAGATACCAAGTGGTTGGAAAAATCATTTACCACAAAGACAAAATCTACTTGGTATCTGAGACTAGGATGAAGGAAATTCTAGAGGAAGGTACTTGCACAAATATCATTGAACCAATGCTTGTCCATCAACTTTATAGAAATTTAGATTCTACTAGCAACCCTTTGAATAAGCAAGCTCTACCAGTAGTTGTTCATCCTCCTGGTGATGTAGATTCAATCAAGGATTATTTGTAGGAGCAATCTTTATAGTTGGATGATTATGAAGTCTATTCCCTTGCGGCAATCATGATGCATTACACAGATGAATTTCAAGTTTGGGATCTTAGCAACTCCAAACAAGAAAATATTTATATAAGAGTGGCGTAGTGAAATTTTGACGATAATGTGGTGTTGCGAAGGATTGATGTCATTTCACTTGTCTCACCTACACGTTTGATTTGGAACCCTAGAGGAGTTGGTGTTTCATCTGATATCAAATTGTTTGAGGGCTAGCAATCTTTGGCCAGCGAGGATTTGTAATATCCTAAATTTTTAATGTAATAATTAAATTAAATTAATTCAATAACTAGTCCTAGAATTTAAATAATATAACAAAAGGACCTTTAATTATTTACTTTAATTAATTAATATGGTCCCAAGTTAATATTTGTATTTGTGGTTTTGATTGATTTAATATATCTCAGACCTATTTTAATTTTTAGTTTCCATTAGTAAGTGTTGTCATTGACTATCTTTGTACACCCTTAGAAAGGTTTCCTCGATGGGTATTTAAGCATAGCTTGTAGGTAGTAGTTGGTATGCTATTTGGATTATTTTCTTTGTACTAAAAATTCTTGTTGGAGTTTTCTATTGTACGCCATTTCAAAAGTGAAAGATCTTCCCTACTTGGCTTTCCAATTTTGATGGGACTCAACCCTCACCCTATTCTGTCGCCTGTAATCCTTTGCTTAGATCTAGAAAATTGAAGCACCATCTTTGTCTATGAGTATTAATTGGAGAATATCGATATTCAATATCTATTCATGCTTGGCATTTATTTGATGGAGTTGTGTTCTAATATTATTTGCATATGATTTTTTATGCTCTTTCTAATTTCTATAAAATACCTAACATACTCCTCCATCCACCTCCCTCTGTACCTCTCCCTCTAATCGTACTCCTCCATCTATACTCCACCCTCCATCCATACTCCTCCCTCCATTTGTACTCCTCCCTCCATTCATACTCATCCCTCCATTTGTTGTACTACCTCCCTCCATTTGTACTCCTCCCTCCATCTTCTGTACTACCTCCATCCATTAGTACTCCTCCATCCACCTTTCTCTGTACTTCTCCCTCCACCCCTTCGTACTTCTTCCTCCATCCCTCTATACTCCTTTTACTCCTTCCTCCATCTTTCATCTTGCAATTTCCATCTTCCAACTTCCATCTTCCATCTACCAACTTCCATCTACCATCTTCCATCCGTCATTCCATCTTCCAACTTCCATCCACCATCTCCCAAACTTCCATCTTCCATCTGCAAACTTCCATTAACCATCTTCCAACACCATCTTCCATCCTCCCAAATTCTTGTATGACATTCCATTCCTTTATACAGGCATATCCATTCCACCCTATGACATCCTGCTCCACCGTACGGATTAAACATTTTCCCCTTTAGACTTGGACAAATGGTAAGGTTTGGAAAAGGAACATTACAAAGACATAAAAGTAGAAATCTCTATAGCCCCAGTTCTTATAAGTCCAAATTATGATTTACCATTTAAAATCTACTCGTTTGCTTCAAAACATTCATGTGTGAAGATTCTTACTCAAAAGAAAGACAAAGAGGATAAGATACCTATAGCATTCATGAGTTTCTCACTAAAGAATTCTGAGTTGAACTATTCTAATCTTGACAAACAATATTTTGCATTAATAAAGGCAGTTAAGAAATTTCACCATTATATACTCAAGAGAAAGGTATATGCAATTGTGCCTGATTCTTCAGTTAAAACATTGTTCATGTAGAATGAACTAGGATAGAGATGAGGAAAATGGATGGCTATATTGCGAGATTTTGATTTGGAGATTCAACCAATGAAGTTGGTAAGAGGACAAGGATTAACCAAGACGATAGTTGATAATGAGATTGGTAATGATAACAAAATCAGATTTGATGATGAAATCAACACCGATAATCAACAAAAGATCATAGTGTCTCAAATGGATATTGATCAAGGAATAACCATTGATGTTTGGTATCAAGATATTGTTTACTATCTTTTGCAAAATTCATACCTCAACTAGATGAATAGTTCCCAGCGTAGAGGACTCAAGCTAAAATGTGAATCCTATATGTTGCATGATAAAAAAAATTTACAAAAGAACTACAAGGAAATTTATTTGAAATACTTGGGACACGAAGAAGTGAAAAAAGTTTTGGAACAATTCATGATAGGTATGGCACGAGACATGAATCAACAGAAGCTAAAACTCATAATATTTTGAGATCAAGTTATTTTTGGCCTACCATCTTTAAGGATACATTTGAACTTGTATGTTCTTGCCACATTTGTTAAACAAGTGCCAATAGAGAGAGGCATCAAGCTATGTCACTAAAACTAGAATTTGAGGTATGCCTTTTTGCTAAGTGGGGGTTTGAATTTATTAGTCTAGTAAACCCACCATCATCTACAAGACATATGTTTGTCCTCACGGCTACAAACTATTGTACATGCTGGACAAAAGCTGAAACTTTTCAAAATTGCACAACAAAAGCTGAAACTTTTTGAAATTGTACAACAAAAGTAGTTACAAATTTCTTGGAAGACCACATTGTCACAAGGTTTGGTATGTCGTTCTTCCTTGTATGTGATAATGGGTCATCTTTTGCATCAATCTTCCTTACTCAATCAGGTCATAATCAAGTTCTCTTTTAATTAATATCCCCAAGGGAATGGTGTGGCGAAGTCCATCAATAAGAATTTGATTACGGTGATAAAGAAATTGCTATGAGAAAATTCAAAAGATTGGCATACTCAGCTAAAGTATGCATTATGGATGGGCAAAGCCAAGATAAAAAATGTTTTGGGGACATCTCCCTAATTACTAGTGTATAGACAAGAAATAATGTTCCCACTTAATCTCAGGATTCCAATATTGAAAATATGAAGGGGTATGCTAAGGACACAGATAAAGTTCAAATTAGATTAATCAATCTCTTGGAATTGGATGAGATAAGAATAACAGTGTTGGATCATATGGTGAAACATCACGTTGTCATCAAATAATGATTCGAAAAGTGGGCCACAATAAAATCTTTTAAGAGTATCTACCTTGTTCTCCTATGGGATAAGCAAAAGAAAAGTCAAATAGTCACACTGAGTTTCAACGCTTGTGGATTGGCCCTTATCAACTTGTAGAGATTTTGTGAGAAAATACTTTTCAGCTAATTTCCTTACAAGGAGAATTGGTCTGATTTCTAGTCAATGGCCAGTTCCTAAAACATTACTTTGAGGCCTAAAAGCGAAAAACATTTCAAATATTTATATTTATTTTATTTTTGCAAGTGCGTTTATTTTCTACAAGTATGTTTATTTTCTCCAAGTGTGTTTATTTTCTCCATGTGTGTTTTCTTTCAAAGTCATGTCTATCTTTTCCTATCAGTCTAGGGGTTAGGTGCAATTTAGATTCTTTCTTAACACATTTCATAGACCACTCTTCCTAGCTTTAATTTTTGGGAATAAGTGTTTTGTTATCAAAGCACTGAGATGATTTTGTTTCTTGTACCAACTAAAAAGTGGATGTTACTTGCAGTTGTAAAGGACTTTCAGTCTTGAAATCATAATTACAAATTGATAGTTTTCAACACTTTAAAAAAATTTAAAGATTGACTAACTTGGTGTTTTCAAATCAAGGTTGACAACAACAAGGGATAGTCCAAAACTTGTTGGTTCAGACAAAAGGTCTCTTCAAAGAATTGCTAAGGTCACTATTTGGCGTAAGAGTTTCCAAAGGTTCATAAAAGGAATGCAAAGGTTATCAAACTAAGGAAAGAATATAAGAAATGACACCAATGCCTTGGCCACATAGTCTAATCATGATTAGGGTATAGAAAGAGAATAAAAAAGAAAAGGTGGTGTTAATAATGAAAGATTCTAAAAGGTTTGAATAAGATAATCTGACAATAGGGATATGCCCTCCAAAATGGCTATTTAATATCTATACAAATTACTTCATGGAAGAATCAAATGGAAACATGTGAGCTCCATGAAGTAGAATAAAAAATATTACTCAAGACCTAAAATATAAAAAATGATAACACATTAAGAGCTCTTGGAATGGATTCTCTCATCTAGTCAGACAGTGATTAATACATAGGCTCTGCGAGGATTCTTGATGAATAGACTAGTATATTAGAAGATTGTTTCCAAGTTTCTAGAATCTCTTTTTAGACTACACCTTGAAATATCAAAGGAAATGAATACACTATGCACACATTAAGATTCAAGATTCAAGATTCTAAAGTTTTGACTATCAAGGAACTTGAATTTTTATGAAGTGTTCAGGATTCAGTTATCATTTGTCACATGTCAAAAGAATGCTTGCTAATGAAGAAATGCCTCCATCATTTCTTCCTTTTTGTTGGGGCTATTTGTTGTGGTTTCACAATGCACACCCCATTTCTCCTAGAAATGGGGACCCCCTAGTAAATTTTTGTCTCCTAGACCTAGGTCAATTTGGAACTCTTCACGAGTCTAGGTCAAATTGTAGTGTCTAACTGAGAAAGTTTGGGGTATCAGATTTGGAGGAAAATTGGAGATTTTTTAGTGTATTAGTGAAAAAGTGTGCACTCATCTCCCTCCAAAGATGCACACATGTGAACTTTCTCATGTGTACATCGGCTCTAGAGGGTGCACACTTGGGGCCAAGGTCTATATAAAACCCAGATCCCCTCCTCTACTTCATTCACTCTATTTGCTTCACTTCCAACCACACCTCTGCACATCATTAACTGTGCTCCATCTATAAATGTACACACTAAAAAACTAAGATTAGAAACACTAGAAGGTGCACACATGTGCACTTCCTCAAGGTGTGCATGTGTGCACCTTCTTTGACTTTTAAAAGAAAACTTAACCTAAAAAGATCACACCTAAATCATTAAAAGGTTCACACATGCACACTTCTTCAGGGTGTGCATGCGCACACCTTTTAACGTAAAGAAAAGAGAAAATGCCCAATGCAAAAGGTGTGCACTTGCATACCTTTTTGTGTGCTTTCAAAGATAAAGTATATCATAGGGTGTGCACATGTGCCCCCTAGCAAGGTGCGCATGTGCACACCCTTTATGCACAAACATAGATAAAAAGTGCCCCCCCCACTTAGAGTACTTGCCACTACGCATGTGTGCACCTCACCTAGGTGCACATGTGCATAACTATGCTAAAATAGTCATTTGGAGACCATTTAGTGCACCTAGCACACTTGTAAGGGTGCACTAGGTGCACTAATTTGCATATCAAGGATTTTTGTGGGGATAGACTAGCTTTTTACAATTTTGGGTCAATTTGTGCTAGGGTTTTGATCTATTAGGGTTTATTTGAGTCTAATTTTTGCTTTCTGAACTAATGTCTACTTCCTCATGTAGATAAAATGGTGCCTTAATCATCTTCAATGGTAGAAAAGATTGCTCCCAAACCTATAGTTTTCAAATACCAAGGTGTACTAAGAAAATCCACTTTTAGGATGGACAAGCTAAAATTAGAGACACCAAGCTAGGCCACATTAACTGGAATGCATTTCTTACTATTTGCACCAAGCCTATAGAACAATTTGCAATGGTGTCAGCACTTATGCAATCAGTTTTAGTCAATGTAGCATCACATTCAACTTTTGTACAATCATCAGAGTTGATTATAACCTTGGTAGAACATTATGTGCCTAAGGAAAAGGTGTTCAAGAGTGTCATAGGGGAGATAGTCCTGGACCTCCAACCTAGGAATATTGAGAAAGTATTCTATCTCCCAAGAGTCAATCAATATGTGAAGATAACTTATGACCAGGCAGAAAGATGGTATCAGGAGAATGAAAGGAAGCCAACGAGATGATTCAATCATCCTTCCTAATAGATAAAACACTAGTACACCACGTATTTAGCAAAGTGGATATGACATGAGGATACATGAAGGATTATATTGGCTATGCAATTGTGATTTTGATCAAAGCAATGGGACTCCCTGTGGTTGGACATCTTCAAACATTGATGGTCCATTTTAATGATACCATCAAGACAAAAAAAATGCCAATAGAATGGGCCACTATCCTCAATGATAATATGCATGAGAAACTCATAGCTATGAAAGTCAACCCAAGATTCTATATGACATCATACATGGTGTACTTATTGGTGACCTGAATGATGGACTACCTAGGACTTTATAAAAAGGGAAGCATGCAAGATGTTGATGCATGGCCTTATGTGGTGTATCCTCAACTAGTCAAGAAGAAGCTATCAAAGTAGAGTGTGGAGTATAGGATATGAATGATGTTTTTATATTTGCAATCATCTAATTCATAGAGGATGATTATGTCAAAAGAATTTTAGTAGAAGTAGAACCTCGAATCACATAGATTAGAACCTACTACATTCAATTTAAAACATTCACATACCTCAAGGTCATAGGCACACAAGTGAACCCAAAGAAACTCCTGAGGTATCTGTAGGATAGGCTCATTCTGGTGGAGATTGCTAGGTAACTCACATTTGCATATGATAGAGTGAGGAAATAGCACAAAAAGACATGAGTATGGCCAATCACCATCAGTTCTTTTGAGGTCAAATAGAAGCAGGCCATCATGAACTTTGATTTAGAATGTGATCAATATCCCTTAGAAGAGTACAACTCCCCTCACCCATACCTCAACAATATTGGGATGGTGCAACATCTGATAGGGAAGTAGTTTGTACATGAAGATACATTGGAGGATCACTGGATGAATGCAATAGATGACTATGATATCTGAATAAGGGATTATTATATGATAACTCTATATCTAGCAAAAAAGGCCTTGAAAATGAAGATTCCATTAAAGATTTTTGAGAAAGACGTAGAAGATGTCTTAGATCTATTGTACAACAAGGAGAAAATTTATGAATGGCCAATAATGAATGCAAAAATTGGAAGGGATGAGAACTCTAAAATCAATCACAGAGCTCTCTGCATAGTCCAACTGATGACAAAATGGATCAAGATGCCTTTCAAACTTGATACAGTTCCATAGGTTGTTCCTCTACAAGCCATAGCATGCCCAGTGAAGGATAAATTTTCCAAAGTCATAGTGCCAACCTTCCTAGCTCAATCCCAAGTGAGGCCACAGATAGTGCATTAGCACAAGTGGGAGGTTGAGTACTTCAAAGTAGATAGGGGAGTAAGGAGGAAAATAGCTTCAGCTAAGGGGAAGAAGTAGACAGCTCCTACACAAGCATCTTAGGAAGAACAAAGTACAACTTGAAGAAGAAGCATAGCCCTATGTTGACCCAGCAAACCAAGCTCAAGGAACTACGAAAATTCCCCCTTAGAAAGATGAAGAGAAAGTACAAGAATAGGTTGAAGAAAAGAAACAAGTGCCACCTATAGCCACAAAGGAAGAAGCCTCACCTTTAGCACCCAAAAGAGTAAGAGTTGAAACTTGGGTGGCAAGCACAAAAAAGAGCAAGTTGAAGAAGAAAACTACTCCTATTCCTTAGGTTCTTGAGACCATCCTTGAAGCTAATGCAGAAGATGAAGAGGATGAATAGATGGATTATGTTCCTTTAAGCCAAAGGACTCACTTAGCTAGGGCTACAGAAGAGGAAAGAAGAAAAAGCTCATCCACAACTCCTCCAACCATTACAAAAGAGCCTATTAAGGTTTCCACTTTGGAGGATGAGTAGCAACAATGGATTGCCAACATGGAGGGGCAAGAAATGAATGTTTTTGACCTCTTTGGTTTCAACTTCATGCCAATGGGCACTAAGATGGTGGGTGAGAAGATAAGGGACACACCTACCAATGAATCCTTAGGAGAGGAGTGGAATCAATTGTCACCTCTACCTCAAGGATGTAAGGAAAATTGAAAATAAGAATATAATCATTTCTAGATAACCAATAATAGATCCAAAATAAATATGCAACTAAAATCCACATGCAAGAGAATAGACAACATAGCCACAAAAATTGTGACACAAGATATACCCTTGGAAACCCTCATTGAGGGAAAAAAAACCCAACCTCCAAAAGCATCCATCAGCATGTATTATTCAACAAAGACACCATTACAATACAACCATAGAAGCCTTCAAAGTCATAGCCACAACCGAATAATCCATGTGAACAAGCATGAATCCACACATCCCATACCATGCTTCTAACCTGCACAAATGCTCCCTTGGCTAACCTGTCAAGCCTTGTCCACTCAACTCTTTCCATTTTTGCCTTCTTCTTCTCACACAACAACTACCCTTGTGGCTGCTTATATAGTAGCAAGTCCCACAAAATGACCAAGTGGTATTACATAAACCATGTGCTACCTAACCCCTTGACCCCATATTTAATATTGAAATTTTAATTCTTTTCCCCAATATTAAATAATTACATAAAATATTACCACAATGTTACAATACAACTCATCAAGTATATCCCATGAGAATATTTAGATGTTGTATGTCCATCTAGGTGCTCCTAGATACAACATTACATAATAAAATAAAATAATACAAAATAACAATATTATGCAATGTGTGCAACACCCATTATCTCAACAATCTCCCACTTGTATACATTGCATAGGGTTAATCTATAGCCACATAAATGAACAAGGGAATGATCCCTCCCAGCATAATTACCATCATGGATCAAAGTACATGAAGTGCTCCATCCTAGTACCTACAACAAAATTAATGTATCCAGCATCTCAAACATGAATGATCTCACCTCCTATTATGCCACTACCATTGGACATACATAGAAGTCATCCAAAGAGAAAGCCACCCAACCTGTTGCATTAGAAGATCATAAAATCTTGTACCTACTAAAATACCAAACACAAAAAACCTAATCCAAAGGTAATCACATGTATCCATATTTGACAAATATCCATAGCTAAAATAGTACCCATATCAAGTGCCAAACCCATCCAACCATCCATACCTCCAAAGGTATACCAAGTGAATCTCACAGCATTAGCATATCCAATCTGTAACCTACAATCACAAGCCTTAAGAGCAATACCTACCACATATATACAAAGAAGCTCCCATTGCAAAAGATAATGTTAAATCTATAACCAATCCACTCACAACATCTCAAAGAAGTGAATCCATATAGTCTAAAGGACATCCACAATAGATAAACCAATAACCTACAAGAATGACTCATAAAAAATCTCCAATAGTCTCCCAAGCTCTCCACAACCAATAGAGGAAAGAGATAAAGGAATAACCAAGTCATCTCTCACATTGCATACATGATCACAAATGGGTGATCACAATCCCTAACTAATCTCAAATCCAATGTAAGTGAAACTAAACATCCAAGAAGATAACCAAGACCAAAAAGAAACCATGCAAATCATAACTTGTATCATGTTCTCCTATACACACCTCTAGATATAAACTGTACAAGTATGATCTCCTCCATAAAAACCTAACAAGAAGCCACAACAACACCCAACCCATACCATATAACTAATCATGGATGCAAGCCTCTCACAAGAAGATCAAACTCATAAACCATTCCCAAATCAAGGAATAACCATTCCTAATCCAAGGAATATGCCCAATATAAAACCATCTTCCAAACTAAACTAGCATAACAACATATGCAAATGGAGATAACTAATGCTAAACCATCTCTTAGATGAACCCTCTAGAACTAACTCATTTATCATAGCTCAAGATCCATATCCATGAAAGACAAGCATAAACATAATGCACTTGAGAGAAATAATGGGCTCTACCTCTCAAGTACCAAACCACCAAGTAGACCAAGAAAGGGGAATGAGAATGCTGATCAAGATATCCAAGTCTCCAACCAAGACTCAACTAAGATCAATCTCTTCTCAAGTCCATATCAGGTGATGCCCCTCAGACTTCCTATTCACTAATACATTTGGCATCGATTTGCGATGGCTATGTGTCAAAATTACGATGGCAATGTGTCGCCACTATGACAAAAATATATGTTGTTGTTTTTCAGTTGCAAATTATGACATCTATCCCATGCCATCACAATTACGATGCTTATTTGTCACTATACAACCACTTTATTTTGACATCAACCTCGTCACAATGCTTGTGGCCAATGTTGCAATTGCGACGGACTACCTGGCAATTCTGATAGAAGTTGGCATCCCCTCCATAGCAACCCCGTCACAATGCTTGTTGTGAACGTCACAATTGTGACACCCGCCACTAGCATTGCGGCGGTAGTTGGCATCGTCGGCACAGTAATTTCATCGTTAAGCTAGTGACGATCGTCGTAATTGCGATGGCTATGTCGTAAAACAAAAAAAATTGTGGCAAAAGTTGGCGTCACCACCAAGTCAACCTCATCGCAATGCTTATGGCTTGCGATGACAGTTGGCATCATCGCCACAACAATTCTATTGCTAAGCTAGTGGCGGACGTCGCAATTGCAATGGCTATGCCGTAAAACAAAAAAAAATTGCATATGTTTTTAGCATCCATGCTTTCTTAATTCTCTGCAACTATACCTAAGATGTTCTAGCCTCATGGAAATTTTTAGGATGTACGTTATGTTTTTTATTTGAGGGATGGCTTGATATCCTTCTATTTACAGGCAACATCTAAAGTATCCAATTTTTTCCAGATTGACAAAGAAAAATAGTAATTCTCAAGCATAGAAAGACTAGTGAAGGAATTAGTTCATATTAAAGCCAAATTTGATGAAGAAATTGAATCATTAATTGAGCTTAACGGCTTCACACATAGGAACTTAGACATGGGTCTATAATGAAGCATTTGCAGGCATCTATAGCCTTTGTTCACAGATAATATCTCAAAATCGTCACAAAAATTTACAGTTTGACAAATAATCTACAATCTATTATTCTTTGAAAACATTAGCAAAAGGATTTTAGTTAGATTGAGCCCAAATTTTGAGACGATATCAAAGAATTTCAAACTTGCATACCTCTACAGAAACTTTGACAGCCTTGAGCCGAATGGAATCCTAAGCACCGCTAAATCACCACAAATTGACGTTTTGAAATCAGAAAGAAAAAATGACTTTCTGAACAATTTTTGCGCTGCAAGCTTGAAAAGTTACTGAGCTGACTGAAAGGGGACTTAAAATAGCTTCTTTTCAGCTTTCAAAGATCTTAACGACTGCTCACAGAAAAGAAGGGAGTAAAATTCAAGCTACAGGTCATCAGCTCACCAAGTGAAGTTGGAGTGAAATCTTTTTTCATTTATCGATGCCCCCAAACTTGGCATGCCTGCAAAAAAAATTAGCTCAGAACTGCCATTCGCAGGATGACTCTCTCTTATACTCCTAAATGATTCCAACATGTAATAACCTCCAATTACAGCCAGTCAAGTCCAGTATGTCATTCAATGTCGATAGACTTTTTAAACACTACATTAAAGTTTAACATTTACCACTGCACAACATAGCAAAAAATCTCCTGTCAAGGCCAATAAACATAAAATAACTTGAATTCTAATAAAACTCTTGCATCTGAACCATTATTCTTCTTTAAAATAGAGGAGGAAAAAGCATTCTATGCTTTTAGAGGAGCATGACTTGAATTTCTAAAAGTAATGATAGGACTACAGTTAATACTTATCCCTTGATTGAACACTCAACACTCTAGATGGTTGATGACTCGTGCTAGCTTTATTTGTTGAAATGTTACTAATGTCTATAGAATTCACTCCTATAATAACAAATTATTGATAGTCCTCCAAAAATGATATATGTGATATTTAGCTTTAGTCAAATTTTTTATATTAAGTTAGAAATTATAGAGAATCAGATATTAAATTTCTACTATTTATTATAATCATAGTGATTGGTTTCTGGATTCAATTTAGTTAAGATTTTTATCATCACATAAAACTAATCTCCTAAGATTTGAGAGATACAATTGACAATTCTAAAAGATGAGATAGGTAAACATTTTGCCTTATGAATACATTATTTCCAGAGCTATATAATTAGATTGGAAATTTTTTAAAATAGTATACTTTTCTACTTGGATAAGGAAAATTGAGCATGAAGATAATACTTAACTTACCCATAATACTATGTTGTTGGCTTATTCCCACCCATTCATAAGTTTTCCCATCAAAATAGCACACAGTTTTCATACCTACCCATATACCTTCACAAGAAAAAACAATAATGACATTAGGACTATATTTGTATACTGCTTAAACAATCCATGATACAAAAAAGTGGAAATCAAAGTAAGGTTTGAGATTTTTTCTAAAGATTGAACTCTCCAATTTAGGCTCAGTTACAATGAGGTGAGACACTGAGTATGTATAATTTCTCTGCCAATTTTCTTTAGCACCTTATGATAATTATGATAATTGTATCATTGGTGATAACACAGTCCCAAGACAGTGCTGAGATCCAAGGATGCATTAAAATGTATTAGTGAATGGGAAAAGTTGACTAATGAATTCCTCCTCCTAACACATGTGCTTTGTGATTGTATAAACCATCCTCTGACATGAATTTTTGGGAGGGCGATGTTGGGGAATTGTTTGCCAGATTCACTAGAAATTCTCTAGTCTCGTAATGTTGTTATTCCCATATGGGCTCCCTCCTCTTTCCAAAATCAATACTGTGAAGTTCTGTGAAAGTTTTGATGCCAGTGGACATCCTGTTATTCCTCCTCCCACAATTATGTAGTCATATGTCACTACTATGGGAGATTTCATTGCCTCCCTTATGAATCTACCATGGTGTGGTGCTATCACTAGTTATATTACACACACAAATCAGTGCTTAGGGCCAATGGGTGTGTATAACAAGATATAATACCCATTAATTTGTTAACTAGGAAGAAAGAAATCATTGAATATATGTGATAGTTTTTAATCTAGAATGAAGATTGTAAGAAATGCTCCCATAAGCTGTGGTGTAAGTTGGTTGTCAAGGATGGTATGGAAGCAACATGAAACACTAGGTGGAGTAATAGAAAACATTTCTCAGCAATGAAAGATGGAAGAAAGTATGTTGACCATGCACTCAGAGCCAAGTTGATGAGTAGGTTTGAAGTAGTGGTTTTTAACATTAGGCAGTTAAAACTAATAACATGAATATAAAAACATCAAAGCATCAAGAGCAGGTATTGAGCACACCAACATTGCCTCAAGAAAAAATAAATCAGTTTTCAGACTAGTAGATCATGAAAATATTGTTCCCTTACGTACCACTGAAAATAATTCTATTGATAGGTAATATCAGTTCAAATCCTTCCACATTAAGGATTCTTAGTATGCACGTAACTCTAGAAAAACTTGGATGTCCACATTGAGATCATGCCCACAACAAGCATAACCAAGTTAGATAGAGATGTTCCTCTTTAGGAAACTTTAGAACATCGTATAACACTAGTAAGAGGAAATCAAAAGAAAACTATGCACACACATTGAAAACAAGTTTTTTGATTAAACTTTTGGATCCTTTTTCTTTCTGTAATACATTATTGAGTGTGATTAGAAACATCCATAAAATTAGTTTAACCTACAATAGGTCATTGAGATCCATTAAATTAGTTTAACCTACAAGATTGCTTTCAATTATAATGGACTATAGAGAACTCATATCCTTAATAATATATGGTATTTGATTTTCAGACACGAACTTCCTAAAATCTCTTATAATTTTTGAACATTGATTATCTCAAAAGAAATTCAAAGTAAGCATTGTTCATATATAAAACACAATTATAACTTCCAAGCATTAAGTTTATGTTGTGCAATTCATTATCCAAATTACTTTGGCACTCACTAATATTGATTAACAATTTAACCAAGACTAATACAAGAAAATCGTGACCGATCAACAATTCAACCAAAAATAATACAAGAAAATGATGACCTCGTTTTGTGGAGCCACAAATGCAAAAGCTGCACAGTACTGCAAACAAAATTAGAACCTTCTTCTTAATCTCCATATTCTTTTCCTTGCAACCAACACTCTCGTTTAGCTGCAAATCAAAACATTAAGACCTACTCTATATCATATGCATATCATTCAGACTGAACAAAACAATAGACAAAATGTGTATTCTACATTGACGAAATGACTAATATTAACAATTATTTAATAGACATAGAAAGTTCATGAAATTTTCCATGCTTTCATTGTGAACCCAGTACCTGCAAGCCTACCACATCCTAGTCGATGGAAAAACAATAGTTAAACAAACAAATAACAAGAATGGTCCTTTTCATGCTGAGGTGCAAGAGAAAAGACCTGCCTGAAGAAGAGGGAAATGCAGCCAACGTGAGCATAAATTTAGCAGATTTTTCCCAGCTACATTTACTAGATCACCTTTTAGATATGCTTAATTCACTTTGCATGGTTCTAATGTTTGGAGATCTTTAAGCTTTGCTTGAATGAATTTGTCTATGATTTTTTCATGGCCTAATCAGAAGTTTATATTATTCAGCAATTCATTAGTCAAATTTTCCCATTCACTAATACATTCGGCATTGATAATACATTAGTCCCTAGTTAATTATGATAATCATATCATTGGTGATAACACAGTCCCAAGACAGTGCTGAGATCCAAGGATGCAATAAAAAAGCTACAAGTTTAGAACTTCATGACAGTTCAAAGCATGAAGCCTTAGATGCATAGGACAACAGTCTAAACATAGGACAAAATAGAGAAATATTTAGTATCTTATTGAGCTTCACATTGTTTCGAGAATAGTGTAATATTCTCTACTAAACAGGGCCAACCACATGAAGGTGGAAGCTCATTTGGCCCCACCCCCTCCCCCTAACATCACTCTACATTCCTCTTTAACATCTAACATTCATTCATTCTTTCAACCATTAATAAAATGTAACATTCAATCAATATCACATGATAACATTCATTAACACATTAGATTCGTTAACATGCAACATTCATCAATATTTTGCATTAACACATAATTCATGAACATTCATTAGCACATAATTAAATTCATTAAGACATAAAATTCAGTAATTATCAATTAAGGTATGTAGATGACAATCATTTCTTTTTTTTCTTTCTATTTCTTTTTTCTATGTAAGCTCTAAGAGGAGCATCAATGTCATCATCAATTCCCCCCTCATCAGTTGTTCTTTTCTCTGTTCTTGATGATCTCAAATTCCTATGCTGTTGCAAACGGGGGTCCTCTACAATAACAAATAAAAGAGTTAAATTAAAAATAATTTATTATAATTGTTACAAGTATTTAATTATTTTAAATAACATAACTATGGTGCTCTTTACCTGATCTGACCACATCATTTTGTCTGGACTCAACGTCAACACACTCATGAACATCGACCCCTCGATCCTCTACAATTGCTATACAAAATGTTACATTAATCCAAACACCAATTGCAATTACATATAAAAAATTTAATAGAAAATGTATACATCCACCACTAGGATGCACATCATGTGAACCTTCAACATTCACAGATTGTGTAGAAGGATCGTCAGGTTGCATTCCAACATCCTACGCATTGTTATCATTGCTTGCTTAAAACAGATATACTCACTTTATATTGGAACTTAACATAAAATAGACTAATTGGTAAAGTATTCAATTTGGAATAAATTTCATTTAGCTTACTTACCTATCGCTCAGATGCATCATTATTAGAACCTTCCACGCTGATTTTAGCTCATAGTCGTTCAGCCACGACTCTATAGCCTTGTTGGAAGCCAATTCTCTTATCCTCTTTTGTGAGGCATCTCTTGAACTCTGAGCCCTGCATTTTTGCGTGGTATGGTGAATTTTACTTGCATTGTTTCATCAACCAATGGAGGGTAGTTAAAATATCAAAAGGAAATACAAAAGTTGCAAAAGTTGAGGATCAGGAGCATAGACAAGCTAGTCTATCCTAGGATTTCCCATCACAATATATAAAAAATTTGATACAATTTTTCATTTACTAATACTTACAACTCGTGCTTGAAGTTTCAAAAAACCACCAGAGTCGAGCTTGTGTGTCTCGTGCTTTTCTAGTCTTGCCTTTGTTGCCTTTGATGTGTCAGGCAATCTATGAAAAGTTTGAAACATGTTAGATAGTATAAATATAGAGGTTAATTAGTACATAATTACATTCTCAATAGTATCATATACCTTGCTATACTCTCTACCGGTGTAATATTATTTTTCTTGTCAGCTTTATACTTTCCATCCAAAATCAGAGCCTGCCACTCAGCCTCAGGAACATAGGGCGGACACTCGTACCTGGGGTTATCCCATAAATTTTTTCTATACTAGTCCCTAATACACTTCAAACATAAACCATCTTTTTCAAGGAGCTTGTTTCTCTCGAATGCATGAGGTCCAAAGAGTTGGTTCATGCTCTCTATAAGATCATCCTTCAACGGTTTGTCTTGGTTATTCCACCTTTTAAGTAAAAAAAAAATGTTAGACTCATAATTGAAGTGAAGCTACCTTTAATATAGTTCAAGAAATGGATGAAAAGGAAAACTATTCTAGCAATAATATGAAATCAAATAGTGGTTTGGGGTTTTAGTTAGGATATGATGTTCCACCAAGTACGCAGGGTGGGTTCGAATATTCGCAAACACTCATCACCAAGTTTTCTCCAAAAAACATCATTCCCTACAAAACAGTCATGGGATCATTAGTCGATGAAGAGTGATCAAAAACTAAATTACTATTATATCACTATAGAATAATAACTTTAAAGTACCTGGAACTTTGGCTACTTGTAATGGAATGCCTTCATCGTCACTGATGATCAATATGACATCCTTCACTGTTCCTATACTAGGAACATAGGAACATCCAGGAAATGATGTTGCAGCTCCTATTGCAAAAAGTTTCATAAGTTTCATAAGTCTTTGTCACAAAGTATAAAATAACAAATGATAATTGATGTTAAAAAGTTGTAAAAAAAAAACTGTTGAACTTTGATAGCACATACAACTGCAGGAATTATCTTTAAATGTTGTTCCAGTTGTGGTATGCTCCAAGAATGTCATAAAGTAGCCTTCCAAAAAATATCCGTTAGTTTTGATGAGGATTCTCATAAATTTTACATAGAGAACATTGATTTTCAGTGGATTTGAATATCAGAAGTTGAATTGCAGCATCAACTCAGGCATGAGTTGTTTGGCATAATGCCAAAAGAAGTTGAAGTTGGGGAGAATGCATACAAACTGTTTGCTAAAATGTTAAAAGATATTTTTTTTTAAAACATCAAGTGCATGCTGTCTGAGTGAAGTTTATCTAGGAAGAGAAAGCCTTCAGTTTCAAAGTCCAACAATCACATTCTTTGCTTGAACAAGAACAGCAAGAGCCTCATATACAACAAATTGAGAGCCATCTTGTGGAATCTAATTTTCATGCTGAAGTATCATTTCAGCCTTCAACTGAGCCATATGGCAAAAAATGTTTTTAATGTGAAGATGGTTTAAAGGCTAGTCATGATACATTTTTGATATCTGGGCAATAAGATACTACTCAAGGATGTATGCAATCTCATGACTCGTCTATCAGGTCACTTGCCATCAAGTAGAAGGGGTAAGTTGAAGTTGCCATTATGGAAGCATATCAAGCTTTTTCTGCAAGATAATTGGCAAAGCTTCAGCTGAGAAGGGAATTTCTTGGAAATCAAATTTCACTAGATATGGTTGAACATCTAATCAATGATCCTGAATCTTAACATTTATTTCCTCTCCAACTAGTTGTAATTCTATGTAGTCCCAGGTGCATTAGTGCAATGTTCCCTACAAAAAAAATAAGGAATAGAACCAACTCTAAAATGTCACTGTGGATTCATGAAAAGGAATTCTCTGACAATGTGGAAAAACTAGCTCAGAAAAGTGCTTTTTAATGCTAGTTGTAGAATTGTTATACCATATATGTTTTACACCTTGCAATGGCATACTTTTGATCATCATTTCTCCAAATTGAGGGCTTGCCATGCAAATATATATGGTAGATGGTCTTATGAAATATCACAAACAAAAACATGGCTTGGTCATCCAGGTGCTAAACAGAGTTCAACTAGAGAGTGTAAAGGATAACTAATCATATTAAGATAATGGGGAATTTGAGGCCAAAATTTTTGAAAATTTTGTAAGCATAAACATGGTAAGAACATGGATAGAGATATTTATAGCTATACAACTCAAATAATGGCTTCGGCCTCCAAGTTGGTCGATCTGTTGCATCTATACAATGTTGCACCTCAAGAATATACTCCACTTTCAACATGACAGGACTAGGCAATACTCTATCAAATAGGAGCCATAATGCATGTATTTATCGATTAATTGTAGCGAAGATGTTGCAGCTCAGTATGCACACCATTTTAATTATGAAAGAATTGACCACTCTATAGTCACAAAAGGTATGCCAAGTCATGACATGAGGGATATAGGCTTAAGTAGAAAGGAATTGGACCTCAAAACATAACAAAATACAAGAGATTAGCAAAAGATAGTCAAATGAATAGACATGAAGAAGCAAAGTATAAAAATTCATCATGTGGCTTCCAATGGAGATAGTGATCAATGTCAAGACAACTAAAGGAAGGAACATATAGGAAAATTTATAGTTGCTACAATCTGATGAAACACATGAGTTTCTTGAGGCATCACAAGGATATGAGACAATACATCTATGTGTCAGTGTTGAGAATACTACACAAGAATGTGTACCCATACCCTTTTATGCAAGTTGATAGCTCCATTCCTCATCGATATGGTGAAACAAGCATAGGTTAAGTAGAAGCAAACATTTGTTGGAACTCGTGGGTGGAAGAATTGGCATATAGGAAGCACATTCACATTCACTGCTATCTATAGGAAAGGCCATGCATGCCCACCAGATATGTATTAAGCCATAAAGAAGTTTTTAAAAGCCATGACAACATTATTGGTTAGTGTAAATCTATTCAGGCTGCAGTGAACAAGTATAATTTGTGCAGGCTTGGTGTACTCATTGAAATAGCAATTGAACAGGAGTTTGGCAATTGTAACAGTCAAAAGAAGGTGATGATTCATGCAAGAAGATGTTAAAAATACATGAAAAAGTAATGTTTGAGTTCAAAGATAGTAGACATGTGAGTCTGGTTAATCATTCACGTGAATTATAAAAACCAAAGGCATATCAAATAAATAGTTGTAAAAAAATTGTGAAAAAGTTTAAACGTTGAGTGAATACCAAAGGGGGCTCATTACAATCTACATCGTAAACACATAACACTTAAACACGTAACAAAAGAGAGAGAAAAAGAGGGATTTGTGTACTAGTAGATGGTGCAACAGTTGATGCCTATAAGCTATGTATTGTTGACTCAACAGTCAAAAAAAGATTTGTGGTTATCCTGGATGGAGGCGGCATCATCATAGGATCTGAAGCTGAAGAACAAAATTGTTAGAGCATGCATAAATATAGAACGCATGGACTAGCATGGACAAGATTGTTAGATCATTAAAAAAAAGGATTTTTTGAGCATGTATTGTCAGTGATTATGATAATTCCTATATATATTCAGTGGAAAACACAAGTGGGAATGGAACATGCGATCTACCTGAACCACCTGCAGCACCCTCATCATGGGAATGGGGCTCGAAATCACGCAAAAAACTCTGTAAAGACAATGCATCCATATTTCAATTAATTCCATAAAAGAGAATAACATAAAAACCATCATTGAACTCTTGTTATAATTAAAAATTTCATTAATACTTACTTTTAAGGTTTCAGAGGTGTACAACAATTCAGATGCCCTATCTTTTATTTCCTGAGTAGTAGGCTTAATAGTTGCCAAACGTATAATTTCTTTACCAATTTTCTTTAGCAACTTTTTAATCGAACTGATCAGGTCATCGGTCTCTGCTAAATCAATATAAAATGGGTCCTCCTCAGGGGTGAGTTGCTGAGGGACTGCAGGTTCCTTTCCCTCCCTCCAACCACTGGCCCTCTGTGACAACAATAGTATTAGTATTATCAAAATTACTCCAAAATAATGAAGAAAACAACATTAAAAAAATAACATTTTGCTTCTATCTAGTTTGCACAATTACAATGAGTTTTACCTGCTCATGTGTAGATGAGCCAGGAACATCGTCAGCATCCCCTCTGGGTGGTTGCTCCATATTGTTCCCCTGTGTCGAAGATCAAGTATAAAAATGTTAGCCAAAAATTTAATGACTAAATGGTATGTTGGAGTCATTGATTAGAAGTTGGTTTAATAGTATGTACCACCCCCATGATAGTAGCCTCATTTGTATCTATGTGGTTCAAATTGTAATCAATAAGAAGCTCTTCCCTTGCACATATTGATTTTATCTCACAGATGAATACACAATTTCCCTCACACGCCTCAAATATGCAATTGGGTTGCTTTATAGTTGACCCAAGTCATGTACTATTTATAAAACCCGCAATATTCCCTATTGCTTTTGGCCTTCCATCAATGTATATAGCCACACTTTTACTTTGATTATTGTCTAGCTGTTGTATATAATTTGTTGAGAGGGCATACCTATGCATACTTTTTTTTTATTGAACAATATGCATCCAACTTTTGTAATCGTAACATGGTCCAACATACTCCATCAATTCAAAAACTTTGTTGTAAGACACCTTTATGTCGTCCATAGAAAATAGGCCCAAACCATGTAATGATGATGGTGCTATGCGATATATCCTCTCGTTAACACAAAAATTAGTGTTTATTGGAGGAAGTTCCTTGGGTACCCAATGTTTCTGTAGATGTTGGTACCTTACGGGAACCTCGATGTCACCTTCCATCTCATCATCATAAGAAAATGACCCCCCTTAAGCAAGGAAAAATTTCATGCGTTTATTGAATTTCCTTCTAGTCCTTTGACCTCTAGTTAATCTCCATGTCTAGATAAACTGCATGTCTCACTTTCCTCTTCTATTCCTATATTTCCCTCACTCGAGGAAGACACTTCTGAAAAATACCTATTCGTTGGTACTTGCAAATGGGAGAGATCTTAGAAGACATCAATCTTACTATTGATAAGTGTATTAAATAGACTATCTATAAGGAGTATTGACTTATACCTGTCGATCCATGAGACTATGCGGGATGCTCCTGAAAGGGGTTCAGTTTCCTACAAATGTAATTCAATTATCATGAGCATAATCACATCCATCATAAGCATCACATAAAAATTAAAAACATTAAAAGGTACACAATATAACACCTAAATCAGGCTCACATTATAAGCCTACTAGGGAAGTAGGCATAGTGAAGGGCTAAGCACTTATATTATGTTTTCCCTATGAATTTTATTCTAGGTACAACTCCCTTTTATAGATATTTAATGAATTCCCTTTTCTAAACTAAACACTTACAAATGCTTTTGACCTGAAAGAAAATAAGGCTCAATACATTCACGCATCAATATCTATTTTAAATAGTTTTATTTAATTAATTTAGATTAATAGTTAATTTAGATTAGCAATATTATATTTCTAGTTGAAACTTGTAGCTTTTAAATAGATAATGAATAAACTATGTAAACATATAAGACAAATATATTTCTATCAAGAAATGAATATTAAATAGATTAAGGATTGATGGCATACCTCTAGATTTCATCATCATCATCCTCATCATCATCATCATCATCATCCTCGTCATCATCATCATCATCTTTTCCATCGTCGTCATCGTCGTCATCATCATCAACATCATCATCATCAACATCAACATCATCTTCATCATCATCATCAGTAGCAGCATCTACATCATCTTCTACTTCTTTAGTATCTTCTTCTTCCATCGCATTATACTTTATTGGCCTTCCTCTCTGTTCATGTCTAACAACAAATGACCAACCCGATTTATGTGGAACCTCTGAGTAAAATACCTGCTCACATTGGGTTGGAAGTGTTAGGAATAAGGTGTCTTAACCTTGTATAATTCCTATTCTTATTATTTGTTTTGTAAAATGTATTTCTTGCAAATAATGTTGATGTGTCGACATCTTGAATTGTGTGTAAGGAGATCATGACTAAAATGGTTATGACGGATTCCTATGACACGTAAGAGCTATGTTAGGAAGCGCATGTTATAAGCATTTTTAGGGTTGCGAAGAGATGCGATGCAAAAAGGGTGTATTGTTGGTACTACGAGTAGCTATTGGAGCCTTCTGTTGTTGATGTTGAACTTGCATTGCAAGTGTATTATAACCTCATGTTGAAGATAATACATTGTGCAGGTTTTGAAGGGGTGGGGTTGTTTTACTGAAAGGTTTTTCCCCACCAACAAATCCTTGTGTTATGGTTTCCTTTCTCTGTCTATTTTCTGTATGCATGGTTGGCTACAATATTGTTGTTTACATGATATTGAATCTGTAAGTGTAGAAGATTTTAATAGGATTTGCATCATACTTTCCTTATGAGATTAGTGTAGGAAGCTGTTTTAGCACCTAAGTTTCCTTACAAGTGGTATCAGAGCTTGATCAACTTTTGATCCTAGTTGTTGGGTAGGGTTTTTTGAGCTAATCTCAAGTTGAGTGGGAGTCTTGTGCAGAACATCCTAAATCTTATTTGCAGATTGAGATGGCGAGTTCATCATATGGAAGAATGGAGGTGGAGAAATTTAATGGCACTAATTTCGAGTTGTGAAAACTCAAGATGGAAGACATGTTGGAAGATCGTGACCTATGGGAAGCAACTACAAGTGCTACAAGACCAGAAACTATAGCTCAAGTAGATTGGGATATCAAAGATTGTAAAGCTAAGGGTCTCATAAGACTCTATTTAACCGATGCAGTCCTTCTGAATGTTCTAGATGAGAAAACTGCATATAGTTTGTGGGAGAGACTTGGGGTTGTGTATCAGGCCAAATCTTTGGTGAATAAGTTGTTCTTGAGGAAAAAGTTGTATTCTCTACGAATGGAGGAAGGTGGATCCTTAACGGATCATTTAAATGCATTTAATCTACTGGCTGCACAATTGACATCAGCTGGTGTCAAGTTAGAGGAGGAGGATCGTTGCTACACACTTTTGTGTTCTTTATCGGATTCATGGGACCATCTTGTGATGGCTCTCCGAAGCACATTAGTCACCTTCAAAATGGATGATGTGGTGTCTTCACTGCTATCAAAGGAGATGCGGAGAAAGGGTTCTGTTTTGAAAAAAGAAGCCCTTGCTGTTCGTGGGAGATCCACGAAAAGAGGGAAGAAAAATGACAATAAGTCTGACAATAAGGGCAGATCCAAATCCTGTGGGAAGTCAAAGACTTCCAATAAGTCCAAGGCAAAATGTTGGAACTATGATAAGATTGGGCACTTCCGTAAAGACTATAAAGAGCCTAAGAAGAAGAAGAAAGCCTCAGATTCTAGTTCTGAAAAATCTCAAGAAGATGGCAATGCATTCATCGTAGCTTTGGCAGCCCATGCATCTGATGATGTGTGGTTGGTTGACTCGGGTGCATCTTTTCACATGACCTCTCATCGAAACTGGTTCTCAAGATATGAAGAGTTCGATGGTGGAAAGGTGTACTTGGGTGATGATTCTCACCTAAAGATAGTTGGACGTAAAAGGGTCACTATCAAATTTCCTGATGGATGAGTAAAGGGAATCAATGGAGTTATGCACATTCTAGGTTTGGCACGAAACCTATTATCTGTAAGTATGCTGAATGATGTAGGTGTGCAAGTTGTTTTTTCTAAAGATGGATGTAAGATGATGAGAGGAACTATGGTGCTTGCTAAGGGCACTAGGAGAGGTACTTTGTTTCAGCTTGATGCACACATTTCTCAATGTAATAGTTCTTCTATTTCACATAAGAGAGTAGCTATCACTTCATCTCCACCATCTGAACGAGCAGTAAAGAAGACTGTGGTTAGTGGTTCTGATGGTAGTGTAACAAGTGTACCTAAGGGTGCAAACACTTTGCAAGGAAAGCTTCCTGCAGAAAAGACAATGTTGTGGCATTTGGATTTGGTCACATTGGTGAGAAGGGTCTCAAAACCTTGAAAAATAAAAATCTCGTTGAGGGGTTAAATGATTGCAATCTCAAGTTTGACTTCTGTGAATACTGTGTATATGGTAAACAAAATCATGTTCAGTTTTACTCTAGTTCTCACAAATCTTCTGATGTATTGGATCTTATTCATTTTGATGTATTTGGTCCTGTAAAAGTTCCTTCAATCTCCAAGTCTGTATTTTTTGTATCTTTCATAGATGATTATAGCAGAAGGACATAGATTTATTTCCTTAAAATTGAGACACAAGTCTTTAGTCGATTCAAGGAATTTAAAGCCCTTGTAGAGAATCAGACTAGTAAGAAGATTAAGTGTGTGAGAACTGACAATGGTGGTGAGTTTTTCTCAGCAGAGTTTGAATAGTTATGTAAAGAACAAGGTATCAAGAGGCATAAGAAAACTCTGTATACCCCATAGAAAAATGGAGTTGCAGAGAGAATGAACAGGACATTGATGGAGAAGGCTAGGAGTATGCTTAGTAGAGCTGGTTTAGAACAAAGGTTTTGGGCCGAAGCTGTGGCCACTACTTACTATCCGGTTAACAGATCTCCTACATCAGCCCTTGTTGGTAAGACACCCATGGAGGTGTGGTCTGGTAAGAAGCCTTCAGTTAGACATCTTTGTGTTTTTGGTTGTGAAGCTTATGCACATGTTCCAATGGAGAAAAGATCTAAGTTGAAAAATGAAGTTGTTAAATGTATTTTCATCGGGTACAGTGCTGGTGTGAAAGGATACAAGCTTTGGGATCCTATGACTAGTAAGGTGTTGTATAGTAGAAATGTTATTTTTAGAGAACTAACATCTTCTCTTATTGTGCTACAACCAGATGAAAAAGAAAAGGAAAAAGATGTTGTTCAGTTGCCTCCTACCCTTGAGAAGACTGAATAGAGAGACCATGTTGGGTCTAATGATGAGGAGAGCTCTTGCAGCTCTGATAGTTCAGAAGAAGAGGAAGAACAACCTCAACCTCAGCCCTTGAGGAGATCAACAAGAGAAAGAAAGCAACCAGAAAGGTTTGGTTATTCTATGTTAGATTCCAGTTGTGCTTTTGCTTTGATTATTAATACTGATGAGCCTAGATCTATGAAAGAGGCTTTAGGCATGGAAGATGCAGGTTCCTGGATTGAGGCTATGGATGATGAGATGGCTTCATTAGAGAAAAAAAAAACATGGGACCTTGTACCTTTTCCTAAAGGGAGAAAATCTGTTGGTTGTAAATGGGTGTTCAAAAAGAAATTATGTGCAGATGGCAGTGTTGAAAGGTACAAAGCTAGATTGGTTGCAAAGGGGTATTCACAAGTAGAGGGAATAGATTATGGTGAAATATTCTCTCCTGTTGCAAAGTTGACATCCATTAGATTTCTGTTATCTCTTGCTACATCATATGATTTAGAGATAGAACAGATGGATGTGAAGACAGCTTTCCTTCATGGTGATTTGGAGGAAGAGATTTATATGTCACAGCCTAAGCACTACATTGTTAAAGGTAAAGAAACCTTAGTTTGCAGATTAAAGAAATCTCTATATGGTCTGAAGCAATCTCCTAGGATGTGGTACCTTAAGTTTGATGCCTTTGTGTTGTCAATTGGATTTGTAAGATCGAAATCAGATCATTGTGTTTATTTCAGAATTGAAAATGATTGTCTTCTTATTGTTGCATTATATGTTGATGATATGTTGATATTTGGGAAGGGTAAGGGTATGATTTTTGATTTTAAATCTCAGTTGTCAGCACATTTTGAGATGAAAGATCTTGGGGCAGCTAGGTACATGTTGGGTATGGAAATCAATAGAGACAGGTCTAACAAAAAACTTTGGTTGAGTCAGAGTATGTGAAGTCTGTGTTGGACAGGTTCAGCATGGTAGATTGTAGGCCACTACGTGTTCCTATTCCTGTGGGAACAATGTTATCTGTAGATGATTGTCCAAAATCTCCTAGTGAGGTGGAGGACATGAGTAGAGTACCTTATGCTAGTGCAGTTGGGAGTCTTATGTATGCTATGGTTTGTACTAGACCAGACATTGCCCAAGCAGTGGGAGTCCTGAGTCGATTTATGGCTAATCCTGGATGGATACATTGGGATGCAGTTAAGCGAGTATTCAGATATTTGAGGGATACATCAGATTACTCCATATGTTATCATGGTAACTCTTCTGGATCTCAACATTCAGTTTGTATTCATGGGTTTGTGGATTCAGATTGGGCAGGTGATATTGACCACATAAGATCCACCAGTGCTTATGTGTTCACTATGTTTGGTGGTGCCATCAGTTGGATGAGCAAGCAACAACCTGTGGTTGCTTTGTCCACTACAGAAGCTGAGTACATGGCTGCTACTCATGCTTGTAAGGAAGCCATTTGGCTTAAGAGATTGTGTTCTGATGTTGGTGTTGATGCAGAACAAATTACTATTTGGTGTGGTCAGAGTGGTATTTTCCTTGCGAAGAATCCAACTTTACATGCCAGAACGAAGCACATTGATGTGTAGTATCACTTTGTGAGAGATATGGTGGAATATGGAAAGGTAAATTTGGAAAAGGTAGATACTGTGAAGAATATTGCAGATGCATTAACGAAACTAGTGGGCACTAAGAAGTTTAGATGGTGTTCGGAGTCTATGGGCCTTTCGTCCTATAGCAGTTAGTTCCTATTATGTTCTTATTGCTCTTACAAGGTGTTCGACAAGTGGGAGATTGTTAAGAATAAGGTGTCTTAACCTTGTATAATTCCTATTCTTATTATTTGTTTTGTAAAATGTATTTCTTGCAAATAATGTTGATGTGTCGACATCTTGAATTGTGTGTAAGGAGATCATGACTAAAATGGTTATGACGGATTCTTATGACACGTAAGAGCTATGTTAGGAAGATTCAATGACAAGTGAAGACATGTGGCAACTAAGATATTTCAGTACTGTACATTCTACCCCAATAGTGTGGTTCGGGGCATCGCCCCAAAAAAATTTTTGGGGTTCCTATTTTCTTGGAGAATGGTAAAACCCTAATACGATTTACCTTTGGGAGTAGCCCTAAAGTGAAGTGCATGTTATAATCATTTTTAGGGTTGCAAAGAGATGCGATGCGAAAAGGGTGTATTGTTGGTACTGCGAGTAGCTACTGGAGTCTTCTGTTGTTGATGTTGAACTTGCATTGCAAGTGTATTGTAACCTCATGTTGAAGATAATACATTGTACAGGTTCTGAAGGGGTGGGGTTGTTTTACCGAAAGGTTTTTTCCCCATCGACAAATCCTTGTGTTATGGTTTCCTTTCTCTATCTATTTTCTGTATGCATGGTTGGCTGCAATATTGTTGTTTACATGATATTGAATCTGTAAGTGTAGAAGATTTTAATAGGATTTGCATCATACTTTCCTTATGAGATTAGTGTAGGAAGCTATTTTCGCACCTAAGTTTCCTTACAGGAAGAACATAGGGCTCATCCCCAACTAGCTCAAATGACCTTGTATTAACCATTGTAAATCCATTATCATGTTCAATAATAGTTCTATCAGGATCATTTGGATTAAGTCGTAGCCTGTACCATTTGACAACGAAGACTACTAATTTGAAGGAACTAAAGTCACAATCAAGTATCTCATCCAAAATGCCATAGTATCGATTTTTAGACTCTCGAGGATGTAAGTCATTTCTAGATGAAATATTAGTCACTTGAAAGACTATAGTTATTCCTAAATCACAAGTTTTCTTCGTGTCATCCAACACTTTGATGCAAAATTTCTAACCATTATAGAACATAGCCTTGTGGTGTTTAACCTACAATAATATGTGAAACATGTCAAAATTATTGTATCATAAGTTGATAAACATAAGGGTGATTAATAAATTTGTACGTACCTGGAAATCTCTTAAACCACATGCTAAATCTATTTCCCTTTGTGTAACATTGGAATTTCCATTACGATGAGCTTCTTTAACCAATAAAGATACACCTTCCCATGTTAATGTCTGACCAAAATGTTGACATCGTTCAATCCATAACGTCATCCAATCAAGATTGTTTGCAATATACAAATGTAGTGCATCCCACTCTTGAGCACCTGTATAAAAAAAGAATAGACAACTTACAACAGATTTATTTTGAAGATTAAGAAATAATTTATTACAATAACATCTTATAATTTATTACCTCTCACTTTCCTCAATGTACCTTTCCCCATCAAGTACTCCCCTTCTAATTTTTTAAAAGGCTCAAGATCCCAAATACGATCTACATGGATATTTGATACAAACTTAGGAAGATATTCAGTAATGTACACCATAGTCTGGTATACCATATATCCCTCTACCATAGAACCCTCAGGATGTGCTCTTTGTCGAACCAAAGCCTTCAAAGATTTCAACTGCCTCTCAACCATCCACATTGACCTAGCGTGTATAAGTCCACACAATTCAATCTCCTCAACTACATGTATGAGGTAGTGATCTTATGTATTGAAAAAAGTTGGAGGTAGACACTTTTGCATTTCACACAGTAAATGAGGAATTCTTCTCTTCCAATAGTTTATATCTTCTTTATGGATTTCTTTAGATGACAACCACCTACATTAAGAGATTCAAGTTACAAAAAATATATAGATATGAGACTTTACAAAATAATATACAATAGATTACATAGCAAGAAAAAAAATTCATGAATATAATAAATATATACAACAAATTGAACAGATATTACTGCTTACCTCATGTATTTTCCAAGATCGTATATCACTTGTTTGATGTTATTGTTGAAGGGCTCTGGGAGAGATAGAGGAAGCATGTACTGCAGTAATTATAAACCAATCATTTCATTGTTTTCTAACATAACATAATGAACAGTACACGTAGCTTATGAATATATTGTAAATACAGAAGAACATAACTTACCTTGATGAAAGTATGCCAATCATGTGTTTTGAGCCTTGGCCCAAATTCACTTTTTTTTATATGAGATTGTTTATGTTCGCAGCAAATCTTGTGGGAAATCAAATTTTTCGTATGACTTCTTTTATGGCATCACTTTGTTGCTTTGTTAATAACCAAGGAAGGGCACTTATATTAATCTAATCTATTTTGCTATTTGAGTGAATGATATTCTTCAATGCATGATTGGATTCATGAATGTCATTACAAATTTTAACAATTTTTTCTTTGTCATGCCTTCCATCCAATATTTTCCACAATGTCTCTGTTATATTCTTTCCAATATGCATAGTATCAAACAAATTCACAATTTGTAAGTGCTCGTAGTAGGGAAACCTGCTAAATTGTCTGGGATAGCTTTTTAGTCCCTTTGGAAGGTTGTCAGTACTGCCTTGACGACCTTCACGATCATCAATTACACAATTAGTAAACAAAAATCACAATAGAAATATATAAATTACAAACATAAAGCATTAGGTGGAACAACATTACCTCGACGATTAATTCTATTATATTCCAACTTCCATAGGCGAGGTGTCATTCTTTGTGGCTTTGATGCAGTCTCTTCTTTCCCATTGAAAAGATGTTTTTCCGTACTTCGATACTTATGATTCCTGTGGAGGAAGTGTCTACACTCATCAAACACCTATTCTCCTAAACTTTTTGAATGACGAGATTTCATCTTTGGACCACAAACTAACATGCAAATTTTCCCTTTGTTTGAAGACCTACAAGATAATGATATAATTGGATTATTAAATATGTTGATTTTTATAATTAGAATTATCGTGCGCAACTTGAATTCACTATAACATACCACAAAAATGTGTTAGCCCTGGGGCATCATGTATTGTCCATGCAAGTATTGCATGGAATTGAAATTGTCTTTGTCCTATTGGTCTAGACACATCATACATAGTGACACCGTTCTATAACTCCACCAACTTGTCGATAAGAGGCTCAATATATACATTCATATCTTTAACTTGATATTTACCTACTTGAATGAACAATAACATTACATAATTATTGTGACCATTTTACTGCAAGATTTGTAAGTACATGTAAATTAATAACTATCAAATGATAAGATACCTAGAACAATCATTGCCAACATAATGTGCTCCCTCTTTATTGACATCCATGAAGGAATGTTATTGTTGATAACAAAAACAGGCCACACCGAGTAAATAGATCTCATCTCTCCAAATGGATTGACACCGTTCGCTACCAATGAAAGCCTGAGATTATGAGGTTCTTCTTTGAAGTGTTGTCACTTTTCCTCTATGTGCATAAATGCCAAACCATCCACAGGGATTTAAATAATGTCATCTCAACTTCTATTGCGTGCATGATAATCAATAAATTGAGCCAAGCTACTACACCTAAATAATTGTCACATCTGTGGAATAATGGGGATGTAACGAAGAACCTTTTGAGGCACCTTTTTTGTTAGTCGATTTGTTCGATATGTACTCGTATGACATACAGGGCATTGTGTTGCAAATTCATGTTCTTTATAATATATAATATGATCATTGGGACAAGCATGTATTGCTTGATACTCCATTCCAATATCTTTCATAATAGCAGATAATTCTCGATATGAGCAAGGTAGAATATTTGATGGTGGTAATAGAAACTCGGCTATCAATCTATAGCAAAAATTATAAGTTGTTAATATAAAAAATATTAGTGGTACATTAGTCATCCTTTGTTAACTATAAAGACATATATGACATACCTTAACATACGTGACATTGTTATGTTGGATAAACCATTCATAACCTTCAAGTTCAACAACAACAATATAGCAGAGAGAAGAGTTGTTTGGGAGTCTTTGTATAGGGGCTCGTATGCCTTCTCAAGTAGAGGTACATCGAGGCTATCATCATCATCATCATCGGATACACTTGGACTAAATGTGTCATGGATCAATGTATTTATACCATCATCTTCAATTGTGTTTTCTGGCGCATGATCGTCATCTTCCATGGGATCATTATCTTCACCTTGGATATCAACACCTCCATGTTCCTCCACTTTGAAAACCATATTCTTTGGATTTTTTTGGTTCATATCATGTACTTCCCTGGGGAGATCAACCTATATAAAATTGATTAACATAAATAAACCATGATCATCAACTAATCATCAAGTGATTTCATATGTATATAAATTGTTAAAATGATATAATGAACAACTTACCAATGGATGATAGTCATGCCCCCCTTCAATGTGACCATTCTCCCTACAATGTCTCTTAACTGTTTTGATTAGCAGTCTTCTACAGTTTAAGCCCTTAAAATTTTTGCAAGGACAATAACATTTTCCATCACCTTTTCTTTTCAAGTTAGACCACAATATATCGATTGTCTCCCTATTTTGTTCTTCACTTATATTATCTGACATGATCGTTCTTCGCAGGAAGCAAAAATCAGGCTATGAAAACTTCGGTCTACAACTTTCACAAACTAAGCAAAACTGTCAAAAGTACACAAATCTTCTTAGACCTAGCTAAATACTTTAATATTTTAAAAATACTTTCTTTGACTTTATTCCTAAGACATTTAACCCAATCACCTTTTATAACATTTAGTCGATTGCTCTAGGCAAATTTGTGGATAAGATTATATGTAAAACCTTGACTAACCGCCTGAAGGTCTTATTTCAAGAGACCTTACAACATTAAGCCACTAAAAGCAATTTCAAAACATATAAGCTAAAAGTCTAGTTAAAATATACATTAGATTTAAAAAATATACAATTTTCATACCCGAGCGCGTGGCTATAACTCGTGCAACTACCTTCTTGCTTAGCTGTAGAAGCTCTCTAGCAATCAAACTATACAAGCTACAAGGCCTAACAGCAATTTCAAAACATATAAGCTACAAGGCAAGACATATTACATGACATGGAAAAAGGAAAAAAATTTACAAGCTTTAGCAAGACATATTAAATGACATCATAGTGCTAGAGAGATCACAATTATATGAGTCAAACATAGTCATGAAAAAGCACATAAATTAGTTATTATATGCAATTAAAAGATATATAGTTAGATAGGGACATCCATAGGACATATTGAAGAAATGAAATGGTCATATAGATTTCATATAGGATTTTGAAGATGATAGTGTTCTAAGGCAAAGAATCAGGAATCTACCTCTAGTCAAACAAATTAGAGGTTCGGTAGTTTCTTTAAATCATGCACATGATATGGCCTTCAATATAGCACTTCTCTCTAGCTTGCCTATCACAATAGAAGAAAAGATGAAATTAAAATGAAAGCCAAAAATGTTACAAAGAGAATGAGCTTTTTTATATTGATTGTTTTTCATGATATTATAGAACTCTGTATCTATAAATGCTAGCAGGGTATTGAAGTGGGTGGCCTTCAAACCAGCCTTGGCCAGCACATGAAACACCATTACATAACAATGTTTTTATAACAATCACATTAAGCTTATCTATGTAGTTACTAAACCAGCTATTAAAAATGAGACACCAGATACAGATTACAGTGTGACCAAATCGAGCACCATATCCATAAATAAAAGGTTAGAATATTCTAATATAGAAGAGAGCATAATATATACCAACATCAGTGTAATCTGTACAAGAGATATTAATTACTATGCAACATATGACATTAGACACAAGAACATGCATATATATGATTTTTTCTTAAATCCAAGAAACTATGAAGCTATTCATCAGGTGGCTCAAAATTTGCATTGTCATCTGGCTTCAAAAACTGTGAAGTTGTTCATCAGGTTTATTATTGGGCACTCTTTTCAAGGTATTGGGTATGATTAAGACATTATGTATTGGTCTCGAAAAAATATGATACCAAAACTCAGAAAATTATACTCAATTTTTGGTAGATAGATGTGAATTTATGGTGTTTTTGTTCTTGACATTGCATGCTCTGGAGAAAAATAAGTGCCATGTATTTTGGTTATGTCATTACTTTGCTTCACATGAGAAAGCATACTCTCCTAAAAACATGATAGAGGCATCTATACCGACCCTAGGTGAGAGTCTGTCATCCTTTTTGTAATTGAGGTGGTGTTCCTATTCTCAATTTTTGCAACTGCTAGTTGCCTTTCTTCCACTACCCAACTCATCAAACTCCAATAGTCTCAGAGCCAATTTAGTACATACTGATACTTAAGAGGAGTTGCAGTAGAAGTAGAATACAGTGGAAAAACTTGTAAACCCATGTTTTGGCATACACACTCGGATAAAAATCATTTAGATAGAGTGAATTCAAATCGATCATTTCATTTTCCAGCGCACAACTGAGGAATAAGTCCAAGGGCTTCTTGCCCCGCATTAGCAATGTTTGGGAATGTTTCCTATTTCATGAAAAGCTTGCAGGATTGTGCAGTCACTCTAGAAAATATCAAAAGGAAAATGTTTAAGTATTTAGCTGTACAGCTTTCTTTGCTAAATTCTCTTTTTTTTGGGTTAATCATGTCGTACATATCAAATTTTGTTTCTGGATCCATTGTTTGTGTTCTTTATCCCAAAAAAAAACATATACAATTGAATCCAAAAACAAAATTTGATGTTAGAAATGGATTGTAGAAATATAATAATCATGTCTTGTTCAAAACCTCGAGAAATTAACATCTTGCACATTCAAAGATTTTTTTGGGCACTTAATAGATTCCTAACTTATCTAGCTAGTGTAAATTGTATTATATAATCAATGTAATCCAGCATATATTTCTTAGTGGTTTGTGGTTTGATCAGTTTAGCTTATTCACTTATTTTTATTCAGGGGCATTTGTGGCAATGTCTATTATGGGATATGTGGGCAAGATGATTGTACCTAAAGGGCTGCAATTAACTATTGCACCCTTTGGTGTCATCTGTGTTGTTTTGTTTAGTACTCCGGCAGCACCAGCTGCAAGGGTAGGATTGAAAACTCTTGAAACCCATTTTTGTTGTAACATCTTAAGAAACTACAAACAAACATTGTAAGAGCATGTTAAATTAACAAGGTTTTGAATTTTATTTGTAGAAGTACAACATCTTTGTATCTTATATCGGCTATGCACTTCTTGGAGTGATTGCACTCACTGTTTTTGGCTCAGACTGGATTGCATGCAGTGTTGCATTGGCTGCATCTATGGCATTCATGATATACACCGATTCTCTACATCCTCCTAGTTTTCCTTTCTTCCATAGCATTTTTTCCTTTGAATCGCGTTGTATTGTGGTTTTCATTCTTGATAACTTAGTCTACTGCAAGTAGTGAGCAGCTGCCTCTAAATCCTGGTTAGGAGTCCCAAGAATGGCTTATTTGACTCAAAATGATATATTTTGCAGATGTTGGTTTGCCATTACTTCTAATTGATGCACCAAAGTTTCAGCATTTGTATTGGTGGTACTCCATATTCCCTGGAGCCGCAGGTTGCATTTTATTATGTCTGTTGGTAAGACTTGTTGTATCACTCCTAAAATGTTTTCTTTGTCTGTCTTCATAATTTTAAGTCTTGATAGAGGATAGTTATGGTGTAATTAGATATTACTAATTTGTCTTTATTTTAGTTTATTTAGAATAATGCATTTTCATACTAGTTGTCTTGTAAATATCTAAGAGTTTGCACTTTATTTGAGCACTTGTTGTCTCACACCTCTCTTTGTGTGATCCATATTTGTGTTCTTATCCTCTCATTATTGCACATACTTTCAACCACAATGGAGGATAATCCACCTTTGGTGGACACATGCTTAGTTGTTATAACTTATGTTCATCACTTGCATTACTCCTAGTTATATTCAGGCACATCTACATGTATTGTATCGATTACTCATTATTATTGATCATCAATGAATCAAGTCATTAGAGAATCATATCATTTTTTCCCTTTTGTGCTATCAATTGAACTTTTAGATATTGGCTTTTTCATTCTTTGTTTTAGACAATTTTTTACAAATATTTTGAACTTTCTTATTCCCTGTTATGAGAATCCTTATTTCATCGAGTGGGTAAAATTCTTCAGTAGTATACCTTTGAGAGGGTGATGGGTCCTATAGATTGATTGATCAGATGGGTCTTGACCAACCCAATCTTGTCGTACTACTATGTTCTACATACGGATCAAAATAGAGGCTTTTGAGTCTTAGGATGTCTTCCTCGTATGTTTTTTGCACAAAGTAAGGGAGCCCAGTCTCTCTAGGCAATCCACTATCTATGCCAACTTTTTCTTTTGAATTCACTGGATTTTGCAGTTTTTAATTTGATAGATTGGAATTAGGCCTCTCATGAAAGGCCATAATTGAAATCCCCTCTCTCCAGGGTTTGGGTGGGGATTGGAGTAAAAGGTTTTAAAAAATAGGGTTGTTCATACTTAATAAATTTGTTAGATCAGAATTAGGTCTTTCATAAAAGCCTGTCATTGAAAATCTCTCTCCAAGGTTTGTGTGGGTATTGGAATTAAAGGTTTTAAAAACTAGGTTTGTTGATACTTCACATATAGTACATTTATGTTAACTATTTTCAGTCAAAAAATTATGAATGCTTTGCTGATTAAATTATTCCTTTATCAATTTTAATATTTAAGAACACAAAATGATGAAATGGCATGTAATTGATGATATATATGCTCGTTAAGCACATTTATATTGTTCCTGTAGAAATTGAATTTGGTTTGAACAACTATATAGATACATGTATTAACACTAAAGCTACGCATTACACACATTTGGGGTTTGTCCAATTATCGAAGGACAATATATCTACAGTGCATTATAGTGAATTAGAATGCTTGCAGAATCAACATTTCAATCGCAGTCCTCATTAATGATGGAACACCAAGTATATTCTAATAAATTGATACAAAAGCTATTGTACAAAAGCTCTTATACAATTGATAATTGGAACACAAGTATCTTCTACTTATCAATTGATACAAAAGCTCTGATACAATTTAATTCTAGAACCATTATAGTCCAATTACATAAATATAACCTGGGCATAGTAGTTCTTACACCATCTCAAATTAACTTAACTTGGAAACTAATTCTGAGACATTCATTTGATTTTGTGTTGTAGCAAGAGGTGGTGACATTTTTGAAAGCCAATTACAAGTTCTAAGAACTGTGGATATATTAAAAATGACACCTACAATATGAAATCCTGAACTTTTTCCTTTTCTATATTTTGGGACTATTTTACTACCAATATTCCCAAGGTAGTCCTTGTGGACAGTGTTAGTCCCTATACAAGGGAAAAGAAAATGAAAAGTAATTTTTTTTTTGTAATATCTATCTTTGGTGGAGATTCCCTAGATTTATCTTATTTTATTTTTAGCTGGTCAATCCCAAGGGTCAAACTTTTACTTATCAAGACTCCAATTCAAACCTTAGGGGTGGAGAAGATTTCCATGAAAGGATTTGATTCACAAGCAGCTGGAAGCTAGGGAATCTTGGTAGAAAGAACTACACACTGCTAATTCCAAACACTTTATAGTTTCATCCTTGGGCACACAACAAGATGATTTTCCATGCATGATTAATATGGTCTAGTCTGCATGTACTACTCCATTCAAGTAAGCTAATAAAGGTTTTTTAGGGAATTGTTTATAAAGACTTATTTTAAAGATTAGAGAGGTTTTAGGAATCTCTATGCAAAACTACAAGTTGGCATAGCTTCCAACTACAAAAATATATTTTTTAGATTAGAAATATGAAAGATCAAAACCAAAGCAGAAAGGATCAGCGAACCGAGAATATCTAATTCCTTATGTGAAACTTGTAATTTGTAAATTCATATTCATATGAAAATGGTTCACTATAATTCGATCAAAGTATCATCTTTGACAACCAAGCTAAAAAATAACTTGAAGCATCTCATAAGTCTAGCTGCAAAAAAGCTAGTTGCTCTCAGAATTTTATTTTTTTAACAAATCTTTAACAACCTTAAAAAACTTAAGCAACCAATACGATTATAAATATCTATTTTAATATGAATAATATCTTTTATAAATATTTTCAAGATGTTCAATTAAGAATAAATGTTGTGTAGCATCACTGATGCCATCGATTAAAGAGTGAATTCTAAAAGATTAAAGTATACTTCCAAAGTAAGAAAAAATATTATCTTTAATCCTCTCAAATGAAATTTCTCACACATTGATCCTGTGATCTTGTAATCAATATTAAGATTCCAGAGTTTGGGCTCTAAATGAACGTTCATCATTTATGAAGGAATATTGTTGTTTCTTAAAATCTCTTGTGAAACAACAGTCAGTATCAAAGTATTAGCAACAAATCCTTGAATACCCTTTGCATGGATGAATCAACAAGGAACATCAAGTCATAAATGAAGAAATTTCAATGCAATGAACATGAATCTTTAATGAACATGAATCTTATGTGCCAAACCAACTTCTTTAGAATCATTGATCTTTATGATTACCTTATTTTTTTATTCCCATTTCTATGTTTCTATTTGAAATTGTTAATAAGGCACATTTCTCAAGTAGGAACTTCTTTTCATAGCTTGTATAAATTATATGATGTTTTATAAACTTAAATTGTCCATAAATAAATCATCATAATGTTTTTAGGGATTAAGTATTAGGACATTCCAAGAACATTCCAAGAGGTCATCATAATGTTTTTAGGGATGAAGTATTCGGACATTCCAAGAGGTCACTTATATGAGTTTTATTTAATCATAGAGCTTCTACCAAGATCAAGACCACTTAGTTTGTTGTTCATTTGCAAAATCATTTGCTTGATACTATTGTAACTAAATGGTTAGTAAAATGTTCAGCACTTCTCTCAGGATTTATTACAAGGGCTTAATTGCCTCTTGTGTACTATAAGTTGAGTGGTTCTATCGGGCATTGATAGATTGGTTTTTTTGGTGCAATGAAAACCCTCTAACAAGTGGTATCAAAACTTAATTATAGCTTCAATTCCTTAGACCTTCGGGTAATGGCTTTAGCACAATATGTCTCAACGGAATGTAGTTTCTTGGAATTCTATGATTACAGGTATAAAATTTGTCAAATCATTCATTTCAATTTTTTAAGATATTTTTCCAACAATCAGTATCCTAGGAATCAAAAAGATGTTTATCTTTCTTAGCAAGAATGCAGAATGCACGCCATGTGCTTGGCAGCATTCCTAGATGAAATATTGTTTATTGAAAATTCAATGGTTGCAAGCATGGAAAACTTTACTAGAATTTTTGAGATAGTAAAAAGTAAAAACTAGATCCAAATCGATAAGTTTTCAAGAATCTTTGAGGAATCTAAAGATTTGGACAGTTTTCTAGTGAGACTCAGGATGCATGAAATATGTTTGAAAAAAATGCCTCAACGGAATGAGTTTTTTCATAGAACTAGATGTAGGCAATTTTTTATGGGTTAATTTTTAACATCTAAAAAAAATGACATATAATTGGTTGGCGATTTATTAAAAAAATCATGCAAGCTCTTTTTCTAAAACCTTTCTTACCAAGAAGAATAGCACTACTGATGTTTAGGATTAGAGCAATATCTATCTATACCACTTCCTTTGAGCAATGCCATACCTGTTGATAACAAAGTGCAAATAAACAAGTACTAGAATTAGATCTAAATGCCCAAACAAGATCAAGAAACAAAACACAAGATTTATGGTGGTTCATTGAGATGGTTACATCCAATTTTATAGAAGGGGAAATCTCTTATTAATATCTCTGCTTTAATTACAGCAACAAGCTTTAGCATTACAATGATCAATGAATCAAAAATTATCCACATACACACACATATATTAAGCTTTCAAATGAAGAATGTCTAGTCTCTAACAATTGGAGGAAATTGGTGAATCTTGGGTTTCATTATCCAACAATCTACCACTTCAAACATAACCATTGCTGCAAACCTTTGGAGATATTCCCCCGTTGAAGGCCTATTGTTAGAGTTTGACATTGCCAAGATAAGTCCTACAAAATTTCAACGTCTCCCTTGGTAATATCATTTTCAATGCATCAGTCAGATTCACCTTAGTATCAGTTATTAACTTGCAACTTGCCCTCCTGAAGAACACTCTTTATCAAATGATATTGCAGCTCAATGGTGATTTGGAGGAAGAAGTATTCATGACCCAGCCTCAAGATTTCAAAGTTGTATGCAAAGAGCATCGGTTATGCAAAGAGCACCAGTTACACATACTAGTGAAGACTCTTTATGGCCTTAAGTAGGTTGTCAAAGCATGGTACACCAAGACTAACAGTTACTTGGATGCACATGGCTTTCAGAGGAGTCTTTCAGATCTTGACTTGTATGTCGAGAGCGCTGGTAGTTCTATCATTCATGTTGTCATCAAATGATATTTTCATTACTAATAGAGGGGCACATTTTCTTGAGCAGATCAAACTAAAATTGTGTCAGTCATTTTATATAATTGATTTTGGTTTTCTACATTATTATTATTTTGGTGTGGGGGTTTCAAAGATAGCCAAAGATCTTACCCTTTACATCTGAAGCATAGGAGCCAAAAGCGGGTCCATACACACTTGTTCAATGGCTCAAGATATCCTTAGTCCATTTTTGCTTCATTTGTACCATTTTAATCTAACCCACCACCCATCCTTCACCCATGCATTCAATGAAAAAGTACCGTATATAAACATCACTTATGTACAGTAGTAGTTGTATATTCGGAATCCTTGTCTTAAACAGGCAATGCCATTATGAATATACACCAGAAAATAGACCAAGTTCATACCCTCTTCTAACATTTCCTTTTCTATATTGAGATCAAGGTCTGTGTTAGTAGTGACAGCACCTTATATAAGGGCATTTCCTATACTTGAAGTGGCATACAATGAATGTTGCTTGTAGTGGACTGACATAATTATAACTGATTATTGTGTATTGTTGAACCACATGTTTTCTGCCATGGCCTTTTTGTGGTACAATGGTATTATTCATTTCTTCATATGACAAAATATCACCACCAAGTTGTGAGGACACTTAGAATCGTACATTGTTATTTGTTGACATTCACGGGTGAAATGCATTTTAGCATTTAGAATTAACACTAGTATAGATAAGGACTTCTAGTCATCAGTTGTTATGCATAATATGAGTGGTATTCAGTATAACAATGGTTTAACCCTTTTCCTTTACAATATTGAATACCTCTCGAGTTATTCAATGCATTTGTATGAGTGAGGAGCCCGAGATGGTTCCCTCATAATTCATGATATGAATAATCTGTTTTATCACAAGACTATACTACACAAATGCTTCAAGAATGGAGAATGGTTGTGCAAAAGTTTTCGTATTTCTATAGGCACATCTCGAACAATAATAAGTAAGTAGGGCTGCCTTAGAATAGTACACTCCGACTAGCTATTGAGCATGCAAAATAATCTTCCTACACTAGCCCAAAATCAATAAATCCATTTCAACTAACCGGTACTCTCCTTTGGTGGCGATTCTCTACTATCGGCCCGAAGAGGAGAGGGATGAAACAATGCTCATTAGGGCCTAGCTTTAGGTCTAGGGAGTGGAATGGGTAATGTCATAGATTATTTCTATCACATTTGCTTGAGTAGATCAAACTTAAAAACAAAAATAAAACCTACAGTGGCAAGAGTCCTCTGAATGTTACCTTGGTCGTTTCGCCACGCGTAGAGCTATGTTGATTCTGAACATGACAAATTTCAAATGAGCAACATTTTTTGTTTCTTCTTTTTTCTTATATCCTATTAGCATCGCAATTGCAACATTTTTGCCCATTAGCATTGCAATTGCGACGTCGTTGGGTTATAATTGAAAAAAAAAAGCCAAAAACACAACATTTGCCTACCGTCGCAAATTTTCGTCACAATTTCACTCCAAATGTATTAGTGTATTGAAACCAAACAACTATCCCAATAAAAACTTCTCTAATCATAGAGAAATAAGCATCACCATTGTCTCTAAGTATCGATGAGCACATCTAACCAATCAATCCATGCCAACTCCAAATGAAACATAGCAATATCATGAAGTATCCAGCTTATGATCAATGTACTCAATACCAAGAAACTAAACCAAGACCAATGTCAAAGTTCCAACCATGGCCTTAGGAACATAAACATGACAACATGATCTAACCATCTCAACCAAAGAGATAACATGCTCTATATGAACAGACTATAACATGTCAAAAACTCTAAATGCATATCAAGAGTTTACCATGACATAATAATAAAACCATCTTCACACCAAGGATAACATGCTGAATGAAAGCATAACCCACACCTTTACTAAGAACCCTATTAGTCCTCAAGATTCAACCATCTCCACACATCATGAAGAAAACCATCTCCACATACCATGAAGAACCATCTCCACACACCATAAAGATAATAAAGAACCCCATGAGTCCTCAAGATATAACCATCTTCACACACCATGAAGATAACCAAGTGCATCATGCAAATGTTAAAGATGCTTATGTGGCAACAAGATCTAAGACAAATCTCCAACATCTGCAACCACTCAATAAATATATCAATGCCAAAAAACTCCCACTCAATCATGGTATTGAGTAACCCATGACATCATAATATCCATCTCCTACATGAAGATCCTCTAGGTCTATAATCACACAAACAAAGTGCCAGTACCAAGTGAAGCCAAGATCTCCAAACCAAGAAGATACAAACTAAATCAAGAGCTAATCCACATAATGTCACCTCATCACTTTCACAAGCTCCCACTAAACCATGTATCCAAGCTATCCATGACATCATGATAAAAAAACCATCCCCTAACCATGAGAATCAACCAAGGCATCAAATCATCAAAGAAATCAAAGTGCACATCATGAGATCCTCAAAAGAAACCAAATAACCATGATCCTCAACCAAGAAGATATACCACCATAACCAAATTAGGAATCCAAACCAATGAACATCCAGGATGTACCTGTATGTCCAATCATGTCATGCCAAAATCCATGGCACCATGATCACATCCATGAACCAAGCAACTAACGCTCAAAGTGTCCAACCTAACCTGTCAACATAAAATAGTCAACCACAATCCTCCATAATGACTATACCTAGTAACAACATCTCATCCCTTATACATGAAGAAAAATCAAAAAATCATGTAACTAAGGCCATAGACAACCCAAATCCAAAACACCAATCTAAATATGCATCAATAATGAAAGATCAATGGGAAAAGACAACCCATATCCAAGCCATAAATGCAACCTATAAAGTATAGACCACTTACAAAATTGCACAACTTGCAAACCCAACAAGTTATCATACATATCCAAATCAAACACTAATAACCATATCATCATGAGACCAATCTGAAATATGAACTACTTGTATACAATGACATCAAATCTTAAATCTCTAAAATATACGATGTCATAAATTCATAATGTTATCATAATCAATATATATCATAAACTATTTAGAACAATATATCATGAAATAAATCATGCCAAACCTACACCAAATCTAAATCACTGTGTAGAGCTCTCTGAGAGCTTTCCATTGACTACTCAAAGTCCAAAACCTGACTCAGTATGCCCAAGTTATGCCCTAATATATGCTCAAAATAAATAGCATCTAACTTTTGGGCTCTTAAAACTTAACAAAATGTCAAAATCATAGAACCAAACCTACACCAAGTTGTAGTTCTCTAAATTAGCTTTCCAACACCTATAAGAAGTTTAAAATCTGATATCCTGAGAGAAAGTTATGGCTATTTTACTAAGACAATTTTTTTACCATTTTCACTGCAATTTTTTTTGTGACAAAAATTCTAACAAGATTAAATTTGACGGTCATCATGGGCTAAAACTAAAAAACTCTTTCATTTCCTTTGAACATGGCCAAACTAGATCATATTATATAAAAAAATTTATGAAAATGTTGACCCAGATCCAATGGTGAGTTTTGTTTTTACCCAGGAGGTCATTTCTACAAGCTCCCCCTAAAACCCTCATTTAAATGAAACATCCAAAAAACTCTTTTGTACAAAAATTTCACATGCCCAAAATCTACCAACATCCTATCATAACAAAAAATTCAAAAACCTTAGATCTGCAATAAATAACTCGTATATCTTGCTCTTTCTTTTATCCTCTCATGCATTTCCATGGATTCAATCTAGGGTTACAATAATAAAACCATACCTCTGATGCCACTTGTAAGGAAACTTGCAATTAAGAATATAATTGTTTTCACATAACCCATAATAGATCTGAAATAAATATGGAACTAAAATCTACATGCAAGAGAATAGACAACATGCCCAAAAAAATTGTGACACAAAATATACCCTAGGAAACCCTCATTGAGGGGAAAAAAACCCAACCTCCAAAAGCATCCATCACCATGTATTATTCAATAAAAACACTATTGCAATACAACCATGGAAGCCTTCAAATCCATAACCACAACTAAGCAATCCATACGAACAAGCATGAATCCACACACCCCATACCATGCTTCTAACCTTAAAAAATGCTCCCTTGGCCAACCTGTCAAGCCTTGTCCCGCTCAACTCTTTCCCTTTTTTCCTTCTTCTCACACAACAACTACCTTTGTGGTTGCTTATATAGTAGCAAGTCCCACAAAACCACCAAGTGGTATTACATAAACCATGTACTAAAACCATGTGCTACCTAACCCCTTGACCCCACATTTAATATTGAAATTTTAATTCTTTTCCCCAATATTAAATAATTACATAAAATATTATCACAATGTTACAATGCAACTCATCAAGTATATGCCATGGGAATTTTTACATGGTCCTACGCCCATCTGGGTGCTCCTAGATACAACATACATAATAAAATAAAATAATACATAATAACAATATTATGCAATGTGTGCAACACCCACTATCTCAACAAAGGACCATTGGGTATACCATCACCACCACCATCTCAGTATTTGTCATTTTTGGATAAAGGCTTAGTCGGTCCACTTCCCTCTGCCACACAAACAAAAGAATAGGTAGTAGAGGAGGAAGAGCCTGAATAATTGCGAGTCAATGAAGTACTAGAGGAGGGTGAAATACCTAGAGAACCCCAACAAACTCCTCATGATACAAAGTCTAGGACCTTGGCCATAATAGATATAGAGACTCCAAATGTAGATCTTTCTCAAAAGGAAAGGACTCTGGAGAGGAGTGATAAGGGGAAGGGGCCTATAGTTGAAACCACCTCTTCAATGAAATATATGTCTCCAATGGACACTGCAATAGCATGGCTAAAGAGGGAGGTAATGTTTAGAAAAAATAGTTGGACTTAACTATTGAGGCTGGAATGAAAGAGATAATTAAGGCCATCAAGAAACTTGAGCCACCTATGGGTGATGCGTGAACATTGGCCTTCATTATGAAGAACCAAGATCAAGAATTGTTGGCACATATAGCTATTCCTCCTCCACATGATAACACCAAGGAACTGACTCAAAGATTATTAGATCAAGAAGGTCATGTTACAGAGGCCCAAAGTAGATACTACAAAAGTGATGATCACTATGGACATGAAAGAGGTGTTCAAGCATATGGATAGAGATGAGTTTGAGTTGTTGATATGGTGGAAACAAAATGATCTTTTGAGAGGCTACTTACATGGATTAGTGGCCCTTATAGATCTAGACCATCTAGAGATCACTCTTGATACGACACTAGAGGAGAAGGAAAAGGGTTATGTACAAATGGATTCATTTTTGGGAGCATGCCAACAATGGTGTGACAATTTTGAAGAGAAAGGTGTTCAAATAATATAGGGAAATTTAGGCTTATTACACCATATTCAATTGAGTGTGGATAAACTAGTGTCCACAGTGAACCAAGATTTTGGGTTGATAGACGAGGTACATATTTAGGCAAAAGACCTTTAGGCTTTGACATCAATAAAATGTCAAAGGTATCATATGCTCATGGAAGTATATACTGCAGAGGAGTTAGACAAGCTCAATGACTGGATAGAGAAAATATCTATTATGAATAAAGTTATGCAGGAACTGCATGAGAATATACAAAGGTCGAGGGATTAGACTCAAGAACAAATTTTGGAAGTAGAGAGGTATTATAATGTTGTCAGCCTTGACATTTTTGAAGAGGAGTTGAAAACAAAGCTCAATATAGTGAAATTAGTAGTTCAACAATTCTGAGGAACTTTTGAGGATGCTTCATCAGATGAAGATATCAGGCAAGCATTTAAGACTAAAGAGGTATTGTTGGAACTGAATGCTAAACTTGAGGATTTTGCAGAAAATAGTATAGAGGTTAGCAATTATTGGCAACTAGTGAAGAATAAGTATGGGACTTTGGATTTTCCTAAGGTTTCCCAAGTAATAGAGATCATAGATAAATTCAAGAATAAGCATCCAGACATCGCTTTGGGGAAAAGAAAAAGAAAACTCATATGCTAGAAATTTAATTTTGACAATTAGGAAAATTTTGCATTTTTGGAACCTGTCAATAAGGTGCGTAGGTGTGAAGGTGTGTATAGCGCACCAACAATTTTGAATAAGTAGCAGTGTACCAACATTTAACTACTAGTTGCTATTTTAATAGCATTCCATCACCAAAAATGTATTTTGACAACAACTCAACTCCCAAAAATATTCAGAGAAGGCCAAGATTCCATTTTTAGAGCTTCCAATGGCTCTCAGATCCTCTTGTAGCTTCCTTCTTCTTATCTACTTCTTTCATTTTTTTAAGTCATGTAAAGGCTCACACACCCATTAATTGATATAAACAAGGGTGGAGAACTACTTAGCACCATTTAGAGAGTCAATTCATATATAATTAGATTTATTTTATTAGTTTTTAGCATGAGTTGCATTTTAAGGACTCTCTCTCCTAACACAAAGGGAGAAGATGATTTCTTATAAATACATGGATGTAATATGCACTCCAGGCTATTATTTTGATGCAATAACATATGTTATTGGTGCTCTTTAACTGAGTGTAGTTATTCTTGCCAAAGGTTGTTATTTTTTGTGAATGTGTGTTCATGAATAATAATGGAGCCAATGGTTTTATTATGTTGTTATGATTGTACAACCTTTTAGTTATGATTTGTTTCTCTTGCTAACAAATTTTGTTGATGTACCAAGTTCAAGAAAAGATCACCTATTGTTCCTGCATAGCTTCTTGTCTTGCATGAGTGCACTTTCCATTGCCTTGTGATTTGATGAGAAGTAAAACATCTTTTGGTTATTATTGAGTTCCCATCAATGAATGCATCAATGGAATTCAGGAAGTTTTGCTCCTATTTTTATTGGTTTCCTACCTAATCTTTTTTGAGGATTTAACTCATAGACATGTTGTTACCATGGTTTATGTCTGTTAGTAATTTCCCTTTCAATGTTATTTTCTTTAATCTCTTGTTACCTTATCTTTATTATTTTCTTTGCTAACACCTAGTTAAAATAGGAATTTATATAGTTGCATTAATAAATTGCATTCATCATAAAATAGAAAATAGAAAATATATATCTCTTTTGTGGTTACTTTTCAAATAGTAGATCAAATATCTTATCCGAAATCGGTTGGAATAAGCAAAGGCCTCCTCATGAACATGCACATTTATCTTCAATTGAGTGGATTCTAGTAGGTCACAAGATCACCCAAAACCTTGGAGCTGATCCTAGATTAGCTTTTCAAGAGAGGAGTTTGAAAGGATTCTTATCATTAAGCATCATGAAAAACTAAAGCTCAACAGGTCCCAGGTGGCTTTTCCTTTTACAAGGTTTCCATGTTGAAATCATGGTGTCAAATGTGTGCATGTTATTTATGTTGCAAGTCATTTTATATGCTTTACATATTACTAAAACTTGATGATGACTAAGTAACTACAAGGTAATCACTAGATTGTTTCACTGATATTTGGTTATGCAAAGAACAATAAGTTAACAGTTTGGAGTAAATTGGTTGAAAGAGCTAAGTTGGATATGTACACTGAGTATTTTCTATTGATGTTTATGAAGTTTCGTTGGTACTAAAATCATTTGAAGAGACTTTAGGATAACTAGACATAACTGATTCACTCCCCCCCTCTCAATTATCTAACAATTAGTATCAGAGCACAGTGCTTGGAGAAATAATTTTAAAGGAACTCAAGCTAAGGATCAAAGATATATAAGGGGGAGGTACCAAGGTTTGAATAAACAAAACTTATCATCACAGAAGGACATACTGAAGTTGCATCTATCTAAAATTGGAGATAATGTCACACATTATTTGGAACATGAATATAATACACCTATTGGTCCTCTAACTATGAAGTAAATGAATAAAAAGAGAAATCATAATAGTCTGATGATTTAGATTGCTCCTACACTCAATGATGTTGACTTTGATGATACCAAGGATTGCACTACTGCTAAATAGATGTGGGATAAATTGACACTTGTACATGGAGGAGACGACAATGTGAGAAGAGTCAAACCTAAAAGTCTCAGGGGAAAATATGATGACATGATAATGAAAGAAGGTGAAAATGTTGCTCAGTATGTAAACTAAAAAAAAGAAGTTGTAAGTGAATCAAATTTGTTGGAGGTGCTATCAGTGACTCTAAAATTGTATATAAATTTCTCAAAACTCTTCTACCTATTTATGCTATCAAATTTTATGCTATTCAATAAGTGAGTACCATACCTAGTAATGTATTGACACTTGACACTTTAGTTCATCGATTGACTACTTTTGAGTTGAGAAATTATGATAATAGTATGGTTACTATTAGAAATGCATTTAAATATTCTTTAACCATGGAAGTTCCAAGAAAGAAAAGTAAAATAAAGAAGAAAGTGAATCTGAATCTAAAGATGGTCTGGATGAACTTGAATTATTTTTTGCAAGAAGGTTGTCAAGAGGTAAAGGTAAATACAAAGGTAAATTGTCCCTAATTTGTTTCAAGTGTAATGAAATTGGTCACTTTACTGATAAATGTGCTAATAGAAGTAAGATTGACACAAATGAAAAGAAAGAATTCAAGTATAGATAGAACAATGATTACAAAGAAAAAGGCATGAAGTCATGCTACATTGCTAAGAAAGGGCATACTGAGTCTGGTTCTGATGATGACAAGGAAATAGTTGAAATGGTTTATGTTACAATTAAAGAAGATCCAAATGTAGAAAGGCATTAAAGAAATAATTCCCTTATTTCACATGTTAGTAATAATTACTCATGTATTATTGATAGTGGATGCTCACATTATATGACTGGTGATATAAGTAAGTTTGATAAATTTGAAGAAATTGAAGATGGTGGAATGGTTTAGCTAGGTAATGATATTTCATACCCAATGAAAGGTAAATGATCACTAATTCTTAATGGTAACATCATATTTAATGATTCATATTAGGTTCAAGGATAAAAATATAATATTTTAAGTGTTGTGCAATTGAACAATTCAGGTCACAAATTGGAATTTTAGAATACGAAGGTCAAGATCTATGATGATGAGACAAATTTTATTGGAACAAGACTGCAAACAAATAGTAACTTATTTTACCTTGATCTTGCTATTAAGACAAGCTTATTTTCTATAATTAAGGATATATGGTTATGGCATAAGAGATTGCGTCATGTGAACTTTGATAAAATGGAGAAATTTAGTAGAAAGAAAAGAGTAATAGGCTTATTGAGTCTACATAAACTTGAGAATGTTATTGTAAATAATGTCAACTTGGTAAGATAACAAAGTCAAGTTTTTCTAGAAAGTCACACACTTCAAATGTTATCTTTGAATTGGTGAATACTAATCTATACGGTACAATTGGTGTTGACAGTTACTATGGTGATAGATATTTCATATTATTTGTTAATGCTTATTAAAGAATGATGGTTGTTATGTTTATGAAGGTGAAATCACATTATTTTGATATGTTCAAATGGTATAAAGCTAGAGTTGAAAAGGAAACTAGTAAACCTTTGAAATGTTTAAGATCTTATAGAGGTGGTGAATTTATGTCTATAGAATTCACTAACTTTTGTGCTAAAAAAGCTATAAAGAGATAGTTATCTAGATTAAGCACACCACAAAAAAATGGGATTGTCAGAAGGAGAACACTTATGGATTGTGCAAGGACATTGATAATTGAGAAGGAGGTTTCTCAAATATACTGGAGAGAATCAATTAGCACTATTATTTACACTCTCAACCGAGTTCAATAGAAGAAAGGAAAAAACAAGATGCCCTGTTAACTTTATTATGGTCACACACCGAATGCAAGTTGTTTTAAAATCTTTGGAAGGGTTTTCTATTCACAAGATGCAAGGAATGGTAAACTTGATGTTAAAGGAGATGAAGGTTCATCTCAGAGAACAATATATAAATGTTTGAACAAAGCTACTAACAAGATGATTAAAAGTGTAAATATAAGGTTTGATGAGTTTGTAGAGAAGAATGATGTGGAAAGAAAGAGGGAACCTGAAGATTACAACAATTTTGTATATGTTTATAAATAGGCACTCGATACATTTCTCGAGTCACAATAATGATCCACCGAGCATTAGTCAAGGACACCCAAGTTATATAAAGTTATACTTGACCATCTGATAGTTCAACCCCTCTTGGGTGACGAAATTGTTGGAAATAAAATAATTGAACCTGTATTGGTGGAATATACGAGGAATCATTCACCTAAATAGATAATTGGTGATAGAAGTACTAGAGTGCAAACAATAATTTAAGAGACAATACTTGTTTGATAAAGGCTACAATGGATAACAAATATTGGATAAATGCTATGAATGGGGAGATTGATCAAATCGAGAGAAAAAATATATTGACATTAGTAGTCAGACCTGATGACAAGAATGTGATTGGAACCAAATGGATTTTTGAAAACAAGTTGAATGAGAAAAGAGAAGTTGTATGGAACAAGGCAAGACTGGTTTGCAAAGATTATGCACAAGAAGAAGGAATAGATTATGGTGAAACTTTTGCACTTGTGGAAATATTAGAAGGAGTTAGAACATGGTTGGCCTATGCTACATACAAGAAGTTAAAAGTATATTAAATGGATGTCAAATTACATTTTTTAATGGGATACTTGAGGAGGAAGTATATATCAAACAACCTGAAGGATTCATTGAACCTAAAAAGAACATGATATGCAAATTGATTAAAGCATTTTATGGACTAAAACAAGCCCCAAGAGCATGGCATGAAAGGTTACATTCTTATCTGATTATGATTGGATTTTCTAGGACAAATGAAGAAAATAATCTATATTTGAAAAATAAATCTAAAGATATGGTATTGATTGCTAAAATATTTGTTGATGACATAATATTTGGTGCAAATGACATGTTATGTAAGACATTTGTTGAATAAATGGGTAAAAAAATTAAGATGTCAAGGTTTGGTGAGATATGAAAGGTATATATGTGACTTAGTCTAAGTATGTGAAAGAAATCTTGAAGATATTTGGGATGGATGAATCTAAGCCAGTCGATCCATCTATGGTGATTAGAGTGAAATTATCAAAGGAAGGCACTACTAGTGAGGTAAATGAAACTCAATATAGATCAATGATTGGTAAACTATAGTATGTTGTACATAGTAGACCAGATTTTGCCCTTTCTTTTTGAATTATTGCCAGGTTTTCATCTAATTCAAAGGAGACTCACATGACCATTGTGAAAAGGATATTTAGATATCTAAATAGAACTAAAGATTATGGCCTCTGGTATAAACAAGATGATGAATTTAATCTTAAAGTTTGCACAAATGTTGATTGGGTTGGTAATCTTGATGATGAAAAAAACACAAGTGGTGGAGCTTTCTTTTCAGGAAAGATCGATAACATGGATAAGCAAGAAACAAGAGTTGTATTTCACAATCTACTATTAAAGTTTAATATGTTGTTTTTGTAATCAATTGTTAAAATATTGTATGGATTAAGATATTATTAGAAGGCATGCAAGAAGAGGTAACTAAGCATGTTATTATGTATTTTAGTAATACTAGTAAAATAAACATTTCAAAAAATCTAGCAAAAACAAAGCAAATATCAATAAAATATCATTAATTGAGAGATAAAGTACAAGAAAAATAAGTGAGGCTTGAATATGTGAAGTACAAAGAACAAATTGTTGACATATTTACCAAGTCATTACCTAAGGATGTTTTTGAGTATATAAAAGGTAAACTAGGGGTCCTGTCCCTATCCAAAATTCACAAAGAGAAGATGCATGTGCCATCAATTCATAGATGAATTGTAATATCTTTGTTAACTTGATGCATAGAGTTCACACTTTTAAATAATTTCTTAAGTTGTGAAAATGACTGATGAAATTGATGTAATTAGTACATGTAGGGTACAAGGATAACTACAAGATTTTATAAGTTTCATATTGAAATTTATAATGACCTTTGGCATTGTTGTCAAAGGGGGGAGAATATCAGAAGAAGACTATCTGTGGGAGAATATCAATGGACACTACAAAAGGGGGGGAAATATACCCAAACATGGAGAACAATGTATAAAAGGGAGAAGTATGAAAAAGACTAGAAAAGACTAATTGAAGATTAGAACTCATAATGAGATCATATCCTAAGGGATATATATGCTACAAAAGATGATTATTGTTTTTGAAGATATACACTGAGTTACAGAGATATTGCAGATATAGAAAAAGTGTTGAAAAGTTTTATTGTTGATAATGCATACATTTTATTATCTTATGTAATGATTTGTAATGTAAAATCATATGTTATGTGTTTCCATCAATGCCAAAGGGGGAGATTGTTAGTCCCAATTGATAATGTAATAGGTCATGCTATGAATGTATATAAGAGAGACATCTCAATTATTATGTTGTCATTGATGTCAAATGTTAGTTGATTAGACATTATGGTAACTCGGTAGAGTGGCATATCATTTGATTTATGAAGAGGATTTGATTAATGAAGAGGATTTGAAGAAGTATGGTGAATACAATATTGATCAGTATGATATTCATTGGATACTTGAATTAGTTTGACAATGAGAATTTAATAATGGTTTGATTATTTTACAATCATATATTGTTGCAATGTATTGTAGAACACAAACTTAACTAAGTAACAAGGATAATGAAGGAAGATTATACTCCCTAAATGGCTACAATATTGATCGAGTAGTTTGGAAAAGTAAAAAGAATTATATTATTTCCCAAGCAAGTCTATTATTAACCAGGTGATAAATTGCCTCAGTGATATATTATATTTACCAAGTAATAGTTGGATGAACAAGTTTGGAAAACTAGAATCTAAGGTCGACTTTTGATGAAAATATGGAAAGTTCAAGATTGTCAAAGGCATGCATCAAATTTTATTGCAATATCTACGACTAGGAAAATTTAATAAGGATATGATGATGGAGATTGAAAAAGGATTAGTACAAACTTCTATTATCTATGTGGTTAAGTACATTGAATATGAGATCAATGATTGTAATTAAGTGGCAATAGATGGAAGAATCTAGAAGCCAGAGATGACCATTTAAGGAGATGTACAAGACTTTTTTTGATGTTGATGATATATTTTTTTTAATGTGAAGTAGTGAGAAGAAGAGCAACCCAAGGTGAACTAAGCATAGTAGAGGAAAGAAAGGAGTAGACTTGGTGAAATTGAAGGTCTGAATTAGTCAAGTGAGAGATCAAAAGGATAGAGAGAAAAGAATAGAGATTTGAACAAGAAAATTAGTTACTATACGTATAGATCATTTCTATAGTTACTTTCTAACCATTACAACATAAAATCATGGAAAATTGAGTGGACCTAACAAGTCTATGAAATCCTATATGGTAACATTTATTAGTGATGTTTGTAAGTTCTTTAGAGCAAGCCACTCTTTTGACAAGATCAAGGAGTGACAAGGTCTAAATGATCTTTTGGTAAAATTCGCTAACTAGGTCACATTAACAATGTCTATGTAACCTGTAACAAGTTTGTCTCTTAGTCGAGCTCACTTTAGAAGAGTAAATATTTTTGGGTTGTCGGTCCTAGGTGGTTTTTCCCTTTACAAGATTTCTACATTAAAATCATGGTGTCAAATGTGTGAATTTTATTTGTGTTGATAGTTGTTTTACATGTTTTACATATTACTCCAACTTGGTGATAACTAAATAATTATAAGGTAGTCGCTAAATTATTTTACTAATATTCAGTTATGCAAAGAATAATAAGTTAATAATTTGAGTAAATTGGTTGAAAGAGCTAAGTGATAAGGTGGATACATACTCCAAGTATTTTCTATTAATGTCTATAAAGTTTTGTTGGTAGTAAAATTGTTTAAAGGGAGTGTGATAACTAGACATGACTGATTCACAACCCCTCTCTTAGTTATCTAATAATTTCTTCATTGGTACAAGGTGATAAAGAACCAAACTTGTTGTAAACATCCTTCTATTTGTACCTTACTTCTTCTATACATTGTCATACATTTTGACTATTCATGAATGTACCTTTTTGTAGTTTGCTTGGGATGATGCGACATTGTAGTACCAATTATTTTTTCTCTTTGTGGTTCTAATACAAAAATAGTCTTCTTTGTAATTCTTACATGTTTTTCTTTCATTGTGTTATAGTTCTACCTCCTTTGGTAAATGATGAGATTTTATTTTGACATAATATTTCATATATTATCATATGATCATACTAACCCTAGAGGTTGTAGATCCTTTTGTGCACTCTTTTAATCATGTGCTTATTTCCCTTAATTTGTCCTTTCTTGGGGGAATTTCATAATGGAAATGATGCAAGAGGATCCTAGGTATAATGACAACCTTGCATCACCCAAAACTATTTATATTTCTATCTTTTCAATAAGGGCTATTTCAGTATAGAGTTACTATTAGTGGAAACTTACTATTTTTAGTGAGTGAGTCATACAAGCTCAAAATGTTCTAATTATACAAGTGGAGGTTCATCTGAGTTATTTTAGCCTCCAAATAGAGTTGCATTGTCATACCATATGTATTGCAGAAGTTATCAAGGTTTTTGGGTAGAAAACATTTGAGCTCAAATTTGAAGGCCTAAACGATTTCGAAATGAGGTCAAACCTCAACTGATAGATGCTTGCACAATTAATTTCTATAAATCAAGAGTTGTTGTTTTTGAAAAGTATTTATAGTTGAATTTCTAAGTTTGTATGCAAAAGTTAGGCCTCTAGAAGTTGAACTACCTAAAACTATAATTCATAATTTATTTTGGGCCAACCTTATATAATAAATATTAAAATAATAACTATTTGGGGGTCACTCAGGCCTGAATGTTTAGAACCTTCTTAGGCAGTGGAAAATTGTTCATAGAAGGAAGGATCATATTTAGAGCAATTTCAGGTGGTAGTTTGTGGATCTATCTTGGAGAATATTGTAAATGAAGTACCCATGTGGCTCTCCATATTGTATTTCTAGAAATATTTGATTCCATATTTGTAGAGATAATAAGAAGTCCATTTCCTTTTCTTGTGAAAATTAAGTCATTTCTATTGATCTCAGAATGGTTATGACTAGTGACTGTCCATACACTTAATTCATTTACTTAGTTCATGTCGAACAAGTAATATATGCCAAGCACAACATATAAGTTAGAGCATGCCAAGTAAATAGTGAGTGTTGAGTCACTCATGCGCAAAGCCACTCAAGTGTTGAGCAAACAGTATGTGTTGAGTGATTCAAGAGCTGAGCAAGTAGTGCATGTTGATTCATTTAGATGCCAAGTGATAGTATTGAAGTCAGTATGTGCGGAGCACCAAGGACTTCAGTTGTCGAGTAACACAGTTTTGATATAGTTGTTTGTATTGGCACAAACTATTATGTAAACCATTTTTGAGCCAACTTAGAGATTGAATTACTATATTTTGGTGATTAGGAAAAATCTTAAGTTGCTATCCCTATGAATTACATACACCCAATTAGGAAAAGGGAAGGTTTAAGTGGCAATATGAAGGAATCATAGTCATTGATTCATACCTAACCCTAAGTCACCTAGGTCTTCTTAAGGAAGACAAACCCTAAACATTCTAAGAGGGTGAAAGGGAATGAATGAATGATCAAGGAGAGTTTTTCATGTGTAAACTAGGACATTCAAGGTGATCAAGGAATTATGATATAAATTGCAAAATTAGTTAGAGGAGAATAGAGGAAGGAAGCGGTGAATAGTAGAGAGGCATCTAATTAAGAAGGATCAAGTACACAGCAAAATAGAGGTGATTTATCATCAAGCATTAGAGTACTAACCATAAGATCATTGTTGAGATATTCTAATAGGTGAATAAGTTAAATCTCTTAACAAAGTTGTCCTAATAGCTTGTATTGAAATCCTCTAACAAGGTGCTTACTTAATTATGAGTTGAAGTCCTCTTACCAAGCACAGTTCTAATAGGGTGTTGAAATCCTTTAACAAGGTAAGACCTAATAGTCTTTGTAAGCATTTAACAGGGAAAACCTTTCACAAGGTAGATCATGTTTCAGGATCAATCATTGTAACCTACATTTGATACACTTTATTACTATAGTAGTGAAGATTTGTGGGTGTCATCCCCACCCTAGTTTTACCTTCTCATTGGAGGGTTTCTAGGTAATCATATCTCTTATATAAATGTGTGAATGCTTACTTATTTACATGCTTTAGATGTATATGCTTTACATGGTATTTCAATTTATTTATTGAATGTATGAGATGGATGTGTGGTGAATATTTTATGGGTCAAAGTTTAAAGCATTAATTCACACCCCCCCCTCCCAGTTTACCTTTCCTACTATAAATTCCAATAGTTGGTATCAAAGCCTTGTTCTTTGAAAGAGGAGTTTTATAGCTTTGAGGAAAGATCTTGGAGATGGAAGTTTACATGTTGGGAAAAATCATTGAGAACTAGGGAATCGAAATACAACTCATTCTACGTCAGCTAGATGAAGCAAGAGATGATCTAAAGAAATCATTGAAGAGAAGGAAGTAAATTGCTATTGAGGAGAATGACACACAATACAAAGAGATGGACACTACTAAGCTATTTGAAAATGGGAATTCCAATGAATTTAATGTAGCAATTATAGATCTAATGGAAAAGAATAGAACCCTACCTGAAGAGATCATAAGTCTTAAGAGAGAACAAGAATCTCAAGCCATATTACCATGTGAGGTGACCAAATAAAAGAAGAAAGCTATGGAAGACAAAGCTATGATTGAAGATGACAAAAGAGTTTTAACCAATAGAATTGAAGAGAAATTATTAGAGGTAACCAAGATTTCTGACATGCAATTAGAAACTTTGGGTCAGATGATGAATGCAAACCATGAACTAAATACCAAGGACATTGAGATAGCAACACTAAAGTTGCAGAATGAACAATTGAGCAATGACCTAAAAAGGGAAAAGGAGTTTGCTGAAAGTTTCAATAAGCCAAATGAAGCTATCAAATACTTTGAATAATTGATGATATCCCCTACATCTAAAAATGATACATCTAGATTGGGATACGCAAGAAGTGAAGAAGGAGAATCATCAAAAAGTGCTAAAGAAAGAATTAACAAAGGTACGAACTCAAAACCTACTTGCCATAAATTTGGTAAGAAAGGACATACTGCTAATGTGTGTAGGAGCAAGACTGTAAATTGGAATGTTAAGCAAAACAACATTAGTCACTACCATAAGTGCAACAAACAAGGTCATCAAGCACATCAATGCAGAATCAAGAGCATGCATAATCAAACATTTGAAGGATATTGTTTTAACTATCAAAAGCATGGACATAGAGCTTTTGAGTGCAGATCCAAACCCATGTGGTCATCAAACAAGAAAACAAAGGTAAATTACAATGGCAACTCTTATAATTGGGATTATAACACAAAGTATAGTTGTCACTACTATAAAGAGTATGGACATGTTCCTAAAAATTGTATTAGGACACACTTTAGGAGTGACTACAAAAGGTGGTTGATCCAAACTGCATATTTTACCCGTGTGAAGACTAGTCGCAACAATTAATATTTTCTAACAAGGTCAAAGGAACCTAGTTGTAAGTTCAACAAAGGCAAATCCATGTAGACATTGAAATTGTAAGAGATGAGATGAACAAGACATGGAAGAGGAGGATTGCAGCACATCAAGTGGAGAAGGGATCACTTCACCCAATGGGTTAGGTGATCATATTTCATCAAACTAAGCAATCCACAGGTATGTTGGACTGATATTCAAAAGAAATACTATACATTAGTTCCAAAGATTTAGTTTTGAAAAGATTACCAATGCATGAATAGAGATGCAAAGTGTTATAAGGAATCAAAGAAAAATCTTTAAGTTTTGTCAATTTTTCATGTTACTGTCGAGCATGAAAAGATTCCTATGGTTACCAAGTGAAATGCTAGTTGATGTTGAGCTCATAATTGTTGCCAAGAGAATGGAAAGACAAGTGGATGCCAAGTGAGCTAGAAATCAGTTGATAACAAGCTTATAGTTGTGTAAGCACTTAGCATTAATTACAGTGTTTTAAGGGCTATTTGATCATTTTTTGCTCATTTAACATCATTCAAATTTGAGAGAGAGTAAGAAGAGCTAAAGGAAATTTGGAAATTTCATCTGAGGCATTTGCAAAAGATTTGAATAGGTGATCAACATGATTTCATTAGGATTTACAAGGTATTCATCATGTACCAAGTTATGTTGTTTCATATTTTGTGAATCCTAGATTTATGTGATGGCATCTAATTCTTCCAAAGGGAAAGAAGTAAAGGAAAAGGAGGTTTTAAATGTTTAATTAGTTAGCAATGAGATAAAACCACCTATTTTCAAGGCTATTCCATACATAGAATACAAAAAAGATCCCTCTGGTGCATTATCCATGATACCACCGTAAGTTTTAATGATACAATATGTCAAAAAGTGTTATAATTGTAAGATTGGGAGTACTGGTGACATGGAAATCAGAGAGGAGTATGGAAGATTATGTGAAAATGGTGTGTTGAGGGAAGAATTCAAGATTGTAGAAAATAAAGGGTTAACTCGTTCCCTAGATTTCCCTAACATTTTTAAAACTGAGTGGATTAGGATTGTTTTGAGAAGAATTCATGATAGCTTAGTATGATTAGACAATGGACCAACCAAAATCAAAAAGAGGATAATTCATAGGGTAATAAGGTATCCAACCCTAGATTGGCCAAAGACTATGAGAAGTGAGTTGAAAGATGTTATTGAAAAAAACAAAGGGGCTATGTGGAACAAGAGAGGAATAACCATAGACACAATCATAGATCCCCTGATAACTTTTGTAGTAAAGATAATTGCACATAATTTTTATCAATCAAGTAGATTGAAAAATGTACCTTGCATTGTAGTGGATATGGGCTACAAGATTGTGACGAAGGATCATAAATATGATCTTGCTGAGATGCAGCTACAATAGTTGATTGAAAATCTAGGAGCAATAAGGAAAACAAAGAGTGCTGAGTGTAAATTCATATATATTTTGGTATGTATCTTCTTTTATGTACAGAAAAAATTTCCTGCATTTGGTAATTTTGCATGGAAGTCAAATAGGTTTGTTGTAGTTCAAATAGGAGAGTTCATTGAACAATTAGGAGATAACTTTGAGTCAGTAATGACTGGTTATTTTGAGGATTTCAAACAATCCATGAAGAAGAGATTAAGGATTCCAATGTCATTAGTGGAAAAACATTATGATGATGTTTGTTTCCTAGATGATTCTGATCATACATTTGTTCAAGCAGCAATACCTAGAGTGAGATGGCTAAGGCCACTAGGTTATGAGATTAAATTTGATGAGGCCTCTACAACAATCATAGCATTACTTTTAGAAGAAGTGGACAAAGATACCAAAGATTTTGGTAACTATGAGTTGGCCATATCAAAGATTACTATGGAGTTGAAGACTGCTTTAGTGATTAGGAAGAAGGACAAACTGGTGAAGAAACTAAAAGAAAAATTTGGTGAAGGTGTCGAGGAGGAAATAGAAGGAAGAAGAGGATGAAGAGGAAGAGGAAGAAGACACTTAGATTAGAACACCTCTACAATTGACACAAGGTCAGGATGAGGATCAATAAGAGGAATAAATAGAAATTGCAAAAGGTGTTAAGGATGAAGAAGCTGAAGAAGTGCCTATTCCTACTGATTAGAAGAAGAGAAAGGCCAAGGCACAAGTAGTGACAAGACCTTAAAAAAGTTGTTAAACCAAGCCAACCCAAACTAATAACACCTACCAGAAGGGCTAGTACATGAATCATTGCACAAAAGGCTAAAGAGAAATCCAAGCCTAGAGAGTAGGAACATGAAGCATAGAAAAGACCTAGAAGAAAATATGTTGCTTGGGCTAAAACTATTGAGGAAAGGACTAAATCTGATGATAAAAGCCAATTCCAAGTGGTGAGACATAATCCATCTTTAGATTTGGATAAATTATGTGAGAAGGTTAAAAACAATGTTGATTTATCAAGTTTCTCTCACATTGATTTTGAAAATCTTGGTAAAGTTGAGAAGAATCAAGTAGAGGAGGAAATATATACCACGATGGCTACATTCAAGAAGACTCCTCTAGAAATTTCCAACTCCATACCTAAAAGTCTATATGAAAGAGTTGAGCAAAAATGGCACTATTGTTTAGATACAAAGAGGAAAATTAGGGAGACAACCCTCACTCAAGTTATGCTAGAACTTAGCAAGGCACAAATATCTAAATCCATAAAGAAATATGTTTCTAGAATTGTTCCTAAGTATAGGGCATTTAGCATACAATAGAACAACATATAATATGTTGTAGAGAAGTCCAAAAAAATGAGGAAGATCACATATGGACTAGCCATAGTCAAAGAAGGTGAACAAGAACCTATTGAGGTCAAAGATGATGAAGACAATGACAATAAAGAAGACACAGTTAGAGGAGGGACTAATATGAATATAGATGATCAAGCAGCATTTGAGGAAGAGCAACAACAAGAATAGAGTGTACAAGATACACAAATGTTGAGTGTCAGCCCTCTATAGGTCATAAGTGTAAACATGGAAACTGTTACAATAAATGATTTTTTTTATCCTACTACTTAGAACATCAATCCCTTAACAGAGGAAGATTTGAAAAAGATACTTGACCAATCTACACTATAGGACAAATTATGTGACAACCTTGTATTGGTTAGTGTAGATGAAATTCAAAAATTAGTGACTATAACTGCAAGGGAGGAGGTGAAAACACAAGAATTACCTACAATCACTCCTTAAGTCACTAGTGTACAACCTTCACAACCCTTGGTTGTATATTAGAGGAAGGAGACAGCAAAATGCACTGTTAGTATACCTATGGACATCACTTTAGTCTTAGAAAATACACAAGAACCTAAAAAAGACAAGGTTGAAACAATTGGAGAGGATAAGGTGGAAACACCAATCACTAATGAGACACAAAGTCAAATAGGTTAGATAGATTCAGCTGCACCTCCAGCACAAGAACAAGGTGCAATTCAAATCAATGAGGCAGAAAAGGACAAGCTTGAAGAGACTAATTTGACTATTGATATCTGATTGAAAAGATCATTTTTGAGAAAGATGATTAGAAGAAGGAGATTGTCAAAGAAGATTATGTATTTCAATCATTTTTTCACTGATGTCAAACTTGCTATTTTTTGGTAAGACAATTTCTTATAAGATTCAAGTACTATCACTTAGTTGATTGATAAAGAGGATTTGATCAATAAGAGGTAACAATAGCACCTAGAGGAAAGGTTGAGTTATGATTATGTAATAAAGTACAAGGATCAGTTAAGACAATGATGGCATGATGTATTGATAATCTACTTAAGGTTACAAAGGTTGGTTACACTTAGAAAGTTTAGAAGAACAAGTAACACAAAGTTCATCTACCAAGCTTGACTGAGTGGATAGTAAGTGTCAAACAAAGTTAATGCAAGCCAAGTAGAAAAATAGTTGGAGCTAAGTAAAAGTTCATTCTAGTGTATGTTGAGCAAAAAAATTGATGCTAAGTAAATTTTAGTTGATGTCGAGCATCAGTAAACTTTAGTAGGTGCCAAGTAATTTCATGGTGGATGTCGAGCAACACAATATGTACCAAGTGTCAAAAGATTGATAATGTTGAGTTGTTGCATTATTTAAAAGATCATAAATTTGATGAATCTAAACATAAATAATGACAAGGTTGATGATCTGGTGGCACAAAATTTGATGTAAACTATTTTTGGCAAATTCAAATGGATTCTAGGAGAAGTTTCTAGAAGAGATATGAGATATGGGGTAGATACATTGTATCCTACCTAATCCATCCAAACCCTAAATTTGGAAGATAGAAAATGAGCAAAGAAATAACTTAATTTCCTACTTATAGGAATGTCTAGACACGAAGCAAATTTTTCATGTGCAATAACCTAAGGGAGACAAGGAGTCAAGGGTTTTGATTCATCAAGTGACCTAAGAGAAGAGTCTGTAATGGCATGTTAAGCAAGAAGGCTTAAGGAGATGAATGCTTGAAGGGTGAACAAGCTATTAGAGTTGCAAAGTATGAAATCCAAGCCAAGTTGAGGACTGAACAAAGATTTGTAATCTACAAGAGAAATTGTAAGTTGTATCATATCAAAGCTCTACTATTACTCTCTAAAAATTGTATCAGTCTAGGGTAAATCCTTTGGACTAAAGTTGACCTAAGAGTCATTTGTAAATCCTTTAACTGGGTGGCATTCCAAGTGAATGGCCTAAAGTCCTCTAACAAGGCTGACTTCTAATAGGGTGATTGAAATCCCTTAAGTGGGTCACATTTAACAGTGTGTATTATAACCTTTAATAGGGTTGGCCTTTCACAAGTCATCACTTCAGAAGAGTGAAAGGAGTAGCATGTTATTGGTAATTTTTCCCAAATTGGGCTTCTAGGTAAATCATTGTGCCAAGTGTGTTGATGAATATGTTATGTTTCATGCTTTACACTTCTACAAGTTGATTTGACAATAACCTAAAAGTTTTAGTGATTGCATAATCCTATGGATGCATGCATGAATATGAATGTTTTATGGGTTCACTAAGCTATGAAATTTTTTATTTATACATCTAGACCTTGGATCACTGATTCACCCCCCTCCCCTCTTAGTTATTCTAAAATATTCCAATAATTGGTATCAGACCCTAGTTGCTTGAAGAGAACTAGTTTGAAGGTACTAGAAGCACAAAGATTGAGATGTCTAAAAGAGAAGTACCCAAGCTCAATAGAGATAAATTTCCTACATGGCAAAGTTTGATGAAGTTACATCCTAGAGGACTTGGAGATCATGCACAATCTACCATTTTTGTGGAACATGTTGATCCAACTAGAGTCCTAACTGCTAAAGATATGAAGAAGAAGAAGAAAAAACACAATCAAGTGATGTTGGAGATTGTCTCTACCCTAAGCTATGCCAAATTTGATGATATCAAAGGTCTTAACAGTGCAAAGAAAATGTGGGATGCCCTAGCCACAATCTATGGAGGAGACAAAAATGTTCAAAGAGCCAAATCTAAATGTCTCAGAGGTAAGTTTGATGATATGAGAATGGAAGAAGGTGAGAATATTGCTCAATATGTTGCTAGAATAAAAGAAGTTGTTAGTACAATAAAAGTAGCTACTGGTCAGATAGATGATGATATTGTGCTAAGCAAAGTCTTGAGAACACTACTACCTATTTATGCTATTAGAGTTTCTACAATTCAAGAACTGAGATGTATTCCAAGAAATAATCTAACCCTTGAAGATCTGGTATGTAGACTCACTGCTTTTGAGCTATCTAACTTTGATAATTACAAACCTGAGGGTCTTGAATGTGCTTTCAAAGCTAAGTTGTTATTGAAAGATTTTGATGAAGTAAAGTAGAAGAAGAAGAGAAAGATAAAATATGTGTCTAGTCACAATGATATAGATGAGGAAGATGTTGAACAATTAGAAGTACTATTGGCAAAAATATTTCATAGAGGTAAAGGCAAGTTCAAAGGTAAGTTACCCGTCATTTGTTTCAATTGAAATGAGGTTGGTCATATTGCTACAAGATGTACAAAGAAGAAGAACTATAGAGGTAGTGGCAAGTACAAGATCAAAAGAGAAGATGATAACAAAGATTACAAAGATAAAGGTAAGAAGTCATGCTACATTGCTATAGAGAATAAAAGGGATGATTTCGATGAACATGATGATGAAGTGGTGTATGTTACAATGAAGGACGAATTTGATGAAGATGAGGCAACTGCACATGTGACTTGTGTAAACAAAAATGATAGATGGATCATTGATAGTGGAAGCTCACATCACATGACTAGAGACAAAAGTAAGTTCATTACCTTGAATTGTTATGATGGAAATAGTGTAAGATTTGGTAATGATGCACCATTTTTGATAAAAGGAAAAGGTTCTATCAAACTCATAGATAAGATTTCATGTGAAAATGCTTACTATGTTGAAGGACTAAACTATAATTTGTTGAGTGTGTCACAATTGAACAATGTGGGATGCAAGGTTGAATTTGAAAACAAGATTGCTAAGATGTATGACACAAATGGAAAACTAATTGGAAAAGGTGATCAAACTAGAAGTAATCTACTCAATCTTGATATAGAGGATGCTACTTGTCTTGTTGTAAAATTTGATGATGTATGGTTATGGAACAAAAGGTTATCTCATGTTAACTTTGATAACTTGGTTAGTGTCAGCAACAAGAAGAAAGTTAGAGGTTCACCTAAGTTGAATAAGCCTGATAATGTAATGTGCAAAAAATCTCAGTTAGGCAAAATGATAAAGTCAAGTTTTAAGAGTAAAACTTACACCTCTAAACAAATACTAGAGATTGTTCATATTGACTTGTGTGGCCCAATTGAAGTGCAAAGCTACAATGGAGATAAGTACATAATGCTATTTGTTGATGATTATTCTAGGATGATGATATTTATGTTTTTGAAATAGAAAATTAGATGCTTTTCAATTTTTTAAGTGGTACTTGGAAAGAGTTGAGAAGAAAATAGGTAAAAGTCTGAAGTGTTTAAGATTTGACAAAGTAGGAGAATTCACATCAAGAGAATTTGAGATGTTTTGTAATGACAGAGGAATCAAAAGGCAGACATCTACCCCTAGAACACCTCCACAAAATAGAATAGCTAAAAGGAGAAACAAATCTATAATAGATTGTGATAGAACACTCATGATGGAAACAAATGTTGCTTTGAAATACTAGAGAGAAGCTATAAGTACAGCTCTATACCTTGAATCATGTGTAAATCAAGAAAGGTACTCATTCAACACCTTTTGAACTATGGTATGGATACTAACCCAATGTAAAATACTTTAAGGTATTTGGAAGTAAGTGTTACATTCTTAAAGATGTTAGGAATGACAAGCTTGATGCAAAAAGTGAAGAAGGTATATTCTTAGGATATTCCACAAGAAGTAAAGCTTATAAGTGTTTAAATACTAACACTAACAAAATTGTGGAAAGTGCAAATGAGAACTTTGATGAACATACAGAAGTACATGAGGCTGAACCTATGAAAAATCTAGAAGATAAAAATTATTTCTATACTTTTATGAAGGAATGCCTACTAAAGAAGATGATGCAAATCAAGTTTCAAATCAACAGCAAGTTATAGTGATTATCGAGTCACACCCTATGAATGTTGAGTTGTATTTAGGAACTAAGTTGCATTCAAATGTTGAGTTGCATTTAGGGACTAAGTTGCATTCAAATGTTGAGTTACAGAATGAGGAGGATGCACATTCTGATTTTGAGATTAGTACACATGAAAGAGATGTTGAACTACCTAACAAAGATATACACAGTGATTCTAAAGTTGAAAGACAAAATGAAGAAACAAGAGCTGAACTGAGATTGTCCAAATATGTCAAGAGACATCATCTTGTTGCTCAAATCATTGGAGATAAAGATGCTAGAACAATGACAAGAAATAGATTGAGAAGTGAAACATGTTTGTTGAGCTTGAAAGAACCCAAAATAGTAAAAGATGCACTAGAAGATGTTGACTAGTATAAAGTCATGGAAGAATAGATTGAACAAATAGAGAAGAACAAAACATAAAGTCTAGTTCCTAAACCAGGGGACAAAAATGTGATTGGTACCAAGTGGGTATTCAGAAACAAGGTAGATGAGAATGGTGAAATCACAAGGAACAAAGCAAGATTACTTTGCAAGGGATATGCACAAGAAGAAGGAATTGACTATGGAGAGACATTTTCCACTGTTGCTAGATTGGAAGGAGTAAGAACTTTACTTCCTTATGCTACATACAAAGGTTTCAAAGTTTATCATATGGATCTTAAATCTACATTTTTGAATGGCATATTAGAGGAAGAAGTTTACATAGATTAGCCAAAAGGTTTTGCTAATGTTAACAATAAGAACATGGTATTTAAATTGCACAAAGCTCTAAATGGTTTGAAATAAGCACCAAGAGCATGGTATTAGAGACTTCATACTTATCTTGTGAAGATTAGATTTGAAAGGACTGATGATAACAACAATCTGCACATAAAGAAAGAGAAAGACAAAGATATTTTGTTATTTGAAATATTTGTTGATGATATCATATTTGGAGGTCAAGATGCTTTATGTAAGGATTTTGCAAATTAAACGAAGCAAGAATCTGAAATGTCTATGTTTGGAGAGATAAAAAAAAATTGTGGGTTTGCAAGTGTATCAGATGAAATATGGTATATACATCACTCAGCCAAAGTATGTCAAGGAGATATTGAAAACATTTGGATTGGAGGATTCTAGACCAGTAAGTACACCTATGGTGACAAGACACAAATTATCAAAGAATGATGATTTAGCTGAAGTGAACCAAACATTGTATAGGTCTATGATTGGCAAATTGCAATATGTAGTACATAGTAGACCTGATATTGCAGTATCCTTCTGGATAGTTGCAAGATTCTCTGGTAATCCTAGGGAAAATCATTTAATGGTTGTAAAGAGAATAATGAGATATCTAAAAGGAACACAAGATTTTGGTCTATACTACAAGAAGAATGAAAAATTTGAATTGAGAGACTACACTAATGTTGATTGGGCTAGAAACATTGATGACAAAAAGACCACCAGTAGAGGAGCATTTTTCTTAGGCAAGAGACTATTTACATGGATTAGCAAGAAGCAAAGTTGTACTTCACAATCTACTATCAAAGTTGAATATGTTGCTACTACTGTATATTGCATAAACAATGTATGGATCAAATAGTTATTCAAAGGACTGAAGGAAGAAATCACAGAACTAGTGATACTTTATTGTGATAATACAAGTGCTATCAATATATCAAATAATCAAGTGATGCACACAAAGACAAAGCACATTGCAATCAAGTATCATTACTTGAGAGAGTTAGTTCAAGATAGAGGTGAAGATGGAATATGTTAACACAAAGGAGAAAATTTCTGATTTCTTGACAAAACCATTACCTAAGGATGCTCATGAGTATCTAAGAGGTAAATTTGGAGTGATACCCCTATTAAAGGCTATCTAAGTAACAAGAGGAGTGCCCTACATCAAACAAGTCAATATTCATATGTTACACATTGATGTAGAGGATCTTACTTTAGGAAGCTACCTAAAGTAATTACAGAGTTGAAACTTCAAATCAATCACAAGCAAGGTGACAGAGGGAGAAACTGAAAGAAACTGCAAAAGCTTATATCTGCATGTTTAAGATGACAAGTTTTTGTTATATGTATTTAGCATTGTTATCAAAGAGGGAGAGATTTATTGATCAATTCAAAAGGGACAAGACTATGTGCCAGTATAAATATTGAGGGAGAATTATTATTGTCAAAGAAGGAGATATTTTACTAATCAAAGAGGGAGATAGATCAAGCCAATGAAATAAAGAGATATCAAAGCTATCAAGAGATTGTTAATCAAAGAGATAAAGACCAATTTAACAAAGAGGGAGAAATCCTAATCTACCTAGTCAGAGGGAGATATAGTCAAAGGGAGTTATAAGAAAGAGTGGATTTTGTAACTAATTAGAGATGGAAGTTGCTAATAGAGGGAGAAATATCAATACAAGTTTTTTTTTGGTATTGTCTCACTATTTTAACTGAGTCTATTTCATTAATTTGGTTGATTAGTTTAGTTTTCCATCAATGCCAAAGAGGGAGATTGTTAATATCTGATTGAAAAGATCATTGTTGAGAAAGATGATTAGAAGAAGGAGATTGTTGAAGAAGACTATGTGTTTCAATCATTGTTTTGTCACTGATGTCAAACCTGTTATTTGTCGGTAAGACAATTGCTTATAAAATTCAAGTACTATCACTTAGTTGATTTATGAAGAGGATTTGATCATAAGAGGTAACAATAGCACCTAGAGGAAAGGTTGAGTTATGATTATGTAATAA